>JAJEOX010000143.1:0-742536 GCA_020740385.1 Mylabris phalerata | reverse complement strand
TTTTTTTTGTATCAAACTATATTACTATCTAAAAATTTTTCAGCAATTAAAAAAAATCCATTTCAACTAGTTTTCCTTCTGAAACAAATTTTTAAACATAGTAGGCTTGGTATAACAGCTGTCAACCCAATTGTCACAATTAACACCAAATAATTGATTATTTTTTTATAGAAAAACAATAGAAGATTATTAAAATTAATTGGATTCTTTTGTTTTCCTGGCTGCTGAAATTGCTGAAAAAAACATAAAAAATATTCAATTCTAACCTCAATTATGACAATTAATGCCATTTTGTTAAGCCTTCTATGTTTTTTTTTATAATCGAATTATTAAGGTACAAGCCACTAGATATCAGGTACATATTTTCAGACAGATGAAACTGAAAAATAACTGAAGAAATAACTGAAAAATAATTACAAGAAACTGAAAAAAATTACAAAAACATTGTTACAGGCGTTTTTCTTTATTAAACTGTGTAATAAAACAGCATCTCTAATAATTTTTCAGTTTCAATCATTTTTTCAGCTGAAAGAAAACTTTTGAAACAAAGAAGGCTTAGCGAAAACAACCATTTTTCAGGTTTTAGCTGACATTAATGTCAAATTTCAGCTAATTTTCAAACTGACGATTATTTTAAATGGAACACCCTGTAAAAAAGAATTTTTTTTTGTATGAAACTACATATATTACTATCTGAAAATTTTTCAGCAATTTAAAAAAATATTCCATTTCAACTAGTTTTCCTCCTGAAACAATTTTTTAAACATAGTAGGCTTGGTATAATAGCTGTCAACTCAATTGTCACAATTAACACCAAATAATTATTTCTTTATAGAAAAACAATAGAAGATTAATAAAATCAATTGGATTCTTTCATTTTCCTGTGAAAGCTGCTGAAATTGCTGAAAAACATGAAAAATATTCAATTCTAACCTCAATTATGACAATTAATGCCATTTTGCTAAGCCTTCTATGTTTCTCTTTATAATCGAATTATTAAGGTACAAGCCACTAGATATGAAGGTATTTTTAGATAGGTAAAACTGAAAATTTTAAATAACTGAAAAATAATTACAAGAAACTGAAAAAATTACAAAAACATTGTTACAGGCATTTTTCTTTCTTAAACAGTGTAAAAACAGCATCTCTAATAATTTTTCAGTTTCAATCATTTTTTCAGCTGAAAGAAAACTTTTGAAACAAAGAAGGCTTAGCAAAAACAACCATCAATTCAATTGTCACAATTCACATTAAAATAAATTAATTGTATTTTTTTTTAAAGGAAACAATAGAAGAAATCGATAATTAATTGAATTAAAATTAATTAGATTTTTCATGTAAAATTCGCTGAAATTACTGAAAAAAAAAACCAATTCTAACCTCAATTGTGACCATCAATGTCATTTTGCTAAGCCTTCTATGTGTTTATTTATAGTATAGGTGAATTATTAACGCACAGGTGACTAGACACTAAACACTTTCAGACAAGGAAACTGAAAAATTACTGAAAAATTATAGTAATATAGTTCGATATAGAATTTTTTTGTCTATTGAGTCATGCAAATCAACCGGGTGTTCTATTTTAAATACAGTTTGAAAATTGGCTGAAAAAAATTTCAGCTAAACTGAAAGATAATACAATTGTAAAAAAATATTAACCTAAAGTAACTAATTTCAAATTTTGATCGTCTACAAATATGAATGTTTTACAGAAATACTGAAAATTTAGGAATTTCCTGAAAAAACAAATTTCCTGAAAAACAATCAACACTAACATCAAACTACACTTAAATCCACTCATTTAATCTAAATATGCAATAAAGAATCCAGCAATCCATCTCAAATAGGAGAATGGGTTACTCAACCCTATATGTATAATAATCAACCTGTATATGTATATAGGGTGATTTTACTATAATTCTCTACAAATAACCAAAACATCACAATTTTGTAATAATCACCAATACTACCAACTTGAAAAAAATTAAAACGTACAAAAATACAGGCTGACAACTAATATTTCAGTTGGCTATGTCTCGATTGGATAAAATCATAGCTTGTTTGATTTATTAAATTTGACATTTCTAACTATACGAATCAATCTACGACCCGAAATATAGCCAACTGCGCATTATTGTACACTCCGTATAAACAATAAAATTTCCCATATTATCGTCGGTGATTTTTCGTCCGAATTAAGTATCGACAGACGTAAACGAGTGTACTACGACCGGATTTCTCGAAATAAAATTGGACACATACAATTTTATATTTATAGATTGTGTGTGTGTGTGTGTGTTGTTTTAACGAAAAAAAAGAAGAAAAACGAAATATTGTAAACAGTTTTTATATGTGAGTGTACGTGTTAGTTCCAATTCGTACAACAAAGAGAAAATTCGAAGAAAACTCGATTTTCACCCAATTTTCCCCCAAAATAACAACAATAAAAAATCATCTGGAACCAATTTCACCAAAAATAAAGTCGAATGGGAAAACTCGTGGAAAAATCCGATAAATTTTCCAGTATTAGTGGATTAGTGTGTGTTTATAACGGGAAATTTCTAATTTTAATCATCCTTCCAGTAAGTTTCAATGAAAATTTAAAAAAAAAAAACACAATTCTACATTAAAATTAGCCCAAAATGAGAGAAAAACAATTGAACAACTATTTAAAAAACAAAATTATTACAACTCGATTTTCAATTTGGAAAAAAACAAACAAATAAACTCAAATTTCCAGACTACAGCACGTCCAAATAAAATCCACTCCATATCAATAATAGTTGGCCATGATTTGAGTCGTAACTTGATTCATACTATTCGTTATTTATCAATGAAACTATTGTTTTTAATTAAAAAAAAAAGACGCCAACTAGCACAATTGTAATAAAATTCATCGTTATAGCGACGATTTTGATTACGTAACAATCAACCAATCGGCGTGTTGTATCTCGTTTGGTTACCATAGCGACGATATTTATTGCTATATTTCAATATACCGTATTGGCGATTCGAGTTAAGACACTGTTTTTTGTTTCAATTCTTTTCTAATAATCAAAACAACCTTGATTTCGTTTCAATATTTCTGTGCCACAATTTCGTTCTAATTTTAATATTAGAATCACCCTGTATAAACTAATATCTTTCAAATGTCTCTATTCTATATACAAAATCGTATTGAAATAAATTAAAAATGAAGTATTCTAATAATAACACTCTGTATAAATATAAATATGAAACACCCTGTATTAATGTAAATTTAGATCAATTTAAAATCTACCATCTCTCTCTTACAACTCTAAACTCGATTTCTCCATCTCTCTCATATTCGAGTTTAATATTTCTTTTAACATAAATTACAGGATGTCCCAATTTAAAAACAATAAACAAATATTGAATTAGAGAATTCACTAGAAATAAATTTAGATGGAAATATTTATTTAAAATTCACCTCGTCACACCCTCTTGGCCCCTTCGAAATTAAACAAATCGTCTGTATTTTTGGATGAATCAAAGGAAAATAAAACAGACTAAATCAATTTAAAATAACATCGATAATAATAATAATAATAACAATTTTAAATTTGGACGTAACTCGGTGATTGTATCGGTAATAACGATTTCTATTGGTTGGAAATTAGAATGACGTCATCAATTATAAACAATAATCGCCTACTTTGATCTATTTAAACAATTTAAACAATTAATAATAATATACAGATGGGGCATTTCAAATTGGTGCATAAATATAAAAATCCCTCTTGTTGTATATACAGGGTGTACCATTAGGTTTAGTTGGCTTGGTTTTTTTAATTCAACAAATGTCAACTGTTGTAACGTATGAATCAATTTGTTAAAATCACGGCCAACTATGTGGTGAATTCGATATATTAGTCGAATTGTATTCTATAACTTGTTGAAAAATAGTTATCTGTCGTCCATTTTTAAATGGAAGTTGTTTAATATTAGAGGTTAATAATTATTGTTTTTTTCTTGTTAATTATTAGGAATTTTAGTATAATCTTAAAGGGAAGTTACTAGAAAAAAATAACCTCAAAATGATGTCAAAATCACCAAATATGTTACGGACTAGACGACGTGACATTAACATAAAACCCAATCGACGGTAAGTTATCTTATCAATAAAAATAATGATAATTAAGTGTCTCAATTAATTAATTAATTAATCCTTATTATAATTTAATTAATTTTCTTAATTTCTTGTAATTAGTAGTTAGTGTCTTTTTGTTATAATTTGTGAATTTTTCCAGGGATACCCGACTTTCCAGGTCAGTAATAGAATAAAATCAAAAAAAAAAAAACGAGCATCCGCAATATTAACGCTAACGCTAGCGTTGTTGAGTTGACGCGAGAAAAAACTAAATATTTCACCAAACAGTTGGCCATGCTTTTGTTAATATCGTAGCTATCGTCGGATATTATCAAATTACGTAAATTATGAACCAATCTACGACATTACGTCACATGGTATGGTCAACTGTTGTTTTTTCTTAATGGAAACATATAAATACGACCATATTTTTTCATTTGTTTCTTGAGAAATTATTTTTAAATGCTTTATATTTATTCTATCTCTTTCTAATCAATTGATTTCATTTGTTTTAAAATTGTTAATTTCTAAATATAGGTTAGATCGGAAATCATCAAGAGGTATGATTTATGAAAACGAAGAATTACGATTGAGAACGATCAATATTAATGCGGAAATCGAAAGAGGTAATAATTATTGTTAATATCAAAATTCCGCAATTGTTACGTTAACGTTAAAATGCGCAAACTTATCAATATCTGTATACAGGTTATATAACGATATCTTGTAGTTGTTTGTTTGTTTCTAATTGATAGTGTTTTGGATCGTTTTGCCGTCGCTGTATATTTGTCGATTCTTTTTATTCAGCATAGTTGGCTTTGTTTTTTGTTTTTGAATTGAACAAATGTTAAATACAAAGTAAGCTATGATTTTATGCATTAATTCATAGCCAACTGTTATACAATCGGTATTAGCGCATGCGTGTGTCATTTTTGATACGTTAGCGTTAACGTTAACGTATTGTGCATATTTTAATATAGTGTTGTTTTTTTTCAGGTCAATACGATATAAAAAAACTGAAACGTGAAAATGAAATGTTGAAAAAGGAAATTTGGTGTTTACGTGATGAATATGAAAAATTAGATAAATTATTGAAAGAGAAGGAAATTGAATTTTCATCATCATCAACAACATGTACAAGTGATGGTAGCTGTACTAGTGATACTGTAATTGTTATCAATTATTATCAATTTTTCAACCCCTTCACCACCCTCTAAACCTCTATATTTTGTCTTTATCTATCTATCTGATCGCCTCTTCCATCTCTCTCTAACACTATCTACTTACATATATACAGGGTGTAACAACAATATTCAATCTCACTAAGCCGACTATCATCCTGTATTTTTATAGAGAATGTACGATTCTAATTTACTAAATAGTTGGCTGTGTTTTTGGTTGCGTGTCGTAGCTTTATTCGGCTATTTTTAAAGTAGATCAATAATGAAATTGTTTGAATAAAGCTACGACGTTACGTATTCGTTGTATGTACACTCTGTATATTCGGCGCAATTAACATAAAAACAAATGATTTGCTAAACTTGTACAACTAGATTCTCTTGTTATTTATTTTTATATAAATTTCTAACCTCAAAATTTCAATTTCAAATTGTTTTACAAAATAGTTGAATAGAAATATAAATATTGAGAAATAATTGAATAACAGAAAATCTACAAATTCTTTAAAATATTACAACAGCATTACACGAATAAGATTGATTTTAATCAAATTTTAAGGTTAGAAAATTTCCGTAGTAACAGCAATTGGTTGTAGAAACCCATTTTTTCGAAGGTTGAATATTTAAAATTATCAAATTAAATTAATTTAAATTTGATGATCACAATTTTAAATATGTCACAACAAAAAGTGGGTTGCTAACAAAATCTCCGAGTTAAATTTTCTAACCTTACAATTACAAATTTGTGTTTCTCTAGTGGCTAAATTTGCTGAATTTGTCGATTTGTTCAACTAATTTGTCGATTATAAGGTAAAATATCAATAATTATTTCTAAAATTGAGATTTAGAGGTTAGAAATTGTGAAATTTTCGAATTGACTGAAGGTAGGCCGTGCCTTCGTTATATACCATGTGTGCCGCGCTATTCCTCATCGCAGTAACCTATGACTTTGCGAACGTATGTCAATTTCTTATTTCAACTGAATAATCTGCATTACCGACATGTTCTTGTTTCAATAGTTTGTCGGTAATGCAGATTATAAAGTTGAAACAAGAAGTCGACATACGTTCACAAAGTCATAGGCTACTGCGAAGAGGAATAGCGTGGCACACATGGTAGTACCATAAATTGCTTTGACATTCGTTAACGTATGAATCAATCTACGATACTGTATAATCAAAGCAATGAGTTTCCAATATTGCTTGCCAGAGCTGTATATCGTTAAGGGGATGAGGTACATCTTAGGATTTTCACCGGCGAAATTGTGAGTTTATAACTTGCGATTTCTCGCTCGTTCTTGGGGCTACGACAACCGGAAATAGATTTTTGAAAAGAGCATTTCTTATAGAATCCAACGGTTTTTGCCGTTTTTCAAAATGTTGATACAAATTTGAATTACAAACAAAAATCTAACAATATGTTTTTTTCGTATTTTTGTACAATTTCTCGTATTTTCTCTTATAACTTGGCCAATTTTGAGTATTTTGCAAAAATTCTTCTACTGTTAGATAGAAAATAAAAAGTTCTTTTCAAATATTCAAGAAATTTTCCGATTCCACTGTTAGTTTTCCGGAAAATTAAGAAAACGTCCGGGAGGAGATATAAGAATTTGGGCACAGTTTTTGATTTTACAGCATCGATCAACCCCTCATTCGAAAGCTGATACAAAAACCGAGGGGAATACGAAGTTCTTTTTTTGAAATGTTGAAAATTGCCTGAATTATCGCGGAAAATTCGATTTGATTCTCTAGCTCTGTTTTCACTTATGAAAATTAATTATTTTGCTTTGAAATACATACGGTTAGGTAGATAATTTTGTTCTCTTTCCGATTGGCCCATTATTTTTGTAAAAAATATTGATTTTCCGAGGAAAATTGAGTGGAAATCCAGCGTCGTTATTTTACGAAGATTGCCCGCGTTACACGTAAACAGTGCGGGTTTGCCTAATCGAAAGTTTGTGGAATCATCGATACTCAATCCAAAGCGAGACACACAATTCGATTTGGCAACCACGCACTGTCAACCAGTATGGCGGGTTATCCTGCTTGACAATACACAAACAAAGAGACTGGATTTCCACTCAATTTTCTTCGAGAAATCAACACTTTTTACAAAAATAATAAGCCAATTGGAAACAGGACAAAATTATCTACCTAACTGCATGTATTTCAAAGCCAAAATAATTAAGTTTAATAGGTGAGAACAATGCCGGAAAAACCAGTTGGGTTTTCCGCGATAACTCAGGTAATTTACAAAATTTCAAAAAAAGGGCTTCGCATTCCCCTCGGCTTTTGTATCAGCTTTTGATCAATGCTGTAAAATCAAAAACTGTCCCCAATTCTTATATCTCCTCCCTGATGTTTTCTTAATTTTCCGGAAAACTAACGGCGCAATTGGAAAATTTCTTGAATATTTGCAAAGAACTTTTAATTTGCAATCTAACAGTAGAAGAATTTTTGCAAAATAATCAAAATTGGCCAAGTTATAAGAAAAAATACGAGAAATTGTACAAAAATACAAAAAAACATGTAGTTAGATTTTCGTCTGTAATTCAAATTTCTATCAATATTTTGAAAAACGGAAAGAACCGTTGGATTCTATAAGAAATGCTCTTTTCAAAAATCTATTTCCGGTTGTCGTAGTCCCAAAGATGAGCGAGAAATTGCAAGTTACAAATTCACATTTTCGCCGGTTAAAATCCTGGGATCTACCTCGTCCCCTTAAGAGCCATCATCAGATAAGCTTGTTTTAAAGGTAATTTTCAAAGTAAAAATTTCGTGCATTTTTCAATGGATTTTGATGCTTTAAACGGCATTTGAAAGGGCATTTCGTCGTTGTTGTCGTGAATTATCAGGTTTTTGGAAATTCGAACATGGTCCAGAGTTACAAAAGCACAAACCGGAAGCATGTTTTTTTTATATTTTCGTTCATAACTCTGTTAATATTGCTTATTTTTGAATGAATTTCACACAGCATGTATAAAATTGAAAGCGCTTTCCAATTATAATATTTTCCGATCGCATTGTTAGTTTTTCGGGAAATTTATGAAAAACGAATTGTTGTTGTTGTTATGAGTGGCTTACTTCATTTAGTACCAGATAGAGGGCCTCATCATAATTACAGATTTCTTTATCATATATCTGGGGCGACCACCTTACTTATTTGCAATGTTGTCAAACCTCTTTTTTATGATTTAAAACCACACCTTTGGTTTTTATTTCTTTTGTCAATTATCAGTATTTTTTCTGGTTTTCAACGCAGTTACGGTCATATATTCGTCTTACTTGTTTGAGGGTTTTTAATTTTTATGTTTTTTTAAAGACATTCTAAACAAGTAATTTTTCTTTCAATCAACAGAACAACAAGCGAAAAAAGCTTACAAATACTCCAAATGTTATAAATACGTATAATATTTACAAAATTACCAAAGGCATGGTTTCAATCATCAAAAAAGAGGTTTGACAACATTGCAAATACGTAAGGTGGTCGCCTCAGATATATGATAAAGCAATCTGTAATTATGATGAGGCCCTCTATCTGGTACTAGATGAAGTAAGCCACTCATAACAACAACAACAATTCGTTTTTCCTAAATTTCCCGAAAAACTAACAATGCGATCGGAAAATATTATAATTGGAAAGCGCTTTCAATTTTATACATGCTGTGTGAAATTCATTCAAAAATAAGCTAAATTAACAGAGTTATAAAAGAAAATATAAAAAAACATGCTTCTGGTTTGTGCTTTTGTAACTCTGGACAACGTTCGAATTTCCAAAAACCTGATAATCTACGACAACAACGACGAAATGCCCTTTCAAATGCCGTTTAAAGCATCAAAATCCATTGAAAAATACACGAAATTTTTGGTCTGAAAATTACCTTCAAGGGGACTCCTCACCTTTTTAGACAATTATAGACAATCGGAATACAGGATTCCTATTTTGTTTTCCAACGGATTGCAATGTTCTAAACGGTATTTAAAAGGGCATTTCAAGAGGGAGGGAAGTACATATTTGATTTTTTGAAATTCGGATGTGATTTGGAGTTACAAAAGGAAATATAGAAGCATGTTTTTTAGTATTTTTTTACAGTTTTTCCTTATACTTTCCCTTATAACTTGGCAAATATTGCTTATTTTCTAATGAATTTCACACAACATGTGGCCAATTAAAAGCGCTTTCCAAATTTGTCAGAAATTTTCCGATCGCATTGTTAGTTTTCCGGAAAATTGATGAAAGGTTTCGACATACTAATTGTGATTTTTTGCGGACAATTTTAAACTTAGACGACTGAACCATCGCTTGTTTGAAAGCTAATGAATAGCAGATTATTTTGAAAATAGTTTGAGATTGAAATTCGGAAAATTTACTGGAAATTTATGGTGACGAAATGTAATGATCTTTCACCTATTATTTTTATCTGTTAAAATTAATAATTTTTGTATAAAATGTATTGCAATTTATAGATTATTTCATTATCTTTCCAACGGTACCATTGTTGATGCAAAAAAATGAAAAACTTTCGGAAAATTAGTGATAAACAAAACTATGTTTATTATGTGGAAAGCCGACAGTGATAGTTCGATAACAACTCGCCAGAGTATAATATTAGCCACAAAAATGGGTTTCTTCCAGCGGCTCACAGATGTCAGCAGGTCTCTTTCTGCAATGTTGTCAAATTATTTTTTCTGCCTGAGGCCTTACCTTTGTCGTCTTATTATTGCATAGATAATTGGAGAAAAAAAAACAATAAACTGGTTGTATATAATCAACTTTAACAATTAACCAAAAAATATAGTCGCTATTTTAATTGGAATGTTAAAACAAGAAAATTGTAATTTTGTTTTACGAAAAAATAAACGTTTTTAGCAAATTGGCGACTAATTTTTTTGCTAATTATTAAAGTTAATTATATACAACCAGTTTATTGTTTTTTCTTCTCCAATTATCTATGCAATAATAAGACGCCAAAGGTGTGGCCTCAGGAACAAAAACAAATTTGGCAACATTGCAGAAAAACGAGATGACAAACTTTAGAGCCCACTTTCCGCCAATAGATGTAACTCATTTTATGGTTTGGAGACTTGCTATTCAACTAGTTTTTCACACGATAAACATAGTTTGGTTTATCACTAATTTTCCAGAAGATTTTCACTTTTTTGCAGCAACAATGGTACCGTTGGAAAGGTAATGAAATAATCTATAAATTGCAATACACTTTATACAAAAATAATTAATTTTAACAGATAAAAATAATTGGTGAAAATTCATCACATTTCGCCACCATAAATTTCCAGTAAATTTTCCGAATTTCGATCTCAAACTATTTTCAAAATAATCTGCTATTCATTAGCTATCAAACAAGCCCTGGTTCAGTCGTCTAAGTTTAAAACTGTCCGTAAAAAAACAAAATTAGTATGTCGAAACCTTTCATCAATTTTCCGAAAAACTAACAATGCGATCGGAAAATTTCTGACAGATTTGGAAAGCGCTTTTAATTGGCCACATGTTGTGTGAAATTCATTAGAAAATAAGCAATATTTGCCAAGTTATGAGGGAAAATATAAAAAAAAAACTGTAAAAAATGCTAAAAAATATGCTTCTATATTTCCTTCTGTAACTCCAAATTACATCCGAATTTCAAAAAATTTGGAAGGGGCCGAATCTAAAAAGCGGCCTAATAACTTCCCCGACATACTCCGGATAGTTAATCATGAATTAGAATAGTTATTAAAAACAAGTGTCAAAAGTCGGCAATTAATGCACGAGTCCGAGTTTTAAAAAAACGAGTACCGTAGCACGAGTTTTTTATACTATTTTTTCTATTCTAGATACTTTATTAAAAAAAAAACTGACTTACTATAAAAATCAAAATCGGGTTCGAGAACCGTGGCTATCTCACAACCTCCGAAAAATTCAATGAGGAACCAGCACCTCGTCAACCAGAACTCTGTTTACTGATCGTTAGTTCTACACACCCTTTTCAATTCAACTTTCTCATAAACTCGATTCACGATTCAATTGAGAAATTTTGACAAAACAACAGAACTGTAATTTCAGCACAGAGTAAAAAGTAGTACGGTTGTCCCAACAAAAACATGGAAAAAATCAAATCATATCTATTGAATTGTTGAGGGAAAAATTAAAATTTATATTATTTTAAAACATTTATATATTGAAAAAGCACTTACCGAAACACAAAAACCGCTTGAAAACAAATATTCTGAGGTTATGTTTCAAAAATGACAAAAGAATGTAAACAAACGCATAGGATTTTATGCCTTCAGTGATACCAACAGTAGATATCATTCTGTCTTTATAAACTACCGTTATAAATTTTACTACGCTTTAAAAATTATGTTGGATAACCTTCTAAACTGTCATTTCAAAATTTCGCAATTGAATCGTGAAAAGGATATATATCTCTCTCTCTATCTAACAACAACTCTTTTCTATGGTAACCGATCCCTTATAGAAAGCGGCAAATTTGAATTTGTGGACTACACTATTTTGCCAATTTTGTGCCCTTATTTAAAAAAAGAAAAGAACATCGCACATGATGGGTATCGTTTTAGACATAATAGCACATGCCCTTTCGATTGGTGATATCAAATTAATATGTTATCTTGAATTTTTTTCAATCAACCCCCTCCCCCTTCCACCCCCGTGGTCCGATTGGCACCAAAAACTAATCAACTCGAACGGCCACCAAATCGTTTGTGCTGACCAAATTTGAACTCAATCGGTGAAACCGTTTTTGAGTAATCGTTGGAGAACCGACAGACGCACATACATACACACACACACACACACACACACACACACACACACACACACACACACACGGACATCATGCTAAAAACTTCAAAAACGTGTTCAGGGGACCTCAAAACGTAAAGATCTGGTGAAATCTCGAATTCGAAATTTTGGTCCGAAACTAATAACTTCCCTACCCTCTGGTCGGGGAAGTTAAAAATCAAATACGTACTTCCCTCCCTCTTGAAATGCCCTTTTAAATACCGTTTAGAACATTGAAATCCGTTGGAAAACAAAACAGGAATCCTATTTTCCAATTGTCTATTTATGTACAGAGGGCCCTTAAAACAAGCTTGGCCTTTAATTTTTTTTTTTTTTTTGATTGATTTTGATGATTTTTGTTCAAGGAAAGTGGCAGTTCTTGTAGTAGTGATGATGAATGCGAATTAGAAGAGGATGAACAATCGCAAAATTTAGAAAATGTACAAAAAACAACAAATATGCAACAACAACAACAAAATTATCAACATCATCACCATCATTATCAACATCACGAATTTGATCATTTAAGTGTTGTCGTTGAAGAGAATGAAAATTCCGATAAGAACTCCCATACAACAACAATATCACCACCACCACCACCCCCATTATTATCACCAACAACAACAACAACAACAACAAATAATAATAATAATGATAATACAATAATAAAACCAGATCAAAGTTACCCGATTTATGAAAAATCAAATACATTACCAATCACCTCAATACCGACACATCAAAATTCGATAATTAATCGAAAATTTAGTAAAAGCCACGATACAATCTATCCAAATCAACTATACCATGATATTAATGATAATAATGATAATAATAATATTGATAATAATTGGATGAATTTCAATCAAATTGTAACGAAAAATAATGAAATTATCAATAAAACAACAACTGATCTAATCGTTAAAACTGATAATCGGAATTTTAATAATAACTTTAATGATAATAATATTGATAATAATGGTAATAATAATAATAATAATAATAATAATACAACTCCTAGTCGTAGTACGTTTAGTAATGGTGGTAATTTAGAGGAATTATTGAACGATATTGAAACAATATCCAAAGATATTCTACAAATTACAAATCAACAAAAAAATATCGATAATAATGATAATAACTTTGATAATAATATTGATAATAACGAACAACAACAACAACAACAACAGAAACCGTATAAGAGTGAATTGAATGTTGTTTTAATGCCGAATCCGATGCCTCTAATCGGTTTTGAAAAATACGAAGATTTAAAGAAGAGTTTAGAAAATTTACAAGAAACTGAAATTACTGAAAATCCCTTCGATTTCAGCGATTATTTCCAACAACGTTACAATCCTGAAAATTTTGAAAATTTCCCACAACAACAACAACAAGATAAAGGCTCGAAAACGAATCTATTGGAATTATCAACAAGCGACCATTGTTTATCGAGCGAGAATGATGAAAATTGCAAAATTAAAACAACTAATGATAAGAAACAACAACACAACAACAACCAAAATTGAGTATACGCCGTAAAGTTTCCATACATTTCAAAGGTAAAAAAGATAAACAATTGAAAACACCAACGCCAACTCTAGAAAAGAAACCATCAATTTTCAGCTTATTAACGCCATCTATTGATAACAAACAACAACAACAACAAATAAAAACACCAAGTATAGAATCGAGAAAATCAACAACTGATAACGAACCAAAAACACCAACAAGTAGTGATAGTCGACTTGGATCTGATTTTAAAAAACAATTGAAACAACGTAAAAGTATATCGATTAGTCCGGAACGTTCAATTGTTACAACAACAAAACAACAACAACAACAACAACAACAACAACAACATCATGATAAGAAACATAAAAGACATAAGAAAATTGATAAGAATCGACAATTGAATAAAAGACGCGATACAATTAGCAGTATTGATAATTTCAATAATATTAAATTGAATCGTGAACGTTCTTATTCGGTTTGTACAGATAGATCGAATATTTTTCCAAATAATAATAATAATAATAATAATAATTATAGAGAACGTACAAATAGTTTAAGTAGTTGTGATACGATACAAAATCGAAAAATGTCAGCCATTTCTAATTTACAAATTAATGGGAAAGTACCATGGTGTGCATGTTGGGGTAATGGTTGTATTTAATATTTCAAATTTTATTATTATTTTTTAATTAATTTACTAATTATTTTGGTTAATTGGCAATAAAAGACTATAAATTTCGTAAATAATCGAGTTTTAATCGATTCTACGGTTTAAATTTGACGAAATCCAGTCCTGTATATCAACAATGCATGTATAATTGGTTGCCTAATATTTCATTTTAAATTATAATAATTTGTATTATAGTTGGCGATGTTTTGCTATATAATATCGTAGCTTGATTGAGACATTTGAAAATACAACTAAATGTCAATTTTAGTGAAGTATGAACAAAGCTACGACACTATCTAAGCAAATGTAAAGTAAAATAGTCATAATGAAATGTACCGATATGGCAATTTATAATAATTTGGTTAATTGGCAACAAAAGACTATAAATAAATCGATAAATTTCGTAAATATTCGAGTTTTAATCGATTTGATTGGTCAAATTTGAACAAATACAGTCCTGTATATCGACAATTTTTGTATAATTGATTGCCTATAATAGCAACGCTTTAATTTTGAAGATTACAATTTACATCATAGTTGGCCGTGTCCTTGATGTATATTGTCGTAGCTTAATTCGGACACTTTAAAATACAGCCGAATGTTAATTTTGGTGAAGTATGAACAAAGCTACGACACTATATAAACAATTGCAAGCTAAAATAGTCATAATGAAATATACAGAACTGGCACTTCTATAATTATTTGGTTAATTGGCAAAAAAAGACGATAAATAAATTGATAAATTTCGGAAATAATCGAGTTTTAATTGTATCTGGGGTTTAAATTTGACGAAATCCAGTCCTGTATATCGACAATGCATGTATAATTGGTTGCCTAATATTTCATTTTAAATTATAATAATTTGTATTATAGTTAGCGATGTTTTGCTATATAATATCGTAGCTTGATTCAGACATTTGAAAATACAGCCAAATGTCAATTTTAGTGAAGTATGAACAAAGCTACGACACTATCTAAGCAAATGCAAGGTAAAATTGTCATAATGAAATATACCGATATGGCAATTTATAATTATTTGGTTAATTGGCAACAAAAGACTATAAATAAATCGATAAATTTCGTAAATACTCGAGTTTGAATCGGTTTGATTGGTCAAATTTGAACAAATCCAGTCCTGTATATCGACAATTTTTGTATAATTGGTTGCCTATATTTACATTTTTTCATTTTGAATATTCTACAATTTATATCATAGTTTGCCATGTTTTTTTTTTTTGTATATAAGGTCGTAGCTTCATTCAGCCATTTGAAATCAGCTGATTGACAAATTTAGTAGAGTGTGAATAAAGCTACGACAATATATAAACAAATACAAAGTAAATTAGTCATAGTGAAATATACAGAACTGGCACTTCCATAATTATTTGGTTAATTGGCAAAAAAAGACGATAAATAAATCGATAAATTTCGTAAATAATCGAGTTTTAATCGGTTTGATTGATCAAATTTGAACAAATCCAGTCCTGTATATCGACAGTATTTGTATAATTAATTGCCTATATTAGCAACTCTTTTATTTTGAAAATTACAATAACTTACATCACAGTTGGCCGCGTCTTTGATGTATACTGTCGTAGCTTGATTCGGACACTTTAAAACAGCCGATTGTCAAATTTAGCAGAGTATGAACAAAGTTACGACACTATATAAACAAGTGAGAGCTAAAATTAATATAATAAAATATACAGAAATGGTACTTCTATAATTATTTTGGTTTATTGACAATAAAAGACTATGAATAGATGGATAAATGTCGTAAATAATCGAGATCCCATCGTTTCGATCGTTCAAATTTAAACAAATACGCTCCTGGATATCGACAATGTTTGTATAATTGGTTGCCTAGATTTGCATTTTTTTTTCATTTTGAATATTCTACAATTTATATCATAGTTGGCTATTTTTTTGGTATACCTCTATATATTTATATATATTTATGTATATTTGGACGTTTGGAAACATAGCCGACTGTCAAATTTAATAAAGTATGAACAAAGCTACGACACTATATAAACAATTACGAGTTAAAATAATCATAATGAAACATACAGAAATGGCACTTCTATAATTATTTGGTCAATTGGCAATAAAAGACTATAAATAAATCGATAAATTTCGTAAATACTCTAGCTTTAATCGATTCTACCGTTTAAATTTAACAAAATCCAATCCTGTATATCAACAATGCATGTATAATTGGTTGCCTAACATTTCATTTTAAATTATAATGATTTGTATCATAGTTGGCCATGTATTTGCAATATATTGTCGTAGCTGCATTCAGACACTTGAAAATACAGCCAAATGTTAATTTTAGTGAAATATGAACAAAGCTACGAGACTATATAAACAATTGCGAGGTAAAATAGTCGTAATGGCACTTCTATAATTATTTGATTAATTAGCAAAAAAAGACGATAAGTAAATCGATAAATAATATAAATAAGACGGTAAATAATCGAGTTTTAATCGATTCGAATAATTAAAATTGAACAAATCCAGTCATGTATATTGACAATTCATGTATAATTGGTTGCCTATATTCGTAACCTTTTTATTGTGAATATTTTACAATTTCTATCAAAGTTGGCCATGTCTTTGATATATAGTATAAAATAATATTTAGTATAAAGTGTCGTAGCTTAATTCAGACATTTGAAAATACAGACAAATGTCAATTTTAGTGAAGTATGATCAAAGCCACGACACCATCTAAGCAAATGAGAGGTAAAATAGTCATAATGAAATATACCGATATGGTACTTCTATTATTATTTGGTTAATTGGCAACAAAAGACTACGAATAGATAGATAAATGTCGTTAATAATCGAGTTTTAATCGATTCTATTATTCAAATTTAAACAAATACAGTCCTGTATAGTGACAACGGTTGTATAATTGGTTGCCTATATTCGTAATTTTTCATTTAGGATATTCTACAATTTATATTATAGACTGGCATGTTTTTGGTATACCTATGTCGTAGTTTCATTCGGACGTTTGAAAACATAGCCGATTATCAAATTTAGTAGAGTATGAACAAAGCTGACACTATATAAACAATGACGAGGTAAAATAGTCATAATGAAACATACAGAAATGGGACTTCTATAATTATTTGGTTAATTGGCAAAAAAAGACGATAAATAAATCGATAAATTTCGTAAATAATCGAGTTTTAATCGGTTTGATTGATTAAATTTGAACAAATCCAGTCCTGTATAGCAACAATGCATGTATAATTGGTTGTCTAACATTTCATTTTGAATTATAATAATTTTTTCCTATTTTGCTTTGGAAATAAAATCATTTCCACACTAAAAGTAGTGATGTAATGGAGATTTCCCAACTACTTTGAGTGTGGAAAATCTGGGATAATTTATTTTTTCGAAGTTGGTAACACTGTCGACTATCTCAAATGTCATTCTTTGACAGAAATGCAGACCACTTGATTAACGTGAAAACAACTTTTATTTATTTCAAATTATTATTCTTGAAAATTTTGATAACAATGTTCATATTTTATTTTTGATTTACCGGGAAGTAAATCATTGATACCATTTTCAACAATATCACGTAATTCTGGTGGAGTACACGATAATTCGTCACACATTTTTACTTTATTACAAGTCGTAATTAATATGGAGACTTAAACAATTGAAAATCAACTTGTTTACAAACAAAAAGTTGAATATCGTCAAGTAGAACTTTCATTTGTTTTATTTAATACCAACTTCTACAAAATTCCCTAAATTTGAAGGGTTCAATTTTTATTAAAAAAGGGTACAAAGGGGCGCAAAATAGGAAAAATAGTATGAAAAATTCGTTTCAGAAGTCAATTCCTGCACTCGACCATTAAAAAACTCGTGCTACCGCACTCGTTTTTTAATTTTGGTCTCGTGCAGGAATCATGGACTTCTGAAACTTATTTTTCAATATACTATTATTATAGTTGGCCAAGCATTTGCTATATAACATCGTAGCTTCATTCAGGCATTTGAAAATACAGCCAACTGTCAATTTAAGTGAAATATGAATAAAGCTACGACACTATATAAACAATTGCGAGCTAAAATAGTCGTAATGGCACTTCTATAATTATTTGGTTTATTGGCAAAAAAGACGATAAATAAATCGATAAATTTCGTAAATAATCGAGTTTTAATCGGCTTGATTGATTAGATTTGAACAAATCCAGCCCTGTATATCAAACATGTTTGTATAATAGGTTGCCTATATTTGCAATTATTTAATTTTGAAAATTACAATAATTTACATCATAGTTGGCCGTGTCTTTGGTGTATATTGTCGTAACTTAATTCGGACACTTTAAAACACAGCCGAATGTCAATTTTAGTGTAGTATGAATAAAGCTACGATACTATATAAACAATTGCGAGCTAAAATAGTCATAATGAAATATACAGAACTGACACTTTTATAATTATTTGGTTAATTGGCAATAGAAAACTATAAATAATTCGAAAAATTATGTAAATAATCGAGTTTTAATCAATTATCGTTTAAATTTAACGAAATCCAGTCCTGTATAACAACAATGCATGTATAATTGGTTGCCTAACGTTTCATTTTAAATTCTAATAATTTGTATTATAGTTGGCCATGTATTTGCAATATAAGGTCGTAGCTTCATTCAGACACTTGAAAATACAGCCAAATGTCAATTTTAGTGAAGTATGAACAAAGCTACGACACTATATAAACAATTACAAGGTAAAATAGTCATAATGAAGTATACAGAAATGGCACTTCTATAATTATTTTGGTTTATTGGCAATAAAAAAACAATGAATAAATCGATAAATTTCGGAAATACTCGAGTTTTAATCGATTCGAATAATTAAATTTGAACAAATTCAGCCCTTTGTATCGACAATGCACGTATAATTGGTTGTCTATATTCGCATATATTTTTTTTTGAATATTTTACAACTTATATCATAATTAACCATGTCTTCTTTAGTATAAAATGTCGTAGCTTCATTCGGACATTTGAAAATACAGCCAAATGTCAATTTTAGTGAAGTATGAACAAAGTTACGACATTATCTAAGCAAGTGCCAGGTAAAATAGTAATAATGAAATATACAGAAATGGCGTTTCTGTAATTATTTGGTTCACTGGCAATAAAAGACTATAAATAAATGGATAAATTTCGTAAATAATCGAGTTTTAATCGATTTGATTGTTCAAATTTAAACAAATACAGTCCTGTATAGTGACAACGTTTGTATAATTGGTTGCCTATATTCGTAATTTTCCATTTTGAATATTCTATAATTTATATCATAGTTTGCCATGTTTTTGATATACCTATGTCGTAGTTTCATTCGGACGTTTGAAAACAGCCGATTGACAAATTTAGTAGAATGTGAATAAAGCTACGACAATACATATATAAATAAATACAAGGTAAATTAGTCATAGTGAAATATACAGAACTGGCACGTCTATAATTCTTCAACTATTTTTTGTCTTTTGTTTCTACCGTCTATCTTACTCTCTCTTATTTAAAAATGCCATAAATCGAAGAAATTATCAAGAAAAATTCAAATTCTAAAATTCCCTATATCGACAATAATTGGTTGCCTATATTTGTAACTTTTTTCAATTACATTTGTTATAGTAATTTAATTCACATTTAATTGGCCATGTCTTCGGTTATGGTGTCGTAGCTTTGTTCTGATACCTGTATACATCAAGTCAATTTTAGTAAAGTACGAATAAAGCTACGACACTATACTTATAAACTGGCCAACTCTTAGGTAAATTTGTGTGCTTCTTTGAATATAGTGAAATATACAGAACTGGCACTTCTTCAATACTTCTATCCGATTTCAAATGTTTTTTTTTTTTAATTTCTACCCCCATCTTAATCTCCATATATAAATACACAAGAAATCAAATTTCAGTTTTATTTCATTAAAAAGGGTAAATTTAATGAAATCCAGTCATGTATATCGACAATCCATGTATAATTGGTTGCCTACCATTTCATTTTAAATTATAATAATTTGTATCATAGTTGGCCATGTATTTACAATACAATGTCGTAGCTTCATTCAGATACTTGAAAATACAGCCAAATGTCAATTGTAGTGAAGTATGATCAAAGCTACGACACTGTATAAACAATTGCGAGCTAAAATAGTCATAATGAAATATACAGAACTGGCATCTCTATAATTCTTTCCATTTTCAATTGTTTTTTCTCTTGTTTCTACCGTCTATTTTACTCGCTCTTGATTTTTCAAATAAATCGGAAAATTCAAATTCCCTACATCGACAATAATTGGTTGCCTATATTTGTGATTTTTTTCTATTACATTTGTTATAATAATTTAATTCGCAATTGGCCATGTTTTCGGTGTATGATGTCGTAGCTTTGTTCAGATACTCATCATTGCCAAATGTCAATTTTACTAAAGTATGAATAAAGCTACGACACTATATAAACAATTTAGTGTTAAATTAGTCATGGCCAACTGTGAGGTAAATTTGTGTGGTTCTTTGGATATAATAAAATATACAGAACTGGCACTTGTTTCATCAATTCTATCCTGTTTCAACTGTCTTTTTTTCTTTTGTTTCTACCTCCATCTTATTTTTTCACATAAAAATACGCCAAAAATCGAGAAAAAATATCAAAAAAAATCAATCTCTTACTTTTAATTCTAAAAAAAAAAAAAACCAATTTCAGTTTTATTTGATTAAATAGTGTAAATTTAAAAAAGTCCAGTCCTGTATATCGACAAATGGATGCATAATTGGTTGCCTATATTCCCATTTTATATCGAATTTATTATAATTCGTCTCACAGTTGGCCATGTCTTCTGTATATAATCTTTCAGCTTCATTCTGACGCTTATTGTTAGTGAAATATGAATAAAGCTACGACATTCTATTGTCAACTGTTTTATAAATTGACGTAGTTTATTCGATATAGTGAAATATAAAGAAATTCTTCAATAATTCTTTCAAATTTCTTTTTTTTTTCTAATTCTGTATTCTTTCTAATTATCTCCTTCAATTGTCTATTTTCTTTTGTTTCTATCTCCATCTTGTTCTTATACATTTGAATTTTCGAGAAAAATATCGATCTATCTCGCTTTTATGTCTCAAATAAACCTACCAAACCTGTATATCGACAAATTGACGCACAATTGGTTGCCTACATTCGACTCTATTACAATAATTTATTTCACAGTAGGCCATGTCTTGTCGTAACTTTATCCAGACACCAATAATATACATCAATCCAATTTGTTAAAACATTAATAAAGCTACGAATTACGTAACTACATCATCAACTGTGAAATAAATTATGGTTTATTCTAAATCGTTAATGTAATAAAATATACAGGATTGGCAATCAATTTTCCATCACTATCTTTCTCAAACATACAGAATATCAATCTAGCTCACTTTAATTTCCCAAATAAACCTACAAAGCAAGAGAGACAACTATACAACCAAAATTATTGTAGATTGGTTCTATTTGATTTGCCAGAGCTGTATAAACCCCCAAAAAAACTAGAGCCGGTCCTGTTTAAAAACCATCAAATCTAAATGTAGCGCATAATTAGACAACCAATAAAACACCGAACTTCAATTGTTTCAATTACAACCCCCATTCAATAATAATAAAAAAAATATCGATAATAATTAAAATAGACTTACCCCAAATGATTGAGATTGTTAATAACAGAAAACACGTAAAATAATTCATTTTAATCCAATTCTTAATTAAACTCCTTATTTTCTTAATTAAAAAAACAAAACAAAAACAAAAAAGAAACAAAACAACGAAACAAAACCAAACTTGATTTCTTTAATTAGAAGTAGGCAAGATAGAATGAATCAAGTCAACTGTGAACACATTTTAACAGTTGTTGACATCTTACGACATCCGTTCTATTTTATTGTTTTGTTTTCTTCTTTTGTTTTCGTTCTTCTCTTGTTTCAATTAGAAGCACAGCCACCTCTTTACGCCTCTATCACAAACCCACACTAATACGATTTTATAGTTATTTCTCAATTAATTAATTAATCAAATAATTACTAATTAGAAAAACAAGAAAACTCGTGATTAGGTCAAGGGGGCACAAGTTCGATGTACCGATGATAAATAAATTCTATCGAATTATAGTTTTTTTAAACTAGAAATTATGAATGAAACTCAATTTAAATTCGGTGATTATTTGAAAAAAATTGCCGATTTTTTCTATTTTAAACTTAATTATTTGTTAATTATTGTAAAGTTTAATTATTCATTGTATAAATATTGACAATTGGTAATTTGACAGATGCACTAGACTAAAGTAACTAAATTCGACAGTTGGTAGTCGTGAGTCACCAAAATTGCGCAAAATTAGAGAAAACAAACACCATAATTATTCTATTTTGGATAATAATTAAATTAATTGTATTCTAAATAATTAGTGATTTAATTATTTCAATTAATTCGAATTATTGGTTATTTTAGTGTAAATTTGAATTGTGGCGCTTCTATCGGTTGTTGTTGTCATAACCGCCAACTCAATGAAAATAAATAACTAAATCTGAGTTATAATTGTTGGAAATTCTACTATTTGCGCTAGTTTTGGTGATTTGGTTACAAATTCGACAAATTTCTGGTATAAATTTCGAAATATTGTAATTTTTGGTTGTTTTATAACGTAATTTGCATCAAATCTAGGGATCTTTCGTTGGTTGGTCATAGTTTTGACATTACAGTAATGGCGCCCGTTTTGTTCACTTGTGTCCAATTTTAAAGAATTTCCCTTAAAATTCCAACGAATTAGTGAATTTCGTCGAAAATAATTCGATAAAATAGACGATAATTGAAGATTTGCGTAAATATGCAAATTTCCAAATGTTTTAATTAATTCGAATTATTTTGGTTATTTTAGTGTACATTTGAATTGTGGCGCCTCTATCGGTTGTCATTGTCACAGCCGCCAACTCAATGAAAATAAATAACTAAATATGGGTTATAATCGTTACGAATTCTACTATTTGCGCTAGTTTTATTGATTTGGTTAAAAATTTAACGAATTTCCGTCATAAATTTCAAAATATTGTAATTTTTAGTTGTTTTATAACGTAATTTGGATCAAATCTAGGGATCTTTCGTTGGTTGGTCATAGTTTTGACATTACAGTAATGGCGCCCGTTTTGTTTACTTGTGTTCAATTCTAACGAATTTCCGTTAAAAATTTTCAACAAAAATTAGTGAATTTCGTCGAAAATTAATCGAGACGACAATAATTGAAAGTTTACGTAAATATTTCAAATTTCTAAATGTTTTAATTAATTCGAATTATTTTGGTTATTTTTGTGGAAATTTGGATTGTGGCGCCTCTATCGGTTGTTGTTGTCATAGCCGCCAACTCAATGAAAATAAATAACTAAATTGCTCCATTTTTGGGTTATAATCGTTGGAAATACGATTATTTGTGCTAATTTTGTTGATTTGGTTAAAAATTTAACGAATTTCCGTCATAAATTTCGAAATATTGTAATTTTTGGTTGTTTTGTAACGTAATTTAGATCAAATCTAGGGATCTTTCGTTGGTTGGTCATAGTTTTGACATTACAGTAATGGCGCCCGTTTTGTTTACTTGTCTTCAATTTTAACGAATTTCCATCAGAATTCCAACGAAATTAGTGAATTTCATCGAAAATTGGTCGATAAAATGGACGAAACGACGATAATTGAAGGTTTACGTAAATATTTCAAATTTCCCGACTTCAAATCCGATCTACAACGGGACGCAATTTACGAGATTTGCCAACGTAATTATCACCCGGAAAACCGTCCGAAACGACGAATAATTGTTGAAATTTCAGGCAAAAACGACGTCCTAGTATCGATGCCGACCGGTTCTGGTAAATCATTGTGCTACCAACTGCCGGCTTGTCTGCACGAAAGTAAGGTTATGTTGGTCTTCTCGCCGCTCCTAGCGCTAATTAAAGTAAAATTGTCCAAAGATTTGGTGTTAATTCGGTTTAATTTGAGTCAATTTGGGGTTTTAGGACCAAATCGATCATCTATCCGCCTTGAAGATTCGTGCAGTTTCGTTGAATTCACGTACACCGAAATTGGAGAGAAATCAGATTTTGGTCGATTTGAAAACGAGAAATCCCACAATTAAATTGTTGTATATTACGCCGGAACAAGCGGCGACCGTTACGTTTAAAGATTTGTTCGATAATCTACGGAAATTCGATAAAATTTCGTTTATTGTGGTGGATGAGGCGCATTGTATCAGCCAATGGGGCCACGATTTCCGCCCCGATTACCAACGTATCGGTGATTTACGTTCAAATAACGAAATACCATTCATCGCATTGACCGCAACTGCCGGTATTGATGTCCAAAAGGATATAATTCGAAGTTTGAAATTTGGCGCCGATTTGAAACTATTCAAAACGAGTTGTTTCCGGTCGAATCTCTATTACGATGTCTATTATCAAAATCTATTAGATGATCCTTATCAACATCTAAAAGATTTCATTACTGATAATCTCATTGATTATTCGGATAACCAACAAAATTGCGATAAACCTTGTGGTATAATCTATTGTCGGACTCGTGAACAAACCGAAATTGTATCGATACGTTTGAATCAATTGGGAATTAAATCGCAGTGTTATCATGCCGGTTTGACAAATAAACAACGTTTGGAATATCAGGAGAATTGGCAACACGGTGTATTTCCGGTGATTTGTGCTACAATTAGTTTCGGTATGGGTGTTGATAAGGCAACGGTACGTTTTGTTGTCCATTGGGGGATTCCCAAAGATCCAGCTGCTTATTATCAGGAGAGTGGACGTGCTGGTCGTGATAATCAATTGGCAAAATGTCGTATTTATTATAATCGTAGTGATGCTCGAGCTATTGAATTCCATTTGAAACGGGATTTGATTAAGGCACAAAATACGACGAATTCGCGTTTGAAACAGATCGAATATACGTTGAAGGGTTTCCGTTTGATTATCGATTATTGTGAGAATACGACGATAAAGTGTCGCCATCAATTGTTTATGGATTATTTTGGGGAGATATTGAAATTGTGTGATAAGAATTGTGATTTGTGTTTGTATCGGAAACAAGTGGAGAAAATGGTGGAGGATTTCCATATAAGAAGTATACAATATTCGACGACAATCTATAATCCGGATGAGGATTTAGATTTTGATGATCATGATTTGTATGGGGGTGGTCGAAGGGGGTTGCAACAGTAATTTGATTGGTTTGAAAGGGTTATAATTCGTTGAAAATTGGGCGTTTTTTAATCGATGATTTCTACTTTAATTTAATACTTGAAATATTGACTAAGGTGTCGTTGGAGAGGGTTCTTTTGGCTTGATTTCTCCCCCAAAACGGCTGTTTTAGGGTTGTTTTTCTCTTAATTTATTATAGGAAACAAGGTGCATGATCTTGTTGGTAAAGGGTTTTTTAATCGACGATTTCTACTTTAATTTAAAGCTTGAAATATTGACTAAGGTGCCGTTGGAGAGGGTTTTTTTTGGCTGAATTTCTCCGTCACAACTGTTGTTTTAGGATTGTTTCTTAATTTATTACAGAAAACAAGACGTATGATCTTGTTGTAAAGGGTTTTCGTAATTTTATAGTTAAAAGAATACGTGAAATCTCGTTGAAAAGGGCTCTTTTGACATGATTTCTCTCTTGATTTATTACGGGAAAGAAGGCGTAAAATCTTGTTGAAAAGGGCCTTTTTGACATCAATTTTATAGCGATGAAAACGCGTGAAATCTTATTGAAAAGGGCATTTCTTGGGGTGATTTCTCCCTTCAATTATTACTGTAAACAAGACAAAAGATGTCATTGGGAAGGCCTTTTCGCCATCAATTTTATAGTTAAAAAACGCTTAAAATCTCGTTGAAAAGGGCATTTCTGACGACAATTTCTCCCGTAATTTGATAGTCAAAAAATTGAGAGAAACATATTCAAAAAAGGCTTTTTTGGCATTATTTCTCCCTCAATTTAATCATTAAAAATGCGATACATCTTCTTGAAAAAGGCATTTCTTAGGATGATTCCTCCCTTAATTTATTACTTTATACAATGGTTAAAAAGGGCCTTTTTGGCATTATTTCTGACTTGTTTAATAGTTGATAGAACGCATGGAATCTCATTGAAAATGGCTTTTTTGACATAATTTCTACTTTAATATTTGAAACATGGAGTAAAGTCTCGTTGAAGAGGGTTTTTTTTAGTTTGATTTCTCCCTCAAAAGGGTTGTTTTAGGGTTGTTTCTCTGTTAATCTATTACAGGAAACAAGGTGCATGATCTTGTTGTAAATGGTTTTTTAATCGACGATTTCTACTTTAATTTAAAGCTTGAAATATTGACTAAGGTGCCGTTGGAGAGGGTTTTTTTTGGCTGAATTTCTCCGTCACAACTGTTGTTTTAGGGTTGTTTCTTAATTTATTACAGAAAACAAGACGTATGATCTTGTTGTAAAGGGTTTTCGTAATTTTATAGTTAAAAGAATACGTGAAATCTCGTTGAAAAGGGCTCTTTTGACATGATTTCTCTCTTGATTTATTACGGGAAAGGAGGCGTAAAATCTTGTTGAAAAGGGCCTTTTTGACATCAATTTTATAGCGATGAAAACGCGTGAAATCTTATTGAAAAGGGCATTTCTTGGGTGATTTCTCCCTTCAATTATTACTGTAAACAAGACAAAAGATGCCATTGGGAAGGTCTTTTTGCCATCAATTTTATAGCTAAAAAACGCTTAAAATCTCGTTGAAAAGGGCATTTCTGACGACAATTTCTCCCGTAATTTGATGGTCAAAAAATTGAGAGAAACATATTCAAAAAAGGCTTTTTTGGCATTAATTTTCCCTCAATTTAATCATTAAAAATGCGATACATCTTGAAAAAGGCATTTCTTAGGATGATTCCTCCCTTAATTTATTACTTTATAAAAGGGTTAAAAAGGGCCTTTTTGGCATGATTTCTCCCTTGATTTATTACGGGAAACAAGGCGTAAAATCTTGTTGGAAAGGGCCTTTTTGGCATCAATTTTATAGCGATAAAAACGCTTGAAATCTTATTGAAAAGGGCATTTATTGGGGTGATTTCTCCCTTAAATTATTACTGTAAACAAGACAAAAGATGCCATTGGGAAGGCCTTTTTGCCATCAATTTTATAGCTAAAAAACGCTTAAAATCTCGTTGAAAAGGGCATTTCTGACGACAATTTCTCCCGTAATTTGATAGTCAAAAAATTGAGAGAAACATATTCAAAAAAGGCTTTTTTGGCATTAATTTTCCCTCAATTTAATCATTAAAAATGCGATACATCTTGAAAAAGGCATTTCTTAGGATGATTCCTCCCTTAATTTATTACTTTATACAATGGTTAAAAAGGGCCTTTTTGGCATTATTTCTGACTTGTTTAATAGTTGATAGAACGCATGGAATCTCATTGAAAATGGCTTTTTTGACATAATTTCTACTTTAAAATTTGAAACATGGAGTAAGGTCTCGTTGAAGAGGGTTTTTTTAGTTTGATTTCTCCCTCAAAAGGGTTGTTTTAGGGTTGTTTCTCTCTTAATCTATTACAGGAAACAAGGTGCATGATCTTGTTGTAAATGGTTTTTTAATCGACGATTTCTACTTTAATTTAAAGCTTGAAATATTGACTAAGGTGCCGTTGGAGAGGGTTTTTTTTTGGCTGAATTTCTCCGTCACAACTGTTGTTTTTTAGGGTTGTTTCTTAATTTATTACAGAAAACAAGACGTATGATCTTGTTGTAAAGGGTTTTCGTAATTTTATAGTTAAAAGAATATGTGAAATCTCGTTGAAAAGGGCTCTTTTGACATGATTTCTCTCTTGATTTATTATGGGAAATAAGGCGTAAAATCTTGTTGGAAAGAGCCTTTTTGGCATCAATTTTATAGCGATGAAAACGCGTGAAATCTTATTGAAAAGGGCATTTATTGGGATGATTTCTCCCTTAAATTATTACTGTAAACAAGACAAAAGATGCCATTGGGAAGGCCTTTTTGCCATCAATTTTATAGCTAAAAAACGCTTAAAATCTGGTTGAAAAGGGCATTTCTGACGACAATTTCTCCCGTAATTTGATAGTCAAAAAATTGAGAGAAACATATTCAAAAAAGGCTTTTTTGGCATTATTTCTCCCTCAATTTAATCATTAAAAATGCGATACATCTTGAAAAAGGCATTTCTTAGGATGATTCCTCCCTTAATTTTTTACTTTATAAAAGGGTTAAAAAGGGCCTTTTGGCATTATTTCTGATTTGTTTAATAGTTGAAAGGACGCATGGAATCTCATTGAAAATGGCTTTCTTAACATAATTTCTACTTTAATTTAATATTTGAAATATTGAGTAAGGTCTCGTTGAAGAGGGTTTTTTTAGTGTGAATTCTCACTGAAAAGGGTTGTTTTAGGGTTTGTTTCTCTGCTAATTTATTATAGGAAATAAGGCGTATGATCTTGTTGGAAAGGGTTTTTTAATCGATGATTTCTACTTTAATTTAAAGCTTGAAATATTGACTAAGGTGCCGTTGGAGAGAGTTTTTTTTTTGGCTGAATTTCTCCGTCACAACGGTTGTTTTAGGGTTGTTTTTTAATTTATTACAGAAAACAACACGTATGATCTTGTTGTAAAGGGTTTTATTAAATTTATAGTTGAAAGAATATGTGAAATCTCGTTGAAAAGGGCTCTTTTGACATGATTTCTCTCTTGATTTATTACGGGAAAGGAGGCGTAAAATCTTTTTGAAAAGGGCCTTTTTGACATCAATTTTATAGCGATGAAAACGCGTGAAATCTTATTGAAAAGGGCATTTATTGGGGTGATTTCTCCCTTCAATTATTACTGTAAACAAGACAAAAGATGTCATTGGGAAGGCCTTTTTGCCATCAATTTTATAGTTAAAAAACGCTTAAAATCTGGTTGAAAAGGGCATTTCTGACGACAATTTCTCCCGTAATTTGATAGTCAAACAATTGAGAGAAACATATTCAAAAAAGGCTTTTTTGGCATTATTTCTCCCTCAATTTAATCATTAAAAATGCGATACATCTTGAAAAAGGCATTTCTTAGGGTGATTCCTCCCTTAATTTATTATTTTATAATAGGGTTAAAAAGGGCCTTTTTGACATGATTTCTCTCTTGATTTATTACGGAAACAAGGCGTAAAATCTTGTTGGAAAGGGCCTTTTTGGCATCAATTTTATAGCGATGAAAACGCGTGAAATCTTATTGAAAAGGGCATTTATTGGGGTGATTTCTCCCTTCAATTATTACTGTAAACAAGACAAAAGATGTCATTGGGAAGGCCTTTTTTCCATCAATTTTATAGCTAAAAAAACGCTTGAAATCTCGTTGAAAAGGGCCTTTCTTGTGATGATTTCTCCCTTAATTTGATAGTCAAAAAATTGAGAGAAATATATTCAAAAACGGCTTTTTTGGGGATGATTTTTCCTTCAATTTATTGCTGGAATCATGGGGTAAGATCTTGTTAAAAAGAGCTTTTTTGACATGATTTCTACCTTAGTTTAGTTGTTGAAAAGACACATGGAATCCCCTTCAAAAGGGCGTTTTTGGGACGATTTCTCCTTTAATTTATTACTGGAAACAGGTGGTGAAATCTTGTTAAAAAAGGCTTTTTTTGCATTATTTCTCCCTCAATTTAATCATTAAAAATGCGATACATCTTCTTGAAAAAAGGCATTTCTTAGGACGATTCCTTCCTTAATTTTTTACTTTAAACAAGGGTTAAAATGGGCTTTTTTGGCATTATTTTGATTTGTTTAATAGTTGAAAGAACGCATGGAATCTCATTGAAAATGGCTTTCTTGGCATAATTTCTATTTTAATTTAATATTTGAGTAAGGTCTCGTTGAAGAGGGTTTTTTTTGGTTTAACTTCTCCCTCAAAAGGGTTGTTTTAGGGTTGTTTCTCTCTTAATTTTTTACAGAAAACAAGGTGTATGATCTTGTTTTTAATCGATCATTTTTACTTTAATTTAATACTTGAAATGTTGACTAAGGTGTTGTTGGAGAGGGTTTTTTTGGCTTGATTTCTCCCTGAAAAGGATTGTTTTAGGGTTGTTTCTTAATTTATTACAGAAAACAAGACGTATGATCTTGTTGTAAAGGGTTTTATTAATTTTATAGTTGAAAGAATGCGTGAAATCTCATTGAAAAGGGCATTTCTTGCGGTGATTTCTCGCTTAAATTATTACTGTAAACAAGTCATAAGATGTCGTTGGGAAGGACTTTTTGCCATCAATTTTATAACTAAAAAAACGCTTGAAATCTCGTTGAAAAGGGTATTTCTTGCTTAATTTAATAGTCAAAAGAATGAGAGAAATATATTCAACAACGGGCTTTTTTTTAGGGATGATTTTTCCCCCAATTTATTACTAGAAACAAGAATTAAGATCTTGTTAAAAAGGTCTTTTTTGACTCGATTTCTACCTTAGTTTAGTAGTTGAAAGGACGTGTGGAATCTCCTTGAAAAGGGCCTTTTCTGATGATTTCGGCTTTAATTTATTACTGTAAACAAGTGGTGAAATCTCGATAAAAAGGGTAATCATTAAAAATACTAGAAATCTAGTCGATAGGGACTTTTTGGCATGATTTTTCCCTCAATTTAATAGTTAAAGAATGCGTGAAATTTTATTGAAAAGGGCTTTCTTGTCATGATTTCTCTTTTAATTTAATATTTGAAACAATGCTTAAGATCCCGTTGGAAAGGATTTTTGAGGATGATTTCTCCCACAATTTGTTACCGGAAACAAGAGGTAAAATCTTGTTAAAAAGGGCTTTTTGTGTATGATTTTTTCCTTAATTCGATAGTTGAAAGGACGCGTGGAATCCCTTTGAAAAGGGTTTTTTGCGATGATTTTTTCTTTAATTTATTACTGGAAACAGGAGGTACGATCTTGTTAAAAAGGGTTTTTTGTATGATTTTTCCCTTAATTCATTAGTTGAAAGTACGCATTGAATTCCGTTGAAAAGGGCTTTTTTACCAAGGTTTCTCTTTTAATTTATTACTGGAAACAAGGGGTAAAATCTTGTTAAAAAAGGGCTTTCTCTGCAGTATTTCCCTTCAATATAATCATTAAAAATGCGAGAAATCTCGTCGAAAAGTACTCTTTTGGAACGATTTTTCGCTTACAAGTTATAAGTACGCGTGAAATTTTGTTGAAAAAGGGCATTTCTTAGTATGATTCCACCCTTAATTTATTACTGAAAACAAGTGTTAAAAGGGGCTTTGGGGTATGATTTCTCTCTTAATTTAATAATTGACTTGTGAAATCTCTTTGAAAAGGACTTTTTGGGGATGATTTTTAAGTTAATTTATTACTGGAAACAAAAGGGCTTTTTAACATGATTTCTCCCTTAATTTAATGTTTTTTTTTATTGATAATTTCCCTTTATTTTGATAGTTTAAAAAAATGTGTAAAATCTCGTGGAAAAGAGCATTTTTGGGGATGATTTCTCGCTCAATTTGTCGTCGGAAAAAGGCATTTCTCCCTTGAACAAGGGAGATCTCGTTGAAAAGGTTTTTTTTTGCATGATTTCTTCCTTAAGGACGCATGGAATCCCGTTGAAAAGGGTTTTCTGTGATGATTTCTCTCCCTTAATTTATTACTGGAAATAAGGGTTGTTTGGCCTGATTTCTCGCTTAATTTAATAGTTGACGCGTGGAATCTCGTAGAAAAGAGCATTTTTGGCATGATTTCTTCCTGGAAACAAAGGGTGAAATCTTGTTAAAAGGGGTTTTTTTGGCATAATTTTTCTCTCAATGTAATCATTAAAAATACGAAAAATCTAGTCGAAACGCCTTTTTTTAATGATTTTGAATAATTTACAAATTATAAGGCATTTCTTAGGATGATTCCTTCCTTAATTTATCATTGGACACAAGGCATAAAATCTCATTGCAATGGGTTTTTTAGGGTTGATTTTTCGCTTCATTTAATAGTTGGTTGAAAAGGGCTCCTTTTGGAATGATTTCTCCCTTAATTTATTGTAGGAAACAAGGCATACGATCTTGTTGGAAAGGGTTTTTTTGAGGGTGATTTTTTCCTTAATTTTCTAGTTAAAAAAATGCGTGAAATCTCTTTGAAAAAGGCATTTCTTGGGATGATTTCTCCCTTAATTTAATAGAACAAAAAATGTTCGAAATATATTCAAAAAGGGCTTTTTTTGGAATGAGTTTCCCCTCAATTTAATAGTAAAAAAAAAATACGAGAAATCTCATCGAAAAGGGCTTTTTTTTTGTTGGGATGATTTTTCTGTTAATTCATTACTGAAAACAAGCCATAAGATCCCGTTGGAAAGGGTTTTTTCCGGTGATTTTTGACACAATTTAATAGTTAGAAAAATGTGTGAAATTTCATTACAAAGGGCTTTCATTGGGATGATTGCTCCCTAAATTTAATTGTTAAAAGGACGCTTGAAATCTCATCGAAAAGGGCTTCTCACAAATAGATGGTTAAATAATGAGTGTGGAAAGTACTTTACCGTAGTCCGTGCGGAAAATCCAATTTTCCGCACGAGTGCTATAAAAAGTTATTTTCAATAATAGTTTAGATCATTGAAAGTGAAACATCCCCTACTGACTTAAGAATTTTCCTTTATAACTCAAAATTTCCTCAAATTTTCAACATTTCATTAACTATGAAATTAAAGGAGAAATCATCAATTCAAAACAATCGTATTCTGTAAGTTCTTGATGATTGGTTACTATGACAACTGTCTGTTTTTATAAAACCGGTTTTATTCTTCTCTCTTTTCAATTAAACATAGAATTGTAGAGAGTGAAATAGACACTCTATTCAACAAAACTATCAATCTCCGCTGTTACTATAGTAACGCATCGCCAGAAAGTTACAGAATACAACCAAAAGATTCCCTTTTGTTTTCGACGAATTGTAGCCCAATTCGTTAAATCTGTATAATTTACAACTTAACAAATTTTTTAGGAATAATCATGAATATAATAACGATAATGATAATGATTCTTCTAATGATAAACGTGAACAATTGGCAAAGAAACAAACGAATGACTTCATACAGAAACAATTCGAATTACGACATAATAAAGATAAAGAATTAGTTGTAAAAACTATCGATAAGATTTTAGCTAAGAAATCACGTGTTTTAGCAGCCCAATCTACAATTAATAAAGTCAAAGGTTTAACATTAACAATACGTGAACAATATTTAACGAAATTAGGCGATTTATTATGGGAGAATTATCAATTAATACAAGAAAATATGGAGGATTCTATACAAATTTTGGATAGAAAAGATATTGAAGATTGTTGTATTGATATGGAATATCAAATTTTCACAATAAATACAACAGTAACGATGTATCGCAATGCGATTATCAAATTGGTGAGTTTATTTTTTAAATTTAGCGCTTTTTGCGATTGTTTTATTATTGTGCGCATGCGTTGTTAATCGATAGTAACGCTCTCTTGATTCGAATCGTTCGATTACTAATCGCTAATTGTGGCCCTACCGTATCGATATATTTGTACGTCCAAAAACAACCATAGGTAATTTTTTTTTGTTTAAAAATATTTGGTGTTATTAAGTTGGTAGTATTGTTGTATTTAATTGTTGTATGAGTTGTATTGCGATATTTTAAAATTACCGCCTTTGTTTAGTTATTTTAATAATGCACTAACGTTTTCAATTGTTTCACTTTCGTTGATTATAGCTCTACCGTATCAATAAATTTGTGACCTTTATTACTAACGTCATTTTTTTTTTTTATATTTCTTTATATTTATAAAGTTGGTAGTATTTTAATTCTAATATTGTTGTGTTTCAAAAATTACCCGGTTATGGTTGTTTGAGAAAATATTTTCTTTATTAAATTCAAATTCAACTAAATTACCTCAGTTGGCTAGGTTTTTTACATAGTGTCGTAGATTAGTTCGGCTATTTAACGTTAACAATATTGTCAAAAATGAGATATGTATCAATCTAGGATACTACGTAGCGAATTTTATTTGTTTTGGTGGAATATTATTGTTCAGTTGGTAGTAAATTTAGTTATCTTTAGGAATGACGTTTTATAATTATTTTAAGTTGGTATTAACAGTTGTTATAAGTGGAGATTATCAATTGTTGGTGACTTTTAAAATATTACGTTGGATAATCTGTTTTTTTTTTTTTAACAGAAATTTTTAATAAGTATTGCCATTATCCGTGGCTTAGTTATCGTTTTGAATATCCATGCGCATGTCGATTTATGTTCTATCTCTTTCTATCTGCTTGTAATTATGGTTCAATATTTGGTGTATTTTTGTTGTTATGTTGGCTATAAATTTAGTTATATTTCCATTACCAATGGACGATTATATCTCGATTTTTTTTCGTCGATTTTAATTTTTTTTCTTGAATTTTTTTCCAGATTTCCAACATAAAAAAATCGATAAAAGATAATGTAATTTATCCGGATTTAAGAAATTTCCAAATAAAACCGAGAAAATTCCAAACTGTTAGCGATCTATTTCGTAATATAAAAAAAGATCAATTAATTGAACAACAACAACAACAAGAAAATGATAAAAATGAACAACAAAAAACAAATTTCAATGGTTTCAAAACGGCCAAACAATTGATGGATGAGAAAATTGATAAGAAATCAACGATAAACTTGAATAGTGATTTGTTTGATGAAAGTGAGGTTAGATTGGATGTTGATAAAAGTGAGGTTATAAATATGGAGAAGAAAGTGAAAGATTTAAAAGATCTATTTGGTGATGATGATGATAATAATAATAATAACAATAATAATAATAGTGATAATGATAATAAAATAATCGATGATAAATTAGAGAATCATCAAAATAATGGTAGTAGTAATAACAGTAGTAGTAGTAATAGTAGTAGTAATCATCATAATAATCATCATCATCATCACCATAAAAGAAGCAAGAAAAGGAAACATGAATCTCAACATAATGCCAATTTGAAGAAATTGAAGAGTGATGGTAGTGGTGGTGGTGGTGGTGGTGATAATAATGATAATAACAATAATAATAATAATGATAATAATAATGATCAAATTGATAAGAAAACAACAGTAGATAAGAAGAAACAACAACAGAAATTGAAGAAAGCAGAAATTGGTAATTTAGTTGTAAAATTATTGACACCAGCCTATGTGGAACGTCGTTTTGAATCGAGGGATTTATTTAAGAATACAGCTAGAAATATATCGCATGCATTAATTGATAAGGGTTAGTATGTCAAACTTTTATTGTCACATATCCAAAAAAACTTTGTCACAAAATCTAATAATTTCACGGTAGTAACAAATAATTCCACTCAAAATTCGCCATTTTTGATGTGACAAAGTTTTTTTTTGGACATGTGAGTTTGTTATTTGTTCAAAAAACTTTGTCACGGCGGCATGGAATTTTTCGATTCTGATGCTATCGTGACAGTTTTGGACAATGAACAATTTTATTTTCACATTATCCAAAAAATGTGTCACAATGTCATTGAATTCTAAAAAACTTTGTCACAAATTCTAATAATTTTGTCATAGTAACAAGTAATTCTACTCAAAATTCGCCATTTTTGATGTGACAAAGTTTTTTTGGACATGTGACAATTGAAGTTTGTTATTAGTTCAAAAAACTTTGTCACGGCGGTACGGAATTTTTCGATTCTGATGCTATCGTGACAGTTTTGGACAGTGAACAATCTTATTGTCACATTATCCAAAAAATTGTCACAATGTCATTGAATTCTAAAAAACTTTGTCACAAAATCTAATAATTTTGTCATAGTAACAAGTAATTCTACTCAAAATTCGCCATTTTTGATGTGACAAAGTTTTTTTTGGACATGTGACAATTGAAGTTTGTTATTAGTTCAAAAAACTTTGTCACGGCGGTACGGAATTTTTCGATTCTGATGCTATCGTGACAGTTTTGGACAAAGAACAATTTTATTTTCACATCCAAAAAACTGTGTCACAATGTCATTGAATTCCAAAAAACTCTGTCACAAATTCTAATAATTTCGTCACAATAACAAATAATTCCACTCAAAATTCGCCATTTTTGATGTGACAAAGTTTTTTTTGGACATGTGACAATTGAAGTTTGTTATTAGTTCAAAAAACTTTGTCACGGCCGTACGGAATTTTTCGATTCTGATGCTATCGTGACAGTTTTGGACAATGAACAATTTTATTTTCACATTATCCAAAAAAAAAACTGCGTCACAATGTCATTGAATTCCAAAAAACTCTGTCACAAATTCTAATAATTTCGTCACAATAACAAATAATTCCACTCAAAATTCGCCATTTTTGATGTGACAAAGTTTTTTTTGGACATGTGACAATTGAAGTTTGTCACTTGTTCAAAAAAACTTTGTCACGGCGGCATCGAGTCTGATGTTATCGTGACAGAATTTTTTGGTCAACGCCTCCATTATGTGATAATGGAGGCGTTGACTGTAATACAGTAAACAAACTTTGATTGTCACATTATCTAAAAAACTTTGTCACAAAAATTTCGTCATAGTAACAATTCTACTAAAAATTGGCCATTTTTGATGTGACAAAGTTTTTTTGGACATTAGACAATAGAAGTTTGTTACTTGTTCAAAAAAAAAACTCTGTCCTGGTGGTACAGAATTCTTTCGATTCTGATGCTATCATGATAGAGATTTTGCATTTGTGATAATGGAGACGTTGACTGTAATATAGTAAACAAACTTTAATTGTCACATTATCCAAAAAACTTGGCACGTTATCTTTGGATTCCAAAAAACTTTGTCACAAGATCTAATAGTTTCGTCATAATAAGAAATAATTCTACTCAAAATTCACAATTTTTGATGTGACAAAGTTTTTTGGACATGTGACAAAAAACAGTTTGTCACCTGTTCAAATACTATCGTGACAGTTTTTCGATATGTGATAATGGAGCCGTTGACTGTATGTACAGTGAACTAACTTTTATTGTCATATTATCCAAAAAACTTTGTCACGATGTCACTGGATTGCAAAAAACTTTGTCACAAAATCTTATAATTTCGTCATAGCAACAAATAATTCTACTCAACAAAATTTACCACTTTTGATGTGACGATGTGACAAAGTTTTTTTTTTTGGACTTGTGACAATAAAACTTTGTCACTTGTTCAAATAAATTCTATCGCGGCGATACAGAATTTTTTTGATTCTGATGCTATCGTGACAGAGTTTTTGATCATGTGATAATGTGATAATCACTGTAAAATAATGAACAAACTTTTATTGTCACATTATTCAAAAAAACTTTGCCACGATGTCATTGTATTAAAAAAAAACTTTGTCACACGGTCAAAAAACCATGTCACCATGTCGCTTTTGTACGTCAAATTTTTGACATATAAAAGCGACAGTTTTTTTTTGATTGTGTGACAAAATTTTTAAGAATCCAATGATATCGTGACAAAAAAACTTTGTCGCAACGGCTTAAAAATCGAAAAACCATATCACCATGTGTCAAATTATTTTGACATAAAAAGCGATATAGTTTTTTTGATTGTGACAAAGTTTTTTGGAATTCCATGACATTGTGATAAAGTTTTTTGGACATGTGACAATAAAAGTTTGTCACTTGTCCAAAAAAACTGTCACGGTAGCACAAAATTTTTTCGATTCTGATGCTATCGTGACAGAGTTTTTGGACATGTGATAATGGAGCCGTTGACTGTAATACAGTGAACAGACTTTGATTGTCACATTATCCAAAAAACTTTGTCACGATGTCGTTGGATTCCACAAAACTTTCTCACGAAATCTAATAATTTCGTCATAATAACAAATAATTCTACTCAACAAAATTCGCCACTCTTGATGTGACAAAGTTTTTTGGAACATTAGACAATAAAAGTTTGTCACTAGTAAAAAAAAAAACTGCCACAGCGGCACAGAATTTTATCAATTTTGAAGCTATCGTGACAGAGTTTTTGAACCTGTGATAATGGAACCGTTGACTGTAATGTAATGAAGAAACTTTTATTGTCACGTTATCCAAAAAACTTTGTCACACTATCAAAAAATTATATCATATGTCAATTTATTTTGACATAAAAAAGCGATAGTTTTTTTTTGATTGTGTGACAAAGTTTTTTTGAAATCCAATGACATCGTAACAAAAAAACTTTGTGACAACTGCTTAAAAACCGAAAAAACTTTGTCACACAATCAAAAAACCATATCACTATATGTCAAATTATTTTGACATAAAAAGCGATATAGTTGTTTTGATTGTGATAAATTTTTTTGGAATTCCATGACATCGTGACAAAGTTTTTTGGACATGTGACAATAAAAGTTTGTCACTTGTTCAAAAAAAACTGTCACGGTAGTACAAAATTTTTTCCAATTTTGAAGCTATCGCGACAGAGTTTTTGAACATGTGATAATGGAACCGTTGACTGAAATACAATGAACAAACTTTTATTGTCACATTATCGAAAAAACTTTGTCACGCTATCAAAAAACTATATCACCATATGTCAAATTATTTTGACATAAAAAGCGATATAGTTTTTTTTGATTGTGTGACAAAGTTTTTTGGAATTCCATGACATTGTGACAAAGTTTTTTGGACATGTGACAATCAAAGTTTACCCACAATTATTAATGAATTTTATATTAAAATGAATGAATTTTAGATGAGGCCGAAATCAAGAAGTATATCGAGAATTTTTTGAAGAAGAATGAAGAAATCACATCACAGACTGTTTTATAAACAACAACAAAAAAAAAACAAAAACAGAACGAAAATTTTAGTCGTTATTATTATTATTTAATGATTTGTTGTTAATTTTTTTTCTCTTTTGTCTTTTTTTTTTTAATTTCTAATTTCTAATTTTTGCAGCTTTATTGATCGATAATTATTATGTAAAACTTAACCTATAAGAAATTAGTTGAGCTTTACAAGGTGTTTTACAACAACCCAAAGAAATAATCCTGCAAGATTTCTATCGATAACTTTATTTTTATTCAATACAAAAACAAAAAAAAAAAAAAAACAAAAATAATTACAATAATAATAATAATTATAATATACAGAATATCCGCATATAAACGTTAACGTAATATAATACTGTTCGATTAATATTTACAAATATTCGATTATACAGGGTGAGTCTAGACGATGGCCTATTAGGTATATCTCGATTTATATACACATCATAGTCGGCCATATTTTGGTCGATTGTCGTAGATTACCTCATATTTTATTAAATTTAACATTTTTACAAATGTCCGAATTAAACTACAACACTTTTTAACAAGAACACAGCCAACTATCGGGTAAAATATCGTGATATACTTTTTCTATTAATAACCTTTCAAAATTTCTATCAACGTCCGGTATATAAAATTGAGCAACTCACTTTATTAGTTTGAAAATAATTAGAATTTTCATTACTTAATTAATTTTACTGTTGAATTAAAATAAGAAAATGGGTTGCTCAACTCTTATATACCGGGGATTAATAGAACAACAAAAACATTTTCTGGGGGTAGTTCACCTGGTAAAACTACAAATTTCAACAACCCCAAAATATCGTAGTATACTCCATATAAGAAGTTCTAATTGTCGAACTTATTGAAATCTAGCTAACCGTTTTTTCGTGAATCTATGAACGTCCGGTATATAAGGTTGAGTAACCCACTTTCTTATTTTAAATCGGTTAATAGATTTTATTACAATTAATTTCACCATAGAATCCAAATATGCAATATACCAACTGCTTTTATGCATTATATTGACTTCTTTAAAATAAAAAAGTGGGTTGCTCAACTCATATACCGGGGGTTGATGGTATAAAAACATTTTCTAAGGGTAGTTCGCCTGTAATTGCCCTTTGACAATATTTTCGTGAATCTATCAACGTTCGGTATATAAGGTTGAGCAACCCACTTTCTTATTTTAAATCGGTTAGTAGATTTTATTACAATTAATTTCACCATAGAATCCAAATATACAATATACCAACTGTTTTATGCATTATATTGACTTCTTTAAAATAAAAAAGTGGGTTGCTCAACTCATATATACTGGGGGTTGATGGTATAAAAACATTTTCTAAGGGTAGTTCGCCTGTAATTGTCCTTTGACAATATTTTCGTAAATCTATCAACGTTCGGTCTATAAAGTTGAGCAACCCACTTTCTTATTTTAAATAGGTTAGTAGATTTTATTACAATTAATTTTACCATAGAATCAAAATATGCAATATACCGACTCTTACACAGTATATAAACTCCTTTAAAAAAAAAAAAATGGGTTGTTCAACTCATATACCGTGGGTTGATGGAACAAAAGCATTTTCCACGGGTAGTTCATCTGGTAAAACTACAAATTTCAGTAACTCCAAACAATTACAACTCATATTTTTAATGTCCAATCGTCTTGATTCACCCTGTATACAGGTGTACAACAATATAACCTCGTAGTTGGCTGTGTATTGGTTTCGTAATGTCGTAGATTGATTCGTGTTCAACTAAATTTGATGAATGGACTATCAAATATCCGAACAAAGCTACGATACTCCAACAAGTTTTAATGAATAGAGTCTTAGCTTAATTTCATATTGAATTGGTATATTTCTCTATCTGAAGTAATCTACGATAATCCAAATAGTTTTGATTTCGTAATGTCGTAGATTGATTCATATCAACTAAATTTGACAGTTACGAATGAACTGTCAAATATCCGAACAAAGCTACGATATTCTAATTATTTTTCATGAATAGAGTCTTAGCTTATTTCATATTGAATTGGTATATTTCTCTATCTGAAGTAATCTACGATAATCCAAATAGTTTTGTTGCAATGTAAAACAACTAAACGAACCAATCTACGACACTCCAACTACTCGTAGGCTATGATTTTGTAAACGTAGGTCGGCTTCTTGTTTAGATACAGTAATCTGTATTACCGTCAAGCTGTCATTCAATAGTTTGTCGGTAATACAGATTACTGTATTGAAACAAGAAGCCGACCTACGTTCACAAAATCATACTAGTTTTGTTGAATAGAGTCGACTTTGATTGGCGATAAACGAACCAATCTACGACACCAACTACTCGTAGACTATGATTTTGTGAACGTAGGTCGGCTTCTTGCTTCGATACAGTAATCTGCATTACCGACAAGCTGTCATTTCAATAGTTTATCGGTAATGTAGATTACTGTATTGAAACAAGAAGCCGACCTACGTTCACAAAATCATACTAGTTTTGTTGAATCGAGTCGACTTTGATTGGCGTATTGCTCAATTTACAACAAATAAACGAACCAATCTACGACACTCCAACTACTCGTAGGTTATGAATGATTTTGTGAACGTAGGTTGGCTTCTTGTTTCAATACAGTAATCTGTATTACCGAAAAATTGTCATTTCAATAGTTTGTCGGTAATGTAGATTACTGTATTGAAATAAGAAGCCGACCTACGTCCACAAAATCATACTAGTTTTGTTGAATAGAGTCGACTTTGATTGGCGATAAACGAACCAATCTACGACATTCCAACTATTCGTAGGCTATGATTTAGTAAATGTAGGTTAGTTTCTTGTGTCAATACAGTAATCTGCATTACCGACAAGCTGTCATTTCAATAGTTTATCGGTAATGCAGATTACTGTATTGAAATAAGAAGCCGACCTACGTTCACAAAAACATAGCCAACTATTTATACTAAATACAATTTTAAATATATTCAGAAATGAAGACTTTCTTCAAATCAGGTACACTACCGATATAATTCCGCATTATATCGTTATCATTATCATCATAATAATGATTATGTTGTTTCGGATAATTAAAATAGAAGATATCTTCAATTAAAATTTGATTTGTATTCGAATTTGTTGTAGTCGTCGGTAGATATTCAACAGATTTCATCTTTTGTCTTAGATTATTATTATCTGTATGATGATTACAATCGGACAATTTCGAATTAGAACGCAACGATTTCTTATGGTTACGTTTACGTCGACGATCATCGGTCGTCACAAACGAATTGGACCGCTGCAATTTACAATTATAGTAATTATTGTTGATGATATCGTCGTTATTTTGGTAGAATTGGAGATTTTCGAACGACAATCGATTCAAATCGGATCGTTGAAGTGCTGTTTTATCCCTCCGATTATCATTATTGTTGTTATTGTTGTTGTTGTTGGTATTGATTGAATAATCAGGAGTGGGTGTTGTTTCTTTTTTGTAATCAATATGGTCGTTTTGATAAAAATCAAAATCACAATTGGCATCCGTTGTTATCGAAAATGAACTTTGCGTACTTAAAGTATCGTGAGTATCATCAATAATATCGTTATCATTATCGTCCGAGCTTAGATAATCGTGTGTTGTCGGTTTGTGTTGTTCAAATTTTAGGTTATCTTGTTGTTTTTCGATAATTGGGCGATTGTATTCGTTCAAACCGTTCTCACTTTTGCATAAACGCACCCGATTTAGGCGCAATAGATTCTTCGAATTGTTCAAAATCAAGTTGTCTTGTTCGTGTTGTTGATAAAATTGTTGTTGTTGTGTTGTTGTTGGTGGTGGTGGTGGTGGTAGGGACAATCTACGACCTGCCGTAAACTCTCCTGACTGGCGCCAATTCGTTGTTGTTCCAATAGATTCAGTTGTTTGTTGATGTAATGGGGCGTTAAATGGTGCAAATTCGAATGACTGGGGCACAAATCGGCCTCACAATTACGACAATTCGTGTAATTTTCGGGTGTATCGAAATAATTCGATTGTTGTTGTTGTTGTTGTAGAATTTGGTAAGATCGAATGTCGATTGGTTTCATCAAAACGCCTGTAATTTGCATGGAATTAGTAACGAAATACGCGCAAATACCGGGTGGGCCATTCTAAAGTTCGATGATTGTCGTTTTTGATCGTTTTATTTGCATATTCGATTGGTGAAAATCGCCACATTGGTAGATTAATGCGGTTTCTCATTAAATTCCAAATGAGCTACATGGTTCTAATTTCGATAAAATATTCAATAGGGGCTATACTACGAATGCTTGGGATATTTAGCGCGACTTTGTGCAAAAAAGCGTTTTTCACCAATTCCCAAATGAGCTACAAAGTTCTAATTTTGATAAAATATTCTATAGGGACTGTACGAATCCTTGGAATATCAATTAAATCACTATAGTTTAGTTTATGAGTGGTTCGTAAAATATTTTGACGATTTCTAGGGAAGATTTGAGCAAATTTTGGGCTTCGTAGCTTACCGGGAAGGCGATCGAACAATGTCGCAATTTTCAACCATCAACTATACCCATAAAACAACGAAGGACAACGGAAAAATCGCGACTTTGTACAAAAAAAGCGTTTTTTAACCGACTTCCCAATGAGCTACGAAGCTCTAATTGTGCCATAATATCCCATAGGAATTGCCCTATAAAACCATGGAATATAAATGTAACACTCATTATTGTTTAAGGATAAACCCTATTAATTGGAGAACGATTTGAAAGATATTTTGAGAATTTGTAGACTAGCCCTTTGGGGAAGTTTTTCCAAAATTTAGACCTTGTAGTTCATCGAAAAAGCACTAATCTTTGGTTATTTTCTATGCTTCCGCTCCAAGTAGGTTTAACAAGCCTAAAATCGGGGTTGAATATAAACCCTGCAAAATCATCACGTTCTTTTTTTTTGCCTTAAGATTGTCACTTTAGGGATGAATTTTGACAATTGGAAAGTTCTTTTGTTTTGGAATCAATGAAAATAATTGAAAAAAAAAAACGAGAAAATGGGACATATTAAGGAAGAAAATGAAAGAGGGGCATGTAGAGAGGAAGATAGTAGGGGCAAGATAAACAGATTGAAACATGCAAACTGAAAGAGAGAGAGAGAGAGAACATGCACACAGAACGAGAGAGAGAGAGAGAACATGCACACAGAACGAGAGAGAGAGAGAGTGAGAGCATACAGACAGAAAGAGAGAGAGAACATACAAGCAGAGAGAGAGAACATGCAAACAGAACGAGAGAGAGAACATACAGGCAGAAAGAGAGAGAGAACATACAAGCAGAAAGAGAGAAGGGGCAGAAAACATGCAAGTAGAAACAAAGAAAAAGAAAACATGCTAGCAGAAAGAGGAAGAGAGGGAGGAACATATAAGCAGAAAGCGTCAGAGAGAGAGGAAGCAACACGTAAAATGTAAGCAAAAACAGAAAGAGTGAGAAAGAGAAAACGTACAAGAAGGAAGAGAGAGGGAGTCAAAAGCTTGCAAGCAGAAACATAAGGACAGAGAGGAAAAAGAAAGAGGGGGGAGCAACATACAAGCAGGAATGAAGGTAGAAAGAAACATGCAAACCGAAACAGAGGGGGGGTAGCATACAAGTAGAAAGCAAGACAGGGGGGCATGTAGAGAGGAAGATAGCAGGGGCAAGATAAAGAAATTGAAACATGCAAACAGAAAGACAGAGAGAGAAAGAGGGAGGGAGGGAGAAAATATGCAAATAGAAACACAGAGACAGAAAACATGCTAGTAGAAAGTGGAAGAGAGGAAGCAGCATATAAGCAGAAAGCGTCCGAGAGAGAGGGAGCAACACGTAAAATGTGAGCAAAAACAGAAAGAGAGAGAAAGAAAACGTACAAGAAGGAAGAGAAAGGGAGTCAAAAGCTTGCAAGCAGAAACATAAAGACAGAGAGGAAACAGAAAAAGAAACGGGGGGAGCAACATGCAAGCACCAATATAGGTAGAAAGAAACATGCAAACAGAAAGAGAGAGTGGGGAGAGCAGCATATAAGTAGAAAGCAAGACAGGGGGAACAGGTAAGTAGAAAGAAAGAGAGGAAGAAACATGTAAGCAGAAAGCATTAGAGAGAGAACATGCGAGCAGAAAAAGAGGGAGCAACACGTAACATGGAAGCAAAAATAGAAAGTGTGTGTGAGAGAGAGAAAACGTGCAAGAAGAAAGAGAGACAAAAACATGTAAGCATAAAAAGAAAAACAGAGAGAAAACAGGCAAGCAGAACAAGAAAGAGTGGGAGCAACATGTAAGCAGAAATAGAGGAAGAATCATGCAACCAGAAAGAGCGAGGGGAGTAGAAAACTAGAAAGGAGGAACATGTATGTAGAAAGAGAAAAGGAGAGACCAACATATGAGCAGAAAGCAATAGAGAGAGAGAGAGAACAGACAAGCAGAACGAAGGAGAGTGAGGACAATATGAGGCTAGATAGAGAGAGGGAGTAATACGTAATATGTAGGCACAAAAAGAAAGAGAAAAGAGGGGGCGGGAAACGTGCAAGAAAAAAGAGAGGGAGTCAAAAACATGCAAGTAGAAACAGAAAGATAGAAAGACAATAGGCAAGCAGAAAGCGAAAGAGAGGGAGCAATATGCACGCAGAAATAAAAAGAGAAAAAAACATGCAAACAGAAAGAGAGAGGGGGTGAGAGAGCAGTATACAAGTAGAAAGCGAGGCAAGGAGAACATGTAAGTAGAGAAAAAGAAAGTAACATGTAAGCAGATAAAGTGAGAGAAAGAGAGAGAGCGGCAACAGTAGACAGGCAGAAAGCTAGAAAGAGGGCATGCAATTAGAGAGAGCCGACAAAATATGCAACCAGAAAGAAAGAGGGAGCAACACGTAACATGAAAGCAGAAATAGAAAGAGAGTTAGAGAGAGAAAGAAAACGTGCAAGAAGAGACAAAAACATTTAAGCATAAACAGAAAAACAGAGAAAACAGGCAAGTAGAACGAGAAAGAGTGGGAGCAACATGCAAGCAGAACGAAGGAGAGTGAGGACAATATGAGGCTAGAAAAAGAGAGGGAGTAATACGTAAAATATAGGCAAAAATAGAAAGAGAAAAGAGGGGGTGAGAAACGTGCAAGAAGAGAGACGGAAAAAGGAAACGTGCAAGAAAAAAGAGAGGGAGACAAAAACATGCAAGTAGAAACAGAAAGATAGAAAGAAAATAGGTAAGCAGAAAGCGAAAGGGAGGGAGCAACATGCACGCAGAAATAAAGAGAGAAAGAAACATGCAAACAGAAAGAGAGAGCAATATACAAGTAGTAAGCGAGGCAAGGGGAACATGTAAGTAGAGAAAAAGAAAGAAAGTAACATGTAAGCAGATAAAGTGTGAGAAAGAGAGAGAGGGGCAACAGTAGACAGGCAGAAAGCTAGAGAGGGGGCAAAATATGCAACCAGAAAGAAAGAGGGAGCAATATACAACATGTAGGCAAAAATAGAGAGAGAGAGAAACATATGGGCAGAAAGAGTGAGAATGTGGAAATAGAAAAAAAAGGAACATGCAAGCAGAAAGAGAAAGAGGCTGAGTAACCTGAAAAAACAAAGAATGAGAGAAGGAAACATACAAGCAAGAGAGAGGGAAACATACAAGCAAGAGAGAGGTACCAAGCATACAAGCAGAAAGCGAGAGCAAAAGAGAGACAGGCAGACACAAATAGAGACAAGGGGAGAGAAAAAAGTATATGTGGAAAGAGTTTGAAAGAGAGAGAGATGAAGAACGTGAGACAAAGACAGATAGACAGACAGAGAGGGAATAATGGCAATTTACTCCCACCTGACATTCAATAATATCAAAACAAAAGCACTAAACACTAAATCCCCACCAATCAAAAATAGTAAACAGCTGCGTGAATCAACGCCATCTTCAAATTTTTCCCCGACCCAATACAAAAAACAACTTTACTCTTTGGGGCACTCTTGGTAGTTTTATATTTATAGTGGATTGGTGAAAAGTGCAACATTGCCCAAAATAAACGTTTTTTTGACCGACTTCCCGATAAGCTACAAGGTCCAAATTTTGCTCAAATACTCCCCAAGGACTACCCTACACATCCGCAAAATTATACCCAAATCGCACCCCTATTGATACCGCCAAATTAGACAACTTTTAAATGGCCCATTCGGTATGTTGTAACTTATTGCAACCTTTTTGATCTTTATGTCGGCGATAATTGTGTATAACTGGTAAACGTCCGTCGATGCTTGTATACAAAGAACCGTTGGTTATCGGGAAACGATGCTCGATATTTTGGAGACTATTACCATTATTATTATTATTACTATTACTATTATTATTATTATTATTATTGCAGCGTATTTGTATTTGTGGAGTTTGTTGTATTTCCAAACTTTGCGGTTGACTAGGACAAAATGGCCGAAATTTCCCATCCAAACCGACTATAATACCAACATAACAAAAAAATAATTATAAACTCAAATACCTAACCTTCAACACAGTAGGCTCTGACTTGGTGAACGTATGTCTACTTGTTATTTCAACCGTCTGTCGGTAATGCAGACTACTATCTCACCGACCTGTCAACTGTCAAATAATCGACCGACAGTAACCTGCATTACCGACAATCGCTTCAAACAACAAGTCTCGACTTACGTTTCGAAAATTCACAGCCAACTATGTGTAAATTCACCGTATACATACTGTGCGGTAGTTTATCATCATCGTGACGTTGTCGTTGATTGCATCGATAAACATTGGTGATCCAACGGCAGAATCGCGTATCAACAATACACAGACTGATGGGTATTAGAAAGTCTTGGATGAGACCCAACCATAGGGCGACATCTGGTACAGGCCATGGGTGGATTAAATTCGGGTAAATGCAGAGAATCTGGAAAAAATTGTTGGTTATATTCCGGGAAGTAAAAAAAATGGGTTGCACGTGTTTGCCTCCTGTGAGGATTGAACTCACGACCCCTGGTTTACAAGACCAGTGCTCTGCCACTGAGCTAAAGAGGCTTCTCTATTCAATTTATCACAATTATGGTTTATAAGCTACAAGTTACTAATTATTAATTTAATTAATTAAAATTGTTAATTTTGCTTGAAAATTGCGGTAATATTTACGGTTAAATATGCTAATTAATTATTTAGAAAAAATAATCGAAAAAAAGCATAAAACTTTCGCTAATTAACGGTTATACATTCGTGTTGTAAATTGTTTTGTTTTTGTTTTTTTGTTTTTCTTTAATCACAATCTCACTTTCTATGAAATTTATGAATGTAACGAATGTCCCACAAAAGCCGCATTTTTTGTCATAATTTTCGCTAATTTCAGTTGCTATGTTTTGTATGAGGAGGTGTTAGAAACAGGGTCATATTTTTAAAAATTTCGTATCAGGGTTTCATGAAGTAACAGGAAGTATTCGAATTTGAACCGAACAATATTAAAAGCCTGTTAAAAAATGTCAGAGGTATTCCTGTTAAGGTATTCGAAATTTATGTATCAGGATGTTAGAAATTCAACAGGGTCTCAGGAAAAACGAGCGGTATCTGAAATGGGGATTTTCCAAAATTTAATATTAGGAGGTATCCCAAGTTTATTTTCATTTAATAAGTCACTTATGATGTAGTAAGAAATATACAAACATTATCAGGATTTTGGCTAAATGTCGAGAGGTATTCGTGTAAAATTGTAATTCTCTCGAAATTTTGTATCAGGAGAGGTATTTGAAATTGGGAAAATGATGTTCTTCCTAAAATTTCATATTAGGAGCTATTCCGATTTTATTATTATTATATTATATTAGGTTCTTATGATATAGTAACAAGTATTCAAACACTATCAGGATTCTGACAAAATGTCTGCATGTATTCTTGGATGATTAAAATTGGAAGAGGTCTTAGGAAAGCAAGACGTGTTTGAAACGAACGAAGAAATTGAAGATTTTAGCTGAAATTTTGTACTAGGAGGTATTCGAAATAGAGCTAGATTTGCTAAATTTTATATTAGATTTCTATGAAATAGTGTGAAGTTTTCTAAATTGATCTAAACAGTGTTAGGATCCTGTTAAATGTCCACAGATATCCGAATAAAAGTTTAGATTTTCGGAATTTTGTAACAGGATAATAGAAATTCAAGAGGGTAGCAACAAAACGACAGGAGAGTGATGAGTTTATCTAAAATTTCTTTCTAGGAGGTATTCGAAATAAAGCCATATTTGAAGTAGTCAGAAATATCTAAAATCCATTCAAGCAATATTAGGATCCTGTTGAATGTCAAGAAATATGTGACTAACACTGTATCAGGATGTTAGAAATTCAACAGGGTCTCAGGAGAAACGAGAGGTATTTGAAATGGGGAAAATGATGATTGTTTCAAAAATTCATATTAGGAGCTATTCCGATTTTATTATTATTATTATTATAATACATTGGTTCTTATGATATAGTAAGAAGTATTCAAACACTACCAGGATTCTGGCAAAATGTCTAGAGGTATTTGGTTTTCGGGCGTAAATCTTTCGAAAATTTACTCTACGATGATAAAAATTGGAGGAGGTTTTAGGAAAGCGAGACGTATTTGAAATGAATATTTTACCTACAATTTTATACTAGGAGGTATTCAAAATGGAGCTAGATTTGCTAAATTTTATATTAGGCTTCTATGAAATAGTGTGAAGTTTTCTAAATTGACCTAAACAGTATTAGGATCCTGTTAAATGTTCACAGATATTCGAATAAAAGTTTAGATTTTCGGAATTTTGTATCAGGATAATAGAAATTCAAGAGGGTAGCAAGAAAACGACAGGAGAGTGATGATTTTATCTAAAATTTCTTTCTAGGAGGTATTCGAAATAAATCCACATTTGAAGTAGTCAGAAATATCTAAAATTCATTCAAGCAATATTAGGATCCTGTTGAATGTCAAGAAATATGTGACTTACACTGTATCAGGATGATAGAAATTCAACTGGGTCTCAGGAAAAACGAGAGGTATTTGAAATGGGGAAATGATGATTTTTCCAAAAATTCATATTAGGAGGTATTCCGATTTTATTATTATTATTATTGTCATTATATATTAGGTTCTTATGATATAGTAAGAAGTATTCAAACACTATCAGGATTCTAGCAAAATGTTTGGGGGTATTCGGTTTTGGGACGTAAATCTTTCGAGAATTTACTCTAGGATGAGATCTTAGCAAAGCGAGACGTATTTGAAATGAATATTTTACCTACAATTTTATACTAGGAGGTATTCAAAATGGAGCTAGATTTGCTAAATTTTATATTAGGTTTCTATGAAATAGTGTGAAGTTTTCTAAATTGACCTAAACAGTATTAGGATCCTGTTAAATGTCCACAGATATTCGAATAAAAGTTTAAATTTTCGAAACTTTGTATCAGGATAATAGAAATTCAATAGGGTAACAAGAAATCGACAGGAGTGATGAGTTTTACTAAAATTTCATTCTAGGAGGTATTCGGAATCGACTCATATTTAAAAAAAAAAATTATCAAGTTCTTTTGAAGTAATTTGATTCAAGCAATATTAGGATCCTGTCGAATGTCAAGAGATATGTGACTAAAACTGTATCAGGATGATTGAAATTTAAGAGGATCTCACAAAAACTAGAGGTTTTGAAATTGAAGAGGAGGTATTTTAAAATGAAATCGAGAGAAATATTTAAAATAAACAGAATATTATCAGGGTGGCAGAAATTCTAGAGGGTGCGTTAAAGCCAAATATCTTGGGGAAACATTGAAATTTTCTATTACAAACATTGAATTTCTACATAATGACGATTTTTAAGGAGGTATTCGACATTTGCTAAATTTTCAATTAGGATCTTATAAAATCGTGAGAAGTATACAAAATAGATCAAATTAAGCTAACAACATTATGATCCTGTTAAATATCAAGAGGTATTCGGTTAATTGTGCAAGACTTTAAGATTTTCTATTAGGATATTAACAATTCGACCGAATTAAATAAAGCCAAATTTCTTAAAACTTAAATATTAGGGTATTATGACACAATAGGTATTATAAATATTGCGAAATTCTCTTGAAGATTTCTATTAGGAGCCTATGAAGTAATGAGAATTATTCAGGCGTCTTGTATTAGGATCACATGGATTAAAAAACAGACGAAATATCAACTTTTTTCTAGATCCGGATACCTCCACAACTACAAGATCCTAATACATAATTTCGTATTTTTACTGATTGAAACATCCTGTATATCCGGTAATTGTCTATCCAATGATTGACTTGATAGTTGGCCAAGTCTTGATTAGATCATGTCGTAGATTGGTTCATACAACAATTTGACATTTGTTAATGTCATCTACCAAAGATATAGCCAACTATGATGGTACACTCGATATACCGAAAAATTATAAATATTCATTTGTTATTTATAGCCAACTTAATTATAATCGTGCTAATTGAAGTTGTTTTTTTTTTCTTTTGTCATATAATGGTTGTTTATTGTTATTCTACCTAGTAGTGATGAATTTTAATTGGTTTTATTGTTGTTAAAATGGTATCACCTTGACGCGGAATTCACGTGATTAGAATTATTTATAAATTAAAAATTAAAAAAAAAAAAAACTAGAATAATAATAGACGAGAGAAAACGAGAAATATTTAACAAAAATATGAATAAAAACATTCTAAAATAAGGAAATCCTGAATTTAATCCATGAGATCACCCACTAACAATAACCAATTGTATAACACCAAACCTAACCTAGAATAATTGGAATATTTCGATTTTTATGGCATTTTCATTTACGTTATTTCTCGTAATAAGTTAGATTGTTGATGGGTTTTTTTTCTTTTGATATTTCACGTTTTCGACTTTTATCGTTCGTCAAACGGAAAGTTTTCGAGAAAAAAAAAAAAACCGTCCAATATCACGAACTGCGCACCTAACCTATTAACCGATTTTCAATTTTCTTCAATATAAACGATGAAATTAAAAATTGATCAATTGTCCGAATAATCGAGCAAATAATCAAAATTCCGCTCCTTAATGATACATTAAAATTCGGTAGTAATGCTGGCAACATTGGTGACAATTCCAAAATGGCGCTATTTTCCCTAAAATTTCCCCGAATCTAGCCAATTTATCGCAAAGATGGCCGTGTTTTTGGTACGTAGTGTCGTAGTTTTGTTCGGCTAATTTCGTAATTAATTTTATAAAATATGAAGCAATCTACGACACTATATACCCAATTTACAAGGCAAATTGGCACATTTTTTTCAAATTGACTAATGGGAAATTTTCAAATTTCAACCAATGGAAATTCTAGTAAACAAATGAAATTCGGTCAAATGCATATTTTAACCGGCGGCATTAGGTCAAATGTTGAATTAAATAAAACAAAATAAATAAATTAAGAAAACTCTCACGTTATTCTTTTAAAACAAAACAATTGATTAATAGAGCCGTAGCTTGTTTCAGACTACTAAATTTGACATTTGTTCAATTAAGAAACAAACAAATGAATCAAGCTACGATATTACGTAAAGTAAGTCTCAGCCAACTACATACAATAAAACTAACAATAAATATGAAATAATCGATCAAATCATCCGAATTCCGCTCTTTAGTGATATTAAAATCGGCGTTAAAATTGGCAACATTGACAATATACGATTATAATTACAAGATGGCGTTTATCATCCAAAATTTCCCCCAAATGAACAATTGGCTGATAGTAGCGCATTGAACAACTGTCAAATTCGAACTAATGAAATTCGGTCAAATGCACATTTTAACCAGCGGCATTAGGTCAAATGTAAATTTTAAAAAACAAAACAAATAAATCAACAAAAGTTACGTTATTCTTTTAAAATAAAACAATTGATTAATAGTCGTAGCTTGATTCATACTCCACTAAATTGGACATTTATTCAATTGGAAACAAGCAAATCAAGCTACGACGTGACGTAACTAAGTGACAGCCAATTACAAACAATAAAACTATCAATAAATAGCGAATAATCGAACAAATTATCAAAATTCCGCTCCTTAATAATATTAAAATCGGCGTTAAAATTGGCAACATTGGCGATAGTTTCGATTGTAATTATAAGATGGCGTCTATCATCTAAAATTTCCCCCAAATTAACAATTGACTGATAGTAGCGCATTAAACAACTGTCAAATTCGAACTAATGAAATTCGGTCAAATGCGTATTTTAACCAGCGATATTAGGCTAAATGTTAATTTTAAAAAACAAAACAAAACAAATAAATCGAGAAAACTAACGTTATTCTTTTAAAATAAAACAATTGATTAATAGTCGTAGCTTGATTCATACTCCACTAAATTGGACATTTGTTCAATTGGTAACAAGCGAATCAAGCTACGACGTGACGTAACTAAGTCACAGCCAACTATATGCAATAAAACTATCAATAAATAGCGAATAATCGATCAAATAATCAAAATTCCGCTCTTTAATAATATCAAAATCGGCGTTAAAATTGGCAACATTGACGGTAGTTTCGATTATAATTACAAGATGGCGTTTATCATCTAAAATTTCCCCCAAATTAACAATTGACTGATAGTAGCCCATTGAACGGTCAAATTCGAATTAATGAAATTCGGCCAAATGCACATTTTAACCAGCGGCATTAGGTCAAATGTTAATTTAGAAAAACAAAACAAATAAATCAAGAAAACTCACGTCTTTTTTTTTAAACAAAATTCTAGCGATATTAATCGAATTTTTTGGGTCAACATTGTCGTAACTTAATTCGTACTATTTCAAATCGTAGTTGGCTATGTTTCCGGTAAATAAAGTCGTAGCTTGATTCATACATTTCCACATTTGACATTTGTTCAATTTAAACTAAAACACAGCCAACTTTGTACAAATAAAATAACTTTTAAAAACTATATATACAGTGAAGGCAAACCGATTAAAAAACACACAAAGATGGTCGATTATTTAAAAAATTCGAAAAAATAAGACAAAGACAGGAAATATACTTACGATAATTGGTATATGATAGAAAAGATAAGAAACAATCAATATTGGATGTATTGTTTCTAAACCAATTGTATTCAGTTGATTATTCTCATCATCATCTGTATCTCCATCTCTCTCTTCAACATTATTATTGTTATTATCATTATTACCATTATTATTATTGTTATTATGCTGATTTAAACAAGGACGACGACTGTTGGTAGAACTGACCGTTGTCGAAATATCACTATTCCATATTATATCACCACCATTATTATTATTATTATTACTATTATTATTGATAATATTTTGATCATTTGTTACCGTATATGTGTCATTATTATTATTATTATTATTATTATTATTATTATTATTATTGTTATTATTGTTATTATTATTGGTGTTATTTAAACTGAGTTGGCTTAGATCCGAGTTGGATTTTTTCAAATAATCGAAATTCCGTTGTTGTTGTTGTTTATAATAATATTGATAACAAATGATAATAAACGATATAAATGATATTATTATTAATAATATATTTAGAATGATAATAAAAATATTATATTTTATATCTAGATCGTATGGCATAAATTTACAAATTTCTTTACTATTATTATTATTACTATTATCGTCGATATTATCAATATTTGACGTTTGTGCCAATATGGCGGCAATACCAACACAAATCGCCAAAATCACTAAACAAAACAAATGATAATAGATATGTTGTATTGTTAAATATTGTTTAAATTGTTGTTGCTTACGATTAAATTTAATTATAATTATCGTTATTATTGATAATGTTGTTAAAATACAAGCTTGATAAATATGAATTGAATTAAATAATAATAAAAAATAATTACAATAATTTATAATGAAATTTATCCGATTAATTATTAATTGTTTAATTAATAGATTGATTATTATAAAAATTATAATAATTAAATTACGTAAAATATTTAGAATTAATAGAATTATTATTAATAGATCGTAAGATTGCCAAAATTGGCGATTTTTATAAAATATTATCAATGTCCATATCAATAATATTATTATTATTGGTAATATTATTAACGTTATCAATTGTTCATTTGTATAAAACAGCATTGTTGATTTTAATCCTGAAATTAGAAAAAATAATCAAAATTACCATCAATTACGATTTTATTTAGAACAAATCTCATTGGTGCTCAATAACGGCGCCAATTTGAAAATAACCAATGACCTAACAATACGTCATTGGAAACGACTAACGTAAAGGCGCCCATTTTAAAACAACCAATGATTTGTTAGTCGTTGAAAACACGTGATAATTCAATTGTTGAAGGTTATTTTGTATATTGGTAATACTGAAAACAATCGAATTTTACAAATAGCTCACTTGATTGTAGCGTTTATATTTGTTTTGATTGAAAAACATTCGCTAGAACTGTCGAAAATGACAGGCAGCACTACCAACCTGATGGCTTAAAATGTTACTGTATAATTTTGGGGGATTTTTAAATTTTTGAAATTAATAAAAACAACACAAAAATTAATGTAATTTCCGTACAAATAGTGATATTCGAAATTTAGGGATTTTTGTATGTTGGTAATATCAAAAGTTATTAATAATTTCTAAACTTTAGTAATCAAATAGGCTGAAAATTGAATTGCCATTTTATTTGGAAAAATCTCATTGGTTCTCAATAAAGGCGCCAATTTGAAAAGAACCAATAACCTAACAATACGTCATTGGAAACAACTAACGTAAAGGCGCCCATTTTAAAACAACCAATGATTTGTTAGTCGTTGAAAACACGTGATAATTTAATTGTTGAAGGTTATTTTGTATATTGGCAATACTGGAAACAATCGAATTTTACAATTAGCTCACTTGATTGTAGGGTTTATATTTGTTTTGATTGAAAAACATTCGCTAGAACTGTCGAAAATGACAGGCAGCACTACCAACCTGATGGCTTAAAATGTTACTGTATAGTTTTGGGGGATTTTTAATTTTTGAAATTAATAAAAATAGTGATATTCGAAATTTAGGGATTTTTCTATGTTGGTAATACCAAAAGTCACTATGTAATTTCTAAACTTTGAAAATCAAATAGGCTAAAAATTTATACACCATTAACTCTCTGAATTGCGATTTTATTTAGAAAAATCTCATTGGTTCACAATAAAGGCGCAAATTTCAAATTAACCAATAACCTGATACTAGGATGAAGGCGGCAAATTTTAAAACAATCAATGATTGAAAATCCGTGATAATCTAACTGCAATACCAACTATGTTTAGATAAATTTACTAGATTCGTAAGGGATTGAATTCGTGAAAATTGGGGATTTTTATTCCGTCAAGTTCTCGTCAATCTTCCATTAATTGTAGACTGAGTGAATTTAGTTTCATTAATTTTTAAAAAAGATAAAAGGAAACGGAAGAGAAATCTATTTTGTGCATTTTTTAAATTTAGAAATTTAACCTTTGACAGTTATGTATTTCTATTTTGACTTTCTCTATATTATTAACCTTAAAAATGTTAATTTATTACTATTATTATTATTATTATTATTTCTATTATTTATTTAATTTACAGTTATGGAATAATTAAAATCGACATATTTTCAACATAACCTCAACATTCACTAATTGCCGCCATTTCCACATACATACCTAACCTAACCTACATCCTGTATTTCTTCCAATGATTATTACAATTATTTGATGATGTAACCAACACATACATACAAATTTCTAGTTAGAGAGAATGTTGTAAATTATTACTTTTCCTTTAATTTAATAGCCGTATACGCAATCGATTTGTTTTTCAAAATATTGTGAAAGATAGGTTAGATTCGTATTAAATGGCCGCTATTGATAGTGAGAGTAAAATTTGTTACCAGTACAGAGTGTATTTTAACGGTTATTTTAACCCACAGTTGGCTATGATTTTCTTACATTGTGTCGTAGATTTGTTCGGACACTACAAATGTCAAATTTAAGAAAATATAAACCAATCTACGATACTGTGTATAAAAATATAGCCAATTGCGACGTAAAACTCGATAGATTGTCAATATAGAGATTACATTGTAAAATTAAAGAAAACAATTGAATCGATCATGGCTTACTTTTCTTGATAAATCTATTAAAAAAAACAATAGATAAGTGTGGAAATTTTACAAATCAAGTGGCCATTGACAATTGTCAAATTTGGTGAACGATGAAATAAGCTACGACAATTTTCAAAATGTCGATCACCCTTTATTATCATCCGTAAAAAAATAGACAACTAGATTAACCATGTATATATCCGGTTTTTTTTTTATTTAATTATTGCCACTGTCAATAACTGTAAAAAAAAAATCGTACCAACCTTGAAATTTTCGTATTTTTGTACAATCTAGAAAATTATTCTCGTTAAAAAGATTACACTGTAGCATACGAGAAAATAATTAAAAAATTGAAGACAAATGAATCGATCACAGCCTACTTATAATTATAATTGTATAATCCCTAAATTATTGACAATAGAGAGATTACACTGTAGAATATGATAAAATAACGAAAAAATAGAAGACAATTGAATTAATCATGGCTTACTTTACTTGATAATTACTACCACTATTGAAGAAAAGAACGAATCAATCGTAACAATTTTTTAAATCTTCCAATATAAAAATCACACTGTAACATACGATAGAATTTAGACAATTGAATTTATCCCAGCCCACTTAATATTTCTATATTTTTATACAATCGAAAAATCATTCACAATATAAAAATTACACTGTGAAATTCGGTAAAATAAAGGAAAAGACAATTGAATCGATCACAACTTGCTTTTCTTGTTCTAAAACTGATAGAATTTAGAGGAAATACAGTTTTACAAATCAAGTGAACATTGAATGATTTTTTTTTTTTTTTGTACAATCCAGAAAATAACGAAAAAATACAAAACAAATGAATCGATCACAGCCTACTTGTAATCATTATAGTTTTATAGAATATCCCAAAATTATTGACAATAGACAGATTACACTGTAGAAAATGATAAAATAACGAAAAAAATAAAAGATAAATGAATCAATCATGGCTTACTTTACTTGACAATTACTACTATTAGAAATAAAACAAATGAACAAATCAATTGTACCAACTTTCCAAATTTTTCGAATTTTTCTACAAACCAAAAATAATTTCTAATATAAAAATCATACTGTAACATACGATAAAATAACAAAAAAAAAAAAAAAGAAAAGACAATTGAACTTATCCCAGCCCACTTGATATTTCTATATTTTTATACATTCGAAAAATCATTCACAATAGAAAGATTACACTGTAAAATTCGATAAAATAAAGGAAGAGACAATTGAACAGATCACAGCCTACTTTTCTTGTAAAACTGACTGAATTTAGAGGAAATACAATTTCACAAATCAAGTGAACATTCAATGATTTTGTTTTTTTTTTGTACAATCCAAAAATTATTCCCAATATAAAAATCACACTGTAACTTACGAGAAAATAACGAAAAAATTGAAGACAAATGAATCGATCACAGCCTACATGAAATTATCATATTTTTATAGAATTCTAAAATTATTGACAATAGAGATTACACTGTAGAATATTAAAAATTAACGAAAAAATAGAAGACAATTGAATCAATCATGGCTTACTTTACTTGACAATTACTACTATTATAAATAAAACAAATTAACAAATCAATCTTACCAACTTTCCAAATTTTTCAAATTTTTCTACAAACCAAAAAGAATTTCTAATATAAAAATCACACTGTAACATACGATAAAATTACGAAAAAAATTAAAAACAATTGAACTTATCACAGCCTACTTGAAATTTCTATATTTTTATGCAATCGAAAAATCATTCTCAATATAAAGATTACACTGTAAAATTCGGTAAAATAATGGTAGAGACAATTGAACTAATCACAGCCTGCTTTTCTTATAAAACTGATTGAATTTAGAGGAAATACAATTTGACAAATCAAGTGAACATTGAAGGTTTTTTGTTATTTTTTTGTACAATCCAAAAATTATTCTCGCTAGAAAGATTATACTGTAAGTTACGATAAAATAACGAAAAAATTGAAGACACATGAATTGATCAAAGTCTACTTGAAATCATTATATTTTTATAGAATCCAAAAATTATTCACAATAGAGAAATTACACTGTAGAATATGTTAAAATTACGAAAAAATTGAAGACAATTGAATCAATCATGGCTTACTTTACTTGACAATAACTATTATTAGAAATAAAACAAATGAGGAAATCAATCGTTCCAACTTTCCAAATTTTCTAGATTTTTCGACAATCCAAAGATTATTACCAATATAAAAATCACACTGTAACATACGATAAAATAACAAAAAAATTCAGAGAATTGAACTTATCCCAGTCCACTTAATTTTTCTATATTTTTATGCATTCGAAAAATGATTCACAATAGAAAGATTACACTGTAAAATTCGATAAAATAAAGGAAGAGACAATTGAACTGATCACAGCCTACTTGTCTTATAAAACTGATTGAATTTAAAGGAAATACAATTTCACAAATCAAGTGAGCACTGAATGATTTTTTTTTTTTTGTACAATCCAAAAATTATTCCCAATATAAAAATCACACTGTAACTTACGAGAAAATAACGAAAAAATTGAAGACAAATGAATCAATCATGGCTTACTTTACTTGACAATTACTACTATTAGAAATAAAACAAATGAGGAAATCAATCGTACCAACTTTCCAAATTTTCTAGATTTTTCTACAATCCAAAGATTATTACCAATATAAAAATCACACTGTAACATACGATAAAATATATTTTTATACAGTTGAAAAATCATTCACAATAGACAGATTACACTGTAAAATTCGATAAAATAAAGAGAAGAGACAATTGAACTGATCACAGCCTGCTTTTCTTGTAAAACTGATTGAATTTAAAGGAAATACAATTTGACAAATCAAGTGAACAATGAAGGTTGGAATAACGAAAAAATTGAAAACAAACACGAATCGATCATAGCCTACTTGAAATCACTATACTAGAATCCCAAAATTATTCCCAATAGAACAATTGCACTGTAGAATACGATTAAATAAAGAAAAAAAAGACAATTGAATCGATCACAGCTTGCTTTTCTTGTTGTAAAACTTGTTAAATCTGGATGGAAAAAACAATGGACAACTATAGAAATATTTAGAAAATTTTACAAATCAAGTGGACATTGAACTTTAACAATTGTTGAAATTCTTCCTTGTTTTTTTCTTTATTATTGTACAATAAAGGTAAGTCTCCATATGTAGGTATAACTATTATTATTATTATTATTATTATTATTAGATGATTCATACACTAGAAATTCCTGTTGTTTTTCTCACCAAATCGAGTAGCCTTAGATAATAATACAGATCATTCCAAAATTTATGTTATAATTCATCAAAAAAACAAAAAAAAAGAACAAAAGAGAGAGATAGAAGAAAAATGGAAGTATGTCAATTATTTTGAGGTTAAGTATTTATAATTCAATACAATTCTAATCGTAGCAAACATTAAATAAAACTACTTTTTAAAATACGTTCATTCAGATACACTCCCACAGATTCTTTCACCGGCATTCCTTTTTTTATATTTCCATCCTTATTATTCGCCAATACGCCAACATTAGAGAGAGCGAGATAGACAACCAACTCATTGACATAAGGAAAATAGACCAAAACAATAATACAGTGTAATCTCGCTAAATTGATGTAATCATTAATTAAATTGTAAGTAATCTTGTAAGCTTTCCTATTATTAATAATAATAATAATAATAATGATAATAATAATAGTAATAATAATGATAAAGAAGCGTGACAATTGCGTAATTTCTTTATTAAATTTCCCTCAATTCCGCTCCATTTCCTTAAAAAAAATCACACAACAATGACATAATCAATAATTATTTTATTTGTCAATTCTCATAATTATACCGACAATCTATTTATGTTTACAGTTGAATTGCCGTTACTGTATATTGAAATAAAATAGCCAATTTGTCAAATCTAGATGGCCGGTTATCATCGAATTAATCTCAAATCAAGATAGCCAAGGTTGAATTTGTTCCCTATCTCCATCTCACTTACACCAATTATACCTCTCGTTTTTTTTTTTTTAAATGAAAATATCAACCCGGCCTTGAAACTTACACTTACTTGATACGAATTAGATTTGGTTTTTTTTTTTCGATTATGTTTTGTTTAATCCATGGATAGTGTGATTTCTTCGCCAATGGAACGGAACTAATCAACGACACACTTTCACATATTTTTACATTGTTGTTATTTGCGAATTTTTTTTTTAATAATCGACACACGTGAATTCACCAAAATTCCACATAATTACAAATTTTTTTATTTATTTTTTTCGAATTTAAACTAGAAAATTAAAAACAAACGAATAAACAACTGAACACTTGTAAAGTCGGTGAGCGAATGTTGGATTTTGTTGAAATGTAGGCCAGTTACTGTGGAAACCAACAAATGTTGTTTTGTTGTTTTTTTTTTCCAACACAGCACTCTTGTTTGTTGTTAATGTTGTTAGATTTGATGGATTATAGACATGACAAAGATAGATAGATCTATACGGATAGATTGCTAGATAGAGAGAGAAAGATTGAGAAATTATGCGTATAATAGTGAGAGAGAGAGGGGGGATCTATTGCAATACCAACGAAGCGAAACTATGGACAAAGATAGATGATATCTGTCGATTGTATTAAACAAAGATGGAAATAGAGAAATAGATGGTTTACAAATAGATTGATTTATTATCGTGTTCTATTGAATTAAACAGCAACACTATAAAGGTGGATATTACAAGATGGTACAATCGATTTTTATTAATTAGCCAATCATAACGATACAAAATAATAGAAATTTCTAAAACTTTTGTAATATTGTGCATTTTTTATAATTATTATCGCTTTAATTGAGAGAAAGTCTTTCTATTTGCACAATTTATGAATTTTAATTATTCGAAAATAAAACGAATTTACTTTCAATTAGAAGAATAATGACTCAATTAACACGAAATAATTTTAAAAGTCATTATAGTACACGAAAAAGATAGTTTAAATAATCTACACTATATTGAAGTTACACTGTATATAAGTCGATAATTCTAAATATAATTCGATAAGTTAGACAACCAACTATGCTCGAATTAGGCAACCAATTATACAACTGTAAACCATTGGAAATACAATAGAATTGAATCGTATTCTCTTTTTTTAACGTTCCGTTACCATGACAACACTGAAGATTAATTGTCTTTTTCCAATTTTACATAAGTTGCAATTGTAAAAAGTGAGATAGGAGCTCTGTTTTACGAAACTGTTAATTTCTAACGTTGCTATAGTAACGAATCGTTAAAGAGTTCTAGAATACGACTAATTAATTATATTCGTAATGAATTGAAAACGTACCGCTTAAATCAATTCAGTTTTTAGTAAGTAGTATTAATATGCGGGTTTTGGGCCGGAAGTACCGGTGCAACAGGAAAGTGACAGGTATAGATGGTTGCCTAGCTGCCAAGGGTGCGTATAGGTAGTTGCCTATATGTCTGGGACGTGTATAGATGGTTGCCCAACTACAAGATGCGTGTACAAGTCTCTAAATGTAGCTTTAAGAGGCGCCACCTAACCTGTAGCCTTCTAAACATGCCTAATATTCGTAACGCATGCGCAATTCGACCAAAAGAAGATCCCTAGTCAACAACAAACACGGCTGATATTGTTTGTTGTTAATAACTTTCCCGCCATCTGTTGTTTGTTGTCTACAACTTTCCTGCAATCTGTCAAATTAAAATTGGCAACACTGTGGAGAATTTTGGTTGGTAGCATTTTCCCGCCGTGTTCAGGGTTACGATTAGACATGTTTAGGGGGTTACAGGTAGGGGCGCACCTTAGAGCTACATTTAGGGACTCATGCAATCACCTACACCCGCCCCTTGTAGTTGAGCAACCATCTATACACACCTTAGACATATAGGCAACCACCTATATGCACCCTTGGCAGCTAGGCAACCATCTATACCCGTCACTTCCTGTTGCACCGGCACTTCCGGCCCACACCCGCATATTTATACTACTTTACTAATTTAAATGAAATTCGAATCAAATTGCAATTATTTTAATTAATTCTAATTAGGTGCAATTGAAACAGAAAAATCTACAATATTATCGAATTAATCATCGACGTACTTCCTCTAGCACACTTTGATCCACAATAATTAGTTTTGGTATTTATAGCGACAATTAGCGATATTCAAAATGTCAATACAGGCTAAAAGACGATATTCCATTTCGTAGTAGGCTATGGTTTAGCGATACGATATCGTAGATTAGATCATACAGTTGAAAAATACGTAAATCAATGCTATACGGAAGTATAAATTAATCTACGACACCATGTAATCAAAACATAGCCGACTATGTGATATTATTTCAATAAGTTAGGCAACCAATTATACAACTATATTTTAATTAAATAGACGCACTGTCGATGAATTGTAAACGTACCGCTTTGATTAATACAACTGATTGTAATTTGACGATTTTCTCACCATGACAACCCTAATTTCTTTCTATCTCACTCTATACAATTCTATTATTTGTATAATTGAAAAGAGGCAATAATTAAACAAATGAGCATCAATTTCGAATGTTGTCACGGTGATGAATCGTCAAAAAGTTATAGAATACGACTGTAAATTAAAAATAGACAAGAATAAATTAATATTGTTATATTAATCTACGACTTACGTCCTCTAATATGCTGTGAATTCTGTATTTGAGCTACAATTAACGGTATACTGTAAATTCCTATAGAATTGTTTCATGTTATTTTTATATAGAGAAGTTGCACTGTAAACAATTACGAGTAGAATTTGTGAGTTAGGCAACCAATTATACATCCGTCACAATTACTAGGAAACATTAAAATTACGAATTATATTAAATTGCAATAATTTAAGAACGTACCGCTTAGATTCATACATAAAGTTTAAATAAACCAATATAATCGAATTAATCACCGACTTACGGTATCAAACGCCTTGATTGTTGTTATTTAAATCATATAAATAGTGATATTGGGGCTACAATTAACGACATTTACAGTGACAGGATCGGTAATATGGCGCGAGATTTGAAATGGAAGTTCTATAGTTTTTTTGGTGGCAATTTTGAGAGACGTCGATGATTACGTCGACGCCGACGCTGCAGGTGGCGAATTGACGACGCCCTATTTTCGCCCAAAATAGTAATAATAATAATAATAATAATAATAATAGCAATAACAAGAATAGATTTAATTACAATTCCCATGGGTAGATAAAATAGAATTCAGATAAAACAAAACAGACTGTATTTAACGATAATAATAATAATAATCATGGTTTTAGAACAAATAATAAATAATTTTATTGTAATAATAACATCAATGAGATCTTCCGGAAGTCAACAACAATTATTGTTAATTAAATAAGTTAATAAATAGAAGGTAAGTTGTTTTAATTTTAATTATCATTGTTTAATTATAATTAATTTATTCTGTAATTAATTTCTATTTTAGTGTTGTAGATTCAACAAATTTCCTATAAATTGAACTAAAAATAATAGTAGTAATAATAATAATAATAATAGATTGAGTTTCGTTGTATAAATAATTTTTTTCTTTTTCCAAAAATAAAAATAATGGACAAATGCATATCAATAAATTACGATTTGGAATATTGGCAATTCTATTATTTCTATATGTAGCTGGTGTTTTAATCTTATCAGTGGTCACATTACACGAACCGAGGACCTTATCAAATTTGAAGGTAATGGTCGTTATTAATTTCAATTTAATTCTAATTATAGTTAATTCACGAATAAGTAGCATTATAGGTGCACTTATTCGTGAATCTACTATACAGGTTGTACAACGTTGTATTCGAGTTGGCTGTGGTGTCGCTCATACTTCACTCGATTTGAACAAAAGACAGCCAACTGCGAGATGGATTAATGTTGTATACAGGGTGATTCAAGAGAAAAGACTTTGAAGGTTATAATTGTTGAAAATTACTGAAATTTGGCTTATTTCATAGTTCTATTAATTTTTGGTATATGGATTGGTACACCCTACTTTCATATTGAAATGGATTGGTAGATTTTTATAACAAATTTCGATTCTATCGTGAAATTTAAGGGTAATTTGATCTAGCGTTGATAGTTTTTCAGGAATTTTGATGTTTCATAAATTTTCAAAATTTTCAGTGTTTATTTACAAAAATGTGGATTAAAATAACCCAAATTATGGATTTTATTTCAAATTTTATAGAATTGAATTATCTTTCAGGATTTAGTTGAAATTATTATTTTCAGTTATCCAAAATTGTCAATTTCAACTAATTTTCACGCCTGAAAAGAAATTTTAAAACCAAGAAGGCTTAGAAAAACAACAGTCAATTCAATTGTCACAATTAACAATAAATTAACCCGATTCTAGTTTTTATAATTAAAAACAAAAGAAGAAATTGACAATTGAATCAAAATGTATTGGATTCTTTTGTTTTCGTGTAAAATTTGCTGAAATTGCTGAAAACGGGGGAAAATATTCAATCCTAACCTCAATTGTGACAGTTAATGCCATTTTGCCAAAGCCTTCTATGTTTGTTTATAAACCAATTATTAAGACACAGACGACTAGATTGTAGACATTTTCAGATGTAACTGAAAATTTTCAGACATCAATATAGTTCGATACAGAATTTTCTTCTCTATCTAAACTGTGCAAAAATATAGGGTGTTCCATTTAAAATAAGTGAAAATATTACGGTTTGAAAATCGACTGAAATTGAACATCAATTTCAGCTAAATCCTGAAAGATAATTCAGTTCTACAAAATGTAACCTAAAGTACATAATTTGGCCTATCTGTTTGCTAAATTTGGATCGTCTAGTAGCAATAATTTCGAAGATATGGATTTTTTAATCTAATACTGTAAATTTTGAAATTTCATGAAAAATCAAAATTCCTGAAAAACTATCACCGTTAAAGTATGGGTCATATAATCAAACTACCCTTAAATTTCACAGTTGTTTCTAAATGTGTAATAAAATATATACCAACTCATTTAAAATAAGAAAGTGGGTTGCTCAACCGTATATACCGGGGGTTTGATAGAGCAACAAAAACAACTTCTAGGGGTAGTCCATGTGGTAAAACTATAATAAACCAAATTTCAACAATTTCCACTAATTATAACCTCTTATTTTGGTTCATTTTGTAAATTATAGTAAGCACACAAATATGTGAAGTTCTAGTTTATAGTTGCACTGATTCATGAATCCTACTATAATCGTGTTTTTCCCCCTAAATTTCAAGCGTGAACGTCACGAACTCACCCGTTTCAAAAATTTCGACTATGCCATCGCCGCCGCCGCCGCTGGTGGCCAAATTATCTCATCAAACAGTGGCGGCACTGGCGGCATATTACGGCCATCATTGCGCCGTTCACGCATCCAATGGTGTACAACATTGAAATTCATAAATCCCCCACAATCGGACCGTATAGCATTGGCCTCATTCCCCGGCAGTGGCAACACCTGGTTACGTTATCTGTTGCAACAATCCACCGGCTACTATACAGGATCGGTCTATAAGGATTACGGTTTGCTGAAGAACGGCTTCCCAGCTGAGAATATTTCGAATCGTTCGGTATTGGTGGTGAAGACGCACGAATGGGGCCGACGGGCTAGGGAATTTTTCAATCGAGCCATACTGTTGGTACGGGCACCAGGGCCGGCGATACAGGCCGAATTCAATCGACAAAGTGGCGGACATATTGGATTCGCCTCGCCCGATCGGTATAAACGGACAAAAGGCAAATGTAAGTGGACGTAAGTCGTTGCTTATTTCAATCAAAACCAATCAAAACAGTACTGTAAAATCTAGTTGGCCTTGATGATTATTTATAAAGAGCACGGCTTACTTTGATCTTTGGTTCAGTGCAAGAAATCTAGCAGGCCTTGATTTTTATATAAATACTATGAGTACAGGTTACTTTGATCGAAATTTGTTCATTTATTTGTCAGAATGCGGAAAAATCTAGTAGGCTTTGATTTTTGTAATGAGCATGGCTTACTCTGATCGAAATTTGTGTAGTTGTTTCATTGTAAAGAAATCTAGTAAGCTTTGATTTTTATATATGTATACTATGAGCATAGGTTACTTTGATCGAAATTTGTTCATTTGTTTCTGCTATATTTCTCAGAATGCGGAAAAATCTAGTTGGCTTTGATTTTTGTAATGAGCACAGCTTACTCTGATCGAAATTTGTGTAGTTGTTTCATTGCAAAGAAATCTAGCAGGCTTTGATGTTTACGATAAGCATGGCTTGCTTTGATTAAAATTTATTTCTTAATGTACGCGAAAATCTAGTAGACCTTGCTGTTTATAATGAGCACGGCTTACTTTGATCAAAATATATGTCTAGTAGACTTTGATATTTATCTAATAAGCACAGCTTACTTTGATTCGAATTTGTTCATTTGTTTTTGCTTCATAGAATGCGGAAAAATCTAGTAGGCTATGATATTTATAACGAGTATGGCTTACTTTGATCAAAATTTATGTCTTTGTTTAAAAAACTAGTAGGCTTTACTGTTTATAATGAGCACGGCTTACTTTGATTTATTTCAATACTGCAAAATCTAGTAAGCCTTGATGCAGCTTACTTTGATAAAAATTTGTTTCTACTAGATTTTTTCACAGTGTTGATAAACCAAGCAGGCTTTGATATTTATCTAATGAACATGGCTTACTTTGATCGTCATTTTTTCATTTGTTTCTACTGAATACCATTTTCGAAGCATCGAAAAATCTAGCAGGCTTTAAAGTTCATGATGGGCATGGCTTACTTCGATAGAAATTTGTATATAACTTTTAATGCAAAGAAATCTAGTAGGACTTGCATAGCTTACTTTGACTGAAATCTAATAAAGAAATCTAGCAGACTTTGATTTTTACGAGAAGCATGGCTTGCTTTGATTAAAATTTATTTCTGTCTTTATTTATGTGAAAATCTAGTAGGCTTTGCTGTTTATAATGAACACGGCTTACTTTGATGGTCATTTGTATATTTGTTGTTGCTAGATTTTTTGTCAACACAGGAAAATCTAATTGGCTTTGGTATTTATTTATAAAGAACACGGTTTACTTTGATCAAAATTTGTTCATTTGTTTTTGCTGGACTTCACAGAATACGGAAAAACCTAATAGGCTTTGATATTTATGACGAGCATGGCTTACTTTGATCAGAATTTATGTTTTTGCTTAAGAATCTAGTAGGCTTTGATATTTATGACTAACATGGCTTACTTTGATCAAAATTTATGTCTTTTTTTAAGAATCTATTTTGATAAAAATTTGTTTTTGCTAGATTTCTTTACAATGTTGAAAAATCTAGCAGGCTTTGATATTTATATAATGAACATGGCTTACTTTGATCGTAATTTTTTCATTTGTTTCTACTGAATTTCTTTTTCGGAACATCGAAAAATCTAGCAGGCTTTGAAGTTTATGATGGGCATGGCTTACTTCGATAGAAATTTGTATATTTCTTTCAATACAGAAAAATCTAGTAGGCCTTAATTTTAATATTTAATAAGCACAGTTTACTTTGATCCAAATTTGTGCATTTCTGCTAGATTTCTCAAGAGTGCGGAAAAATCGAGCAAACCTTGATAGTTATGAACAATGGGCATGGCTTACTTTGATCGAAAATTTTGTTTCTATGTAGCTAAATCTAGTAGGTCTTGATATTTAATTAATGAATCCGGCTTACTTTGATTGTCATTTTTTCATTTGTTTCTACTAAATTTCTCAACAGTGCGACAAAATCTAGAAGGCTGTAGTGTTTACTTGATGAACGTGGCTTACTTTGACTGTCATTTTTTTGTTTGTTTATGCTAGAAAAGTCTAGTAGGCCTTATACGGCTTCCTTTGACCGTAATCTAATAAAGAAATCTAGCAGGCTTTGATTTCTATTTAATAGACACAGCTTACTTTGATCAAAAATTATCCAATTGTTTCTGCAAGATTTGTCAACTGTGTGGCAAAATCTAGTAGGTCTTATTTTTTATATCAATCACGGCTAACTTTGATTGAAAATGATTTGTATTTGTTTCATTCCAAAGAAATCTAGCAGGCTTTGATATTTATAATAAGCATAGTTTAATTTGATCAAAATTTATATCTGTTTAAGAATTTAGTAGACTTTACTGTTACAATGAACACGGCTTACTTTGATTTATTTCAATGCTGCGAAATCTAGTAAGCCTTGATGCAGCTTACTTTGATAAAAATTTATTTCTACTAGATTTCTACTGTTGAAAAATCTAGCAAGCTTTGGTATTTATATAATAAACATGGCTTACTTTGATCGTTATTGTTTCATTTGTTTCTACTGAATTTCTTGAATTCAGAGAAATCTAGTAGGCTTTAAATTTACTTACTCTGATCTAAATTCGTTCTAGATTTCTCAACAGTGCAGAAAAATCTAGCCGACCTTGGTATTTACGAACAATGGGCATGGCTTGCTTTGATCGAAATTTATGTATTTGTTTCTATGTAAAGAAATCTAGCAGGTCTTGATATTTAATCAATGAACCCAGCTTACTTTGATCGACATTATTTATGCATTTTGTTTCTGCTAAATTTTTCAACAATACGACAAAATCTAGAAGGTTTTGGTGTTTACTCAACGAACATGACTTACTTTGATTGTCATTTGTTCATTTGTTTCTGTTAGAATTCTTCTTTGCAGTAATGGGAAAAATCTAGTAGCCTTTGCATGGCTTACTTTGACCGAAATCTAGTAAAGAAATCTAGCAGGCTTTGATTTCTATTTATTAGACACAGCTTACTTTGATCAAAAATTGTGCATTTGTTTCTACAAGATTTGTCAACCGTGCGGCTTTGCTCTTTACAATGAACATAGCCAACTTTGATCGAGATTTTCTGTATTTGTTTCTAGTGATTTTCTGTTTTGTTTTTTTTTTGTAGATTGGCAACAATTCGTCGATAATAAATTGGAATTATGGAAACAAACGAATCTCGATTGGTTATATAATTTTACTGGTCCAACCCATATAATCTTCTACGAACAATTAATCGATAATTTAGAAACAACATTACGATCAATTATTGATTTTTTAAATTTACCAATCGATGAGAAATTATTCAAATGTGCCATAGAACGTCGTGAGGGTATCTATCGGCGTAAACGGCGTGTATTAAATTTCGATCCATATACAGGACGGATGAAGGGGAAATTATTGAAATATCAACAGGAAGTCTATGAGGCCATTTATAATTTTGCATCACCGGCAATACAACAAAAATAAAAACAAAATAAAAAAAAAAAAAAACAAAACAAAACTAAATGGAACAATAGAAAAACCAATGGGACAATAATAAGGCCTCTTCCTCTAACTAAACCAGAACGAGAGAGATAAACAGACATTTGTTTTTATTTTGTTTTTCAACATGTTTTTTAGATGAAATTACAATAAACAGGCCTAAAATTGTTTAATTAAAAACCGAAAAAACAAACAAAGCAATCGTTGAAAACCTATTGTTTTATTTCTTTTGTTTTCTAACCTTAAAACGAAATATTGAGGATTTTCGTTTTGTTTCGATATTGGTAGCTAATAAAGGCGTCTAGATTGCAATTATTGGAAACAAATGACCAAAAGGCACAACAAAGTAACCCTTGATTTATTTCTTTTGTTTTAATAATTTGTTGAAAATTTAGGGATTTTCGTGTTGTTTTTAAACAATTGGTAACTAACAAAGGCGCCTAGATTGCAATTATCACAAAAAAGAACTAAAGAGGGCAATCGTTGAAAATCAACATTGTTTTATTTTTGTTTCTACAATCTGTTGAAAATCTAGGGAATTTCGTTTTTTCTCTAAATAATTGGTAATTAATCTAAATTTGCTCACTTAGTGGAAAATTATCGAGAATATAGCGGAATAAAAGTCCCTAACTTTGACTAATTTAACCGCTTATAAATCTAGTGATTTTCTTTATATTTAGTTGGTAATTTTAAAATTTGGCGCCTTTATAGTAGAGCCAATGAGATTCTTTCTGAAATTAAATTTTATATCTAGTGAGCGAATCGATTATAACAATGCCATCTAGATCTCATTTACCTTTAATAAAGAATCAAAAGGAAACAACAAAGCAATCGTTGTTTTATTTCTTTTGTTCTTACAACTAGTCGAAAATTTGGGGATTTTCGTTTTGTTCCTAAATAACTAATAACAACAGTCATCTAGATTTCAATTATATTTGAATTCTATTGAAATTCTTTCAAATCAAATCCATTGAATTTGAGGAATTATTGGAGGCTATTTATTGAATTTTAACAGTTCAACTTCTTCAAGTTGGTAGTGCCGATTTTCAAAATTTATACCACCAAATAAAGCACTACATTTATGCATATTGAATTTTTAGTATAGGCAACCAATTATTAGTGTTTCATATACACTAATAGTTGATTGCCTATATTACATCAAATTTAGCAACAACGCATGCGCAATATAGTGATCGTAGTAACAGTTGGTAGAACTTTCAAACCAAAATAACCTAGAAACTAACGCCCAATTATTATCAATATATTAATTAAAATAATGGTGATAATAGGGAAAATAACGGTAAAACTTGATAAATCACCGATTTTACGATAGTATTTAATCACAATCAGTTCGAATTGAATTGAAATTTTGATCAAAATTAGTGAGTTTTATTTAGTAATTTTTAAGTTGGCAGCTTCTAATATTCCGTTGATTACAATGATTATTCGAATTTTATTACTTTAAAACAAGAATTATAAGAACTAGTGATTTTTTTGGTGGAAGATTGGTGACAATGGGTCGACATAACCTAATTTACGACGGTTAAACAAATGAGTATCTAAAATTATTCCATCACTAATAATTTGTTAATTAATTTGATTTAATTATAAAAATTCGTTAATTTAGTGATTTTTATCAAGTACAGATGATAAATAGAAATTATCACGGTTGGTAGGCCTTCCAAAACGTCCCCAAATGAACATAACCTAGAAAATAACGCACAAGTAAAATATTAATTAAAATAATAGTGAAACGTAATCAATCACCGATTTATGAATTGAAATTTAATCGAAATTGGTGAGTTTTATTTAGTAATTTTTAAGTTGGTAGCATTAAGGTTGGCTATAAGTATCACGATTCCAATTGTCATTTGATAATTTCCAATCAAGTTAACAGGCAATATTCAATTTTCTTTAATTTTGCTATATTTTGTTATATTTTAGAGACTTTAGTGTTTTTTAATTTATAAGGTTGGTGATTCAATTGAATATTTCCAATTTAGTGTAATTAATTGGTAATTAATTTAGTGTAAATTAATTTAAATTTGATAGTTTAATTTTCTTTAAGTTGGCTGTAAAAATGATGGCGATTATCATTTGATAATTTCCAATCAAGTTAGCGGGCAGTATTCATTTTTTTCTTAATTTTTCTATATTTTCTTGTATTTTAGAAATTTTAGTTTTTTAATTTATAAGTTGGTAATTCAACTCAATATTTCCAATTTAGTGTAATTAATTGGTAATTAATTTAATTAATTTAGTGTAAATTAATTTAAATTTGGTAGTTTAATTTTGTTTAAGTTGGCTGTAAACGTCATAATGATGGCGATTGTCATTTGATAATTTCCAATCAAGTTACCGGGCAGTATTCATTTTTTTCTTAATTTTTCTATATTTTTTTATATTTTAGAAATCTTAGTGTTTTTTAATTTATAAGTTGGTAATTCAATTCAATATTTCCAATTTAGTGTAAATTAATTGGTAATTAATTTAAATTTGGGAGTTTAATTTTCTTTAAGTTGGCTGTAAACATTGTAGTAATGGCGATTGTTATTTGAAAATTTTCAATCAAATTGGCTGCGACGAATTCTCTAATTTCCTTGTATTTCTCAATAATTCTCGAAAAATTGTCGTAAAGTTGGCTATGAATTTCGAATTTTCGAGAATTTAGTGTATTTAATTTATCAATATTGGTATTAATTCAATTGTTATATAATTAATTTCCATCACCTATTTTGTTTCGTGTTAATTATTTTTTAATTTATAAGATTGGTAATTTAACTCAATATTTCCAATTTAGTGTAATTAATTGGTAATTAATTTAATTAATTTAGTGTAAATTAATTTAAATTTGATAGTTTAATTTTGTTTAAGTTGGCTGTAAACGTCATAATGATGGCGATTGTCATTTGATAATTTCCAATCAAGTTAGCGGGTAGTATTCATTTTTTTTTAATTTTTCTATATTTTTTAGTTTTTTAATTTATAAGTTGGTAATTCAACTCAATATTTCCAATTTAGTGTAAATTAATTGGTAATTAATTTAAATTTAGGAGTTTAATTTTCTTTAAGTTGGCTGTAAACATTGTAGTAATGGCGGTTGTTATTTGAAAATTTTCAATCAAATTGGCTGCGACGAATTCTCTAATTTTCTCGTATTTCTCAATAATTCTCGAAAAATTATCTTAAAGTTGGCTATGATTTTCGAATTTTCGAAAATTTAGTGTATTTAATTTATCAATATTGGTATTAATTCAATTGTTATATAATTAATTTCCATCACCTATTTTGTTTCATGTTAATTATTTTTTAATTTATAAGATTGGTAATTCAACTCAATATTTCCAATTTAGTGTAAATTAATTGGTAATTAATTTAAATTTGGGAGTTTAATTTTCTTTAAGTTGGCTGTAAACGTTGTAGTAATGGCGGTTATTTGAAAATTGTCAATCAAGTTGGCTGCGACAAATTCGCTAATTTTCTCGTATTTCTCAATAATTCTCGAAAAATTGTCGTAAAGTTGGCTATGATTTTCGAATTTTCGGGAATTTAGTGTATTTAATTTATCAATATTGGTATTAATTCAATTGTTATACAATTAATTTCCATCACCTATTTTGTTTCGTGTTAATTATTTTTTAATTTATAAGATTGGTAATTCAACTCAATATTTCCAATTTAGTGTAATTAATTGGTAATTAATTTAATTAATTTAGTGTAAATTAATTTAAATTTGATATTTTAATTTTGTTTAAGTTGGCTGTAAAAATGATGGCGATTGTCATTTAATAATTTCCAATCAAGTTAGCGGGCAGTATTCATTTTTTTTTTAATTTTTCTATATTTTCTTGTATTTTAGAAATTTTAGTTTTTTAATTTATAAGTTGGTAATCAACTCAATATTTCCAATTTAGTGTAAATTAATTGGTAATTAATTTAAATTTGGGAGTTTAATTTTCTTTAAGTTGGCTGTAAACGTTGTAGTAATGGCGGTTATTTGAAAATTGTCAATCAAGTTGGCTGCGACAAATTCGCTAATTTTGTTGTATTTCTCAATAATTCTCGAAAAATTGTCTTAAAGTTGGCTATGATTTTCAAATTTTCGAAAATTAGTGTATTTAATTCGCTAATATTGGTATTAATTCAATTGTTATAAAATAGATTTCTAGCACCTATTTTGTTCCGTATTAATTAATTCGCCAATAATTAATTTGCAATTAATTTAAATTAAATTATATTTTTATAATTAGTGGTTTAATTTTCTTCAAGTTGGCTATAAACGTCATGTTGATTGCGCATGTCATTTGGGATTTTTTTATCAAGTTGCGGTGAAAATTAGTTTTTCTTTTGTTTTTTTTTCTTCAGTGTTCAGTGAAAAATTCATCGAATTCGAAGAAAAACGTAAGTCACCCCATTTATTTCCAATTAACCGATAAATTACCGATTATCTATCGATAATAACCGTCTATATTGATGTAGATGTGTTGGTATAGATGTGTGTGTGTGTGTGTATGTATTGATTTTTTCTTGTTACCGCCGGATTCTAACCTCAATCGTGGCTCTTCTGCCGTATAGGCGCAGCGCAATCGAGATGCAACAGGGCAGTCAACCGCCGTCAACACCAACGACGGCATTAACGGGCACGAATGGGGCCCAAAGCGACCAATCCCAACACGACCAATCAACCGAAATCGATAAGACGAAATTGATTGTCAATTACATCCCCCAATTCGCCACCGAAGAAGATCTGGCGGCGTTATTTGGTCCGATTGGTAAAATTGAAAGTATCAAAATAATGAGAGATTATAAGACTGGTTATAGTTTTGGTTTTGGTTTTGTTAAATATTTTGCGATTGAGGATGCGGCTAAAGCTATCGAAATGTTGAATGGCATGAATTATAAGTAAAGAAATTTTAACTGAAAATTTCACGGAATTGAAACTTGAATTTTAATATTTTTTTTTATTTTTTTTGTTTTAAGAAATAAACGTTTAAAAGTTTCATATTCACGTCCACCGGCTGCCGATATGAAAGATTCAAATCTCTATATAACGAATTTACCGAAAGATGTCACCGAACAGGATGTACACAATTTGTTTTGTAATTATGGCGAAATCGTACAGAAATCGGTGTTGAAGGACAAAATCACCGGCCTACCCCGTGGCGTAGCCTTCGTCAGGTCCGCCCCCAATTCCAATTAATTCCAATCAAATCTAATTTAATTAAATTGTAGATTTTCTAAGGGTGAGGAGGCACAGGCGGCTATAGCCAATCTTGATGGTAAATTATTAGAGAATGCAATGTTTCCGTTGAGTGTACGGGTTGCTGAAGATCACGGCCGACAAAAGGCCCAATATTTGGATAGTTGGGGCATGTCTATGTACAATCGGGGTAAGAGGAGGAGGTTTTGAACACAATTTTTCATCCCCTAAAACAAATTTTAAATCTTTAAATTACCCGATAATTTTTTTTGTTATAATCTCATCTGTTCAAATTTTATATTTATAATTAATCTCTAAAAAAATAACCTTTAAATTTGTGAGAATTAATTCATTGATTAATTAATTAATTGATTAATTAAGAGAAAACAATCGAAAAAAATTAATTGTACTATACTTATAGATTTTTCCTATCGAGTGTACTGCGGTATTTTACCATAATAGTTGGCTATGACACAAGTGTCGTAGCTCTATTCGTACTGTTATACTCGCTATAAATCGTTAAGTTGGTATATTTGTCTGGTTATTTTTAAAATAGCTGAATTAAGTTACGACATATTTAAAACGGTAGAATATTGTGGTACACTCCTATTTAAAATATGTTTAAAATTCTAACAGAAAACAACTGTATTATTAATAGATATACGGAGTGTACCACTGTAGATTACCTCGAAATTGGTACGTAATGTCGTAGATTTATTCATACAATCTAAATTTCCTAGTTGGATTGGTAAATCAAGCAATTTTAACCTCATTACTAACGTATTTGGCCATTGCTATAGTACATAGTGTCGTAGCTTTCTTCATACTGTTTTACTCTATATATGAATTTAATCAATTTGATAATTGTATTGTACAAAAATTGGGAATTTTAAAATCGTTAGGTTGGTATATTTTTCGAACAATTGAACTAAACTAAGATATTACTTAAGAAAGACACAGCCAACTATGATATCGAATATTTTGGTACAGTCTAAATAGAATATGTTAGAAAGATTTTAATTTGTTTAATTAATAGTTATGCGGAGTGTACCACTGTAGATTGCCTCGAAATTGGTACGTAATGTCGTAGATTTATTCATACAATCTAAATTTCCTAATTGGATCGGTAAATCAAGCAATTTTAACCTCATTACTAACGTATTTGGCCATTGCTATAGTACGTAGTGTCGTAGCTTTCTTCATACTGTTTTACTCTATATATGAATTTAATCAATTTGATAATTGTATTGTACAAAAATTGGGAATTTTAAAATCGTTAGGTTGGTATATTTTTCGAACAATTGAACTAAACTACGACATCACTTAAGAAAGACACAGCCAACTATGATATCGAATATTTTGGTACAGTCTAAATAGAATATGTTAGAAAGATTTTAATTTGTTTAATTAATAGATATACGGAGTGTACCACTGTAGATTACCTCGAAATTGGTACGTAATGTCGTAGATTTATTCATACAATCTAAATTTCCTAGTTGGATCGGTAAATCTAGCAATTTTAAACTCATTAAGTTGGTACTAACGTATTTGGCCATAGTTTTAGTACGTAGTGTCGTAGCTTTCTTCATACCGTTATACTCTATATATGAATTTAATCAATTTCCTAATTGTATTGTACAAGAATTGGGAATTTTAAAATCGTTAGGTTGGTATATTTTTCGAACAACTGAACTAAACTACGACATCACTTAAGAAAGACACAGCCTACTATGACGTTAAATATTTCGGTACAGTCTAAATCGAATATGTTGGAAAGATTTTAATGAAATAATACCAGGAACTATCTGTTTAATTAATTTATACGGAGTGTACCATTGGAATTTGTCTCAAAGTTGGCTATGACTTTGCTACGTAGTGTCGTAGCTTTATTCATTCAATTATATCCAATTCGCTAAAATTGACACGAATTTCCTTATAGTAACGGTGAAAATCTAGGAAATTTCAATGTGGTTAAGTTGGTAAATTTGTCTAGTAATTTTTGAAATAGTTGAATTAAGCTACGACATCACTTAAGAAAGACATAGCCGACTATAGATGTTAAATATTTCGGTACAGTCTAAATCGAATATGTTAGAAAGATTTTAATTTGTTTAATTAATAGTTATATGGAGTGTACCACTGGAATTTGCTTCAAAGTTGGCTATGACTTTAATTAGGTGTTGTTGTAGCTTTATTCATACAATTATATCCAATTCGCTAAAATTGACACGAATTTCCTAATAATAACGGTGAAAATCTAGGGATTTTAATGTGGTTAAGTTGGTATATTTGTTAGTAATTTTTGAAATAGTTGAACTAAGCTACGACATCACTAAGCCACGACTAAGCCGACTATAGATGTAAATTATTTCGGTACAAATCGAGTATGTTGGAAAGATTTTAATCAAATAATACCAGGAACTATCTTATACAGAGTGTACCATTGTAATTTGCCTCAAAGTTGGCTATGACTTTGCTACGTAGTGTCGTAGCTTTATTCATACAATTTTCAATTCACTGAAATTAATACGAATTTCCAAATAATAATTGGTGAAAATCTAGGAATTTTAATGTGGTTAAGTTGGTATATTTGTCTAGTAATTTTTGAAATAGTTGAACTAAGCTACGACATCTTTGAAGAAAGGCATAGCCGACTATAGATGTTAAATATTTCGGTACAGTCAAAATAGAATATATTAGATTTTAATTTATTCAATTAATAGATACACGGAGTGTACTATTGTAATTTGCTTCAAAGTTGGCTATGATTTTGTTACGTAGTGTTGTAGCTTTATTCATACAATTCTATTCAATTCGCTAAAATTGACACGTATTTCCTAATAATAACGGTGAAAATCGAGAAATTTTATTGCGGTTAAGTTGGTATATTTGTTTAGTAATTTATCAAATAGTCGAACTAATCTACGACATTATGTAAAATAGATATAGCCGATTATGGTACACTCTATAAAAAAATTGTTAGAAAAATTTTAATCTAACATGAATTTTAATCAAATTATAACACAAACCATTTGTATAATATTATAATTTACTTCAAAGTTGGCGTTGGTTTTTGTACATAGTGTCGTAGCTTTATTCATACGATTATAGTCGATTATAGTTGATACGAACTGAATAAAAGCGTACATTCCGTGAAAATCAAAGTTTTTTTTAAAATCACTAGATTGGTACCAATGCATTCGGCCATGGTTTTGGTACTTGATATCGTAGCTTTATTCATACTATTATAATATTATCTAGTTTACAAATTCTTTAATTGTGGTCAAAAATTAGTAATTTTAAAATCTTTATTTTGGTAATTTATTTGTCAAATGACAAATTCACGTATTTTTTAAATGATTGAATTAAGTTACGACATTCCCTAAAAAAAAACAGCCACTACCAGGTGAAATATTGTAGTACACTCCTATATTAAAATATCTTGAAGATAACAGTTGTATAATTGACTGTACCCATTATAATTTACCTTGAATTTGGCTATAACTTTACTACATAATATCGTAACTTGATTCATACATTTAATATTCGATAAATAAATGAATTCTAACAATATTAAATTCATAACTAATAATTAGAAAAATCGAAAAGTTGTTCGTTTGATATATTTTAAAGTATTTTCAAAATGGCTGAACTAATCTACGATATTATACAATAAAAACATGGCCAAATTTAAGGTAAAATATTTTATTAGAATATAGATTTTAATAAAATTGGCCATGTTTGTGTTATAGTGTCGTAGCTTAATTCATACAGGTACAGTCGGTAAATAGAGTGGGTTTATATAACATTTATATAATTAATAATTTTTATCAAATAACTGAATTAAGCTACGACATTACATTAGAGAGGTATTTCAAGTTACAAAATTAATGTACACTCTATAGAAAATTTATGAAATAATAAAAAACAATTGTATTAATAAATATAGGGAGTGTACCATTCGAATTTAACTCGAATTTGGTGTATAATGTCGTAACTTAGTTCGTTTTCTTGTTAAATTGAATACTTTAAAAACTTGTAAAATATCGAACTGTCGTAACTTGATTCGTTTATTTGTTTGAAAATTCGTAAATATTATCAAGTATGAAATTAGCTACGACTCAAAGGTATTGTTTGTTAAATTGGAAACTCATAAAAATTGAAAAGTATGCAACAAGCTACGACTCAATTGAACGAAACCATGGCCAATTTCTAGGTAATTACAGTGGTATCTTCGATACATATACATATATACATATATAAATATATTTAAATGTAGATACGTAATTATAATAATTTATAATTTTTTTTTTGTCAAGTTGGTAGGGCTGATTAATGTCTGTGTATATTGTTTATAACATTTCGAATTACTTTTAAAATATATTTTTCGATAATTCTAAATGTTATAAATTGAAAATTTGTATTATCATTAATAATAATATCAATTGTTATTATTAATTATCATTAATTTATTGGTATTTTTTTCGATTATTTTTCTTTATTATTATTATTATTATTATCATTATTATCTTTTTGGATAAGTTTTTATGTAGAAATTTGACAATTTATACCAGCAGGTAGAGGAGTTGGAGTTGGACCATCAACATCAATACAAACAACATCAACAACATCATTACATCGTAAATATGGTAATTACAACAACAACAACAATAATAATAATCATCATCAAAATGGCCGTTATTATCACACAAATCATCATCATAACAACAACAATAATTATTATCACCATAATAGTAATAATATACGATATATGGATGGTGTTGGTGATAATTATCATTTACCATTCTATTGTTGAATTTATTATTATTTTATTATTATTATTATTATTATTATCAATAATAACGAGGATAATAGAAGAGGATTCATGGATGAAATAATCAATTGTGATGATGGATTTATTACTGTTTGTTAGTTTTGTTCTATATTTAGTTAGTTTTTTATTTTTTTTTTTTTGGATTAATTTTGATTTGTTTGTTTATTTTTTTGTTCGAATACGAATTAAGAAATTGTTTTGTTTTTAACAATTTTATCAATCAATTGTGAGAGAGGCAGGGTGGGGGGGTAATTTTCCAAATATGCACTGATTATTTTTGTTCTATTTGTGGAAATTTGGCAAGTTTAGTTCAAATTTTTCAATTTTATCAGTGTCTATCTAAGTGTGTTTGTTTGTTTGTTTGTTTGTTTTTTTTTTCTCACTTGTATTTGTTGTAATTTGAACTAATTTGTCTAATTTTACAAAATTCAAGTTGACCAACGAAATATTTATAGATAATATCGAGATAATGGTGTGGTAATTTGGATGATTTCCAGATGATAATAATAATTAGATCTGTTTTGTTTTCGTTTTCTGGATTGTTGGAGGAATAATCCGGAAATATTATAAACTGAATGTTAATTACTTAATTAAAAATTATGTATTATTATTATTATTATTATTGAGTAATATGTGGATTATTTTATAAAAACGATTGCTAATAATACATATGGCTTTTCGATTTGTTGGTAATTTCTATTTAATTTAACCTGAATTTTAGGTGATTTTTAATCGAAGATTTCTCGCTTGTTTGTCAATCTACAGTCAAATATTGTAGCCCGTTGGATAGAGGGTTTCAAGCTCCAGGGCGTGACAGATTTTGTTTTGGAAAATTTTGTGGAATTTTTAAATTATCGATGAAATTCTAGAAGAATGTGTTTTTATGTTTTCTACCATAATTCAGTTTATATTCGTTTGTTTCCAGTCAATATGGGGTTTAATCAATAGCAAATTGGAAAGGCTTTCTAAGTTTGCCAGAAATTCTCCGACTGGTTCGGTAGTTTTCCGGAGATTTGAGGAAAATTGGAGGATTTTAAGCAGTCATTCGTGAGGAAAAAATCAAGTTTTCAAAATTTGTGGAAAATTAAGGGGAATACGGCAGGTTTACTTACATTTAGAATATGAAGTTTAAATGATAACAAATTGAAAGAGTTTTCCGAATATTCAACAATTTTCCGGTGTTTTCTGGAAAATTCAAAAAACTGTCGGGTTTTCTAAATGTTTACTCATGGGAAAATTAGGTTTTTCAAAAACGGAAAATTCGATTTTTCTCACCGATTTAAACAGTTGTGCGATAACTGGATTTTCGCGCTTGTGGACGATTCTATGGATTTTCCACAACTCTTGTTATAAAGGAAATTGCTCATTTTCTTGGGAAAATTGTGTGGAAAACTAGCTGAAAGTGGGTTTACACGCCAATTTGAAGGGTATTTGTCCTATTAATGTTTGTAAAGGCACGTTTAGATCATTTTAAGGCAAGATCTTGCTGAGGGGAGGCTAAGTATGGGTGGAAAATCGAGCTTAAGTCGTCGGAAAAGTGAAATTCTGGCGCTTTTAGTCGATTTTTCAGTCTATTTTGAGTATATTTCCTTTGGGTAAAGGTGTTGGGTTACAATTTTGGCACTTGTTGCTAGTTCTCGAGGATGTTTCTTTAAAATTGAGTCAGTTTTGCGAAAATTTCGTCCGCAACTACCATTTTTCAACAAATCTTCCTCTTAATTGTCGAAATTTAGCCCAAATTTCAACGATTTTTCGTACTTGAATCATCATTTTTTACCGAATTTCGACCCTTTTCGCCAATCCCATGAGTCATATTTCTCGTAAATGTTCAGTAGTTAATTTAATAGCTGCAATTGATTTGATTGACAGCGAACGAATTTTCCAACGATTTTCCTAGAATTTTCAAAGCTTCGATATTTCGACCACATCCTGATATTTTCCTATATTTAAATTTAAAGAAAATGCGACATTTAGTTCTCTGAGATTATACAAAAACCTTCAAAATTTTGGTTTTCCAATTTTCCGGAAAACGTCTACACCGATCGGAAAATCTCCGAGATATTCGGAAAGTTCTTTCAATTTCCAGTCGATTAAACCACATATTCGCTACAAACAAATCAAAATAGGCCGAATTATGGTGGAAAATCTTTAAAAACGCAAGCTCCAGATTTTCTTCAATAACTCAAAATTCCCACCAAATTTTCCAAAACTGAAAACCTCATCTCCAGGAGCTTGAAATGCTCTTTCCAACGAGTCCTAACACTTGATTTTCGAGTGAAAAATAAGGGAAAAATCGTTGATCAAAGATTCGGCTTCATTTTAGATTATACAAAAACCTGCAAAATTTTGATTTTTCCAATTTTCCGGAAAACGTCTACACCGATCGGAAAATCTCCCATATATTCGGAAAGCTCTTTCAATTTCCAATCGATTAAACCCCATATTCACTACAAACAAATCAAAATAGGCCGAATTATGGTGGAAAATCTCAAAAAACGCAAGCTCCAAATTTTCTTCGATAACTCAAAATTTCCATCGAATTTTCCTAAACTGAAAACGTCATACCATGGAGCTTGAAATGCTCTTTCCAACGAGTCGTAACACTTGATTTTCGAATGAAAAATAAGTGAAAAATCGTTGATCAAAGTTTCGGCTTCATTTTAATCGGCTCGAATTTGACCACTTAATGCCCATCAACTAAAATCACCATGTATATTGACATAAATATGATATTGCAAATACAGGATGTGTTTTGTTAGTAGTCTAGTAGGAGAATAACAAAATTCCAGGTCAGACTCCACAAAAAACACAATTTCTCACTTATTTTTGACTCTATAAGCGAGTAACACAGCTCATTGGACAGAACTTTTAAGCTGCAACTCATGGATTTAGATTTTGCAATTTCCCTTGAAAACAAACGAGTCAATTGGAAAGTTTCTTGTAAATTTGGAAAGTTCTTCAATTTGCTTTCATTCGAACCCCATATTCACTACAAACAAGTTAATACAAATCGAGTTATCGAGAAATTATAAAAAAACAAGCCTCTACAATTTCCCATGATAACCCAAAATTTCCACAAAATTTTCCAAAACGGAATCTGTCACGCCTTGGAGCTTCAAATGCCCTTTCCAACGAGCTATAGTGCTTGACTTTAGAGTAAAAAACAAGGGAGAAATCTTCGATCAAACATTCCACTATTTAGCGACTCTTTAAAAGGACGGTTTTCAACAAAAATCAAGTAAACTGTACGTAATAACATAATTTTAATTAAACCAAATTACAGTCTCTTTCAGGACAATAATAAATCTGCAAAAATAACCATAAAGCTTACAATTTTGGGAATGTTTTTTGATTAAAAAAAAAAAAACAGTGAAGAACCCAATTAATTATTGCCAAATTAATTTGCACCGATTTTCAAGACATCAAAACAAATCCGACATACACGCACCGGTTTGTGTTCACCGAATTTGATGATCGGCACCTCCTGATCGGAACATTTATTGCACAAAGCACGACCGCAATGGCGGCAATGGTGCGACCGGACGGTAAATGAGAAACTTTTACCGCACTCCTGACACGAATCGGTCGTTGTCCATTGGGCCGATTGGGCCAATTGGTCCAATAAACGGTTCAATAATTGTTTACTCGGTACTTGATAGTTGAATATTGTGATACGATCGTGATTCTCCGTACCGAGACAAGCGTTCGCTTTAACTAAGCAACGACATAAGTTACTGTTGCCGTTCATATAAGCCAATAATAATGGTGAATTACCCTGTAAATTTATAATTTGTTAGAATTTTCTACGCGCTAGTTTTGTAGTGTCGTAGATTAATTCATATTCTAACAAAGTATACGAAGAAAGCTACGACGCTACGTCTCAACTAGTAGATTTTCAATCAGGTGGGTTGTAGTAATTTTGCTACTTGGCTATGTAGTTGGCTATGACTGAATGAACGTAGGTTTGCTTCTTGTTTCAACCATTGGTCGGTAATGCAGATTACTGAACTGTAAATCGTTAAAAAAATTGGATAGTAATCAAAACTTCCTTCCAAAATGTATTTACAATTCTAGGGGTAGTAATCTGCATTACCGACAAACAGCGGAAACAAGAAACCGACCTACGATCATAAATTCACAGCCTACTACAAAGATTATCGTGGATCACTTGATATGCCTAGATATAGTGTCGTAGATTCGTTCATACTCTACTGAAGTATACGAAGAAAGCTACGACATTACGTCCCAACTAGTATATTATCAATCAGGTGGGCTACAGTAATTTTGCTCGTAGTTGGCTATGATTTAATGAACGTAGGTTTGCTTCTTGTTTCAACCATTTGTCGGTAATGCAGATTACTGAACTGTAAATCGTCAAAAAATTGGATAGTAATCAAAACTTCCTTCCAAAATGTATTTATCTACGGGTAGTAATCTGCATTACCGGCAAACAGCGAAAACAAGAAACCGACATACGATCATAAATTCACAGCCTACTGCAAAGATTACCATGGATCACTTGATATGCTTTGATATATAGTGTCGTAGATTGGTTCATACTCTATTGAATTATACGAAGAAAGCTATGACTTTGTGAACGTAGATCTGCTTCTTATTTCATCCGTTTGTCGGTAATGCAGATTACTGTTTGAGTTACTCGCTTGGAAATTTTCTTGAAAAATTAGACAGCAATCAAAACTTTCTTCCAAAATTACCGACAGTAATCTGCATTGTCGACAAGTAATTGAAACAAGAAACAGACCTACGTTCATAAAGTCACAGCCAATTGCAAAGAAGATTACCATGGAACACTTGATATTCCTTGTAGTGTCGTAGATTAATTCATATTTTAATAAATATACGAAGAAAGCTACGACGTTACGTCCCAATCGGTATATTTTCAATCAGGTGGGCTACAGTAATTTTGCTAATAGTTGGCTATGACGGAATGAACGTAGGTGTGCTTCTTGTTTCATTTGTCGGTAATGCAGATTACTAAACTGTAAATCTTCAAAAAATTGGATAATAATCAAAACTTTCTTCCAAAATTTATTTACAATACTTGGAGTAGTAATCTGCATTACCGACAAGCAGCGGAAACAAGAAACCGACCTACGATCATAAATTCACAGCCTACTACAAAGAAGATTACCGTTGATCACTTGATATGCCTTGGTATATAGTGTCGTAGATTGGTTCATACTCTAAAAAAGTATACGAAGAAAGCTACGACACTACGTCTCAAATATCATACATTCTATAGGCTATGACCTTGTGAACGTAGATCTGCTTCTTATTTCATCCGTTTGTCGGTAATGCAGATTACTGTTTGAGAAACTCGCTTGGAAATTTTCTTCAAAAATTAGACAGCAATCAAAACTTTCTTCCAAAAATTAGAATTCCATGAACGATAAATCCGACAGTAATCTGCATTACCGACAAGTAGTTGAAACAAGAAACAGACCTACGTTCATAAAGTCACAGCCAACTGCAAAGAAGATTACCATGGAACACTTGATATTCCTTGTAGTGTCGTAGATTAATTCATATTCTAATAAATATACGAAGAAAGCTACGACGTTACGTCTCAACTGGTATATTTTCAATCAGGTGGGCCACAGTAATTTTGCTCGTAGTTGGCTATGACGGAATGAACGTAGGTGTGCTTCTTGTTTCAACCATTTGTCGGTAATGCAGATTACTAAACTGTAAATCTTCAAAAAATTGGATAATCAAAACTTTCTTCCAAAATGTATTTACAATACTTGGGGCAGTAATCTGCATTACCGACAAGCAGCGGAAACAAGAAACCGACCTACGATCATAAACTCACAGCCTACTGCAAAGATTACCGTTGACCACTTGATATGCCTTGGTATATAGTGTCGTAGATTGGTTCATACTCTATTGAAGTATACGAAGAAAGCTACGACACTACGTCTCAAATATCATACATTCTATAGGCTAAGACTTTGTGAACGTAGATCTGCTTCTTATTTCATCCGTTTGTCGATAATACAGATTACTGTTTGAGTTACTCGCTTGGAAATTTTCTTGAAAAATTAGACAGCAATCAAAACTTTCTTCCAAAATTAGAATTCTATGAACGATAAATCCGACAGTAATCTGCATTATCGACAAGTAGTTGAAACAAGAAACCGACCTACGTTCATAAAGTCACAGCCAACTGCAAAGAAGATTACCATGGAACACTTGATATTTCTTGTAGTGTCGTAGATTAATTCATATTTTAATAAATATACGAAGAAAGCTACGACGTTACGTCCCAACTGGTATATTTTCAAGCAGGTGGGCCACAGTAATTTTGCTCATAGTTGGCTATGACTGAATGAACGTAGGTTTGCTTCTTGTTTCAACCATTTGTCGGTAATGCAGATTACTCAATTATTGAACTGTAAATCTTCAAAAAAATAGAATAATCAAAACTTCCTTCCAAAATTTATTTACAATTCTTGGAGTAGTAATCTGCATTACCAACAAACAACGGAAACAAGAAACCGACCTACGATCATAAATGCACAGCCTACTGCAAAGAAGATTATCGTGGATCACTTGATATGCCTTGTGATATAGTGTCGTAGCTTGGTTCATACTCCATTAAACTATACGAAGAAAGCTACGACACTACGTCTCAAATATCATACATTCTATAGGGTGTATCATGATAATCTTCCTTGTAAATGGCTATGACTTTGTGAACGTAGATCTGCTTCTTATTTCATCCGCTTGTCGATAATGCAGATTACTGATAAATTTGGCAGTAATCTGCATTACCGGCAAGTAACTGAAACAAGAAAGACACCTACGCTCACAAAGTCACAGCCAATTGCAAAGATTACCATGGAACACTTGATATTCCTTGTAAAGTCGTAGATTAATTCATATGCTAACAAAATATACGAACGAAGCAACGACACTATGTCCCAAATATTATACATTCTATAGAGTGTATCACAATAATTGGCTATGACTTTGTAAACGTAGGTCTGCTTCTTATACCAATCACTTGTCGGTACTTCAGATTACTGTCAATTACAGACTTGCACATGTCCTTGCAAAAATTTGATAGTAATCAAAACTGTCGATAATACAGTAATCTGTACTATCGACAATCGATTGAAACAAGAAACAGACCTACGTTCACAAAGTCATAGCCTACTACTACGAGGAAGATTACCGTGGAACATAACGTCGTAGATTGCCTCTTATTTTACTAAACTGTACGAAAAAAGCTACGACAATACGTCTTATAAGGGTAACTTTTGTAGTTCATTATGCTTTGACGAACGTAGGTTTGCTTCTTGTTTCAATCGTTTATCGATAATACAGATTACTATCATTTTCCAATAAATCCGACAGTAATCTGCATTATCGACAATTTTTTGAAACAAGAAGTGGACCTACGTTCATAAAGTCACAGCCTACTATTGCGAGGAAGATTTCTGTAGTATATTTAGTAAGTCTTGATATATAGTGTCGTAGATTGTTTCATATTTTATTAAAACTGTACGAAACAAGCTACGACACTGTCACAAATTACATTGATGTCGGTTTTGTTGATCGGATATTCCGGCATACATTCCAAGAATAATTCGCAAATTGCCGCCGCATTATCTTTACCATAACGGCATAATTCATGTAATGGATTGCGCCCTTTTAAATTTATCGCTTCTGCATTTATTGTCGATTCCGTCAATAATGTACGTACAACATTTAAATGGCCCTCTTTCACAGCAATATGTAGGGCATTATTGTTTTCAACATCGACAGCATCAAAATCGGCATTATTTTGCAGTAATGCCAATACAGCGGCGGCATTACCAGCTTCTGAAGCTACATGTAACGCTGTACGTCTGCAATAATTGATAATAAATCAATATGTTGGGGGCACTTCGTTTTGGTTATGTGTCGTTGATTGATTCATATTCGTTATAGATTGGGATTTTTGTGAACGTAGGTCTACTTCTTATTTCAACTACTTATCGATAATGTAGATTTCCGTCAGAGTCGGTAACTAAAACAGTATCCTACATTATCGACAAGCCGTTGAAACAAGAAGCGACTTACGTTCACTACGTCATAGTTTATTAAGAGGATTATTGTGGTAAGTAGACAGTTGGCTATGTTCTTTTTTTAAAAAAATTTAAAAAATCGAATATAAAAAAATGTGAAGAAAGCTAAGACTCTATGTTATAAAAGCCACAGCCAACTATAGAACGTACCATGGATGTACAGCAAGATTTAATTGCGAAATCGGCTATGTTTCTAGTGAATAGCGTCGTAACTTATTTCATACTCTATTATATTTGGAATTGGTCGATAGTAATCTACATTACCGACAAGTGATTGAAACAAGTAATGGACCTACGTTCACAAAATCATAGACTACTGCGAAAGAATTGCCAAAGAAGTTTCAATACTTATATTGTTTTTTTCTAAAAATCAATAAAATATCAAGTAAGCTACGACTATTAGTAATATTCTTTAACTTTTTTACGATTCGTTACTATGACAACGCTAGAGAATCATTTTGTTAGAGCTTCTATCTAATTTTTTATACTTCTATCTTAACTATAATGGAAAAGAGACAAGAATAAAATAGAATAACACTGTTAACCGCAAACGTTGTCATGGTAACGAATCACCACAAAGTTATAGAATATGACTGCATACTTTACAGATCAAGTTTTTTAGAAGTGAACTTCTATCTCACTCTTTACAATTCTATCTTAAGTATAATTGAAAAGAGTTAAGAATAAAACAGATTATTAAAAAATCTCCATCATGGTAACGAATCATCAAAAAGTTATAGAATACAACTCTAGACTATAAAAGCCAACTGTAAGCTGAAATATAAGATACACAACAGTATTTTACTTTATAATTGGCCATGTTTCTAGACACTAGAGTCGTAGCTTATTTCATATGTTACTACATTTGGAATAGGTCGGTAATTGGGATAGTAATCTATATTACCGACAAATGGCTGATACAAGAAGCGGACCTACGTTTATAAAAATCGAATGTAAGAAAATATTAAGCAAGCTACTATCAGTCATATTCTCTAACTTTTTGATGATTCATTACTATGACAACGCTAGAAGAGATCCGTCTTATTCAAGAAAGAAAACGCTTGATCTTCAACGTTGTCATGGTAACGAATTGTCAGAAAGTTACAGAATACGACTGAGTACTATAAAAAAAACAACTAGCTGTATATTGAAACATGATTTTTTACTTTGTAAGAATTGGCCATACTTTTATTCACTGGAGTCGTAGCTTATTTCATAGTTGGGTAGGTAATTCTGATTGTATTCTGGATTACCGACAAACGGCTGATATAAGAAGCGGACATACGTTTATAAAGTCGCTTATCACCAATAAAAAGCAAATGTAAGAAAATATCAAAATATCAGTCGTATTCTCTAACTTCTTTTTGACGATTCATTACTATGACAACGTTAGAAGAGACCAAAAAACTGCTTGATCTCCAACGTTGTCATGGTAACGAATTCTCAGAAAGTTACAGAATATGACCGCATACTATAAAAAAACAGCCAACTGTACCTACATTGAAACAGGATTTTTTACGCAATTGGCCATACTTCTGTTGACTGGAGTCGTAGCTTATTCCATACTTCAATTGATAATTCTGATAGTAATCTACATGACCGAGTTGATACAAGAAGCGGACTTACGTTTATAAAATCGCTTATTACCAATAAAAAGCAAATATAAGAAAATATCAAGCAAGCTACGACTATCAGTCGTATTCTCTAACTCTTTGACGATTCGTTACCATAACAACACTGGAAGAAATCGACAGTTTTTTAAAGTGAACTTCTATCTCACTCTTTACAATTCTATCTTAAGTATAATTGAAAAGAGACAAGAATAAAACAAAAAAAAAAACTGTTAATGTCCAACGTTGTCATGGTAACGACTCATCAAAAAGTTATAGAATGCAACTCTATAAAAGTCAACTGTAAACTGAAATATAGGATGAAGAATTTTATTTCATAATTGGCCATGCTTCTAGATTTTAGAGTCGTAGCTTATTTCATACGTTTCTACATTTGGAATCTGCGAGTAATTCGAATAGTAATCTACATTACCGACAAACGGCTGATACAAGAAGCGGACTTACGTTTATAAAATCGCTTATTACCAATAAAAGGCAAACGTAAGAAAATATCAAAATATCAGTCGTATTCTTTAACTTCTTTTTGACGATTCATTACTATGACAACGTTAGAAGAGATCAAAAGCCGCTTGATCTCCTACGTTGCCATAGTAACAAATTGTCAGCAAGTTATAGAATATGACCGCATACTATAATTACAGCCAACTGTACGTACATTGAAACAGGATTTTTTACTTCGCAATTGGCCATACTTCTATTGACTGGAGTCGTAGCTTATTCCATACTTTAATTGGTAATTCTAATAGTAATGACCGACAAACGGTTGATACAAGAATCGGACTTACGTTTATAAAATCGCTTATTACCAATAAAAAGCAAATGTAAGAAAATATCAAGCTACGACTATCGGTCGTATTCTCTAACTCTTTGACGATTCATTACCATAACAACACTGGAAGAAATCGAGAGGTTTTTTGAAAGTAAACTTCTATCTCACTCTTTATAATTCTATCTCAACTATAATTAAGAAGAGACAACAAAAAAGCTTGATCTCCAACGTTGTCATGGTAATGAATTGTCAGAAAGTTACAGAATACGACCGCATACTATAAAAAAACAGCCAACTGTATGTATATTGAAATAGGATTTTTTACTACACAATTGGCCATACTTCTATTGACTGGAGTCGCAGCTTATTCCATATTTTGGTCGGTAATTCTGGCAATAATCTAAATTACCGACAAACAGTTGATACAAGAAACAGACATACGTTTATAGAGTAGCTTATAACCAATAAAAATCGAAAGTAAGAAAATATCCAGCAAGCTATGAGTATCAGTCGTATTCTCTAACTTTTTGATTCGTTACCATAACAACACTAGAAGAAATCGACAGTTTTTTTTAAGTGAACTTCTATCTCACTCTTTATAATTCTATCTCAAATATAATTAAAAAGAGACAACGTTGTTATGGTAACGAATTGCTAGAAAGTTATAGAATACGACCGGATACTATAAAAAGTACAGCCAACTGTATATTGAAACTGCGCAATCGGCCATACTTCTACTGACTGGAGTCGTAGCTTATTCCATACTTTAATTGGTAATTCTGACAGTAATCTACATAACCGAGTTGATACAAGAAGCGGACTTACGTTTATAAAATCGTTTATTACCAATAAAAATCGAATATAAGAAAATAACCAGCAAGCTACGACTATCAGTCGTATTCTGTAACTTTTTCACGATTCATTACTATAGCAACGCTAGAAGAAATCAATAGTCTTATTCAAAAAAAAAACACGCTTGATCTCCAACGTTGTCATGGTAACGAATTGTCAGAAAGTTGCAGAATATGACCGCATACTGTAAAAAACACAGCCAACTGTACATACATTGAAACAGGATTTTTTACTACGCAATTGGCCATACTTCTATTGACTGGAGTCGTAGCTTATTCCATACTTCAATTGATAATTCTGATAGTAATCTACATGACCGAGAAACGGTTGATACAAGAAGCGGACTTACGTTTATAAAATCGCTTATTACCAATAAAAAGCAAATGTAAGAAAATATCAAGCTACGACTATCGGTCGTATTCTTTAACTCTTTGACGATTCGTTACCATAACAACACTGGAAGAAACTTCTATCTCACTCTTTATAATTCTATCTCAACTATAATTAAGAAGAGACAACAAAAAAGCTTGATCTCCAACGTTGTCATGCTAACGAATTGTCAGAAAGTTACAGAATACAACCGAATACTATAAAAAACACAGCCAACTGTACATTGAAACAGCATTTTTGACTTTGCAATTGGTCATACTTCTATTGACTGGAGTCGCAGCTTATTCCATACTTTGGTCGGTAATTCTGACAATAATCTAAATTACCGACAAACGGCCGAGATAAGAAACGGACTTACGTTTATAAAGTCGCTTATAACCAATAAAAAACAAATGTAAGAAAATATCAAGCAAGCTATGCCTATCAATTGTATTCTCTAACTTCGCAACGAATCATTACTATGACAAACGATTATTCTAAAAAATACTTGATCTTCAAGGTTGTCATGGTAATGAATTGTCAGAAAGTTACAGAATACGACCGGATACTATAAAAAGCACAGCCAACTGTACATTGAAACTGCGCAATCGGCCATACTTCTACCGATTGGAGTCGTAGCTTATTTATCAATAGTAAAATTGACATTTGTTCTAAACGGATGAATCAATCAACGACACACGAAACAATTACAGGGTGTACATTATTTAAACTCACAGTAGCCTATGTGAGTTTCTTGTTACAACACAGTAATCTACATTACCGACCGCTTCTTTCAACAGATTGTCGGTAATGCAGATTACTGTATTGAAATAAGAAGCCGACCTACGTTCACCCAGTCATAGGCCACTGCGAACTTAAATAATGTATTAAAATATTAAAAGAAAAATTGATACTTTTGTGCATCACGATCATCAACTCGTGCCCCAGCCAATATTAAACTTCTCACTAATGTTTCATTACCACCACATTTCGCCGCTAAATGTAGCGGTGTATACAACATTGAATCTTGTACACGTGAATTAACATCAACATTAACCGTCAATAGAAACAATACACTCTCAATATCACCCCGTTTAATGGCTGTATGCAAGAAATTCTGCCCTTTTGTATCGAATTGTTCGGCCGCTGTTGGTAATTTGGTTAGAATCAATTGAGCTGCACGATTATTACGATAAATTAGGGCTGTAGCGAATGGGGTTAAACCATTCTTATCGCGTAGGGTTAAATCAATCTCCGGTACGCTCAATAATAATTGGATGATATCATCGTATTGGTTCTCGATGGCTAGATGGATTGGTGTTTTATTATCACTATCGCGCGCATTTATATTCGCCCGATGTTCGATTAAAGTCCGCAATACCTCCATTAAACCCCATTGACAGCACAAATGCAACGGTGATAACTTATCACCATTATCACTGTTATCATTCAATAATCTCGGTGTATCCAAATCGCAAGCGGCCTGTATTAAAAAGACAGCAATCTGTTCTTTATTCTCGTCGATGGCTCGATGGAGTAACGTTTGTCGATAATTATCGGGGCCGTTTTGCCAACAATCGGTATCGGCACCGTAACGTACTAGAATACTGGCAATATCGAATTGATCCGTATCTAAAGCTGACCATAGTGGATAATTTCCGTTGCGATCTAAAGCGGCCATATCAACGCCACGTATACAGAGGGCCTCAACGACGTCATTCAAACGACAATGTATGGCTAGATGGAGCGCCGTTTCGCTATCGACAGTTCTGGAAATTGTGTTGTTCAATAATGGTTGAAATCTATAATTTACCTTCCAGTTGGCTATCAATTGGTAACGTAGTGTCGTAGATTAGTTCGCTTGAATGGCAAGTTTTAATAAAACACAAATACACTGTCACTTTTGGTTATTTTAAATGGATATTTGATTGAATAAAGATTGAAATGTGACTAGTTATTCGCCTCCTCAATTTTTTAATAACCAGCGTTTAACGTATTTCTTTACTTAAAAAAGTGATTAACAATCAAAATAATACAAATTTGGGCCGATAATTGATAAAGTCATTTATTTCACGATTGTTTTTCTTGAAATAAATCAACAATCTAAAAGTATCGCTTTATAAATTCCTTAATAGCCCTTTCAATATTAGTAATTTTAATAAAAGTATCAAATTTCGTATGTTATAGGGTCATTTTAGACCTACAAAGTCACTCTAGACCAATAAGAATTCTCAAACTGACTAGAAATATACTAAAATACAGTAAAGGAACAATATAGAGATAAAGAGGCGAAAGATTTGTACATTTCAATGCTTTACACTCAATATTTGTCGTGATTTTCTTCAATTTTTCCGAAGTCTAAAGGGTAAATTAAAAAAATCGAAATTTTACGAAGCCATTACCTGTACTGGACCTTTAGTTTGTGAAAAATCCATTGAAATTGCTGCAAATTCAAAATTTTGATTTGAAATCACCTAGTCCTCAAGCTCTAAAGGATCCTTCAAATATTTTGAAAATTGCTTGTGCTGACTATTGAGAAATATATTAAAATACAGTAAAGGGATAATAAAAACCCAAAGAGGCAAAAGATTTGTACATTTCAATGCTTTACACTCAATATTTACATCGATTTTCTTCAATTTTTCCGAAGTCTAAAGGGTAAACTTCAAAAATCAAAATTTTACGAAGACATTACCTTTACTGAACCCTTTTGGTTTGTGAAAAACGCGCTGAAATTGCTGCAAAAACAAAAATTTGATTTGAAATCACCTAGTCCTCGACCTCTAAAGCATCCTTCAAATATTTTGAAAATTGCTCGTGATGATTTAGAAACACTGACAGAAACACTGACTTAGAAACATACTAAAATACTGTAAATGAACAATAAGGACTCAAAGAGGCGAAAGATTTGTGCATTTCAATGCTTCATACTCAATATACGCCACGATTTTCTTCAATTTTTCCAAAGTCTAAAGAGTAAACTTCAAAAATCGAAATCTTACGAAGGCTTTACCTTTATTGAACCCTTTGAGTTTGTGAAAAACTCGCTGAAATTGCTGCAAATTCAAAATTTTGATTTGAAATCACCTAGTCCTCAACCTCTAAAGCACCGTTCAAATATTATGAAAATTGCTCGTGCTGACTTAGAAACATTGACTTAGAAACATACTAAAATACTCTAAAGGGACAATAAGGAGACAAAGAGGCTAAAGATTTGTACATTTCAATGCTTTACACACAATATTTGCTTTGATTTTCTTCAATTTTTCCAAAGTCTAAAGGGTAAACTTTAAAGATCGAAGGTATTACCTTTGCTGAACCTTTTAGTTTGTGAAAAATCCGTTGAAATTGCTGCAAAAACAAAAATTCGATTTGAAATCACCTAGTCCTCAACCTCTAAAGCATCCTTCAAATATTTTGAAAACTGTTCGTGCTGACTATTGAGAAACAGTGGCTTAGAAATATATTAAAATACTCTAAAGGGACAATAAGGAGACAAAGAGGCGAAAGATTTGTACATTTCAATGCTTTACACGGAATATCTGCAACGATTTTCTTCAATTTTTCCAAAATCTAAAAGGTAAATTACAAATATTGGCTTTACATTCAATATTTGCTTTGATTGTTCAACTTTTCTAAAATCTAAATAGTAAACTTCAAAAATCAAAATCTTACGAAGACATTACCTTTATTGAACCCTTTGAGGTTGTGAAAAACTAGTTGAAATTGTTGCAAATTCAAAAATTCGATTTGAAATCCCCTAGTCCTCAACCTCTAAAGGATTCTTCAAATATCTTGAAAATTGCTCGTGCTGACTATTGAGAAACAGTGGCTTAGAAACATACTAAAATACTGTAAATGAACAATAAGGACACAAAGAGGCGAAGGATTTCTACATTTCATTGCTTTACACTCAATATTTGCCGCGATTTTTTTCAATTTTTCCAAAGTCTAAAGAATAAATTTAAAAAATCGAAATTTTACGAAGGTATTCCCTTTACTGGACACTTTTAGTTTGTGAAAAACTCGCTGAAATTACTGCAAATTGAAAAATTCGATTTGAAATCACCTAGTCCTCAACCTCTAAAGGGTCCTTTAAATATTTTGAAAATTGTTCTTCAAATAACAGGACTATATAGCGTGTATCTTTTTAAATGTCCTGAAGATTAGTAAGACGATCCTTAAAGATCATTTTAACAAAATTTGGACCGTGTAGTTCATCGGAAAGTCGCTCAATTCCGTCAATCAACTAAGCATAACCCAGAGATCTTCGTAAATTTGCATTTCTTCAGAACACTACGGAAAAAAAACAAGAACAATTTTACGGGGATTTTTGGGTAATTCCCGATAAGCTACAAGGTCCAAATTTTGCTAAAATATTCCCTGGAGATTCGTCTATAAATCCACGCTTTATACTTTTAGTCCGGCGCACACCTGTACGAACCAATCTACGACACTACCTCCGCTAACTGTGAGGTGAATTACTAGAACATTTCAATTTACTTGGCGTTAATATCGGCACCGTGTTCTAACAGGAAAATCGCCGTCTTTGCATCCTCTTTAAGTATCGCCTGGTGTAACAGTGTAAAATCTTTACCATTACGTACGTTAATATCGGCATTACCTTCGATTAACAAATCGATTAGTTCATTATTAACATCATCTTCATTGTTGTTGTTGTGATTTAACAACAAACTCAACGGTGTATCACCGTTAATATCGCGTAAATTGAAGTCGATATTGTATTGTTGTTGATATTTAACAAATATCTTCAAACAATCAATCGAATTGTATTTAACACAATAATGAATTGGTGTTAAATTCGTATCGTGTGTTAATAAATTCGTTTTAATTTCGTGTTGTTTGTTGTCGAATAAATCGAATAGTTTCTCTACAACACTTGATAGTTGATGTTTACACGCTAAATGCAGTGTTGTTTCACCATTATCATTAATATGATTGATATTATCAACATCGAGGAAATCACTCAAATAACACGATGATTGTTGTAAATTGTTGATAATTAATTGTTGTAGGAGGTTATTATTTGTTGTTTTTTTATATAAAATTTTTAAATTTGTCATTTTGATTAGTTTGGATATGTAGAAATCGTCATTGTTGGATTCGTATTTTAAGAAAGCGTAGAAAATCGGTGGATGTTCATCGATTGTACGTAAATTTACGTCGATTTGTTGTTGTTTTAATAATAATTTGAAAATTGGACGATTATCTGCTTGAATTGCTATATGTAAGGCTGTACTGTCGAGAAAAACAATAATTAGTATTTGTGTGGTGGTATTTCATCAAATAGATGGCTGTGGATCGGTTACGTAAAGCCGTAACTTAGTTCGGATTCTTTCAAAATAGTGGAATGTTTGATCGAAGATTTCTCACTTGTTTCTCAATCTAAAGTCAAGTACTATAGCTCGTTGGAAAGAGCATTTCAAGCTCCAAGACGTGACAGATTCCGTTTTGGAAAATTTCGTGGAAATTTTGGTTTATCATGGGAAATTGTAGAGGCTTGTTTTTTTATAATTTCTCGATAACTCGATTTGTATTAACTTGTTTGTAGTGAATATGGGGTTCGAATGAAAGCAAATTGAAAGAACTTTCCAAATTTACAAGAAACTTTCAAATTGACTCGTTTGTTTTCCAGGGAAATTGCAAAATCTAAATCCATGAGTTGCAGCTTAAAAGTTCTTTCCAATGAGCTGTGTTACTCGCTTATAGAGTCAAAAATAAGTGAGAAATTGTGTTTTTTGTGGAGTCTGACCTGGAATTTTGTTATTCTCCTACTAGACTACTAACAAAACACACCCTGTAGTTGCAATATCATATTTATGTCAATATACATGGTGATTTTAGTTGATCGGCATAAAGTGGTCAAATTCGAGCCGATTAAAATGAAGCTGAAACTTTGATCAACGATTTTTCACTTATTTTTCATTCGAAAATCAAGTGTTACGACTCGTTGGAAAGAGCATTTCAAGCTCCATGGAATGGCGTTTTCAGTTTAGGAAAATTCGATGGAAATTTTGAGTTATCGAAGAAAATTTGGAGCTTGCGTTTTTTGAGATTTTCCACCATAATTCGGCCTATTTTGATTTGTTTGTAGTGAATAGGGGGTTTAATCGATTGGAAATTGAAAGAGCTTTCCGAATATATGGGAGATTTTCCGATCGGTGTAGACGTTTTCCGGAAAATTGGAAAACCAAAATTTTGAAGGCTTTTGTATAATCTCAGAGAATTAAATGTCGCATTTTCTTTAAGTTTAAATACAGGAAAATATCAGGATGTGGTCGAAATATCGAAGCTTTGAAAATTCGAGGAAAATCGTTGGAAAATTCGTTAGCCGTCAATCAAATCAATTGCAACTATTAAATTGACTACTGATTACGGGAAATGTGACTCATGGGATTGGCGAAAAGAGTCGAAATTCGGTAAAAAAACGATGATTCAAGAACTAAAATCCTTGAAATTTGGGCTAAATTTCGACAATTAAGATGAAGATTTGTTGAAAAATGGTAGTTCCTGGCGAAATTTTCGCAAAATTGACTCAATTTTAAAGAAACATCCTCGAGAACTAGCAACAAGTGCCAAAATTGTAACCCAACACCTTTAACCAAGGGAAATATACTCAAAATAGACTGAAAAATCGACTAAAAGCGCCAGAATTTCACATTTCTGACGACTTAAGCTCGATTTTCCACCCATACTTAGCCTCCCCTCAGCAAGATCTTGCCTTAAATTGATCTAAACGTGCCTTTACAAACATTAATAGGACAAATACCCTTCAAATTGTCGTGTAAACCCACTTTCAGCTAGTTTTCCACACAATTTTCCCAAGAAAAAGAGCAATTTCCTTTATACAAGAGTTGCGGAAAATCCATAGAATCGTCCACAAGCTCAAAAAATCTGGTATCGAACAACTGTAGATGGCAAAATATTCCCAAATTTGAAAAACCTAATATTTTCCCCAGAAGACGCGACATTTAATTTGATAATTTTCCAAATTTTCTTATTTTTCCGGAAAATTTCTTGTATATTTGGAAAGATCTTCCAATTTGCTATCATTTAAACCCCATATTCACTATAAACAAATCAAAATAGACCGAGTTATGGGGGAAAATATAAAAAATGCAAACTTCCAGATTATACTCGATAATTCGAAATTTTCAAAACAAAATCCAAAATGGAATCTATCAAGCACTAGAGCTTGAAATTCTCTATCCAACGAATTAGAATACTTGTTTCTAGAGTAACAAATAGAGGAGAAATCTTCGATTAAAGTTTCCACTATTTCGAAACTATCCAAACTAAGCTAGAGTGTTACGTAACCGAGCCACAGCCAACTACAGATTGAAATATCGTTGTTCATCCTATATAAAATGATAAAATATCATTAATACTTACAATCCTGATCGATTCAATGCATTGATATCAATCCGTTTCTCAATCAACAATTTCACAATATCAATTTGTTGTTCATTAATATCATTTGTAGTGGTTGAACTAGCAATTAAATGTAGCGCTGTATCATTCTCTTTTAATGTTGTTGAATTAATATCACACTGATTTGTTTCTAATAGAAATTGTATTGATTTATAATCATTAAAACGTATATAACGTTGCAATAATGTATCACCATTCTTATCTCTTATATTAATATTGGCATTATATTGTAATAGAGTTTTGGCTATACTAAAATTATGATAACGTAATGATAAATCTAATGGTAAATCATCATTATCACTCCATACATTTATACAATCGGATGACTAGAAATAGAACAAAAGACAAATTAGTAATAATCGACAACAAAATTGATCGTGTATGTTACACTTTAGTTGTTTATAGTTACGTTTTTAATGAATGGTGCAAAGCCTGCTAGATTTTCTAGTACTTTGTTCTATTTTAGGCTTGTTTATTGGATGAATTTAAACCAAGGCTAACTAGATTTTGAATCATTGAAAAAAACCATTGATTCTCTATAGAGGCGCCAAATTTGATTTAGAAAAATTTTGCAATGGTCACGTGATAATTTAATTGTAATACCAACTAAATATACATAAATTTACTAGATTAGTAAATTACTAAAATTAGTAAAAAATTAGGGACTTTTATTCTGTTAAGTTCTCGTTAATCTTCTATTTTGTTGTATTATGGGACTAATTGTTTAAATAGATTCAAATTTTACAAAAAATGCGAATTTTCGCCGTAATGGCGCTATTAACAGTTACATAAACAGTTGTTTATAAACAGGTCTAGAATACAGCACAATGTTGGAAAATCTAGTAGGCTTTGATTGTTAATTGCCACAAATTTGTGACAGATTTGCTCGTATATGTGCAGCTTTAAGCCACTCTATTGTGTGATTACTGTATTATAGTCAGCAATATTGTTAGTGTATGGATTGCTTTAGATTTTTAATTGATAGAGAACAGATTTATAACAAATTTGCTCGTATATGTACAGCTTTATTAGCATCTATTGAGTGATTATTGTAATACAGGCGACAATATTGTTGGTGTATGGATTGCGTTTGATTTATAATTAGCAGAGTATAAATTTATAACAAATTTACACGTATATGTACAACTTTATTGTCATCTAAAGACTGAATGTTGTAATACAGTCGACAATATTGCTAACGTATGGATTACTTTAATCTAACTGTTAATGAGTACAGTTTTATAACAAATTTGCTCGTATATGTCCACCTTTAATAGCAATAATATATACTGCATCACGGTCGACAATATTGCTAGTGTATGGTCCGCTTTAAATAGATTATGTACGGTTATTGACAAACGAGCACACTTTTTTAAACGACAATTATAAGTAGAGTAAAGGTTTATAACAAATATGCTCGTATATGTGCAGCTTTAATGCCATCTATTGTATACTTGCTGTAAGACAGTCGACGATATTACAAGTGTATGGGCTACTTTAAATTTGTAATTGTTAAAGAACAGATTTATAACAAATTCGAACGTACATGGGCAGCTTTAATGTCATCTAAAAAGTGGGTTACTTTTATGTATTTGTTAATAAGTACAGTTTTATAACAAATTTGGTCGTATATGTCCAGCTTTAATAGTAATACAGTCGACAATATTGCTAGTGTATGGTCCACTTTAAATAAATTAAGTACGATTATTGAAAAACTACACACTTTTTAAACAATAACAATAAGTAGAGTAGAGGTTTATAACAAATTTCCTCGTATATGTGCAGCTTTAATGCCATCCTATGCTTGTTGTAATGAAATCGAGATTATTAGTGTATGGATTACTTTAGTTTTTTAATTAGCAGAATACACGATTCATAGCAAATTTGCTCGTATATGTACAGCTTTAATGCCATCTAAAACGGTGCTATTGTAATATATTCGACAATATTGCTAGTGTATGGATAGTTTTAAGTAGATTATGTAGGTTTATTGAAAAATAACCACAAAAATTGGTCAAAATGTCGCTACTTTTTGGACAAATCAGCCGATTATGAGTCATTTTCACTCGAATTAGTAGAGTATGCGATTTATAACAAATTTGCTCGTATATGTTCAGCTTTAAGAAACCCTATTGTGTGACTCCTGTATTGCAGTCAACAATATTGTTAATGTATGGATTGTTTTAGATTTTTTATTTAGCAAGGTACATGATTCATACAAATTTGTTCGTATATGGATAGCTTTAATAACACTCTCGTTGATTATATGGCAGTCGGCAATATTGCTAGTGTGTGGACAACTTTAAATAAGTTATGTACGATTATTGAAAAACAATCACACACTTTTTAAACAACATTCCAACCAATTATGAGTAATTTTAATTCGAATTAGAGTAGCGATTTATAACAAATTTGCTCGTATATGTGCAGCTTTAATGCCATCTTATTGTGATTGCTATATATATAATCGACAATATTGTTAATGTATGGATTACTTTAGATATTTAGTTAGTAGAATACATGATTCATCACAAATTTGCTCGTATAAGTCCAGCGTTAATTTCATCGATTGTGTAATTATTGTAGAATAATCTACAATATTATCAGTGTATGGATGGCTTTAAGTTTTAATTAGTAGGGTACACCATTCATAGCTAATTTGCTAGTATATGTACAGCTTTAATAGCATCTAAAACGTTATTATTTCAATATGGTCGACAATATTGCTAGTGTATGGATAGCTTTAAGTAGGTTATGTACGTTTATTAGAAAATAAGCACAAAAAGTGGGTCAAGGTGCCGCTTCTTTTTTCCAATGTAATAAGTAGAATAGAGGTTTATAACAAATTTGCCCGTATATGTGCTGCTTTAAACCATCCTATTGTGTGACTGCTGTATTATAGTCGACAATATTGTTAATGTACGGATTGCTTTAAATTTTAAATTAGCAGATTACACGATTCATACAAATTTGTTCGTATATGAACAGCTTTAATAACACTATCGTCGATTGTGTAACATTCGACAATACTGCTAGTGTATGGTCTGCTTTAAATAAGTTTTGTACACACTTTAACCAACATTCCAACCGATTATGAATCATTTTCATTCGAATAGAATAGAAATTTAATACAAATTTGCTCGAATATGTGCACCTTTAACGCTATCATATTGTATGTTTGTGTAATGAAATCGACAACATTATTAGTGTATGGATTGCTTTAATTTTTTAATTAGCGGAATACACGATCCATAGCAAATTTGCTCGTATATGTACAGTTTTAATGTTATCTAAAACGTTTTTATTGTAATAGAGTCGACAATATTGTTAGTGTATGGATAGCTTTAAGTCGTTTATGTCGGTTTATTGAAAAATAACCACAAAAATAGGTCGAAGTGCCGCTACTTTTTAAAAAATTCAGCCGATTGTGTCATTTTCATTAGAATTAGTAGAGGAGCGATTTATAACAAATTTGCCCGTATATGTGCAGCTTTATTACAATCTATTGTGTACTTGTTGTAATGCAATCGACAATATTGTCAATGTATGGACTGCTTTAAAATTTCTTTGAAAAATTCAACCTGTTATGAGTCATTTTCATTTGAATGAGTCGAGTTGGGATTTATTACAAATTTGCCCGTATATGTGCAGCTTTAATGCCATTCTATTGTATACTTGTTGTAATGCAGTCGACAATATTGTTAATGTATGAATTGCTTTAGATTCGTAATTAGTAGAGTACACGATTCATGACAAATTTGCTCGTATATGTGAAGCTTTAATGCCATCCTATTGTGTGCTTGTTGTAATAAAATCGAGAATATTATTAGTGTATGGATTGCTTTAGTTTTTTTATTAGCGTAGTACACGATCTATAGCAAATTTGCTCGTATATGTACAGATTTAATGCCATTGTAATATATTCGACAAAATTGCTAGTGTATGGGTAGTTTTAAGTAGATTATGTAGGTTTATTGAAAAATAACCACCAAAAATGGGTCAAAATGTCGCTACTTTTTGGACAATTCAGCCGATTATAAGTCACTTTCATTCGTATAAGTAGAGTATACGATTTATAACAAATTTACTAGTATATGTGCAGCTTTAAGGCACCCTATTGTGTACTTGCTGTAATATATTCGACAATATTATTAGTGTATGGATTGCTTTAAATTTTCAATTAGCGAAATACACGATTCAAACAAATTTGTTCGTATATGAACAGCTTTAATAACACTATCGTCGATTGTGCGATAGTCGACAATACTGTTAGTGTGTGAACAGCTTTAAATGAGTAATGCCGGATTTTTGAAAAATAACCACAGAAAAATAGGTCGAGGTGTCGTTACTTTTTTAAAAAATTTAACCGAATCATTTTCATTAGAATTAGTAGAGTAGTAATTTATAACAAATTTGCCCGTATATGTGCAGCTTTAATGCCATCAATTGTATACTTGCTGTAAGACAGTCGACAATATTGTTAATGTATGAATTGCTTTAGATTCTTAATTAGAAGAGTACACGATTCATGACAAATTCGCTCGTATATGTCCAGCTTTAATTTAATCGATTGTGTAATTCTTGTAAAATAATCTAAATTATTAGTGTATGGATTGCTTTAGATTTTTAATTGGGTTATACCATTCATGCAAATTCGTTTGTATATGAACAGCTTTAATAACACTACCATCTATTGTGTGATAGTCGACAATATTGCTAGTGTATGATCCGCTTTAATTAAGTCGATAATACTGTTAGTGCATGAACGGCTTTAAATGAGTAATGCCGGATTTTTGAAAAACAACCACAAAAAAATGGGTCGAGGTGCCGTTACTTTTTTGAAAATTCAACCGATTCTGAGTCATTTTCATTCGAATTAGTAGAGTAGCGATTTATAACAAATTTGCCCGTATATGTGCAGCTTTAATGCTATCTATTGTGCACTTGCTGTAAGATAGTCGACAATATTGTTAATGTATGGATTGCTTTAATTAGTAGAGTACACGATTCATGACAAATTTGCTCGTATAGGTCCAACTTTAATTTAATCGATTGTGTAATTCTTGTAAAATAATCTATATTATTAGTGTATGGATTGCTTTAGATTTTTAATTAGTGGAAATTTGTTTGTATATGAATAGCTTTAATAATACAACCATCTATTGTGCGACAATCGACAATATTGCTAGTGTATGGTCCGCTTTAAATAAGTTATGTCGGATTTTGGAAAAACAACCGCAAAAAAAATGGCCGAGATGCCGCTACTTTTTAAACAACAATCCAGCCGTTTATGAGTCATCCTCCTTAATATTGGCGAATTATTAATAATCTACGGATATTATAATAGTGTGTATGTAAGCGTAAAACTAGTTTTACGACAAAATATTTGTAATAATAATTTTGCGCAATCTAAAACAATTTCGCGATTAAATAATAACAATCAAACAAACAAACAAACAACAAAAATAGAACGTAATCAGCTGTGTTATAGACCAGTATAGACAAGTTAGTTGAGTGACTGGTGTTATTCTTCAATGTTGTTCGTGTTGTTGTTGGTTACTGTTACCACGTCTGTTACTGGTTAAAATACACGAGTCTCTTATTTAAAAACAAAAATCCAGTTAAAATGTCCCAATATTAAAATTGAACGTGCAATAATTGTGACTTAAGTTCCTAATTTCAAATTAAATAATTAAATTTTCTAATTTGTAAAAAAATTTAAACAAAATAGTGCCAAAGCTTAACAAAAATCACTAGATTAGAATGCAATTGTATCAAATCAAATTGCCTGTGATTGTTATCCTAACACGTAAGCGTGAACATAGTATAGTTTTATTGGGGTTATAGGGAAAAAACAATTGAATTTCCAATAGTATCTTGATATTTGTAATTATAGTTGAAAAAAAAAAAAAAAAATTGAAGGAAACAAAGATTACTATGATGATGAATCTATTGGAAATGATAACACGATGACCCTTTCAAAATACGGATAAAAATGACTCAAATCTCGGTATTTCCGGTCATCTTTTTAAATTATAATTATTATAATTTTCCCGTTAAACTATCAATTAATTATTAAAACTAATTAATAAATTAGTAATTAAATAAAACAAAGTAGGTGTGGTTGTTTTAGGTTAATTGATTTAAAAAAAAAACAACTACTACGGGGAGAGGGGAGGTGAATTAATAAAAAATTCATATCGCATTGCCATTATCATTTGTTAACCACAAGGAAACAAAGAAAAAAAATTTCGAAAAACCAGCCAACCGGATATCGCCAAATTTCAAATGGTCAAACCAATTAAAGCGGATCATACACGTTATTCTCATTAAAAATTAAATACAAAAAAAAAACTATATCGACTATACAACGGTATTTTAAATCACAGTTGGCTACATTTTGGTCGTAGATCGATTCATACATTTGACAATTGTCGAATTATTGTAAAATATGAAGTAATCTACGACACATTTACTAAATTGTGAATTCTATTTGTACACCCTGTAAATTAGAGAGAGACAAAACATGACTTTCACTTGTAATTCAATTAAAGACATACGGGCGGAAAAAATCGGATTAAGAAATACGATTGTGAAATTGATCAAAGAAATACGTCATTCTTTCTAAATTTAGATCCGTTTTTAATTGATCTTTTACTTTCAAATGAATCATTGATCTAGATGGTGATGAAATAAATGAATTAATCAAAGAAATAAGTCAAATTTTTATAGGTTAATTGATTTTCATTTTCAAATACTCGATTGCAATGAAAAAAAAATGAATTAAATAATCAAAGAAATACGTTATTTTTTCTAGAATAATTGACGATTACTTTCAAATAAACGAACAATCAAGACAGCGCTGAAATAGATGAATTAATCAAAGGAAATACGTTAATCTTTTATAGATTTATTGAGTTTTGCTTTCAAATACTAGATTGTAATGAAAAAAAAATTAAAGAATTAATCAAAGAAAGACGTCCTCTTATTTTAATTCGTGTTGACCGTCTAGACAATAAGGAAATAAATTAAATAATCAAGGAAATACGTCATCTTTCTACTTAATTCTTACTTTCAAAAAATAATTTCAAAAAAATAAATGGATTAATCAAAGAAATGACCCATTTCTTTTTAGACAATTAATTTCAACTTCCAAATAAACTAACGATCTAGATAGCGATGGAAGAAATGAATTAATCAAAGAAATACGTCATTTTCTTACACTCAATTGATTTTTACTTTCAAATAAACAAACAAATCTAGATGGCGATGAAAAAAATGGATCCATCAAAGAAATACGACTATTTTGAAAAATAAATTAATAAAAATAATTAAGATAAACGGTTTCGATGAAAAAAAATAGATGATATAATCAAAGAAATACGTCCTTTTTCCCAGATTAATTGTCTGTTAGTTTCAAATAAACGAACAATTTAGACAGCGCGGAAATTGATGAATTAATCAAAGAAATACATTAATCTTTTATAGGTTAATTGATTTTTGCTTTCAAATAGTCGATTGCAATGAAAAAATTGAATGAATTAATCAAGGAAATGCGTCATTTTTTATACTTAATTAATTTTGACTTTCAAAAATAATTTGCTTTCAAAAAATAAATGGATTAATCAAAAAAATACGTCATTTCGTTTTCAGATTAATTAATTTTTACTTGCAAATAAACGACCGATCTAGATAGCGATAAAAGAAATAAATTAATCAAAGAAATACTTCTTTTTTTTTAAATCGTGTTAATTAATTGTTTACTTTCAAATACACGATCTAGATGACAATAAAATAAATGAAGCAATCAAAGAAATACGTCATTTTTTTTTACACTCAATTGATTTTTTACTTTCAAATAAACAAACGTATCTAGATGGCGATGAAATAAATGGATCCATCAAAGAAATACGACTATTTTGAGAAAAAAAATGAAGATAAACGGTTTCGATGAAAAAATTGATGAATTAATGAAAGAAATACGTCTTCTTTCCAAATTAATTGACACTTACTTTTAAATAGACGAACAATCTAGACAGCGCTGAAATAGATGAATTAATCAAAGAAATACGTTAATCTTTTATAGGTCAATTGACTTTTACTTTCAAATACTCGATTTCAATGACAAAATTGAATGAATTAATCATAGAAATACGTCCTGTTATTCTAATTACTGTTAAATGATCTTTACCGTCTAGACAATAAGGAAATAAATGAATTAATCAAAGAAATACGTTAATCTTTTATAGGTTAATTGATTTTTGCTTTCAAATACTTGATTGCAATGAAAAAATTGAATCAATTAATCAAAGAAATATGTTCTGTTATTCTAATTTGTGTTAAATGATCTTTACGGTCTAATACAATAAGGAAATAAATGAAATAATCAAGGAAATACGTCATTTCTTTTTAGATTAATTAATTTTTTTACTTCCAAATAAACATACGGACTAGATAGTGATGAAATAAATGAATTAATCAAAGAAATACGTTAATATTTTATAGGTTAATTGATTTTTGCTTTCAAATACTCAATTGCAATGGAAAAAATTAATTAATTAATCAAAGAAATACGTCTTCGTATTCTAATTCGTGTTAAATGATCTTTACGGTCTAAACAATAAGAAAATAAATACAATAATCAAAGAAATACGTCAATTTTTATGGTTAATTGATTTTTACTTGCAAATAAACGAATGATCCAGATGGCGATGAAAAAAATGAATTAATCAAAGAAATACTTGATTTTTCTCTAAATTCGTGTTAATTAATTTTTTTTTACTTTCAACTACACGGTCTAAATGACAATAAAATAAATAAAGCAATCACAGAAATACGTCAATTTTTTTATGCTTAATTGATTTTTACTTTCAAATAAACGATCTAGATGAATTAATCAAGGAAATACTTCATTTTTGTAAATCGTGTTAATTTTTACTTTCAAATGCACGATTTCGATATAAAAAAAATAATAATGAATTGATCAAAGAAGTACGTAATTTTACTCAATTAATTCATTTTTACTTTCAAATAAACGAACGATCTAGATGACTATGAAAAATAAATGAATTCTAATTGAATTCTATCTCGTTTTAATCAATAGGAAAAACACGTGTTAAAACGAGATAGAGATAGAAAAATTGTGAATTATCAAAGAACCGGATGTTCTAAATAGGAAGATGTGGGTGCTCCACACACATATCAACATTTATTTATCACCTAATTATCAATTATTACCATTATTATCAATAATAAAAATTACGATTTTTTTTTAATTTTAGAATTTTTCCAACAATCAACCGGAACTATTCAATGTTACAAATGTACAACAACCAAACCGTCATTATTCAGCAATGAAACTGTCCGATTGTGTTCCGAATTTGATTATTCAGAAAAATTCATCGTCAATTGTCCATTTTCATCATACTGTATGAAACGGTATTTCTCCGCAAAAATCCCCAGTAAGTAGGAAAATTTGCACAAACCGACAACATTGCAATCGATTGATTGACACAAATCGACCAATACGGATCGAGAATTGTTGAATTTTTCGCAACGCAACGTTGTCAAATTTATTATAATTTAACTAAATTTGACGATTTTTACAGTTCCAATCAATGCAACCGAACGTGATTGCGCCCACCAATCGTACACAACACAAAGCTACCAAAATGGCCAATGGCATAAAGAAATACTAATTGAAGAACCCTATCAAGATGGCTGTAATCGTGTCGATGATAAAGGCATACGTACATCGACCACTATCGATTGTTATTGTAATTCGAATTTATGCAATATGGCAACATTGAATTATTTCAATTACTATTCGATTGTTTTTGTAATTGTAATGGCTGTGATTAAATAAAATTCTATAATCGAAAATTTGAACAATCCGACAACACTGTAATCGAATTGTTGACAGAAATCAACCAATAGGGATTGAGAATTGTTGATTTTTCCGCAACGCAACGTTGCCGGATTGTAAAAAAACAATCTTACCTTTTCTACTAGACAGAGAAAGACGACATCTTCGCGTTGTAAACGAACAGCTGAATGTAACGGGAATTCGGTTTTTTCTTTCAACATTTTGTACAATAGTGGACCAGACATGTGTTCGAAATCGTCCGATTGTAGATCATGCCAATACGTCGATATCAAATTACTACAATAATGGCGTAATTGTTCGATTTTCAAATCATCGGCAATCGTATAGAATTTCACGCAATTACGTAAATTGATTAAATCGATCAATATATTCTTCTCTAAATAGACAATTAGATCGATTAAATTGAATTGGTGGGCTTGTTTCAATAGTTTTATCAGAAATTCTTCGTTATCCTTATCAGTATTGAAATCGATTCGATTTTTGTAGATCCATCTCAATATTGTCTCGCTGATTTCGTTATCAATACGGCTCCAATCTAGTTGGTTTTGATTTTGTAGTAGACTAGTCGGCCATTGATTTGGTGAATGTGCTGTTAATACCAATTTATGTCCATTAAACAACTGGCCATCTTTTAAACAAATTTTAATATCGGAATATTGTTCCGATTTATACAAATTATTAATTATCGACAATAATCGTAATGGAAATGTTGTATTCTCATCGTTATCATCGTCGTTATCAGTAGTTGTCGCTATGGCAACCAATTTTAGTTCCAATTCGTTGTATTTCTGCTGTAATTTCTTGTATTCCTCCTTCAATAATGATAGGTGTTGTTGTAATTTTTTAATTTCATTCGATTCACCTGTTTCGAAATTAATTTCAATTAATAATTTTGTTTGAATTAATCGAATGGTAACAAACCCATTTTTGCGCCGCCCTAAATTTTCAATAACACCACATAACCTCAATTAATCGACTCGACTGGAACGATCAACGACATACTCTCGTATTTCTATTTCTATTGTAATTTCACGAAAATTCACCTAATTTTCGACAACTATAGGTTGTATCGCGTCGATAATTGGTTTATTTTAATTATAATTGATTAGAAATTTAATTAGTAATCTGTATTGCCGGCCGAATTAACGATTTATGTTTTGTTGGAAATTTCTTAATTTCCATTAATTCACTTATCTTTACTTGATTTTCGATTTTAATTATAATTGTAATTAATTAATAATTCTAATTAATTAATGCAAACAATTATGTTGTAAATTTTGTTTTATTACATAACCTCAATTAATTGACAATTAGTTGTAACAATCACCGACATACTCTCCAATATCTGTTTTTACCGCATAATTTATACGAAAACGCTCTTTTTGATAATTAATCGATTCTAAATTTGCTGAATTAATTGCGTTGGTCAAATAATTATTTGGTTTATTTTAATTGCAATAAATTAAAAGAAAGTATTTGTAGGAATCTGCATTACCGGCCAAAATATTTAATTTTAGTATAGTCTATCGCAACAGATAATGTTTTGACTCTGCAAATTTTCTACGAATAAATACTGTTTTTCGCCCTTTATTAATTAATTAATTGATTAATTAACCTCCAATTAAGAATCCCAATTATCTTTATTTTCGAATTAATTAAGCCATTTTGTTTGGTAAATATTGGTAATTTCTTAATTTTCCATTAATTTACTTGTTGAGAAATAGTTTCAATTATAATTTGCATTAAATTATAAACTATCGATACTACATAACCTCATTTAATTGACAATTGACGTAACAATCAACGATACACTCGCAATATCTAATAATTATCAAGTGGGATTAGAATTGTCGGTTCATCTTATAAAAATGTCAAAAGAAGTAAATTTTTAGTGTAACGCCAATTTTTGCCGCAATAGCGCTATTTACCAATACAAATCTTGAATTGTTTGTACGGTTGGCAATGGATTTTCCACCAACAATTGGTGACATTTGACAACAAACAAAATCGTAATTTTCAAAAGAGAGAGAGAAATGGAGAGGGAGAGAGAACACAAACAAAGAGAGTCATGGATAGAGATAGACAAATAAATAGAAACATACAAGAGGAGAGGGGGGCAGACACAGAGAGGGTGATCAAAACAGGCAGATAGAGAGAGAGAGAGAAATAGAGGGAGAGGGAGAGATATATAAACAAAGAGTAATAAACGAAGATAGACAGGTAGATAGACACACAAGAGGGGAGAGGGGAGGGCGTGAGGAAGAGAGTCGGACAGGGTGGGGTACAAGGACAGACTGATAACAACAAAGATAGAGACATACACAAGAGAAAGGCACAGAGAGGGGAAGGACAGACAGACACAAACACATTGAGAGAGAGAGAGATACAATCAGAGAGTAATAGATAAAGATATAAAGATAGGTAGACACACAAGAGAAAGAGAAAAGAGAAAGGCAGGCAGAAAGGGACAGGGTGGGTAGCAAAGGAAGAAAGACACAGGCACATGAGAGAAAGAGAGGAGAGCAGACATAGAGAGGGAGAAACAGGGACGTGTGTTCATAGAAGAAGATTAAAACAGGCAGAACCACAGAAAGAGAAAGAGAGTAATAAATAAAGACAGACAGATAGGTAGAGACACACGGGTGAGAAAGAGTGGGGAAGAGAGATGAAGAGAGCAAGGTAAAAGGACAAAGTCCTAAAGACAAACGGATAGAGACACACAAGAGGGGCACGATGAGGCGGATGAAGAAATAGACAGAAAGAGTAAGAAGGGAAGGAAGACAGGGGAGGGCAGACCGACAGAGAGATAGAGACAGAGACAGGGGGGTAAATAAAGACAGAGAGACAAAAACAGAGACAGATACAGAGAGACAGAAACAGTGGCAGAGAGGCAGAAGGAGATAGAGACAGGAACAGACAAACAGAGAGGCGGATAGAGATTACGAGAAAGAGGGGGAAACAGAGAGAGAGCTAGAAAGAAAGAGAGAAATACAAACAAAGAGTAATAAACAAAGATATACAGATAGGTAGAGACACACAAGGGAAAGACACAGAGAGGGGTAGAAGAAATAGACAGGTGGATAGGCAGACACACACAAACACATTGAGAGGAGGGGGGAGACAGAGAGAGAAATACAATCAAAGAAAGATAATAGATTAAGATATACAGATAGGCAGAGACACACCAGAGAAAGAGAAAAGAGACAGACAGATAGAGAGAGAAAGACAAAGAGTGTGAAAGAGATGCAGTCAGAATGAGGCACAAGCACACAAAAACAGACAGTGGGAAGAGACAAATAGAAAGAGAAGCAATGAGAGAGAGAGAGAGGGAGAGGGAAAGAGAGTGAAAGTGAAGGGAGGATGAATTGGAAATAAAGATAATAGGAGGTAGTAAGCTACGAACAGAGACAGAATGATAAGTAAAGATAGATAGTAGATACACACAAGAGAAAGAGAAAAGAGAGATAGGTAGGCAGAAAGAGAGGATGAGTATGAAACGACAAAAAAACAGGGAGAGTAAGATACAAACATATAGACAGCTGAGACACACAAGAGAGAGAGAGGGGGAAAAGAGAAAGAAACAGAGACAAATACAAAGGCGAGGACAGAGACAGGGAAACACAGGGGCACAGAGGCAGAGACAGAAATAGACAGAGGCAGAAAGAGACAAAGACAAAGGCAGAGAGACAGAGAGAAAAAGAGACAGAGACAGAAAGCCATAGATACAGAGAGACAAAGACAGAGACAGAGACAAAGAGAGAGGCACAGACACAGACACTGACAGAGAGACAGAGATAGAAAGAGACAGAGACAGAAAGAGACAGAGACAAAGAGAGACACAGATACAGACAGAGACAGAAAGCGACACAGACAAAGAGGCAGACACAGATACAGACAGAGAGGCAGAGACAGAGATAGAAAGAGACACAGACAGAGAGACAGAGACAAGGAGACAGAGGCAGAAGCAAAAGGAGACAGAGACAGAGACAGAGACAGAAAGAGGCAGACACAGATACAGACAGAGAGGCAGAGACAGAGATAGAAAGAGACACAGACTGAGAGACAGAGACAAGGAGACAGAGACAGAAAGAAGCAAAAGCAGAAAGAGGCAGATACAGAGAGACAGAGACAGAGGCAAAAGGAGACAGAGACTGAAAGAGACAGAGACAGAGACAGAAAGAGGCAGGACAGAAAGAGACAGATACAGAGACAGAGACACGGACAGAGAGACAGAGACAGAGACAAAAAGAGACAGAGGCAGAAAGAAATAGATACAGAGAGACAAAGACAGAGAGAGGCAGACAGAGACAGAAAGACATAGACAAAGAGACAGAGACAGAGAGACGGAGACAGAGAGACACAGACAGAGAGACAGAGACAGAGAGACAGAGACAGAGAGACAGAGACAGAGAGACAGAGACAGAGAGACAGAGACAGAGAGACAGAGACAGAGAGACAGAGACAGAGAGACAGAGACAGAGAGACAGAGACAGAGACAGAGAGACAGAGACAGAGAGACAGAGACAGAGAGACAGAGACAGAGAGACAGAGACAGAGAGACAGAGACAGAGAGACAGAGACAGAGAGACAGAGACAGAGACAGAGAGACAGAGACAGAGACAGAAAGAGACAAAGACAGAGAGACAGAGACAGAGAGACAAAGAGACAGAGACAGAGACAGAGGCAGAGACAGAGAGACAGAGACAGAGACAGAGAGACATAGACAAGGAGACAGAGACAGAAAAAAGCAGAAGCAGAAAGAGGCAGATACAGAGAGACAGAGACAGGGGCAAAAGGAGACAGAGACTGAAAGAGGCAGGACAGAAAGAGACAGATACAGAGACAGAGACACGGACAGAGAGACAGAGACAGAGGGACAGAGAGACAAGGACAGGAAAAAAATAAAGACAAGGAGACAGAGATAGAAAGAGACAGCGATAGAAAGAGACACAGACAGACAGAGAGACAGAGATAGAGACAGGCACAGAAAGAGACAGAGGCAAAAAGAGGCAGAGACAGAGACAGAGAGACAGAGACAGAGACAGGGAGACAGAGACAGAGAGAGAGACAGAGAGACAGAGACAGAGAGACAGAGACAGAGATAGAGACAGAGACAGGGAGACAGAGACAGAGAGAGAGACAGAGAGACAGAGACAGAGAGAGAGACAGAGATAGAGACAGAAAGAGACAGAGGCAAAAAGAGGCAGAGACAGAGACAGAAAGAGGCAGGGACAGAAAGAGACCGAGATAGACACAGAAACAAAAAGGCAGAGTCAGAAAGACAGAACCAGAGGGGTAGGTAGATATCACGAGAGAGAGAGAGATCTAGAATGAAGTGAGGAGGAAGGGGAAGGAGCTAGAATAATAGAGAGAGAGAGAGCTAGAATGAAGTAAGAAGGAAGGGGAAAGAGCTAGAATAGAGAGAGAGAGAGATACAAACAAAGATAGACAGATACGTACTCACGAGAGAGGTTGAGTGAGAGAGAAAGAGTGAGGTACAGGGACAGACTCATAACGACAAACAGACACACAAGAGAAAGGCATGCAAAAAAAGTAGGAAGAAATAGATAGGTGGACAGGCAGACATACACAAACATTGCGCGAGAGGGAGAGAAAGAGAGAAAGAAATACAATAAGAGAGTAATAGATAAAGATATACAGATAAGTAGAGACACACAAGAGAAAGAGAAAAGAAAAAGGCAGATAGAAAAAGACAGGATGAGTAGGAAAAGAGGACAGCATGGAAGAGAGACAGAGAGAGATAAAGACAGAGAGGCAGACAGAGATAGAGACAGACTGTGACAGAGAAACAGGCAGAGGCAGATAGTGAGAGAGAGAGAGACAGAGGTTTAGTTGAATTGGCCGAATTAACAAATAATCAATTAGTCAATTGTAATTTAAATAAATTGGAGAAAAATTAAAGATAACAGGTAATCTACATTACCGACCGAAATTACAACTTATTTAAAATATAACCTCACTATCATGTTTACCACGCTATTCCTCTTCGCAGTAACCTATGACTTTGAGAACATAGGTCAACTTCATGATTCAACTTATAGTAATCTGCATTACCGACAATCTGTTAAAACAAGAACATGTCGGTAATGCAGATTATTGAGTTGAAACAATAAACCGACATACGTTCGCAAAGTTATAGGCTACTGCGAAGAGGAATAGCGTGGTACACATGGTATAGTCTATCATTGTAGGAGAATGGTTTGACTCTCAATACTAAAACCAATTGGCGATGGATTTTATTTAAGCACACAGAATTACAATTTTTACACGAATAAGTACAATTCTTACCCCCTTGCCGCCTTACAATAACCCAACTTAAATCACAACCCTCAATTAGGAATCTCAACCATTATCAATTATTTATAACCAATTAAATTAAGCAACTTCATCATCATTTGGCAATTGTTGATAACTCAAAACGTGTTGTTTACGACTTCGACAATATTTACAAATCATAAATATTATAAATAAAATTAAAAATAAACAACTCAATAAGATTATCATTAAAATTAAGAAATAAACGAAATTATCGAAATCATTATTTGGATTAAACCACGAATTTGTCGACAATTGACACTCAACCAACCACTGATTATAATCGATTAAAACATCGTGTAAAATTCGGACGAAATCATCAAATCTACAATTAAAATCACAACCTTTTAGCACGATCTTCTGTAAATCCGTCGAATTTTTATAGAAAACATTCACAAAATAATCACTTCCATTCGAATACAATTCGTATAGGAGTGTACTCGCATATTCCGGACAGTGTAAATCGAAGGCTCCGATCGTGTTCAAAAGATTCGCTATTGTAAGATCATGGCCGGAATTAACCCAAAATATCCGATCGACACGGAATTGCGTGTGATTCGTGAAGAAATCCACCAATTGCCGATACCACAGGCCGGTTTTAAGACGCGCCAATTGCCTCGTATAACAACTAGTGGCGAAACTTAATTCGGCTGAAAAACGCATCCGATCCGGATACACACCATCGGTCCAATTCGGTAGAGTAAAATTGAAATTCCGCTCTATAGTTAGCGTGTTATATAAAGACTCCAATTGTTCTAAATTTGTTATGTTAGCGCCGGAATTCCGCACTAAATACGCATATAGATCGTGATTTTTACGATTGATATTGCGGAAATAGACGTCTTGATTCAATAGGGATTTTAATAATTGTTGGTATTTGGGGCAGGGTTTCTTCATTGCTAATAGAGGGTCGTCCAATTCGGGTCGGGTGTGTATCGGGATGGGTTGCCAAATCAAGTTGGGATTCCAAATTTGTTGGCCTATCGGCGGATATAAGCCGGCTAGATTCGCCTCGGCCGACATTAAAGTCCGATCTACATCGGTAGAATCGATCCGTATCTCCTTTTCTGTATAATTAACCGATAAAAAATCGGCGTAACGTAGACGCAACCATTTACCCAATTCGTAATGTTGTTGTTTTCCTTTCTAAAAATCAAAAAAAAAAACGAATATCGGCTATGAATACGGAACGTAAGTCGTTGTTTAATTATAGTGAGATTACATTGGTTAATTGGCCGAAACCGACGGGCCAATAGGAGGCGTTCTTGTACGGATCATTCGGGTATGGTCTAACAGGTGTCCTATCACCATGACGATACACCTGTAAACAAAATCCATCTTTATCTATTTATACGTGTTAGAATGAGATAGATTGATATAATAGTACGTACGATTATTACAGCTTTTAATTGATTGGCTCCAACATTCTGGTTTATAATGGAAAATAAATAAAATTGTAGTAAAATCAATGGAATTATTTTATCAAATAACACAGCCATTAAATTTGTACTTTTTCACCAATTTTCTAGAAAATAAATGCAAATTCCCGTTGTTAATCTAATCTTATCTAAAATTTTAAACATATGTTGTATTTTTAATCAACATAACTCTACTTTTTAAGGGTAGAACACCATAGTTTGTCAACATGTAACTATAGTAAGTCTATCGCGATGTTGCCATTTAATTTTTTAGACAATTTCCTTGATTTTTCGAATAAATACAATAATTTGAGTATAATTACGATATTGTGTTTTCAATTGTTTGTTATTAGAATATTGATAATATAAAATACCGTTAAAATAGTAAATTGTGAAATTGACAACGCTGTATTTAGTACGGTAACTTATCTGTGGTTACAGTAACGTCAAACTAACCTTAAAAAATTAATTGTATTTCGATTTTCTCGAATTTTCATGGGAAAAATGATCGAAACTCTATATTTGTCTGTACGTATGTTTTAAAATGAGATAGACCTATATAATTTTCACATAAATATTGTATTTTAAACAACATAACCTCCTTTATAAGGAAATTGTACAATTGTCAACGCTGTATTTATTATGGTAACTTATCTGTGGTTAGAGTTACGTCAAACTAACCTAAAAAATTTATTGTATTTCGATTTTTTCAAATTTTCATGGGGAAAATTATCGAAACTATCTTTGTCTGTACGTATGGATTAAAATGAGATAGACCTATATAATTTGCATATAAATATTGTATTTAAACAACATAACCTCGTTTTTAAGGACAGAAAACCATGGTATGTTTACTAAATTTATTTTTTCTAAATAATTTGTAATTACTTTAGAATGTACACAAATTATCTCCAATTGTGTACAATTTTAAATTGTTGGTTTAATATTCTCGAAATTTAAATGAACTAATTTTGAATTTCGAACAACATAACCTCACTTTTTTGACAATACCATGATACCGTAGTATTTCTCAATGTAACCACAGTATATCCGCTAATAATAACAAAATCAACTAAATTATGTCGAATATTTCGATGGTCCACTAAAATTCATATTTACAATTATTATAAATTATAGTATCGGTTATATGGAGAATTACGATAAAAATACGAACCGGCAACACTGTATTTAATACGGTAACTTATCTGTGGTTAGAGTTACGTCAAACTAACCTTAAAAATTTATTGTATTTGGATTTTCTGAAGTTTTCATCGGGAAAATTATCGAAACTATCTTTGTCTGTTCGTATGTATTAAAATGAGATAGACCTATATAATTTCCACATAAATATTGTATTTTAAACAACATAACCTCGTTTTTAACGACAGAAAACCATGGTATGTTTACTAAATTTACTTTTTCTAAATAATTTGTAATTACTTTAGAATGTACACAAATTATCACCAATTGTGTACAATTTTAAATTGTTGGTTTAATATTTTCGATATTTTAATAAACCAATTTTGAATTTCCAACAACATAACCTCACTTTTTTGAGAATACTGTGATACCGTAGTATGTCACAATGTAACCATAATAACAGTAAAGTCAACCTAATCAACGCGTAATTGCGTCGAATATTTCGACGGTCCACTAAAATTCATATTTACAATTATTATAAATTATAGTATCGGTTATATCGAAAATAAGGATAAAAAATACGAATTGGCAACGCTGTATCTATTATGGTAACTTATCTGTGGTTAGAGTTACGTTAAATTAACCTTCAAAATTTATAGTATTTATTTGGATTTACTCGAATTTTCATGAGGAAAATTATCGAAATTCTATCTTTGTCTCTACGTATGTATTAAAATGAGACAGACCTATATAATTTCGGTATACCATAATTTCCACTTGAATACTCTATTTAAACAACATAACCTCGTTTATAAAGAAATTGTAAAATTGGCAACGCTGTATTTATTATGGTAACTTATGTGGTTAGAGTTACGTCAAACTAACCTTAAAAATTTATTGTTTGGATTTTCTCAAATTTTCATGGGGAAAATTATCGAAACTATCTTTGTCTGTTCGTATGTATTAAAATGAGATAGACCTACATAATTTCCACATAAATATTGTATTTTAAACAACATAACCTCAATTTTTTTGAAGATATCGTAGTATGTTACTGTAACCATAGTGTGTCCGTTAATAATAATAAAATCAACTAAATTAACGCGCAATTACGTTGAATATTTCGATGGTCCACTAAAATTTCTATTTACGATAATTATAAATTAGTATCGATAATTATAATAAAAAATACAAATCGGCAACACTGTTGTTACCCGGGTAATTTACAAGATTGTGGTTAGGTTACGTAAACTAACCTAAAAATCGTTTTGATTATCGCGAAATTAGTGAAATTTTCAGTGAAAAAAATCAACAATGCTCCGACAACTATATCGACGTTTATTACGTTCGAATCTACGCTATTATTATACAGTTGGCAGTAATGATAAGATACGTAAAGAATTGACAATAACACAACAATTATATACGCGAATCAAAACAACCGGACCGATAACAGTGGCCGATTATATGAAAGAAATATTAACGAATCCAATCGGTGGTTATTATACGAAAAAAACGAATATATTCGGTCAACAAGGCGATTTCATTACATCACCGGAACTAACCCAAATGTTCGGTGAAATGATCGCCATTTGGTTACTAAATGAATGGACAAAATTCGGTACACCGAAACCGATAAAAATCATCGAATTCGGACCAGGGAATGGTTATCTAATTCGTGATATTCTACACGTATTTAAACATTTCAATTGTTTAAAACACGTAGATAGTGTTAATTTGATCGAAATTAGTCCGATTTTAAGCGAACAACAAGCCCAACGTTTATGTTTACAACACACAATCGGTGATGATAAATCGTTGAATTATCGGGAAGGTTTAAGTCATGATAGTGTACCGATCAGGTGGTATTACCGTTTAGATGATCTACCATCGGGTTATTTCAATTTAATTATAGCCAATGAATTTTTTGATGCTCTACCGATACATAAATTCCAACGTATCGATGATGGTACATATCGTGAGATTTTAATCGATATTGATGATAACAAAAAATTCCGTTATATTCTATCGAATAATCCAACACCAATATCGAAATTATTGATCGATAAAAACGAACAACGTCAACATTTAGAAATATCACCAGATTCGTTGATTATAATCAAAGAAATAAGTAAACGTATCGAACAAGACGGTGGTTTATGTTTGATCAGCGATTATGGTTATTTTAACGACGATAAAAACGATACATTTCGTGGTTTTAAACAACACCAATTACACGATCCACTAATTGAACCGGGTACAGCCGATCTAACTGCAGATGTCGATTTTAAACGTTTAAAACAAACAATTATCGAATCCGGATTGGATGTTTTAACATTGGGACCGGTAAAACAACGGGAATTTCTAACAAAAATGGGCATACAGGAGCGTTTTAAATGTTTACAACAATTGGAAACGACGAAAATCGAACAATTGAAACAATTAGAATTCAGTTTGGATTATCTATTAGATCCCGAAAAGATGGGCGATTGTTTTAAATTCTTTGCAATTATACCGGCGACTGTACGGAAGATTATCGAAAAGTATCCAATTGTTGGTTTTTAAAATAATCGAAACAATCGGTTTAATCACCACGATAACGTACGATATTATTTTCAGTTTCATAGATTTCCACCTCGTGTAATAATTGGGGTTGTTTCATTATTTTCAACAATTCGTTCCATATAAAAACCGTTAAATTCTCGGTTGTACTCGGTTTATTTCGGAAATATTCCACATCTAAATCCAGATTTTTATGGTCCATTTGTGCCATAATCACCCGTTCCATATACATTTTCAATTCGGTCATATTTATGACCATACCAGTTCTATCATCAATATCACCAAATAAAGTCACTTTAACTACAACCAAATCGATAGAAATTGAGGTTATGTTTAACTAACCTTAAAATTACCGATATAATTATGACCGTGGCCGTTCTTATGGTTGCATTTACCATAAATTTCACGATTCTCTTCATCACTAAGTTGCGGACTACAATAATAACATTAATTAGGATTAAAATCGAATTTATTACAAAATTAACCAAATTGTGTCATTTTACAAAATGGCGATTTTTCAAAAACACAGCACTCTCGATATTGTTTGAATTCGATCGAGTTACCTGTGTAATCGTATTGTTTCGAAAACAACACTCGATATTGTTGAAATTTAATCAAATTACCTGTGTAGTCGGTGGCACGCCGAAAATGTCATCCGTTTAGTCAGGTAGGCTTTGGGATTTTTCGTCATTTCAATTATTTATTAATTTAATTTAATTAATTATAGTTCAATTGTTAATTGTAATAAAATTAATTGTAATTAAATTTTGTTTTTTACACCATTTTGCTTGCGTTCTACTGCGAGTATAGTCACAAGGCGCCATCTTCACCAATACTACCAACTGTTGACGGTTGAAAACCCTGTTGTTTTTTTTTTTTTTTAGAATAAATCGCGCAATTTTATTATATTTTCATTTAAAATCGAATAAATTTGCGTAATTTTCTCGAATTTGTGCGCAATTCTGTAATAATAGTGGAATTTTTGGTTTTTCCGTCGCAACGGTGGGGAATTTCGCGCGATTGGTACACATGCCGGTGAAGTTAGCTGTGCAAACTGTGCTGTTGTTGAATCAAGTCGCCGTGTTTCACTGAAAAGCGAGATAGAGAAAAGGGCGGTGTGAATTCCGTTGTTTTCCCCCCGATAGTGTGTTTATTGTGCGAAAATAAAATCCGAGCCACCCTTATTTTTTTTTTTTAAATTAAAAAACAACAAAATTAATTATAAATGGCGGAAGCTGATAAATTAAATATCGATAGTATTATTGCACGATTATTAGAAGGTGAGTTGATGTAGTGGCGGGGTGTAGAGGGGGCGTTGCACCGATAGAAGAAAAAATGAAGGTCATCATCATCATCATCATCCAGTTGGCGTTATAAAACAAATGACTATTAACAATAATGGCGGATTTTAATTCTAATTTGTGTTGAATTAATTTAATTAATTAATTTATTTATTTGGTTGTAGTACGTGGCGCACGGCCTGGTAAAAATGTCCAATTAACAGAAAGTGAGATTCGTGGTTTATGTTTGAAATCACGTGAGATTTTCCTATCGCAACCGATTTTGTTAGAATTGGAAGCCCCGTTGAAAATATGCGGTAAGTTCATTAAAAATTAATCCAAAAAAATGGTTAAAATGGAATAAAACAATAAAAATTAAAAACAATAGACTCGATTTTATTGTTCTGTATTAGAAATCAAGTGAGTAAAGTTAAGAAAAAAAAATAAAATGGTGGGCGTGACTTTCTTTTGTTTTGTTATTGTTTTGTTCCCCATAGTTGACATGATTCTTGTATTAATTAATTAATTTAATTATAATTTTTTGTTAATTTCAGGCGATATTCACGGCCAATATTACGATCTATTACGTTTATTTGAATATGGTGGTTTTCCACCCGAATCGAATTATCTATTCTTAGGTGATTATGTTGATCGTGGTAAACAATCATTGGAGACAATTTGTTTATTATTAGCTTATAAAATTAAATATCCGGAAAATTTCTTTTTATTACGTGGTAATCATGAATGTGCATCAATTAATCGTATTTATGGTTTCTACGATGAATGTAAACGGAGGTAATTTTAATTTAATTCATTTGGCAATAGTGTCGTAGCTTTGTTCGGATAAATATACCTAATTGTAGTGTTGTATGAAGAAAGCTACGACTATCCGGTGTATGACGGTAATTCATTTGTAGTTGGCTTTGTTTGTTTGATAGTAGCTTAGATTGCGCCATATTTCATTAAATTTGTCATTTGTTAACGATTTTACTAGAAAAACAGCCAACTGCGTGGTAGAATTTGAGGTTACGTTTCCTATACAGGGTGATTTTCTAGAAAATATTTTTCTATAATTTCCGGGTTGAGCAACCTATTTGTTTTAAATAGGTTGATAGAGATTCTATTGTGAAATTCAAGGGTAGTTTGGTTATGTGACTCAGGATTTTTCATGAAATTTTAAAATTTATGGTTTGATTAAAAAATTCATATCGTCGAAATTATTGTTTGTAAACGCTTAAAATTTGTAAATCAAGTAGCCCGAATTGTGTAATTTAGGTTAAATTTTATAGAATTGAATTATCTTTCAGGATTTGGCTGAAATTAATATTTGATTTCAGGCGATTTTCAAAATCATAATATCTTGATTATTTTAAATGGAATAGTCTATATTTTTACACGGTTAGATAGAAAAGAAAATTCTCTATCAACTATCAACTATATTGATCTCTGAAAATTTTCAGTAATTTAACATTTTCAGTTTCTTTATCTGGAATTTTCTAGAATCTAGTGGCCTGTGTCTTAAAAATTCGTTTATAAAGAAACACAGAAGGCAGTGCAAATTGACATTAACCGTCACAATTGAGGTTAGAATTGTATATTTTCCCTGTTTTTCAGCAATTTCAGCAAATTTTACATGAAAACAAAAGAATCCAATCAATTCTGATTTAATTGTCAATTTCTTCATTTGTTTTTCATAAAAAAAACTATAATTAATTTAATTTATTGTTAATTGTGACAATTGAATTAACAGTTGTTTTGCTAAGCCTTCTCTGTTTTAAAATTGTTTTTCAGGCGTGAATTTTAGTCGTAACTGAAAATTTTAAATAACTGAAAAATTATTGGAGTTGGGTATAGATTTTCTATCACAATTGAGGTTAGAATTGAATATTTTCCATGTTTTTTTCAGCAATTTTAGCAATTTTCATGAAATTACTGAATTTTTCATCAAATTGCTGAAATAATTTCGATTTTGTTGTTTTTCATTTAAAAATTTATAAATAATTAATTATTTTGAAAATAATTGTGACAGTTGAATTCACAGTTGTTTTGCCAAGTCTTCTATGTTTTAAAATTTTCTTTCAGGTGAAACTTTTAATAACTGAAAAATCATCATAGATGACTATATACAATCCTAGTACAGTTTATTATAAAATTTAGAGTTATGGTCTAGTTTTTCAGGAATTTTTATTTCTCCTGAAATTTTAAATTTTCCAGTGATTGATTAAAAAGTTGATATCGCTGAAGTTTCAGGTTTCAGAATATCAAAATTTAAAACTGAAATAACCTAAAGTACGTACTTTAGACCAAATTGTATCGTACTGAATTATCTTTCAGGATTTGGCTGAAATTAATGTTTGATTTCAGGCGATTTTCAAAATCGTAATATCTTGATTATTTTAAATGGAATAGTCTATATTTTTACACGGTTGGATAGAGAAGAAAATTCTCTATCGAACTATATTGATCTCTGAAAATTTTCAGTAATTTAATATTTTCAGTTTCTCTATCTAGTCGTCTGTGTCTTAATAATTCGTTTATAAAGAAATAGAAGGCTTTGCAAAATGACATTAATTGTCATAATTGAGGTTAGGATTGAATATTTTCCCCGTTTTTTTCAGCAATTTCAGCAAATTTTACATGGAAACAAAAGAATCCAATAAATTTTGTTTCAATTGTTAATTTCTTCTTTTGTTTTTCATTAAACAAAAACAAAACAAAAAAAAAAACTACAATCAATTTAATTTATTGTTAATGGTGACAATTGAATTGACAGTTGTTTTGCTAAACCTTCTCAGTTTCAAAAATTTTCTTTCAGACGTCAAAATTAGTTGAAACTGAAAATTTTAAATAACTGAGAAATTATCGGAGATGGCTCTAGATTTTCTGTCACAATTGAGGTTTGAATTGAATATTTTCCATGTTTTTTCAGCAATTTTCATAAAATTACTGAATTTTTCATGAAATTGCTGGTTCTGTTGTTTTTCATTTAAAAAATTATAAATCATTAATTATTTTGAAAATAATTGTGACAATTGAATTCACGGTTGTTTTGCCAAGCCTTCTCTGTTTTAAAATTTTCTTTCAGGTGGAATTTTTTAATAACTGAAAAATTATCAGAGATGAGTATAGACAATCTTAGTACAGTTAGTTATAAAATCTAGTTTTTCAGGTATTTTAATTTTCCTGAAATTTTAAATTTTTCAGTGATTGATTAAAAAGTTGATATTGCTGAAATTTCTGGTTTTAGAATATCAAAATTTAAAACTGTAATAACCTAAAGTACGTACTTTAGACCAAATTGTATCGTACTGAATTATCTTTCAGGATTTAGCTGAAATTAATGTTTGATTTCAGGCAATTTTCAAACCGTAATATCTCATTTATTTTAAATGGAACAGCCTGTATCTTTATACGATTGGAGAGAGAAAGAAATTCTTTATCGAAATGTACTGAAATTCTGCATACTTATCGCTGAAAATTTTCAAATATTTTAAATATTCTCCTGAAAGTGTTTAAATCTAGTCGCCTATTACACAATAATCCGCCTAGAATTAACACAGAAGGCTTTGCAAATTTGACATTAACTATTACAATTGAGGTTAATTTTACATGTTTTTTACCCATAGAAGGCTTTGAAAATTTGACATTGACTATCAAAATTGAGGTTAATTTCGAATATTTTATGTTTTTTCAGCAATTTCAGTGAATTTTACATGTAAAATAAGAAGATTTAATCAATTTTGATTTAATTCTTCAATTTCTATTGTTTTTCATTAAAAAAACACTATAATTTAATTTTTTAATTGTGACAATTGAATTGACAGTTGTTTTACTAAGCCATCTATGTTTTTAATTTGTTTTTCAGGCGTCAATTAGATGAAATTGAAAATTTTAAATAACTGAAAAATTATTGGGGGTAGATTTAGGGAATTTTAATAATTCGATACAGAATTTTCTCCTCTATTCATCCAAATAAAAAAAAAAAAATTGATGTTTCATTTGAAATAAGCGAAATATTAGCGTTTGAAAATTACCTGAAATTGATAATTTCAGCAAAATACTAAAATATAATTCAATTCTACAAAATTTAAACAAAATTTTCAGTGTCTAGTAGCAATAATTTCAAAAGTATAATTTTTTTTTATCAAACTAAGGTATAAAATCTACTGTAAAACAATCAACAATAGGCCATCGAATTAACCTTAAATTTCATTATTTAAAATAAAGTGGGTTGCTCTACCACATGTACGTTTTCTAGAGGCAGTTAAGTTAGAAAAAACTGTATTGGATTTACTACGATAATTTAATCCAAGCTAGCCACGTTTTGGTTAAATCTGTCGTAGATTAGTCCATACATTTGTGAATATGTTTGTCATTTATTCGAATAAAGCTACGACACTATGTTCGAAAGACATGGCCGACTACTAGCGAAATTATCTTGAAACAATTGATATAATCTATGGTAGGTTGATTTTAATGTTTTTTTGTTTTGTTTAGGTACAATATCAAATTGTGGAAGACATTTACAGATTGTTTCAATTGTTTACCGGTAGCGGCAATTGTTGATGAGAAAATCTTTTGTTGTCACGGTGGTTTAAGTCCAGATTTACAATCAATGGAACAAATACGTCGTATAATGCGTCCAACTGATGTACCAGATCAAGGTTTATTATGCGATTTATTATGGTCAGATCCTGATAAAGATCAAATGGGTTGGGGTGAGAATGATCGTGGTGTATCATTTACATTTGGTGCTGAAGTTGTTGGTAAATTTTTACATAAACATGATTTTGATTTAATATGTCGTGCCCATCAAGTTGTCGAAGATGGTTATGAATTCTTTGCTAAACGACAATTGGTAACATTATTCAGTGCACCTAATTATTGCGGTAATTATTCTTATTATCATTATCATTTAAAAATTAATTAATTAATACACCCTTCAATGATAGTGTTAAATTATTTAAATTTACAATTTTTAAGTCGGAAATTTTGCTCAAATAAGCTCTACTTTAGGTGCGATTTTCGGCGAAACGGGGAAAACAATTGAAAATATGATAACGTCCAATTGTAGAGTCATCTTTCGTCTATCTATTTATATAAATTTCATTTGTTTTTGTTAAATTTTACTATACGAAATTTGTGTTCTACTAGAACCATATTTTTATTCTAGAAAACATGTTTTTCAGGTTTTTCAGGAAATCTGGTCCATTTTTTAAAAATTCACGGACTTACAGAGATGTAGAAGCGTGTTTAGAATTGATTGAGATATTAACGGTTTTGTTATCTCTTATCATTTTCGAGTTATTTGTGTTCCAGTGTTTTTAAAATTGCTCTAAAATGAATTTTCAGTCAATTTTACATTCTAAATATCTGTTTTCTTGATTCAAAGTCTTCAAAATGGCTCTTTTCGGTCATTAAAAATGAATCTTTAATCAATTTTCCACTCCAGTAAACAATTTTGGTCAAAATTTCATATAAAATTTCCAACGAAAATCTTCAAAATTGTTCTTTTGATACGCTAAACGTGAAGTTTCATTCGATTTTCCATCCAAAACAGCAGTTTTTTCGTAATTTTTTTCAAAAAATTTTCAGCCAAGGACTTCTAAATTGTTGTTTTAAAACATTAGAAATAAATTTTTCACTGTAAACGACAGTTTTGACCTCTTTTTAATAATCTAATAAGTTACTTTAGATGTGATTTTCAGAAAAGCAGGAAAAACAATTGAAAATGTGATAACGCCCAATTGTAGAGTCAACTTTCGTCTATCTATTTATATAAATTTCATTTGTTTTTGTTAAATTTTACTATACGAAATTTGTGTTCTACTAGAACCATATTTTTATTCTAGAAAACATGTTTTTCAGGTTTTTCAGGAAATCTGGTCGATTTTTTTAAAATTCACGGACTTACAGAGATGTAGAAGCGTGTTTAGAATTGATTGAGATATTAACGGTTTCGTTATCTCTTATCATTTTCGAGTTATTTGTGTTCCAGTGTTTTTAAAATTGCTCTAAAATGCATTTTCAGTCAATTTTACAACCTAAATAGCTGTTTTCTTGATTAAAAGTCGTCAAAATTGCTCTTTTCGGTCATTAAAAATGAATCTTTAATCAATTTTCCACTCCAGTAAACAATTTTGGTCAAAATTTCATATAAAATTTCCAGCGAAAATCTTCAAAATTGCTCTTTTGATTCGCTAAACGTGAAGTTTCATTCGATTTTCCATCCAAAACAGCAGTTTTTTCGTAATTTTTTTCAAAAAATTTTCAGCCAAGGACTTCTAAATTGTTGTTTTAAAACATTAGAAATAAATTTTTCACTGTAAACGACAGTTTTGACCTCTTTTTAATAATCTAATAAGTTACTTTAGATGTGATTTTCAGAAAAGCAGGAAAAACAATTGAAAATGTGATAACGCCCAATTGTAGAGTCAACTTTCGTCTATCTATTTATATAAATTTCATTTGTTTTTGTTAAATTTTACTACACGAAATTTGTGTTCTACTAGAACCATATTTTTATTCTAGAAAACACGTTTTTCAGGTTTTTCAGGAAATCTGGTCGATTTTTTAAAAATTCATGGACTTACAGAGATGTAGAAGCGTGTTTAGAATTGATTGAGATATTAACGGTTTCCTTATCTCTTATCATTTTCGAGTTATTTGTGTGCCAGTGTTTTTAAAATTGCTCTAAAATGAATTTTCAATCAATTTTACATTCTAAATATCTGTTTTCTTGATTCAAAGTCTTCAAAATGGCTCTTTTCGGTCATTAAAAATGAATCTTTAATCAATTTTTAACACCGACAATCAGTTTTGATCAAAATTTTATATCAAATTTCCAGGTAAAAGGTTCGAAATTGTTCTTTTTGTCCCAAATGACAGTTTTTTGATAATTTTTGGCATAAAATTTTGAGCTAAAAGTCTGGAGAATTTTTGTTTTAAAACATTGGACATGAATTTTCTATTGTAAATTGCAGTTTTAACCTCTTTTTTTTACATAAAAATTTCACTTATGGGTTATATCAGTTTATAATTTCGAACAAGAATGGGTTATTTAGGATGTGATTTTTTGAAAAACTGAAAGACTAATTGAAAATCTGATAACGCCCAATCGTAGAGTCAACTTTGGTCTATCAATTCACATCAAATTTATGAATTTTTGTTAAATTCTACTAAGCGAAATTTGTGTTCCTCTAAAATCATGATTTCATTGGGAAAAAGATCAATTTTCCAGTATTTTCAGGAATAATGGCCGATTTTTTGAAAATCCATAAACGTCCATAGATGTAGAATTGTATTTAAAATCGTATTAAAAATTGATTATTTCATTATCTCTTATCATTTGCGACATATTTGTGTTCCAGTGTCTTCAAAATCACTCTTCAATATACTAACAATGATTTTTTTATCAATTTTCGACCTCAGATAGCAATTTTGATCACGTTTTACATTAAAATTTCAGCTGAAAATCTTCTAAATTGTCATTTCAATACACTAAATATGAATTTCGATTCGATTTTTCGTCGTAATTGGTAGTTTTTTAATGATTTTTTGCTTTAAATTCTCAGAAAAAAGTCTTCAGAATTGTTGTTCTAAAACATTGAAATGAATCTTCCACTCTAAACTGCTATTTTGTCCATTTTTTTTACACAAAAATCTCACTTATTGGTTAAAGTCAATGATTTTGAACAAAAATTGGTTACTTTAGGTGTGATTCTCTGAATAACTGAAAGAGTAATTGAAAATCTGGTAACGCCCAATTGTAGAGTCAACTTTCGTCTATCCATTGATACCAATTTCATTTGTTTTTGTTAAATTTTACTAGGCGAAATTTGTATTCTACTGAAACTATGATTTCATCGATTTTTCAGTATTTTCAGGAATTATGGGCGATTTTTTGAAAATCCATCGACTTACATAGTTGTAGAATTGTATTGAAAATCGAATTATAAATTGATTATTTCGTTATCTCTTATCATTTGCGACATATTTGTGTTCCAGTGTCTTCAAAATCACTCTTCAATATACTAACAATGATTTTTTTATCAATTTTCGACCTCAGATAGCAATTTTGATCACGTTTTACATTAAAATTTCAGCTGAAAATCTTCTAAATTGTCATTTCAATACACTAAATATGAATTTCGATTCGATTTTTCGTCGTAATTGGTAGTTTTTTAATGATTTTTTTGCTTTAAATTCCCAGAAAAAAGTCTTCAGAATTGTTGTTCTAAAACATTGAAATGAATCTTCCACTCTAAACTGCTATTTTGTCCATTTTTTTTACACAAAAATCTCACTTATTGGTTAAAGTCAATGATTTTGAACAAAAATTGGTTACTTTAGGTGTGATTCTCTGAATAACTGAAAGAGTAATTGAAAATCTGGTAACGCCCAATTGTAGAGTCAACTTTCGTCTATCCATTGATACCAATTTCATTTGTTTTTGTTAAATTTTACTAGGCGAAATTTGTATTCTACTGAAACTATGATTTCATCGATTTTTCAGTATTTTCAGGAATTATGGGCGATTTTTTGAAAATCCATCGACTTACATAGTTGTAGAATTGTATTGAAAATCGAATTATAAATTGATTATTTCGTTATCTCTTATCATTTGCGACATATTTGTGTTCCAGTGTCTTCAAAATCACTCTTCAATATACTAACAATGATTTTTTTATCAATTTTCGACCTCAGATAGCAATTTTGATCACGTTTTACATTAAAATTTCAGCTGAAAATCTTCTAAATTGTCATTTCAATACACTAAATATGAATTTCGATTCGATTTTTCGTCGTAATTGGTAGTTTTTTAATGATTTTTTTGCTTTAAATTCCCAGAAAAAAGTCTTCAGAATTGTTGTTCTAAAACATTGAAATGAATCTTCCACTCTAAACTGCTATTTTGTCCATTTTTTTTACACAAAAATCTCACTTATTGGTTAAAGTCAATGATTTTGAACAAAAATTGGTTACTTTAGGTGTGATTCTCTGAATAACTGAAAGAGTAATTGAAAATCTGATAACGCCCAATCGTAGAGTCAACTTTCGTCTATCTATTTATATAAATTTCATTTGTTTTTGTTAAATTTTACTAGGCGAAATTTGTATTCTACTGAAACTATGATTTCATCGATTTTTCAGTATTTTCAGGAATTATGGCCGATTTTTTGAAAATCCATCGACTTACATAGTTGTAGAATTGTATTTAAAATCGAATTATAAATTGATTATTTCGTTATCTCTTATCAGTTGCGAGTTATTTGTATTCTAGCGTCTTTAAAATCACTTCAATACACCAAGAGTAATTTTTTAATCAATTTTCGACGCCAGACAACAATTTTAATCACGTTTTACATAGAATTTTCACTTGAAAATCCCCAAAATTGTCATTTTAACACAATAAATATGAATTTCGATTCGATTTTCCGTCGTAATTGGCAGTTTTTCGATGATTTCTTGCATAAAATTTCCATCTAAAAGTCTTCAGAATTGTTGTTCTAAAATATTAGAAATAAATTTTCCAATCTAAACGGCACTTTTGACCATTTTTTTTACATATAAATCACTTCTTATGGGTCATTTCAGTTTATAATTTCGAACAAAAATAGTTTACTTTAGATGGGATTTTCTGAAAAACTGAAAGTATAATTGAAAATCTGATAACGCCCAATTGTAGAGTCAACTTTCGTCTTTCCATTGATACCAATTTCATTTGTTTTTGTTAAATTTTACTAAGCGAAATTTGTGTTCTACTAAAACCGTGATTTCATCGATTTTTCAGTATTTTCAGGAATTATGGCCGATTTTTTGAAAATCCATCGACTTACATAGTTGTAGAATTGTATTTAAAATCGAATTATAAATTGATTATTTCGTTATCTCTTATCAGTTGCGAGTTATTTGTATTCCAGCGTCTATAAAATCATTTCAATATACCAAGAGTAATTTTTTAATCAATTTTCGACGCCAGCCAGCAATTTTAATCACAGAATTTTCACCTGAAAATCCCCAAATATGAATTTCGATTCGATTTTCCGTCGTAATTGGCAGTTTTTCGATGATTTTTTGCATAAAATTTCCATCTAAAAGTCTTCAGAATTGTTGTTCTAAAATATTAGAAGTAAATTTTCCAATCTAAACGGCACTTTTGACCATTTTTTAACATATAAATCACTTCTTATGGGTCATTTCAGTTTATAATTTCAAACAAAAATAGTTCACTTTAGATGGGATTTTCTGAAAAACTGAAATATGAATTGAAAATCTGATAACGCCCAATTGTAGAGTCAACTTTCGTCTATCCATTGATACCAATTTCATTTGTTTTTGTTAAATTTTACTAGGCGAAATTTGTATTCTACTGAAACTATGATTTCATCGATTTTTCAGTATTTTCAGGAATTATGGCCGATTTTCCGAAAATCCACAGACTAACACCCGTATAGAGTCGCATCAGAAATCGAATAAACTATCAAAAAAATTTTAATCTCTCATCATTATCGAGATATTTCGATTCTAGTGTTATAAAATTGCCATATTCCCCTTCAGATCGCTTTTAACACGTTCAATTAAGGGTGTATTTGTTGATTTATTAAAAATATATTTAATTTAATTCAATTTCTATTTAAAATAGGTGAATTCGATAATGCTGGTGCTATGATGTCCGTAGATGAGACATTAATGTGTAGTTTTCAAATATTGAAACCGGCCGATAAACGGAAATTTCAATATAATTTGAATTCAGGCCGACCAGTTACACCGCCTAGGGGGAATACAAATAAAAATAAAAAGAAATGAATTGAATAAAAATCAACAATTATTAATTAAGTTAAATCCAACAACAATAATATAATTAAAAATAAAAATTAACAACAAAAAAAGTACATCTCTAGATTTAGATAAAAATATTCGTAATGTCTCCTATTTCAAAAAAAAAAAAAAAAACACAAACAAACAGATCTTAATACGATTCCTTAGATTTCCCCCAAAATTCACCCCCCAATCTACCGGGTGTTCCACGATATTCCACCAACCAGTCGATTATGTAGTGTCGCAGCTTTGTTCGGATAGTTGAAATTTAGCCAAGTATCAAGCAATCTATGGCACGATTCAAACATGGCCGACTGTGACGTAAATTATCATGGCACACTTGTTATTTGAAAACATTAGATTTAGACAATTGCTATTTTCAATAATGGCATTTAGTTTTTTTTGTTTTTTTTTTTTGTTTTTTTTAATTATAATTTTTGTAAATTTTTAATCAGTGGTGATAATGGAAAAATAACGAATCGCTATCTAGATTGTTAACTAATTAAATTGATTAATTAATCGATATTTTTACAAATTAATTAATTTTCCAATTATTATCAAATTTCATTTTGTACCCCTCGGGTAATAATAATAATAATTATTATTATTATTGAAAATTCAAGGGGAAATTACTTTTTTATACCAAAATTACTTTCCAATTTTATTATTATTATTTTGCGGCTAGCTATCTTCGATTTGTAATTATTACGTTTATTATCAATCTTTTTTTCCTTTTTTTTTTTAATACAATTTATTACAATATATAATTAATGTTTATTACTCTCAAAAAATAATAATCGTAATACTTTAATCTACTTGTAATTCTACAGTGGATTATTCTAAAAAAATAATAATTCCTAATTTATTTAGTGAAGAAAACGACATTTTCCTTGTCTTCATGAATGAGAAATAAAAATTTAAATGATTGTTTTTCTTTCAACCACCCTCAATCAAACAACCACAATATAACGGGTGTACAATCCCAATTCACCTTGTATTAGGCTATGGTTTTGATAGATAGAGTCGTAGCTTTATCCGTACTGCATTGCTTTGTGTTTGTTCAAATGGCCGAATAAAGCTAAGACTAAAGCATAGCCAACTGCAAGCTACAAAATAATGGTACATTCTGTACAATTGTGTTGAAATATTTATTGTACCTAATATCCCAATAATTATCCTTATTTTAGATTTTTACAGGCTTTTGTACGGTATGTAGTGTCGTAGCTTGTTTCGTTTGCTTGTTCCGGTTTTAAATTGATCTAAGAAGTTGAGACGGGCAGTACAAGACTATTGTGGTAAAAATTGCTAATTAGCGTGCTATTTGGTGGTATTACACGAAAAGTCGCATTATAACACGGTATGTTATAACAATTTTTTTACACGAAACACCCATTACATGGTTGGTACGTTTTTAATGTATAAACTCTATATACTTTTATAACACGATTTTGGAATTTTCTTTACAATGAAAAACTAGTTTCGTATAGCACGGTTTTTAATAACGTGCTATACTTGTGTACAGATACTTTTCTGGTCCAAAATCGATTAAAACTACTGTTTTCAGCGACAGAGAGGCTATTCAACGATATGATGGTGTTAAAAACGCTAACTAGCGTGTTATTTAGTGGTATTTATACGGGAAATTTCTTATAACACGGTATTTTACGACGTTTTGTTGTCATATGAACGAAAACTTTCAATCGAAAGCTGACATAATAATGTTAAACTCTTATAACGTTGTGTCCTCTAATAACACGATCTTTTTTCAAAATTGTTTTAGTTGTTTATTACACTGATAAAGAACATGAAAATTTATTGTTAAATTTGGTAAAAATTTACAATGAAAAAACTTTAATCTCATATAGCACGGTTTTTAATGTATTTACTGTGTTAAACTTATGTAGGTATGCTCTTGTGGTCTAAAATCGACTGAAGGATTTCTATCGTGTTATTTATAACACGGTATTTTATAACAATTTTATTACACTAAAGACCTATTAGGTGCTTGTATAATACGATTTTAATGTATAAACTCTTCGTATACTTTTATAACACGATTTTGGAATTTTCTTTACAATGAAAAACACTAGTTTCGTATAGCACGGTTTTCAATAACGTGCTATGCTTGTGTACAGATACTTTTCTAAAAATTACTGTTTTTAGCGACAGAGAAGCAATTCAACGATATGATGGTGTTAAAAACGCTAACTAGCGTGTTATTTAGTGGTATTTATACGGGAAATTCCTTATAACACGGTATTTTATGACGATTTGTTGTCATATAAACGAAACTTTCAATCAAAAGCTGACATAATGTTAAACTCTTTTAACTTTGTGTTCTCTAATAACACGATCTTTTTTTAAAATTGTTTTAGTTGTTTAGTACACTGATAAACAATATAAAAATTTGTTTATTGTTAAATTTGGTAAAAATTTACAATAAAAAAAACCTTAGTCTCATATAGCACGGTTTTTAATAATGTATTTACTGTGTTAAACTTATGGTCTAAAATTGACTGAAGAAGAATTTTTATCGTGTTATTTATAACACGGTATTTTATAACAATTTTATTACACGAAAGACCTATTAAGTAGCTCGTATAATACGATTTTAATGTATAAACTCTGTATACTTTTATAACACGATTTTAGAATTTTCTTTACAATGAAAAACACTAGTTTCGTATAGCACGGTTTTCAATAACGTGCTATGCTTGTGTACAGATACTTTTCTAAAAATTACTGTTTTTAGCGACAGAGAAGCAATTCAACGATATGATGGTGTTAAAAACGCTAACTAGCGTGTTATTTAGTGGTATTTATACGGGAAATTCCTTATAACACGGTATTTTATGACGATTTGTTGTCATATAAACGAAACTTTCAATCAAAAGCTGACATAATGTTAAACTCTTTTAACTTTGTGTTCTCTAATAACACGATCTTTTTTTAAAATTGTTTTAGTTGTTTAGTACACTGATAAACAATATAAAAATTTGTTTATTGTTAAATTTGGTAAAAATTTACAATAAAAAAAACCTTAGTCTCATATAGCACGGTTTTTAATAATGTATTTACTGTGTTAAACTTATGGTCTAAAATTGACTGAAGAAGAATTTTTATCGTGTTATTTATAACACGGTATTTTATAACAATTTTATTACACGAAAGACCTATTAAGTAGCTCGTATAATACGATTTTAATGTATAAACTCTGTATACTTTTATAACACGATTTTAGAATTTTCTTTACTATGAAAAACACTATATAGTTTCGTATAGCACGGTTTTTAATAACTTGTTATACTTGTGTGCAAATATTCTTATGGTCTAAAATCGATTAAAACGATTTTATTTAGCGATAGAGAGACAATTCAACATTATGATGTTGGACACACCAACTAGCGTGTTATTTAGTGGTATTTATCTCCTTACAACACGGTATTTTACGACGATTTGTTGTCATATGAACGAAAACTTTCAATCGAAAGCTGACATAATAATATTAAACTCTTATAACGTCATGTCCTCTGATAACACGATCTTTTTTTTTTCAAAATTGTTTTAGTTGTTTAGTACACTGATAAAGAATTTATTTATTGTTTGGTAAAAATTTACAACGAAAAAAAACAGTCTCATATAGCACGGTTTTTAATGTATTTACTGTGTTGAACTTATGTAGGGATGCTCTTGTTAGCTAAAATCGATTGAAGAAGTTTTTCCATCGTATTATTTATAACACGGTCTTTTATAACAATTTTATTACACGAAACATCTATTAGGTGGCGCGTATAAAACGATGTTAATGAAGACTCTTATGACGAAGTTTTTGTACTCTGTATACTTTTATAACACGATTTTCTTCAAGAACTTCTTATAAGGAACATCAAATTTTATTTATTTATTGTTAGATTTGTTAAAAATTACTAATTTGGAATTTTCTTGACAATGAAAAACGCTAGTTTCGTATAGCACGGTTTTTAATAACGTGCTATAATTGTGTACAGATACTTTTCAGGTCTAAAATCGATTAAGACGATTTTTTAGCGATAGAGAGACGATTCAACATTATTATGGTGCTGGACACGCTAATTAGCGTGTTATTTAGTGGTATTTATACGGGAAATTCCTTATAACACGATATTTTATGACGATTTGTTGTTGAATAAACCAAAACTTTTAATGAAAAACTGACAATATAATAATGTTAAACTCTTATAACGTTGTCATCTAATAACACGATCTTTTTTCAAAATTGTTTTAGTTGTATAAATAGTACACTGATAAAAAACAAATTGATTTATTGTTGAATATGGTAAAAATTTACAATGAAACAACATAAGTCTCATATAGCACGGTTTTTAATGTGTTTACCGTGTTATATAGGGATGCTCTTGTGGTCTAAAATCGATTGAAGAAGGATTTCTATCGTATTATTTATAACACGGTATTTTATAACGATTTTGTTGTCATACGGAGACTTATTGGAAGGTTCGTATAATACAATAATCTTAATGTATAAACGTGTACTTTAATAACACGATTTTTATTAAAAAAAAAAATTGTATATTTTGTTTATTTGAAATTTTCTTCGATTTACAAATTTAAAAAATCTTAGTCTCATATAGCACGGTTTTTAACAACGTAACGACCGTGTTATACTTGTATAGTGGTGTTTTATCGGTCCAAATTAATGCTGAAAGGAGGATTTTTTTTAATTTCAGCTTTTTTCACTAATTCGTGTATTAATTATGTAAATTTCAGGGAATTATAATCGTGTTAAACGAAACAATAAATGGTACTCGTGGTAAATCGAAAATTTTATAATTTACCTCGCAGTTGGCTATGGTTCTAATACGTGAGTCGTAGTTTTATTCATATCAAATTTGACATTTGTTATTGTAAGAAAATCATAGGCAACTGCGCGTTAGAATATCGTGGCAGTTATACGTTAAATAGTGTCGTAACTTGGTTCATTTATTTGTTTTCTCATTGTAAAAACACCATATTTACTGGATTATGAATTAAGTTACGACTCTCCACCATTTCCAAGATGATAATTGTGTTAAAATGGTTCTCCAAGTGGTCGAATCAACAGTTCATTCACCTGTAAGTGCCGTTTTTAATTTAATTAATTAATTAAATTAATTAATAACTTAAATTATTACCTCAACATTTTCAGGTGTTGATAAGAGATAAACAACAGCATCGGCGATATCTTTTGGTTGAATTTTCGGTAATTTTACCACTACCTCCCTAATTGCCGGCGGTAAGTCTTTATTTAATGTTGTCAATTCGGTTTCCACCAACCCCGGACTTAGACTCTACAAATTTTATAATTATCCACTCTAAAAATACAGTAGGCTATGCTTTGGTGAGGTAGTGTCGTAGATTGGTTCATACTCTACGAAATTTGACATTTATTTGTCAAGCTGCGACTCTACCTCATAGGTGGCTCTACTTTAGTTAGGTAGTGTTGTAACTTTTGTCACACATTATTAAATGTGCCATTTTCAAGATGGATGAATAAAGCTACGACACTAATACTCGATACTCGATAATTTTAATTAAACTACGACTTTAGCTTACAGTAGGCTATATTTTTATACGTAGTGTCGTAGCTTTGTTCATACTCCACTAAATTTGGCATTTGACAAACGAACAAAGCTAAGACATTGCGTACATTCGATCATAACTGCAAAACTAACAGTTATGCTTCAGTATGTCGTAATTTTGTTCAAATTTTACTAAATTTGACATTTGTTATTCTCCAAGGTGAGTGAATAAAGCTACGACACCGCGTATACTCGATAATGGCATGAAACAATCAAAGACTTACGGTAATTTCAAACAAAATATGACCTTACTAAACAGGTGGCCATACTTTGGTACATAGTGTCGTAGATTGGTTCATATTTTACGAAATTTGACATTTATTTGTCAAGATGAATGAACCCAGCTACGACTTCACCTCTAGGTGGCTCTACTTTGATTAGGTAGTGTCGTAACTTTATTCATACATTATTAAATGTGGCGTTTTCTTTTCGAGATGGACGAATAAAGCTACGACACTATATAAATTCGATAATGACACGAAAAAATCGAAGTCTCTGAAATTCCGAACCAAACTCCGACTTTACCGTACAGTTGAATATATTTTTGTCCATAGTGTCGTAGCTTTGTTCATATTCTACTAAATTTAGCTTTTGACAAACGAACAAAGCTAAGACATTGCGTACATTCGATCATAACTGCAAAACTAACAGTTATGCTTCAGTATGTCGTAATTTTGTTCATATTTTACTAAATTTGACATTTGTTATTCTCCAAGGTGAGTGAATAAAGCTACGACACCGCGTATACTCGATAATGGCATGAAACAATCAAAGACTTTCAGTAATTTTGAGCAATATATGACCTTACTTCACAGGTGGCCATACTTTGGTACATAGTGTCGTAGATTGGTTCATATTTTACGAAATTTGACATTTATTTGTCAAGATGAATGAACAAAGCTACGACTTTACCTCATAGGTGGCTCTATTTTGATTAGGTAGTGTCGTAACTTTATTCATACATTATTAAATGTGGCGTTTTCTTTTCGAGATGGACGAATAAAGCTACGACACTATATAAATTCGATAATGACACGAAAAAATCGAAGTCTCTGAAATTCCGAACCAAACTACGACTTTATCTTGCAGTTGCCTATATTTTTGTCCATAGTGTCGTAGCTTTGTTCATACTCTACTAAATTTGGCTTTTGACAGACGAACAAAGCTAAGACATTACATACATTCGATTAAGAAAACTACAAAACTAGCGACTGTGCTTTAATAGTCGTAGCTTTGTTCGTATTTTATTGAATTTGACATTTGTAATTCTCCAAGATGTGTGAACAAAGCTACGACATTACGTATATTCAATAATGACATGAAACCATCAAAGACTTACAGTAATTTCAAACAGAATATAACCTTATTTCACAGCAGGCCATATTTTGGTACATAGTGTCGTAGATTGGTTCATCTTTACTAAATTTGACGTTTATTTTCCAAAATGGATGACCAAAACTATAATTTCGTAGTTGGCTATGTTTTTATAGCATTGCGGCTTTGTTCACACTCTAATAATTTGACAGACGTACGAACAAGGCTACGACTCTACAAACAATCAATACTAACAAGAAACAATCAAAGACTTACGGTAATTTTAATTTTTGAACCATTTCGCATTAAATCCAATCTAAACGATTCGGTTATAGCTGTTACAGCATGTTTAGAGCCCGGATAAACATTCATATTGGGGAAATTCGGTACAATATGACCACACAAACTATTCATATTGATTATATGGCCCTTTATTTGATTGGTCTGCATGATTTTCAACACTTCACGTGTTGTTATACACAAAGCTAGTACGTTTAAATCGAAGATTCGTCGCCAAATTGCCGTATCGCCGTCGATTAGAGCCGTCCGGCCACCAGTACCGGCGTTATTAATCAATATCGAGATTGGGCCTAAATCTTTGTAAATGCGATCGATTGTTTGTAGGATTTCTTCTTCAATTGTTAAATCGGCTTTATAGCCAATCAATTTGCCAGGTTTGTTTTGTAATTTCGTTGAATTGGCTTCGATTAATTCGACACGACGTGCAATTCCGGCTACCTAAAAAAAAACACGATAGAATTAACCAAATTTCATTGTCACATGTCCAAAAAAACTTTGTCACACAAAAAACTAAGTCATACAAACATATAATTTTGATGGCAATACTATTTGTAGTCTTTTGTTTGTGTGACAAAGTTGTTTCGAATTCGTATATCGTATATTTTTTGGACATGTGACAAAGTTTTATTTATAGTAAATCTAGTTATACAGTTTTAAATTAACTACCAACCTTATAGTTTAAAGTCTAGTAACTTTTATATACGTACGTATCGTAAAATTTGTATCCATAGGTTGGTATAACTGGTGAACTAAATGATGCTTGTTTGTTTATACGTCAAAATTATAACCTCAAATTTTATGTTCTTCTTTTATTTTTAAAGAATTTTGTTTTAGAGAGCTTTCTTTGCTTTATTTTGTCGATTTCTATTCGGTTTTTTTTTGAAAATTTTGTGTTTAACATACTGTTTGATTATTGGTTATTTGAATTTCCCGCTTTCTATTACTTGTTAATATTATTTCAGCATTTATTACTAGATTACTAGATTTACTATACTAATTTTTTCTAATTTGCCTTGTTAAGACAATAAAAGTAGTGCCTTAATATCCGTTAAAGCACACTTTTAGTGTATTTTAATAGATAGTGGAATTTATTTTATTAAGGTTGGTAGTTAGATGATTGTCGCTTAAATTTAAATGACAGCTGTCAAATTTGCTTAATTCTTTAATTCCATTAAAAAATAATGCCAATGTTTAATTGTTAAACAAAAGTATAAAGACAATCTAGTAGCATTGGTAACAAAAGAACAGTTACTATAAAATTTGAATTTCTAGTTGTCATGACAACTAACAAAATTCCCTAAATTTCAAGAATTTCATTGGTTTTTTTTCAATAATGGCGCGAAAGAGGGTGCGAATTAGAAAAAAATAGTCTAAGAAACACGTTACAAAAGTTATTTTTCTATTTCGCCTCTATAATAGCGCTATTTCGAAACTAACGCCTGTATCGTAATGAGCTCATTTCGATACAGCGTACAATAATAGAAATTGTCATTAATTTTTATTTACGCTATTTTATTCATAATAATTTATAGTGCTATTAAAAAAAAAAACACCAAAAGTAATAGCAGTGTTGCCAATGTTTAATTTTTAAACAAAATAATTGAAAAATATAAAGAAAATCTAGTAGCAATCTAGGTGACAGAAGAACTATACTTACTATAAAATTTGAATTCCAAGTTGTCATGGCAACAATGCCAACTAACAAAATTTCCTAAATTTCAAAAATTTAATTGTTTTTTTTTTCAATAATGGGACGAAAGAGGGCGCAAATTAGAAAAAATAGTCTAAGAAACACGTTCCAAAAGTTATTTTTCTATTTCGCCTCTATAATAGCGCTATTTCGAAACTAGCTACTGTATCGTAATGAGCTTCATTTCGATACAGTGTGAAATAATAGAAGTAATTATTAGTTTTTATTTGTGCTATTTTATTTATAATAATTTATAATTTTATTTAAAAAACCAAAGTAATAGCAGTGTTGCCAATGTTTAATTTTTAAACAAAATAATAATCTTTCAAAAATATAAAGAAAATCTAGTAGCATTGGTGACAAAAGAATAATTACTATAAAATTTGAATTTCTAGTTGCCATGACAACAATACCAACTGACAAAATTCCCTAAATTTCAAAAATTTATTTTTTTTTTTCAATAATGGGGCGAAAGAGGGCGCAAATTTGATAAAATAGTCTAAGAAATATGTTTCAAAAGTCATTTTTCTATTTCGCCACTCTTACAGCGCTATTTCGAAACTAGCTACTATATCGTAATGAGCTCCATTTCGATACTGCATGCCTTAATAGAAATTTATTAGTTTTTATTTGTGCTATTTTATTTATAATTTATAGTTTTATTTAAAAACCAAAAGTAATAGCAGTGTTGCCAATCTTTACTTTTTAAACAAAATAATAATCTTTCAAAAATATAAAGAAAATCTAGTAGCATTGGTGACAAAAGAATAATTACTATAAAATTTGAATTTCTAGTTGCCATGACAACAATACCAACTGACAAAATTCCCTAAATTTCAAAAATTTAATTGTTTTTTTTTTCAAAAATAGGGCGAAAGAGGGCGCAAATGAGAAAAAATAGTCTAAGAAACACGTTTCAAAAGTCATTCTTCTATTTCACCTCCATAACAGCGCTATTTCGAAACTAACTACTGTTTTGTAATGAGCTCATTTCGATACAGTGTGCAATAATAGAAATTGTTATTAATTTTTATTTGCGCTATTTTATGTATCGCTAATAATTTATAGTTTCGTTGAAAAAAAAGTAATAGCAATGTTGCCAATGTTAATTTTTAAACAAAATAATCTTTCAAAAATATAAGAAAAATCTAGTAGCAATTACTATAAAATTTGAATTTTTGGTTGCCATGAGAACAATACCAACTGACAAAATTCCCTAAATTTCAAAAATTTAATATTTTTTCCCAAAAATGTAGTGGAAGAGTGCGCAAATTTGAAAAAATAATCTAAGAAACACATTTCAAAAGTCATTTTTCTAATTTCACCTCTATAACAGCGCTATTTCGAAACTAACTACTGTTTCGTAATGAGCGCATTTCGATACAGTGTGCAATAATAGAAGTAGTTATTAATTTTTAATGGCACTATTTTATTTATAATAATTTAGTTTCATTAAAAAAAAAGTAATAGCAGTGTTGCCAATGTTAATTTTTAAACAAAATAATCTTTTAAAAATATAAGAAGAATCTAGTTGCAATTACTATAAAATTTGAATTTCCAGTTGTCATGACAACAATACCAACCAACAAAATTCCCGAAATTTCAAGAATTTAATTGTTTTTGTTTTTTTCAAAAATTGGCCGAAAGAGGGCGCAAATTTGAAAAAATTAGCTAAGAAATACGTTCCAAAAGCCATTTATTACACCGATTTTGACAACTTGTTTCTCAAAATACTATTTTTTCAATTATTAATCGAAACTTACAATAATGCCATGATTGACCAATTCTTCAGCAATTGCAGCCCCTATACCGCTACTGGCCCCGGTAACTACAGCCACTTTACCCGACCATCTTTCTAAACTTGATGCCATTTTCGGGGTTGTTTTTCTTCTTGTTTTTTTTGGTTCGAATGTGTCTTTAGTTGTACGATTTCAAATCGACTGATGAACCGGTCAAAGTACTGTAGACTCGATATAAGTTGGCCCAAAACTTGCGCAGTGGACAGTAATTGACTGGCCGATAAGGTAGATACCCAGTGGCGTAATATATTTGAAATTAACATATTAATATGATTGTAATTTAGACAGGAAATGTAAATAAATTGGAAGAAATCGAGCCATCTATAATAACAAGGAAATATTCCCAAGTGTCCCTCTCCGATTTTAATGAATTTGTAGGTTATTCCCCATCTTGATCGGCTTGAAATGCCCTTTCAAACAAGTCCAAAAACTTCAATTTTCTGTGAAAATTCAACGAGATATCGTTGGTCAAAGTTGACACTTTTTTATCGGGCGCTAATCATTCCATTTAATTAAACCTAATTGACATTTAATCAAGATGTAAATAATTGAATTGTGATAACGAAGATAAACAAATTCGAGAATAATTCTAGGAAAAAATATCTCCAAAAATTATGACGCAATCATAATTATTGTCGTAGTTATCATTAAATAAACAAAAACGTTCAACAAAGAAATTAACAAGAGTGACAGTGGAGAGGGACACTTGGGAATATTTTCTTGTTTTTTTTATAGATACGCTGATTTGGCTTGAATCGACAGTATCTGGGTAAATGTACCGCAAACAAGTGAAAGAATAATAATAAAACTATTAGAGAAGTAGGCTATGGAAAGTATTTTAGAGATTTATGTTAATTGGTCACAGTTGTTTTTTGGAAATTTCTAAAATTACCGGAAATTCCTAATCTTAATACCGTGTGTTTCACGATATTTCCATCGTGGTGGCCTTTGATTTTGTAAACGTAGGTCTGCTTCTTATTTCAATGAAATAATTTGAATTACGCACAAATTTCAATAGAACATTGGTTGTTTTAAAATTGGCGCCTCTATAGAATTAAGTTTTGTTTTTTCAATGACGTATTGTTAGGTTATTGGTTGTTTTCAAATTTTGCGCCTCTAACGGGAACCAATGAGCTTTTTCCATATGAAGTAAATCGAATTAATTTAATTTTGAGCACAGCCTACTCTAACAACACAAAATTTTACTTTTAAATTACTGTGATATTGTTTTGCCCAATAGTCTTCCAGTTAACTTTTGTTTTTTTCAATGACGTATGAGTATTGGTTATTTTCAAATTTTGTGCCCTTATAGAGAACCAATGAGATTTTTCTAAATAAAATTAAAGTATACTTTAATTTTAACCAAAGCCTACTCTAACGATACAAAATTGTACTTTTAAGTTACTGTGTCGAATTTGTTTTGTTTCTTACAGTTAATTTTTATTTTTTCAATGACGTATTGCTGGATTATTGGCTATTTTCAAATTTTGCGCCTTTATAGAGAGCCAATGAAATTTTTTCAAATAAGTCAGAGTGTACTTTAATTTAATTTTGACCAAAGCCTACTCTAACTAGTTACCACATCGATATTGTTTTGTCTTAATGATCTTACAGTTGATTTTGGTTTTTTCAATGACGTATTGCTAGACTATTGGCAATTTTCAAATTTTGCGCCTTTATTGAGAACCAATGAGATGTTTCCACATAAAATCATAGTATTCTTTAAGGGCCCTCAGCACCAAAATAGACAATTATAGACAATCGGAAAACAGGATTCCTGTTTTCTTTTCCAACGGATTTCAATGTTCTAAACGGTATTTAAAAGGGCATTTCAAGAGGGAGGGAAGTACGTATTTGATTTTTTGAAATTCGGATGTAATTTGGAGTTACAGAAGGAAATATAGAAGCATTTTTTTTAGCATTTTTTACAGTTTTTTTTATAATTTCCCTCATAACTTGGCAAATATTGCTTATTTTCTAATGAATTTCACACAACATGTGGCCAATTAAAAGCGCTTTCCAAATCTGTCAGAAATTTTCCGATCGCATTGTTAGTTTTCCGGAAAATTGATGAAAGGTTTCGACATACTAATTTTGTTTTTTTGCGGACAATTTTAAACTTAGACGACTGAACCAGGGCTTGTTTGAAAGCTAATGAATAGCGGATTATTTGGAGAATAGTTTGAGATTGAAATTCGGAAAATTTACTGGAAATTTATGGTGGCGAAATGTGATGAATTTTCACCTATTATTTTTATCTGTTAAAATTAATTATTTTTGTATAAAGTGTATTACAATTTATAGATTATTTCATTATCTTTCCAACGGTACCATTGTTGCTGCAAAAAAGTCAAAAATCTTCTGAAAAATTAGTGATAAACAAAACTATGTTTATCGTGTGAAAAACTAGTTGAATAGCAAGTCTCCAAACCACAAAAATGAATTACATCTATTGGCGAAAAGGGAGCTCTAAAGTCTGTCATCTCGTCTTTCTGCAATGTTGCCAAATTTGTTTTTGTTCCTGAGGCCACACCTTTGTCATCTTATTATTGCATAGATAATTGGAGGAAAAAAAAACAATAAACTGGTTGTATATAATTAACTTTAACAATTAACAAAAAAAATTAGTCGCCAATTTGCTAAAAACGTTTATTTTTTTGTAAAAAAAATTATAATTTTCTTTTTTTAACATTCCAATTAAAATAGCAACTATTTTTTTTTTGTTAATTGTTAAAGTTGATTATATACAACCAGTTTATTGTTTTTTTTTCTCCAATTATCTATGCAATAATAAGACGACAAAGGTAAGGCCTCAGGCAGAAAAAATAATTTGACAACATTGCAGAAAGAGACCTGCTGACATCTGTGAGCCGCGGGAAGAAACCCATTTTTGTGGCTAATATTATACTCTGGCGAGTTGTTATCGAACTATCACTGTCGGCTTTCCACATAAAAAACATAGTTTTGTTTATCACTAATTTTCCAGAAGATTTTTGACTTTTTTGCAGCAACAATGGTACCGTTGGAAAGATAATGAAATCATCTATAAATTGCAATACACTTTATACAAAAATAATTAATTTTAACAGATAAAAATAATAGGTGAAAATTTATCACATTTCGCCACCATAAATTTCCAGTAAATTTTCCAAATTTCAATCTCAAACTATTCTCCAAATAATCCGCTATTTATTAACTTTCAAACAAGCTCTGGTTCAGTCGTCTAAGTTTAAAACTGTCCGTAAAAAAACAAAATTAGTATGTCGAAACCTTTCATCAATTTTCCGGAAAACTAACAATGCGATCGGAAAATTTCTGACAGATTTGGAAAGCACTTTTAATTGGCCACATGTTGTGTGAAATTCATTAGAAAATAAGCAATATTTGCCAAGTTATGAGGGAAATTATAAAAAAAACTGTAAAAAATGCTAAAAAAAAATGCTTCTATATTTCCTTCTGTAACTCCAAATTACATCCGAATTTCAAAAAATCAAATACGGACTTCCCTCCCTCTTGAAATGCCCTTTTAAATACCGTTTAGAACATTGAAATCCGTTGGAAAATAAAAAAGTTATCCAGTTTACATTTTACTGACCAACACCCTTAAAGTTACTGTATTGATATTGTTTTGTCTCAATGATCTTAAGTTGACTTTGTTTTTTTCAATGACGTATTGTTAGGTTATTGGTTGTTTTCAAATGTTGCGCCTCTAAAAAAGAGAACCAATGAGCTTTTTCCAGATAAAGTAAATCGAATTAATTTAATTTTAAGCAAAGCCTACTCTAACTAGTTACCGTACCGATATTGTTTTGTCTCAATGATTTTGAGTTAATTTTTGTTCCTTCAATGACGTATTGTTAGGTTATTGGTTATTTTCAAATTTTGCGCCTTTACAGAGAACCAATGAGATTTTTCCACATAAAATCAGAGCATTTTTTAATTTAATTTTGACCAAAGCCTACTCTAATAACACAATTTTATTTAAACTTACTGTATTGATATTGTTTTTGTCTCAATAATCATAAGTTGGCTTTGTTTTTTTCAATGACGTATTGTTAGGTTATTGGTCGTTTTCAAATTTTGGGCTTCTAAAGAGAACCAATGAGCTTTTTCCATATGAAGTAAATCGAATAAATTTAATTTTGAGCAACGCCTACTCTAGCAAGTTACTGTACCGACATTGTTTTGTCCCAATGATTTTACAGTTGTTAAGTTATTGGTTATTTTCAAATTTTGCGCCTTTATAGACAACCAATGAGATTTTTCCAAATAAAATCAGAGTATACTTCATTTTAATTTCGACCAAAGCCTATTCTAACCAGTTTCCGTACCGATATTGTTTTGTCTCAATGATATTACAGTTGACTTTTGTTTTTTGAATGACATAATGCTAGATTATTGGCTATTTTAAAAATTTGCGCCTTATTGAGAACCAATGAAATGTTTCCACATAAATCAGAGTATACTTTGATTTAATTTTGACCAAAGCCTACTCTAAGGAGTTACCGTACTGATATTCTTTTGTTACAGTGATATTACAGTTAACTCTTGTTTTTTCAATGACGTATTGCTAGATTATTGGCAATTTTCAAATTTTGCGCCTTTATAGAGAACCAATGAAATTTTTCCAAATAAGTCAGAGTGTACTTTAATTTAATTTTGACCAAAGCCTATTCTAACGAGTTACTACATCGATATTGTTTTGTCTTAATGATCTTACAGTTAACTTTGGTTTTTTCAATGACGTATTACTAGACTATTGGCAATTTTCAAATTTTGCGCCTTTATTGAGAACCAATGAGATGTTTTCACATAAAATCAGAGTATACTTTAATTTAATTTTGGTCAAAGCCTACTCTAACAACACAAAATTTTATTTAAAGTTACTGTACTGATATTGTTTTGTCTCAACGAGTTGGCTTTGGTTTTTTCAATGACGTGTTGTTAGGTTATTGGTTATTTTCAAATTTTGCGCCTTTACAGAGAACCAATGAGATTTTTCCACATAAAATCAGAGAATTTTTTAATTTAATTTTGACCAAAACCTACTCTAATAACAATTTTATTTAAAATTACTGTATTAATATTGTTTTGTCTCAACGATTTCAAGTTGGCTTTGGTTTTTTAAATGACGTATTGTTAGGTTATTGGTCGTTTTCAAATTTTGCGCCTCTAAAGAGAACCAATGAGATTTTTCCATATAAAATCAGAGTATAATTTCATTTTAACCGAAGCCTACTCTAACCTGTTACCGTACCGTTATCGTTTTGTCTCAAAGATATTACAGTTGACTTTTGTTTTTTCAATGACGTATTGTTAAGTTATTGGTTATTTTCGAATTTTGCGCCTTATTGAGAACCAACGAGATGTTACCAAATAAAATCAGAGTATACTTTGATTTAATTTTGACCAAAGCCTACTTTAACGAGTTACAATGATACAGTTAACTTGATTGTATTGCATCAAGCGAAATAAAATGACAATTTGGTAGATAAATGACGTCATATCCTTCCACAATCAATAATTTATTAATAATACTATACAATTTACAAAAATATCAACAATTATCGACTATAATTTCGTATTTTCCATCCCAATTTCATCGATAATATCACATTGTTGTTGTAATTGTTGTCTTCTTGTTAAATTATTAAACCATAACGGTTGTAAATCGAATTCTTTTTCAATATTTAAATACTTTTTGGTTTTTTGATAATATCGTTTATCGTAGATTTTCTTTTGTATTAGAAAATCGATAAGGAAATCTTCAACAAATAGACAAACAATAAAATTAATTACAGCTAAACCGATAATTGTACAACGACCGTTGAATTTCGGCGGTGTTTTCAATTCGAAAATATCCTCGATCCATCTAGTTGGATAGATTGTTATCAATAAACAAATGATTGTCATTATTATTATCGATAATAGGTAGATATAATTCGTGTAGATCGGTTGTCTATACGGTTTACCTTTAGAGAATATCACAGCCATTGTGATGTATTGATACAGTGATATTGTGAATATCGCGTAATTTTCGTAAGAATCATAATACGACGGACGTGCCGGATTATAAATGAACGGCACAAACCAATCGAAAATTTGCAACAGATAATACGCAAACAATTGAAACGCGATTGTTATTATTATAAACGATATTATCGATAATAACGGTATTATTGATAATAACGACATCATCGGCGGTCGATTATATAGAATATTGTACGATTTCGTTTTACCGAAGAACGATGCAAAATTCAATATCAAACAAATATCGATGAATAGAAATTCGAATGATGTTAGATTCGAATTGATTTCGTATAAAATCAATACTGATATTAATTCGGTTAGACTGTAGCATAACATCAATTTGAATAGACCGAATGAGGTGACTAGGGCGGCACGGCCTTCTTTGATTATTTTCGTTGTGCACGTGATGTTCGCTTGTTTCGATGTAAACGGACTGGCAACACTGGATTCGGCCTCCGATAGGGAGATGCCAACGTGGGCGGCTTTCAAAGCACCACAATCGTTGGCACCATCGCCGCACATTGCTGCAACAAAAAAAAACACAACGGTAAAATTTCAAATTAACCGCCAAAATACGAGTAAACAATAGATGGCGTTTGTACTACGAAATTTCAAATAAAACCGCCACAATTGTATTTCCAATAAAAACCAACAGGGGGCGTTTGTACTCACAGTTGGCTTTGCTTTCATAGCTTGCTTTATACTTTAAATTTGATATTTTTCATTCTAAGAAAAACAAATGAAGTTTCAAATAAACCGCCATAATTCTTCCGTGAATAAGCAATAGATGGCGTTTGTACTACGGTGATTTACCGCTGGATACCGAAATTCAAATAAAACCGCCAAAATTATATTTTCAATAACAACCAATAGATGGCGCTTGTACTCATAGTTGGTTTTGTTTTGATTCGTTAGGTCATAGCTTGCTTTATATTTTAAATTTGATATTTTTTATAGCCGCGACACAGCCTACTATGAAATAAAATACGGTTAAACTACAAAATTTCAAATAAAACCGCCGAATTATACTTCTCATAACAAGTAAAAGATGGCGTTCGTACTATGTTGGTTTATTTCGAAGTTGGCTATGCTTTTTGTAATATCATAGCCTACTTCATATTTTATATTTGTCATTTTTCAATTGGAAAACAAGTGAAAGAATCAATTTTATAGCCGGAACAAAGCCTACTGTGAGATAGAATACTGTTGGATATTTAAAATTCAAATAAACCGCCAAAATTATACTTCTGCGAGTATGCAATAGATGGCGTTTGAACTACGGTGATTTACCGCTGGACACCGAAATTCAAATAAAACCGCCAAAATTATATTTTCAATAATAACCAACAGGGGACGTTTGTATTCACAGTCGATTTTTGTTTGATTCGTTGTGTCATGGCTTGCTTTATACTGCAAATTTGATAATTTTTCATTTAAAAAACAAATGAATCAAATTACGTTACTTTATAGCCGCAACATAGCCTACTCTAACATAAAATACAGTTAAACTACGAAATTTAAATAAAACCGCCAAAATTATATTTTCAATAACAACCAATAGATGGCGCTTGTACTCATAGTTGGTTTTGTTTTGATTCGTTAGGTCATAGCTTGCTTTATATTTTAAATTTGATATTTTTTATAGCCGCGACACAGTTTACTATGAAATAAAATACGGTTAAACTACAAAATTTCAAATAAAACCGCCGAATTATACTTCTCATAACAAGTAAAAGATGGCGTTCGTACTATGTTGGTTTATTTCCAAGTTGGCTATGCTTTTTGTAATATCATAGCCTACTTCATATTTTATATTTGGCATTTTTCAATTGAAGAACAAATGAAAGAATCAATTTTATAGCCGGAACAAAGCCTACTGTGAGATAGAATACTGTTGGATATTTAAAATTCAAATAAACCGCCAAAATTATACTTCTGGTTGTAGCCAACAGAGGGTGACTATTTCTAATTGTTCATACGACAATCAAATAGAGTCTACCACGGTAATTTACCTCAGCCGGCTATATTTTCGTACTAGTAGTCGTAGCTTGATTCATACTTTACCACATTTTGACATTATTCATTATAATTCAAGTAAGTGAACTAAGCTACGACACAATATGAACAAAGATCATAGTCTACTATGGAATAAAATAACTACACTTTATATGTGGTTATGCAACCAAAAATACGCTTGTTTAAATATTGTTATACCGTGTGTCCCATAATTGGCGTCTTTTTTTTAAATAAAATTAGAAAAATTACTGTACTTTGGTAATACATTTCAAATAAAACCGCTAAAATATTGCTTCCAATAACAACCGACAGAGGGCGACTATTTTTAATTCTACAACTTATAATATTGAGTGTCTCAAAGTAATCGATTTCCCTTATGGCTGTGACTTTAGTACGTTATGTCGTAGCTTACTTCATACAGCATTGGGTTTTTTTTAATTAACCAAGCAAACGAACTAAGTTACGACACTAAATTATTAATATATAGCCTACTATGAAGTAAATTATTATTGCTCCAAGACTGTAATATCGGGTGTCCCATAATTATCACCCCGTTCAATATAAAAATTAAAAAAAAGTCTTACCAACATAATAACCCAAACTTTGTAATTCTTCAATGACGTGTTGTTTCTGTCGTCCGGACATACGTGCAAAAACCACACATTTCGTTAGAATTTTCGGTATTAAATTTGCATAATATTTACTGATAACACTCCACACCTGTCCTGTTATCACTAAATGATATTTTCGTTTTGGATATTTCTCAATATCACCACAATTATTATCACCAATTTGTACCTAAAATTCATTAAATCAATCGTGATTGGCTATGTTTTGGTTACGTAGGTCGTAGATTAATTCATAATTTGCTAAATTTGACATTTGACAAGCTTATGAATCAATTTACGACATAACTCAACGAAAACATAGCCTACTACGAGTGAATTGAATATTTAAAACCACTTCTCAATATTTCATTTCACAGTTGGCTATGTTTTGGTTACGTAAGTCATAGATTAATTCATAATTTACTAAATTTGATATTTCTTAAGTATATGAATCAAAATACGACATAATGTGACTAAAACAAAGCCAACTATGAGGTTACTATACACCTTGTATGATGATTTAAAGGTAGTACCTTAGTTCCCGATATTTGGTACTGCAATGTTGGTACTCCAGTTTTATCATTTTGTTGTGTCACAATTTCAATAACATCATGATCGGTTTGAATAATTCCACATTCTTTAGCCACACTGATTGCCGTTAAAATATTATCACCTAAAATTTCACTATTTTTAAACGATATTCGCCAAAGTAGTACCAATAGTACCGGTAATCATAGCAATTTTCATATTGGCATTCTTTAAAATTCGTATAACTCCAGTAGTTTGTGGTTTTAAACGATTCTCTAAAATTATCAACCCCATAAATTCTAAATCGTGTTCGATATCGTCACGTTGTAATTTGGATATTTTATGATAAGGTACTCCTTGTAGTACTTTAGTACTCATTGCAATAACACGATAACCTTGTTTGGTATATTCGTGTAATTTATCAAAAATTCCACATGGTACTGTTTCCGGTTTTGATAATTGTACAATCATTTCCGGTGAACCTTTACAAAATACACGGAAATAATCAGTACCCAATTGTCGTACTATAACACTCATCCTTTGTAACGTCGATGAAAATTGGTATTGTTGCATTATACCAAATTGTACCAAATCGGTACTTTTCGAACGTATCAAAGTCGGTACAAGTAGATCGAATTTGGTACTATCTGAAACTGATGGTTCCTCTAGTACCCAATCGGTCGATTCAAACATCTATAAACTATTTAATTAATTTTTCAAATAAATTTAAATGAAAGTAGTACCTTTACGTCAAGTGGGTCACCGGTGAGTTCCCCATCGATTAAAGTCAACGTATGACAAGTCAACATACCTTGGAACAATAACGAATCACAATCTAGATCGTTTTTTATGTTTTTTACAGTTGGTACTATCTCACGATTGTGTACCGGTACTACACCCCATAAATCCAAGCCGTCTTCAGTTAACGTACCAGTCTATAGCAATAAAATTGCAATTATTACAAATAATCGAAAGCGGTACTATTTGGTAGTACCTTATCGAAGCAAATACAGTCGACAGAACCGGAAACGTTTATAACACGTGAGTTGATGCAAAAAATTTGTTGCTTTTTTAAACGGTTTAAAGCATAGAGTTTACCAACTGTCATGGCGGCTGGTAGTGCTGGTGGTACCGATATTGTTATAATATCCAATGCTTTAATTATAATATCAGTGGGTGATGTATTTCTTGACCACTAGAGAGAAAATCTTCAAGTACTGTCTGCTACTTTATAAAGTACTAATTTTGGTACTTTAAGAGTACTTACTTTGGAATACAGGGTATGTACAAAAGATGCTATGGCAATAACAGCTAGTATTGCTATATATTTATAACTGTCACGATCAAATTTGAAATCAGCCGGTGGTGGGTACAGAATACTACGTACTAATTCACCTTTTGTTGTCAAATAACCGGTACGTATAACAACAGCTCGTACATTTTCATTACCATAATAACGTGTTTGTATGATTTTCGTACCACTAAATAATGTATGATTGCCATCTTCTTTTACGTCATAGAATTTCTGATTGTTCGGTAATGCTGTCTTTGTTATAGGTACTGATTCACCTGTATTTAAACAAATGTCGGTAGTACTTTTCTATAAGTTATTTTAAATGGTACTTACCAGTAAGCATACTTTCATTAACAATACAAGTACCATTTAGTAGTACAGCATCACATTGCATCTCACAACCATGTGATGGTATAGAAATTATATCACCTGGTACTAAATCGGTGGTTGGTATTTCTTCAAGTTGGCCATTGTTGCGATTTACTGTGATTTTATCGGTTATATGGACTGTACCTTTCAAATTTTGTTGATTCTAATCAATTAACAAAAAAAAAGAAAGTCGTTACGCATAGTATTGCAATATACATCTTGTAGTACAGTTGTAGTACTACAGGAAAATTCAGTAGTCCAGCGAATACCAGTACAGAAGGCTTAAATATTAATGAATTTAATTTAGTGATTGAAGAAGTACTAAGAAAACTTACGTCCGGTACCACTACCAAGGTACTAATAAGCATTAATTATCTATAGTACTTTAGATTTTAGATTGAAAATAATACAATTTATAGTAAGTACCGAAAATACAAAAATTATTATTCAATTATTAATGCATTTACATAGCCTCATTCAAGTTAGGTACTAAACGTGATGGTACTGGGGTTCTATATGAAATTTCGCCCTATTGTATTGCCGTATTGTAGTAAGATTTTAGTACTACTGCAAATTAAGTACCCTCACTGTTTTGAAGTAGTAGAGTTGGCACAATAACGAGTTCAACTTGGTTATTGATGAGTACTAACCTTGGTTGAGTACTACAAGTACTGATATATATTTAATAAGATTTAGATTGGTATAGAGATTATCAGGAATAGTAACGATCAGTTATTATCTGTAGTACTTTATATTTGTAATTCAAAGTAGTACGATTTACATTAAGTACCACAAGTGTAAAATTGAGTAGAAATTTTCAGTGGATCTAATGGTACTAGAATTCTATATTTACGGTACCAATAAATGAACATCGTACTGTAGTATAGTAGTACTACATCAAAGTCGGCATTCTAAGAAGTGGAAATAGTACTACTTTGAGATAGATGCTTTGAAATATTGTCGAGTTCAGGTATTAATTAGAGTCAAATTTGAGTACTACAAGTACATTGTGAAATAAATTACTGTAGAGATTTTTAGGTGTAATAAGGATCAATTATCATCTGTAGTACTTTCAATTTCTAAGTAGTACTATTAAAAAAAAGAAACGAAAATATTTGTTTAATTTAGAGAAAAGTTACACGGGTGCTAGATGTGATATTACTTGATCTCTACATTGGTACTACCTTGGTACTATTAGAAAATTGGCATTTTTACAAGTACCAATATTGGTACTACCCGATAAAATATGATTTTATCCAATTTAAATGTTAAATATAGGTAGTTAGAATCTGTTTCTATATATTTAAATGATGGTACTACTCACCTTTCTAGTTTGAATAATCGATGTTGTAATACCAACAACTGACATAATTATGATAGCAATTGCATAATAAATATAGCTCTCACATGACCATACAATTAAACTAAACAATTGAAACATATAAAATGGCGTTAATGCCTCTAATACTAATAATGTTAAAATACTTTGTACTGGTACTATGATCTCATTAGTACCGTAAGTTATCCGTCTAAAAATTAAAAAAAAAAAAAAACATTTGATTATTGTACCATGATAATTTACCTCGAACTTGGCCATGATTTTAGCATAATTTTTTTTTTATTGAATAAATATTAAATTTGGTAAATCTACGACATGACCATGGCCAACTAGGTTGTAAATTATCGTTAAAGTACTAATTAGAAAGTCGTACTTTAAACTTTGCTCATTTTTTGTGTAACCATTGAATTGATGTAATTCCGATTTTGTAATATTACGATCTAAACCGGATAATTTTATAAAGCAATTCTTTTCCTCATCCCAAATATAGGTTAGTTTTTTACAATTGATCATGCGCAGTACCTCCATACCTTCAAATAAACGGTCATTTTAATAGAAATTAACGCAATCAAAATGGTGATATTGTCGTACTTTTTTTCGTGCCATCACATAGATTAAAATTTAAATAATCGGTGTCGTTCGTACTATCGTTGGAAAATATCAAACCATTTATACTAATTATACTTTCGCATTTTTTTATCGTATTTTTATCGTTTGCTTTCAAAATTGTGACGTTTTTCACAAAGTACGACTTGTATTTACCTTTATAACAATCCTGTAATTGTTTAATTATTTAAAAAACATTAATTTTGGATTTTTTTATTAAATTCGGCGGTGAATGATGGACGTAGGGCGTAGCTTGACACACTCATTCACTGTACAATTCCAGAGGCGACTCGTATTCTACTAGTGTAGCGCCATCTTTGATTATTCTACTCAAAGCCTGCTAGATTACTCAACAATTAGTCGTATTAATGTTGAAAAATCTAGATTCGATTCACAATTATTTGGAGAAATCTCATTGGTTCTCTACAAAGGCGCAAAATTTGAACATAACCAATAACCTAGCAATACGTCATTGAAACAACAAAATACTTGATTCTATAAAAGTGCCAAATTTTAAAATAACCAATAACGTAGAAGCATGCTTGATTTTATAGTCACGTGATAATTTAATTGCAACACCAACTAAATAGAGATAAAGTTACTAGTTTCGTAAAGACTAGAATTCGTTAAAATTAGGGACTTTTATTCTGTTATGTTCTTTCATTAGCGAGTGACAATTGAAAGATCAAATAGGCTTTGATTTTGGGGTCAAATTTACACAAAGCCTCCTAGATTTTTCAATACCTTACTGGATTAATAGTGGAAGATCTAGCAGGCGTTGGCTTATCGTATACGTCATTCTAATTCAACGGTTGCTAGATCTTCCATTAGCTCGTTGCACTGATATTGAAAAATCAAGCAAGTCTTGATTTAGTGCATGCTCAATTGTTTGCAACGAACTGTCATTCTTATGCAAAGCCTGCTAGATTCCTCAACATTTTAATGTATCGCTATTGAAGAATCGAGTAGGCTTTGATTTAACGCAAGCTTGATTTACGCACAGCCTTCTAGATTTTTCAACAATTCACTGTATTGATATGAAAAAATCAAGTAGGCTTTAATTTGGCGCTTGCGTATTTGTTTAAATCACAAAGCCTGCTAGATTTTCCAACACTTTAATGTATTAATATTGAAAAATCGAGCAGGCTTTGATTTAGTGCATAGCATTCTAGATTTTGCAGCATACTTTATTATATTAAAGATGAAAAATCAAACAGGCCTTGACTTATATTTATTGTTAATGTATACGTCACTTTAACGCAAAGCCTGCTAGATTTCTCAACAGTTTAATGTATTAACGTTGAAAAATCGAGCAGGCTTTGACTTAACGCATAGCCATCTAGATTTTTCAACGTTTCGTTCTATTGATACGGAAAATCAAGTAGGCTTTGGTTTAACGCATTCGCAATTGTTTTACAACAAACTGTGATCTTTATGCAAAGCCTGCTAGATTTCTCAATATTTTAATGTATCACTATTGAAGAACCGAGTAGGCTTTGATTTAACTCATGCTTAATTTAAGCATAGCCTTCTAGATTTTTCAACAATTCACTGTATTGATACGGAAAATTAAGTAGGCTTTGGTATTTGTTTGAACCACAAAGCCTGCTAGATTTTCCAATACTTTGCCGAGTAATATTGAAAAATCGAGCAGGCTTTGTCATTTTCAAAGCCTTCTAGATTTTTGAGTACACTTTGGTGTATTAAAAATGAAACATCGAGCAGGCTTTGATTTATTGTTAGTTTATACGTCATTTTAAGGCAAAGTCTACTAGATTTACCAATACTTTATTCTATTTACACGAAAACATAGAGTAGTAGGCCATGATTTTGAGCATATGTTTGACTTTGACGCAAAGTCTACTAGATTTTTCACTACTTTATTGTATTGATATTGACAAATCAAGTAAGCATTGATTTAGCGTATGCGCAATTGTTTCCAAGAAACAATTGCGCAAAGCCTGCTAGATTTCTCAACATTTTAATGTATTAATATTGAAAAATCGAGCAAGCTTTGACTTAACGCATAGCCTTCTAGATTTTTCAACGTTTCGTTCTATTGATACGGAAAATCAAGTAGGCTTTGGTTTAACGCATTCGCAATTGTTTTACAACAAACTGTCATCTTTATGCAAAGCCTGCTAGATTTCTCAATATTTTAATGCATCACTATTGAAGAACCGAGTAGGCTTTGATTTAACGCATGGCCTACTAGATTTTTCAACAATTCACTGTATTGATACGGAAAATCAAGTAGGCTTTGATTTAGCTCTTGCGTATTTGTTTGAATCACAAAGCCTGCTAGATTTTCCAATACTTTACCGAGTAATATTGAAAAATCGAGCAGGCTTTGTCATTGTCAAAGCCTTCTAGATTTTTGCGTACACTTTGGTGTATTAAAAATGAAACATCGAGCAGGCTTTGATTTATTGTTAGTTTATACGTCATTTTAAGGCAAAGTCTACTAGATTTACCAATACTTTATTCTATTTACACGAAAACATAGAGTAGTAGGCCATGATTTTGAGCATATGTTTGACTTTGACGCAAAGTCTACTAGATTTTTCACTACTTTATTGTATTGATATTGACAAATCAAGTAAGCATTGATTTAGCGTATGCGCAATTGTTTCCAACAAACTGTCATCCTTATGCAAAGCCTTCTAGATTTTTCAACAATTCACTGTATTGATACGGAATCAAGTAGGCTCATGCGTATTTGTTTGAACCACAAATATTGCTAGATTGTAGTGTAATATTGGAAAATCTAGCAGGCTTTGATTGATCAAAGCCTTCTAGATTTCTAAACACACTTTACTGTATCCATAATGAAAAATCGAGCAGGCTTTGACTTATTGTTAGTGTATACGTCATTTTGACACAAAGTCTACTAGATTTTATTTTATTGTTAATTGTATTGATACGAGCCGCCACTGGTTTATTAAATTTCCAACTTACAATAATTAAAACTTTCTCGGCAATATTTAATGGACATTGTCGGTGTGTTGATAATAATTTGAATGCAGGATACCAATGGAATATTAAACGTAACATACCAATCGTTAGAAAATATAAAATCCATATAATTAAATTTTTTAATGAATCCAATTTATAACCTAAAATTTCCTATAAAATTTTTTTTAACCTAAATATTAATTGAATTCGAATTAAAATTAGATACCATTTGATCATCTTCGCCGAAATTAAGATATTTGCTCTTATCAATTTTATCGTTTTTCTTTTGTTTATTATTAATATTCGTACTTGTACCATTTTCTACAACAACAAAAATAAATAAATTTTCATGTAAAAATCAAATCAACTTTGATAAATAAAAGGTCATTTTTTTTTTTATTATCCTTGACGACATAATAAATACGGTACGGATAATTCATTGATAAAATTCCATAGGGTTTTATGATAACAACCACAAATTCGACGATTTTCGAATGGAACGTCCTGTATAAAAAACTACCTATTGTATTTTAATACAAAGTTGGCTGTGATAATTACATGGATTTAAAAATGTCAAATTTAGTAGAGTATGAACAAAGCTACGACCCTTATGATAGCAAATAAAGCCAACTCTAATATAGAATATCACCACACAGTAGGCCATGTTTTTCGTTATGTAATTTATTCAATTCATTAATATCTGAACTGATCTACGACACTATGTAATCGAAGCACAGCCTATTCTTTTGTTAATATAATCACAGTTGAGTATCCGGGGCCAACTTTGATCTCAACAAAAAAAAACAAACAAACAAACAAACAACATTGATCGTCAATGATAATGAGATACGATTTTTTTTCAATTATTGATTGATTAAAGATTTATGTGATAAGAAACAAAACAAAAAAAAATACGTAGGTGTCTAGGATTTACATGTACTCAAGTAGTTATCTCTTATTTACTAAATATACAGGCTGTATTCTACATACAACAATATTTTATTTACAAAGTTGGCCATGATTTTGTTATAAAGAGTCGTAGCTTTGTTCATACGGCACTATTGATATTTGGTGCATTTATCAATGGGAAAACAATCGAACCTAAGACATGGCCAACTGTGTTAAAATGGTGTAAATTTATTGAAATTTAAACAAAATAGATGGTATTTTATTTCAAAGTTGGCCATGCTTTTAATTTAAAGAATCGCAGCTTACTTGATACTGATATTTGATTGTACAGCGTTTTTATTAATGAAAAAAAATAAAAACAACCAAAAACATGGCCAACTGTGGTATAGTGAAGTTTGGAGTTGGCCATGACTTTACTATAAAGAGTCGTAGCTTTGTTCATACGTAGACGAATTTATGAATGACAAAAACATAGCCAACTATAAATGGCGTAAATGGAGTAAATTCATTAAAAATTAGTTGGCAATTTTTTTATTACAAAGAGTCGTAGCTTGATTCATACTTGTCCAAATTGGTGTATTTGTGACTGAAAAAAATAACGTAACTCAAGGCCAACTGTGCTAAAATACCGTTGAAATTTCCACAAAAACGTGCAATTTTACATCAAAGTTAGCTATGTTTTTACTATTTATGAACGAAAAATGACATAATCAACGACTTATGTTTTAAAAGTGTGGGACACAATTAAAATTGAGTAAATTCATTGAAATTTGAATTGACAAAAGAAACACGGTAGTTCAAAGTTGGCCATGGATTTACTAGAAAGAGTCGTAGCTTTATTCACATTGCATTACTATCAATATTCATTGATAGATTTTTGAATGAAAAAAACAACCAAATACACGGCCAACTGTGCTAGATTAGCGCAATTTTATTTCGAAGTAGGCTATGATTTTTAATAAAAGAGTCGTAGCTTAGTTCGTATTGTATTAAATTTGATATTATAGGTGTTTTTATGAATGAAATAAACAAATAATAAGCTGACGTAATCAAAGTCATGGCCAACTGTGATTAAATCGTACAGTAGACGTTTAAAATGGCGTAAATTCATTGAAATTTGTACAATTTTCCATCAAAGTTGGCTGTGTTTTTATGATAAAGAGTCGTAACTTTATTCATACTGCGTTACATTTAATATCCATTGATGGATTTATGAATGAAGAAAACAACCAAAGACATGGCCAACTGTGATAGATTAGCGCAATTTTATTTCAAAGTAGGCTATGTTTTTCAATAAAAGAGTCGTAGCTTAGTTCGTATTGCATTAAATGAATGAAACAAACAAATTATAAGCTAACGTAATCAAAGTCATGGCCAACTATGATTAAATCGCATTAAAATTGCGTAAATCCATTGAAATTTGTACAATTTTCCATCAAAGTTGGCTATGATTTTATTATAAATAGTCGTAGCTCGATTCATACTGAATTTTATTTGATATTTGTTAGTGTATTAATGAATGTGAAAACAATGAAATGAAAGACATGGCCAACTATGATTAAATAAACGTTTAAATGGTGTAAATTCATTCAAATTTAAATAGAAAAATAATCAAAGTTGGCCGTGCTCTTATGACGTAGAATCGTAGCTTACTCTATACATTTGGTATATTTATGAATAAAAAAAAAAACAAAACAAAAGACAGTCTACTGTGATAAAATAGAGCAAATTCGTTAGAATTTTAATAAAAATACCCAATTTTAATACAAAGTTGGCTATGTTTTTTCATACAAACAAAACCTAGTTTTTTTTTTTAATAGAAGAGTCGTATTTGATTTTTTTATTTAATTTTTTTGGAATGAAAAACAACTGAATCGAAGACATGGCCAACTGTGATTAAATAGCTGAATATAGAGTAAATTCATTCAAATTTAAACAAAAAATGCTGGAAATTGGCCATGTTTATATAAAACAGAGTCGTAGCTTATTTCATACGTTACACTATTACTTTTTAATAATATTAATCATATTTGAGTTTTTATTCAATTTTTTTGGAATGAAAAACAACTGAATCGAAAACATGGCCAATTGTGATTAAATAATTGTGTACATCCGTTTGATTTGAATTTAGCCAAAAAATACTCGAAATCAGCCATAGTCGTAGCTTATTTCGTACGTTACACCATTGGCGTATTAATGAATGGGAAAATAACCAAAACACGGCCAACTTTATGGTAAAATAGACAAAACAAGAAACAAATGAATATTATTGTTATTGAATAATTCGACGATAGATGTCGTTCAAGTTGAACGATTTGGTAATTAAATCAGTTAATAGATGGCGTAACTGTTTGGATTTATTATTATTTAAAACTAAATTGAACCATCCTGTATATTATTAAATAGTTGTAATATAGAGGATATTGTTATTATTATTATTATTATTATTATTATCAAATTGTAATAATATTAGCCTTGGACTTGTAGGATATAATTCTCTACGTATATCTATCGAAAATAATGCCACTCTTCCGTAATTCTTTTATAATTATAAATTAGAAACAATTGAACATTTTTACAATAGTCAAGGTAAATTTTGATAATAACGCTAATATTAGATTGTTGTTTTTTTTCGAAATTTCAAAAATAGACAGAAAAATAAGCCAATAATTCAAATATTTCGCAATATTAATCAATTAATTTCTTAATTAATCGAAATTTAATTGTAAACATCAACTTACCCGCCACCATGTTTTCCTCTAGTTGTTTTAATTACTATTATTATTATTATTATTATTATTTAATTGTTTTTGTTGCATAAACAGGTTTCCGTATGCGTTTCTATGCCGACTAGATGGTTGTTATCGGGAAAATTTCGTTGAAATTCCCCGAATTCAAATCAATTGGTTGGGAACTTTCACTGAAAAATGCGCTAACCGACTGAACCGAGCGAATTTTCGTTACAATTATTTGTTGGTGCGGTGGCCGACTCGACAATCTAGTAGGGGCTGAACGGACAAACGAACCAACATTTATTAATTAATTAACAACGGACTGTGCGTAATTAGAATTAGAAATTATTTTCGAAATGGAATGAAAACGAGTCGAATTTCGCTCGCCCCAAACTGACCCACGGTTATCGTTAACAATTTTTAATTGACTTGATAACGGCATTCAATGATTTTTCGAAACGATTTCTCAGCCAATATGGGCTTTAATTTTAATACATTTGAAAAATTCGTATCCGGTCGTATATTTATTTGTGTATTTATTGACGTTATTAATTGACGAATTAAAGCCAGATTATTATCGCTAAATCTAAATCTAGCGGTACTCGTGATTGTTATCACATTCTTTTTTGTTTTGTTTTTTGTTTTAATATTTCAAGGAAAATCGTCGATTTTTTCTCTAATTTTATCAAATAAACTCGTCTACAAATATTGGATTTGTTTAATTTTTGATTAATCTTGAAGGTTATCCGTTAAGAATTAACGTTAATTCCGGCAATATACAAAAAGGGTCGATTTTTATGGGACATACGGTATTTTCGGTATAATAAAATTGGTGTATTGTTGGTTGCATAGATTACAACTGAATTTTCAATTATAATAGTTGGGCTAAAATGGTGGTGACTAATTTGAATTTGGTGACGTCATCGGATTCTATCGCATAGATGGCGTCGTAGCTTTGTTCAACAATTGAAATTAAACAAATTTTAGTTAAGTATGAACAAAGTTACGACACAACGTACTATAGATTAGCACACTTGATAAAATTTAGAAATTTGTAATACCCAAATATCGAGTAGACATTCAAAATTTATTATATTATTTGAGTAATTAATGTTGATTATAATTGAAGAGATAATAAATAAAGAAACAATAACGTACTCTATGGCGCAAATTTGAACGTGTATGGCGTGATTTATATGCACATATTGACATAATTCATTGAAATTTGTTGGAAATTAGGCATACTGGATGCAGGATTAATCGTGTATAGCGCCATTTATCTCTAGAGATGGTTGCATAAATATTCAAACAGTTTAAAAACAGGACGTAATCTTTGCTAATTTTGAAACAATTGAAGTTATTTTATTATTAACGCTTTGATTTTACAATTATATGTATTGTTGGTTGTATAACTATGCACAGTTTGAATAATTATGCAACTAACAATACAGTATTTGGTATAAAATAGGGTTATGTTGCGCGATTTTGCTTATTTTTAGCTAGATAGGCAACCAACAATACAATATTTGTCCTAAAGGGGGTTATGTTACACGAGTTTGGAGATTTTTAGAAAGTTATGCAACTAACATTACAGTATTTGTTTTAAAATGTGGTTATGTTACACGAGTTTGGAGATTCTTTAGAATGTTATGCAACTAACAATACAGTACTTCGTGTAAAATGGGGTTATGTTGCACAATTTTGCTTATTTTTAGTTAAATAGGCAACGAACAATACAGTATTTGTTCTAAAATGGGGTTATGTTACACGATTTCAGAAGAGATTTTTAGAAAGTTATGCAACTAACAATACAATATTTGTTCTAAAATAGGGTTATGTGACTCATTTTTTAAGATAGTTATGCAGCCAATAATGCAGTTTTTTGATAGAAAATTGGGTTATGTTGAACGATTTTGCTCATTTTTAGATAATCACGCAACCAGCAACGCATTATTTCATATAAAATGAGGTTATCTTGCATGATTTTGCTTATATTTGGATAGTTATGCAACCAACAATACAGAATTTGATCTAAGATGGTGTTGTTACCCAATTTTGTTAATTTTTAACAAGGCTTGCTAGATTTTTTAGCGCTTTGCTTATTACAAGCCTGCCCATTTGTCTTCGTTTACTATTCCGAGAGAAATGCCAACTTTGGCCACATTGGCGCTAGTTATCGGAATATAAAACGACATAGCTATATTTCTCTATCTTTATCTAGATACGCCATCTTTGGTTGTTTTGTTTGTTCGTTTTTGGCGGGAAATCTGTTACCAATCATAATTCAAGATTCGTTCAGGTATTAGCGCCACAGTGGCGAAAGTTGGCGTTTCATCAAGAATGTTTTTCTTATGGAGTTTTAGCCAAATGGGTAGGCCTATAATAGGCAAAGCGCTAAAACATCTAGCAGGCCTTGATTGCACGATTATGTAAATTTTTGATAACTATGCCGCCAACAATACAGTATTTGATCAAAAATGGGGTTGCTACTCGATTTTGGAAATTTTAGATAGTTATGCAACCAACAATGCAGTTTTAAGTATAAAATGGAGTTAGGTTACACGATTTTGCTAACTTTTAGTCAATTATGTTACCAACAATAAAGTATTTGGTATAAAATGGGGTTATGTTGCACAATTCTTAAAATTTTTAGATAACCACGCAACCAACAATGCAGTATTTGATCTAAAATGAGGTTATGTAGCACGATTATGCGTGTATTTCGATAGTTATGCAACCAACATTACAGTATTTGATCTAAAATAGGGTTGTTATACGATTTTGTTAATTTTAAATTGAACTAATCCAATTTCTATTCACCCTACTTGATTTACTAATTGAATATAAATTTAATTTAGAAGAAATCTCATTGGTTGTCTATAAAGGCGCAAAATTTGAAAATAACCAATAACCCAGCAATACGTCACTAAAAACAAATCAATTGGTTTGAAATAAAGGAGCGAAATTTCAAAACAACCAATAATCTAGAAGTCGGCAATTATTACAGACACGTGATAATTCAATTGCAATACCAACTAAATATAAATAAAATTACTAGATTCGTTGGGAATTTAATTCGTGAAGATTAGTGATTTTTATTCCATCATATTCTGTCGATTTTCCATTTTAATCAATTTTATATCTATATGACGTCACAATGTGCAAGATCACAATTACGCCATTTAGTAAACCTTTCAAATCTATTTGGATCTTGATGTTTTCGAATATAGGCAACCAACAATACACACAACCAAAGTTCCATTTTAATCAATTTTATATCTGACGTCACAATGTGCAAGATCACAATATCGCCATTTAGTAAACCTTCAAATCTATTTGGATCTTGATGTTTTCCGAATATAGGCAACCTACAATACACACAATCAACCGTTCCATTTTAATCAATTTTATATCTGACGTCACAACGTGCAAGATTGCGCATCACCATTCAGTAGACCTTCAAATCTATTCGAACCTTGATTTATTGGCTGATTAGACAACCAACAATACATACAATCGTTTTAACCTTGAAATGTCAGTGTGTTTGTCTAGAATCATCCCGATTTCTGTCACTACCCGGAATTTCACAATCATCCCCCAAAAAATGCCGTCAACAAAACGTGCCCTAGTTTTCCTCGGTACTGGCAGTGAAGAAATGGAGGCTGTAACCTCCATTGATGTACTCCGTCGAGCCGGTGTAAGAATACCATCCATTTTGTTGTAAATATCAAATTCTAACCTCAAATTCAGGTGGACGTTTACATTGCCGGTATCCCAGATGGGCAACCCATCTTGTGCAGCCGCAACATCAAACTAGTACCCGATATATCGATCGACGAAGCGCCCACTAAAGTACCATACGATGTGATTGTAATGCCCGGCGGTTTGGGTGGTACCGAACAGATGATCAAATCGAAAATTGTCGGCGATTTATTGAAACAACAGGAACAGGCGAAACGTTTAATTGCTGCAATTTGTGCAGCACCGACTGCATTGAAAGCGCACGGTATTTGTGTCGGTTGTAATGTCACATCGTATCCGGCCATGGAACCACAAATGGTGGAGAATGGCCAATACAAGTACCATCAAGATGATGTGGTGATCGATGGCAATTTGATAACGAGCCGTGGACCAGGTACGGCGACCAAATTCGCTCTGACTATCGTCGAGCAATTGTTCGATAAGATCAAAGCTAAAGAGGTTGCCAAAGCTATGTTGGTTGAATGGTAGATTTTTGTCCAAGAGTGTACATTTCTATAGTTGGCTGTGAATAAATGTCAATTTAATCAAAACATAGCCAACTATGAGGTACATTCTGTGTAAACTCAATACGATAATAAAATTCTAGGTTATAAACGAACGATTTTCAGTACGGTTATACCCAGATTTAGCCGTTTTGTTAATTACAGAATTCGAAAGATTTTTGTGGAGAATGTACAATATTTAATCTCTAGTTGGCTGTGTCTAAATGTCAAAGTTTTTGAAGTGTGAACTAATCTAAGACTGTATTCACTAAATATACAGCCAACTATGAATTGTTTCAATATTAAATACATCAACGATAGTAAAACAATTCTAGGTTATAAACAAGAGTGTACAATATTTAATCTCTAGTTGGTTGTGTCTAAATGTCAAATTTGTTGAAATATGAACTAATCTAAGACTGTATTCACTAAATATATAGCCAACTATGAATTGTTTCAGTATTAAATACAGTAACGATAGTAAAACAATTCTAGGTTATAAACGAACGGTTTTCGATACGTTTACAAATACCTAAATTTAATAACGAATCCGGACACAATTGGCATTATCGTTGAATCGTTGATTTTTATATAGACTGTACTCAAACAGTTGGCTGGGTTTAAATGTCCAATTGAATCGAGTATGAATCAATCTACGACTCTATTGAATAAATACACAGCCAACTGTGAGGTAAAATACCGTGGACCAGTCTGTATCAGGTATACCGTGGTAATCTTGATCACAGTAAGCTGTGATTTTGTTAACATAAGTCGATTCTTCAATTGTTTGTCGATAAAACAGATTACTATCCTAGTATTATTCGACAATTGTCGGTAATTGCGATAGTAATCTGTATTACCGATAACGTTTGGAATAAGAAATAGACCGTACGTTCAATATTCACAGCCAACTATGATAGATAAAATTGCAAAAATAATTTCGATTGTTTTAATGTAAAATAAATACAGTATGAACTAAATTAACGATAATTGAACAAAATTTTAGGTTATAAACGAACGATTTCGATTCTTTTACAATTATCCAAATAAATTTATGATTTTTTTCGGAATTTATGTACGAATTTGGATGAAATGGGCATTATCATTGAATCGTTGATTTTTCTACAGACTGTACAACGATATTTCAACAGTTGGCTGTGTTGAAATGTTCCAATTGAATCAAGTATGAATCAATCTACGACTCTATCGACTAAATACACAGCCAACTAGAGGTAAAAATCCCGTAGAACAATCTGTATCGGGTATGATCGCAGTAAGCTGTGATTTTGTTAACATAAATCTATTCTTACTTCAATTGTTTGTCGATAAAGCAGATTACTATCCGAGTATTATTCGACAATTGTCGGAAATTGCGATAGCAATCTGTATTACCGATAATGTTTCGAATAAGAAGTAGACATACGTTCAACATTCACAGCCAACTATGATTAATAAAAACTGCAATAAAAATTGTTTCGGTTTATTTTAATGTAAAATAAATACAATATGAACTAAATTAATGATAACCAAACAAAATTCTAGGTTATAAACGAACAGTTTTCGATACGTTTTATAATTATTCCAAGTAAATTTGATTTTTTTCAGAATTAATAACGAATGTGGATGAAATTGGCGTTATCGTTGAATCGACTTTTTATACAGACTGTACGATATTGCAACAATTGGTTGTGTAAATGCTCAATTGAATCGAGTATGAAATCAATCTACGACTCTATCGACTAAAATACACAGCCAACTACGCGGTAAAAATTACCGTGGAACAGTCTGTATGCGTGGTAATCTTGATCGCAGTAAGCTCTGATTTTGTTAACGGAAGTCGATTCTTACTTCAACTAATTGTCGATAAAAACAGATTACTATCCAAGTATTATACGACAATTGTCGGTAATTGCGATAGTAATCTGTATTACCGATAACGTTTAGAATAAGAAGTAGACATACGTTTCAACATTCACAGCCAACTATGATAAATAAAACTACAATAAAAATAGTTTCGATTGTTTTAATGTAAATTAAATACAGTATGAACTAAATTAACGATAATCGAACAAAATTTTAGGTTATAAAACGAACGATTTTCGATTCTTTTACAATTATCCAAATAAATTTATGATTTTTTCGGAATTTATTTACGAATCTGCACGAAATTGGCATTATCGTTGAATCGTTGATTTTTATACAGACTGTACAACGATATTTCAACAGTTGGCTGTGTTGAAATGTCCAATTGAATCAAGTATGAATCAATCTACGACTCTATCGACTAAATACACAGCCAACTACGCGGTAAAATACAGTAAGCTGTGATTTTTAACAAATCGATTCTTACTTCAACTGTTTGTCGATAAAGCAGGTTACTATCCGAGTCTTATTGTTAATTGTGACAGTAATCTGTATTACCGATAAACGTTTGGAATAAGAAAGTAGACATACGTTCAACATTCACAGCTAACTACGATAAATAAAATTACAATAAAAAATAGTTTCGATTGTTTTAATGTAAAATAAATACAATATGAACTAAATTAATGATAACCAAACAAAATTCTAGGTTATAAACGAACAGTTTTCGATACGTTTATAATTACCCAAGTAAATTTGATTTTTTCAGAATTTAATAACGAATGTGGATGAAATTGGCGTTATCGTTGAATCGACTTTTTATACAGACTGTACGATATTTCAACAATTGGTTGTGTCCAATTGAATCGAGAATGAATCAATCTACGACTCTATTCACTAAATACACAGCCAACTAAAGGTAAAATACCGTGGAACAGTCTGTATGCGTGGTAATCTTGATCGCAGTAAGCTGTGATTTTTGTTAACATAAGTCGATTCTTACTTCAACTAGTTGTCGATAAAACAGGTTACTATCCTAGTATTATTCGACAATTGTCGGTAATTGCGATAGTAATCTGTATTACCGATAATGTTTCGAATAAGAAGTAGACAAACGTTCAACATTCACAGCCAACTACGATAAATAAAACTGCAATAAAAATAGTTTCGATTGTTTTAATGTAAAAATAAATACAGTATAAACTAAATTAATGATAAACCAAACAAAATTCTAGGTTATAAACGAACGATTTTCGATACGTTTCCAATGATATACCAACAAATCTAATCAAGTTTGTTGTGTTTTTTCGTTGTTATTATCGTCTTCAATTGTTTCTTACATTGTTCATATAAATTATTCAAATCGAATGCCATTTTAATATTTTCATAATTAAAGAAAAATTTACCAACATTACCTTTACTATCAATTGTCGGTCGTCTTATCAATTCATTACCATTTGAAAACAAAATTAACGTTGGCAATTGTTTACTTAAACTACTATCATTGATGTGATATTTTTTTGCAACATCCGGATAACGGCCAATATCGATTTTACCAAAACGTAATAAATTATCGAAACAATATTCGGTACTTAATTTGGCGAATATTGGTGCAAAATTTATACAACTCGGATTCCACATTGTATAAAATGTTATCAACCAATAGTTATTCGTTTGTTTCATTAATTCCTCATCTAATGATTGTAAACTACGAAAATAGATAACATTATCAGGTCCAGAATATGTCGGTTCGGGAAACAATAGAGCACACACTAAAACAAAACAATTTTAATTAAAATCTAGTCGGCTATGCTTCTAATCAATAATGTCGTAGCTTAGTTTGTACTTTACAACATCTGACATAACTAAAATCTAGCCAACTATCATCAGAGTTTAAAGATATGTGTATGATCTAGTTGGCTATATCTTTATTGGATAGAGTCGTAGCTTAGTTCATATTCTGAAATATTTAATCTAGTTGGCTATGCTTATATAAACCAAAATATAACCAACTATATCAACGACATTTCATTTAGTTGGCTATGTTTTTGGTGAATGGAGTCGTAACTTGTTTCATCTTCCACAATCAATAATAACCAACTAGGTAGTTGGCTGTGCCTTTGATAAATAGAGTCGTAGCTTGGTTCATACTTTACAACATTGACGTAACTAAAATCTAACCAACTATCTAATATTATCAGAAAGAAATCTAGTTGGCTATGTCTTTATTGAATAGAGTCGTAGCTTATTTCATATTGTGAAATATTTCATCAAATTAGCTACGCTTTTAATGAACAGAGTCGTAACTTGTGTCATATTTCAAAACATTTAATATAAAATATACAATTTCATTTAATTGGCTATGTGTTTGGTGAATAGTGTCGTAACTTGTTTCATATTTAATAAAATTTCACCTAACCAAGGCACAGCCAACTGTGAAATATAGTTGGCTATGCTTTGGTAAATGGAGTCGTAGCTAGTTTCATACTTTAAAAACATTTGACACAACCAACTGTCTTCAACAATATATCATCCAGTTGGCCATGATTTTAGTAAATAGAGTCGTAACTTGTTTCATCTTTCACAACATTTGACATAACCAAAATATAGCCAACTACCATAAGAGTCTTCAATAATCTTTCATCTAGTTGGCTGTGTCTTTGATAGAAAGAGTCGTAGCTTGGTTCATATTCTGAAATATTTTATCTAGTTGGCTACACCTTTGGTGAATAGAGTCGTAACTTGTGTCATATAAATTAAAATATAGCCAATTATATCAACATTTTATTTAGTTGGCTATGATTTCGGTGAACCATGTCGTAGCTTGTTTCATATTTCACAAAATTTCACATAGCCAACTGTAAAATACCATCAAAGATATATCATCTAGTTGGCCATGATTTTGTGAATGGAGTCGTAGCTAGTTTCATCTTTCATAACACTTGACGTAACCAAAAATAGCCAACTGTGAAATCCCAAGCAATTAGATAGTTGGCTGTGCCTTTGATAAATAGAGTCGTAGCTTGGTTCATACTTTACAACATTGACGTAACTAAAATCTAGCCAACTATCTAATATTATCAGAAAGAAATCTAGTTGGCTATGTCTTTATTGAATAGAGTCGTAGCTTATTTCATATTGTGAAATATTTCATCAAATTAGCTACGCTTTTAGTAAACAGAGTCGTAACTTGTGTCATATTTCAAAACATTTGATATAAAATATAAAATTTCATTTAGTTGGCTATGCGTTTGGTGAACAATGTGTCGTAGCTTGTTTCATATTTAATAAAATTTCACCTAACCAAGGCACAGCCAACTGTGAAATATAGTTGGCTATGCTTTGGTAAATGGAGTCGTAGCTAGTTTCATATTTTAAAAACATTTGACACAACCAACTTTTTTCATCAATATATATTCGAGTTGGCCATGGTTTTGTTAAATAGAGTCGCAGCTTGTTTCATACTTCACAATCATTAACCTAACCAAGTCATAGCCAACTATGGAGTATTATCAGTGACATTCATCTATAGTTGGCTATGCTTTTTTGAATTTTCTACATTTGACGTAACTGGAACATGGCCAACTATGGAAAATTGTTCTACACCCGGTATGAATCAATAAAAGTTGTACGTTCCAATTTCAACGCCTTCTATATTCCAATTTACTTACATATAAAAATAATACCATAGATGATACCCATGAGGAAATCAGCATTGAACCATAAAATCAAATTAGCAACTTTCGTATAAATAAAACTCGACGATAGATAATTAATCATCGACAAACTTCCCGATTTTCTTGTACGTATCATGATGACGATCAATAGAAAGAATAGAATTTCACTTTCACGCTAAAATTGAATGGATTTTATTGAAAATAAATCGTGCTAATTGGAGAATTTACCCCATCAAATTCGCAATCTTCCACTTGAAATAAATAATTGCAAACACCCGGTAGACGTTTTAATACAACATAAGATAAACTTAACATGATATTGATTAAATAATACGGTTTTAATAGTTGTTTTAAGTCAGATTTTAGCGACATTTTTGCTAAAATTCAGATCTCTATTTCTCGAATTTGTTCGATTAAAATTTGACACATTGATCCGAGATAACCTCACTTTCAAGATCATGTACTGGATTTAATTCAAAACAAACGGCAGGCAACCAACAATACACAAGGTTGTGGATTTGTAAACTCGTCCATACACGTGCAAATTTACACATTTATTTTCAATGGCGCAATTCTAGGTTATTTATTGTTTTGAAATTTTACGAAAACCGATATTTTCAAATAAAATCACATTTCTAGAGTGAATTGGGTATAATTTTGTGTATAAGTGGTTGTCTAAGCTATAATACCATTCACAATCAAGGTGAATATGGATTACAGGATTACTAGATGTGAATTGTGACGTCACTTTATTGGAGAGTTAATCAACCCTTATATTTTTTAAAAACGAGTATGACGTCACTAGATTTATATAATAGAACGCATGATAATCCGAAATTCGAATAAACATCAATGTGGCAACACTGCTTTACAATTTTATGACATACGCATAAACAATTGAGCCTTACTTTCAAAATAATGTATTACTGGTTGTCTATGTTATAGGATTAATTTATAAATTTAATGAATGAACAATGAATTATTGCAATTGGATTTATTACAGTTGGAATAGAAATTATTGCAAATGATCGATTTGAAAATTAGTATGTTGTAATTTGTATTGTCGATTGTATAATAAATCATAAATTATTCGTTTTTTTTTTTTTTGTTTCAATATCATATAAATGTAAACATTTTGTAAATTTACCATTTTTTAAATTCAACACCATCCGGTGGTTTAACATCAACTTTGGCTTTAGCAATATCGTTCCAATTTGTACTTAAAACAGTACCACCACTCTCCGTCTAAAACAACAAATAAACAGGTAAATGAATGAATGAATGTATGCATAAATGATTGAATGAATTATTTAATTTAAATTTGAATGAATCGATAAATGAATGAATTATTTAATGAATCTGTGAATTTATTGAAATTTGAATTAATCAATAAATGAATGAATGAATGATATTAATTATTAATTACGATTTGAATGAATGAATGAATAGATGAATTTAAGAACGAACTAAAATTTGATTGAACAAATAAATCAATAAATGAATGAATGAGTGAAGTATTCAATAAATCTGTGAATTTGTTAAAATTTGTATGAATTAATAAATTACTGAATGACTGAATGAATTATTTAATGAATGAATGAATGAATGAATGAAGATATAAACTAAAATTTGATTGAACGAATGAATAAATGAAATAATTAATGTATTAATTATTTAATTAATTTCAATAATTAATACAAAATTGGCAGCATAAATTAATTAAAGAATTGGTGAATTAATTAAAATTTGAATGAATAAATGAATAATTAAGTGCATGAATGAATTATTTAATAGATCTGTGAATTAACTAAAAAATTTGAATTACTTAATGAATGAATTAAATTAATTAATTAATTAATTAAAATGAATAAATTAACTAAACAATCTGTGAATTAATTAAAATTTGAATTTGAATGAATGAATGAATGAATGAATGAATGAAGGATTTAATGAATCTGTGAATTTGTTAAAATTTGTATGAATTAATGAATTACTGAATGAATTATTTAATGAATCTATAAATTCATTAAAAATTTGAATTACTTCATGAATGAATGAATGAATGAAGATATAAACTAAAATTTGATTGAATGAATAAATTAATGAACGAATGAATAAATGAAATAATTAATGTATTAATTATTTAATTAATTCAATAATTATTAAAAAAATTGACAGCATAAATTAATTAAAAAATTGGTGAATTAATTAAAATTTGAATGAATAAATGAATAATTGAGTGCATGAATGAATTATTTAATAGATCTGTGAATTAAATAAAAATTTGAATTACTTAATAAATGAATGAATTATTTAATTAATTACTTAATTAATTAAAATGAATAAATTAACTAAACAATCTGTGAATTAATTAAAATTTGAATAAATGAATGAATGAATTATTGAGTGCATGAATTATTTATTATTTAATGAATTTGTGAATTAATTAACTAAAATTCGGTTGAACTAATAAATGAATGAATTAATTAATAAATCAACTAAACGATCTGTGAACTAATTAAAATTCGATTAAATTAATGAATGAATGAATGAATTAATTAATTACTGAATGCATGAATGAATTATTTAATAAATCTATAAATTCATTAAACATTTGAATTACTTCATGAATGAATGAATGAAGATATAAATTAAAATTTGATTGAACGAATAAATTAATGAACGAATGAATAAATGAAATAATTAATGTATTAATTATTTAATTAATTCAATAATTAATACAAAATTGGCAGCATAAATTAATTAAAGAATTGGTGAATTAATTAAAATTTGAATGAATAAATGAATAATTGAGTGCATGAATGAATTATTTAATAGATCTGTGAATTAACTAAAAAATTTGAATTACTTAATGAATGAATGAATGAATGAATGAATTAATTAATTAATTAATTAAAATGAATAAATTAACTAAACAATCTGTGAATTAATTAAAATTTGAATCAATGAATGAATGAATGAAGGATTTAATGAGTCTGTGAATTTGTTAAAATTTGTATGAATTAATGAATTACTGAATGAATTATTTAATGAATCTATAAATTCATTAAAAATTTGAATTACTTCATGAATGAATGAATGAATGAAGATATAAACTAAAATTTGATTGAACGAATAAATTAATGAACGAATGAATAAATGAAATAATTAATGTATTAATTATTTAATTAATTCAATAATTAATAAAAAAATTGGCAGCATAAATTAATTAAAAAATTGGTGAATTAATTAAAATTTGAATGAATAAATGAATAATTGAGTGCATGAATGAATTATTTAATTAATTACTTAATTAATTAAAATGAATAAATTAACTAAACAATCTGTGAATTAATTAAAATTTGAATAAATGAATGATTTAATGAATCTGTGAATTAGGTAAAATTTGAATGAATGAAGGCATTAATTACTGAATGCATGAATGAATTTATTAATTAACTAAAATTTGATTGCACAAATAAATGAATGAATAATTAACTAATTAATTGATTAATTGATAAATTATTTAAGTAATTCAATAATTGATAAAAAAGGTTGGCAGGATAAATCAATTAAAGAATCCGTGAATTAATTAAAATATGAATGAATGAATGAAAGAATGAATGAATGCATGAATTAATTAATTAAAGAATCTGTGAATTAATTAAAATTTGAATAAATGAATGAATGAATGAATAAATAAATAAATAAACAAATAATCCATAAATGAATTAATTCATGAGTCTGTGAATTAATTAAAATTAGAATGAATTAAATAAATTAGAGTGCGTTAAATAAAATTTGAAAGAATTTTTGAATGAATGAATTAATTAATTAATCATAGAATCTAAGAATTATTTAATATTTGAATTAATAAATGAATTATTGAATGAATGAAGTAATTAATCCATAAATGAATAAGTTCACGAATGAATGAATAACTGACTGAATTAATGAATTAATGAATGCTCGAATGAATGAATGAATAAATTAAAATTAGAATGTATGAATGAATGAATGAATGAAGTATTCAATGAATCTGTGAACCAATTAAAATTCGAACGAATGATTGAATTTTTAAGTGCATGAATGAATTATTTAATGAATCTTTAAATTAATTAAAATTTAAATAAAGGAATGGATGAATGAATGAATGAACGAGTAAATAAATGAAAAATTAAGGCATTAAAGAATTAATTAATTAATTTGTATATTAATTTAAATTTGAATGAATGAATGAATTAATGCATGAATTAATTAATTAAAAAATCTGTAAATTAATTAAAATTTGAATAAATTAATTGATTATTAAGTGCATGAAGGAATGAATTAATGAATATATTAATGAATTATTTAATGAATCTGTGAATTAATTAAAATTTGAATAAATGAATGAATGAATGAATGAATGAATAAATAAATAATCCATAAATGAATTACTTCATGAGTCTGTGAATTAATTAAAATTAGAATGAATTAAATAAATTAGAGTGAGTTAAATAAAATTTGAAAGAATTTTTGAATGAATGAATTAATTAATTAATCATAGAATCTAAGAATTATTTAATATTTGAATTATTGAATGAATGAAGTAATTAATCCATAAATGAATAAATTCACGAATGAATGAATAACTGACTGAATTAATGAATTAATGAATGCTCGAATGAATGAATGAATAAATTAAAATTAGAATGAATGAATGAATGAATGAATGAATAAATGAAGTATTCAATGAATCTGTGAACCAATTAAAATTCGAACGAATGATTGAATTTTTAAGTGCATGAATGAATTATTTAATGAATCTTTAAATTAATTAAAATTTAAATAAAAAAATGAATGAATGAATGAATGAACGAACGAGTAAATAAATGAAAAATTAAGGCATTAAAGAATTAATTAATTAATTTGAATATTAATTTAAATTTGAATGAATGAATGAATTAATGCATGAATTAATTAATTAAAGAATCTGTAAATTAATTAAAATTTGAATAAATTAATTGATTATTAAGTGCATGAAGGAATGAATTAATGAATATATTAATGAATTATTTAATGAATCTGTGAATTAATTAAAATTTGAATAAATGAATAAATGAATGAATGAATGAATAAATAAATAAACCATAAATGAATTACTTCATGAGTCTGTGAATTAATTAAAATTAGAATGAATTAAATAAATTAGAGTGAGTTAAATAAAATTTGAAAGAATTTTTGAATGAATGAATTAATTAATTAATCATAGAATCTAAGAATTATTTAATATTTGAATTAATAAATGAATTATTGAATGAATGAAGTAATTAATCCATAAATGAATAAATTCACGAATGAATGACTGAATTAATGAATTAATGAATGCTCGAATGAATGAATGAATAAATTAAAATTAGAATGAATGAATGAATGAAGTATTCAATGAATCTGTGAACCAATTAAAATTCGAACGAATGATTGAATTTTTAAGTGCATGAATGAATTATTTAATGAATCTTTAAATTAATTAAAATTTAAATAAAAAAATGAATGAATGAATGAACGAACGAGTAAATAAATGAAAAATTAAGGCATTAAAGAATTAATTAATTAATTTGTATATTAATTTAAATTTGAATGAATGAATGAATTAATGCATGAATTAATTAATTAAAGAATCTGTAAATTAATTAAAATTTGAATAAATTAATTGATTATTAAGTGCATGAAGGAATGAATTAATGATTATATTAATGAATTATTTAATGAATCTGTGAATTAATTAAAATTTGAATAAATGAATGAATGAATGAATAAATAAATAAATAAACAAATAATCCATAAATGAATTACTTCATGAGTCTGTGAATTAATTAAAATTAGAATGAATTAAATAAATTAGAGTGAGTTAAATAAAATTTGAAAGAATTTTGAATTATTGAATGAATGAAGTAATTAATCCATAAATGAACAAATTCACGAATGAATGAATAACTGACTGAATGAATGAATTAATGAATGCTCGAATGAATGAATGAATAAACTAAAATTAGAATGAATGAATGAATGAATGAATGAATGAATTAAAATTGAAACAACACATACGTAGCTCTTGTTCATTGCCCGTTTCACCTCATCACTACCCTTCCCATAAATATCACGCAACAACTTATTGATAGCCTCCTCACCAGCCGGACTTTCATTCGCCTCATCCTGTTCGATACATTTCTCAATTGCCGACCAATTTTTACCACCAGTACGCGCCGACGTTGGATAAATCAGCGCCTGATTGTCCAATTGTTGTTGCTGTTGCGACTGCTGTTGTTGCGGTATCGTCTTCAACTGTTCATCAACACCAATCAATTTCGTCCAACGTACACCCTCAGTCTTCTTCAATTTAATCTCAATCTTGAACGGCGTTATCTTATACGAACACTCATCCGGAACGATCTTGTGCGACAGATTGTAATCGAGTTTCAGATCGTCGTTCGGTTCCGGTTGTTCGGCCTGTCTAATCACTAAATTTACGGAATTGTCGGTGAATTCAACCGATAAATCGTCGTTTTGCAGGTTTTTGATAAGAATTGTGATGACCACGTGCGTTTCAGTCTGGTACCAATCGTATTTCACTGGAATATTCTGCTTTCAAATATCCGAAAAACAAAACAATTGAAATTAACCTAAAAAACAACAACTTAACCTCAAATATAATTACCTTATCGTTAACAATAGAACCGGCCATTTTATTGTTTTTCTATTCAATGATAAGAGGATATTGAAAATTTTCCGAAAGCCACACGAAAATAGACTCTCGATCAGCAACTTTTTCAAAATATCAATTCTAGAAATTTCAGTTTTGACAGATGACAGTTACATTCAAAAAAAAAACTAATTGTAGCCCACTATTTAAAATTATAACCTACAATTGCAATTTTTTTTATTTTTTCAAAAATAAGAGAAATATTTGATTTTTTTTCAAAATTATACAAAAACAACTTGATAAGCAACATTTACAGCTTAGAATCTAGAAATTATCAGGTTTTGACAAGTGACAGTACTAATAGTAGCTCAATTTTGTTGATAATAATTGATTTTAATTGATTATAATCAATATAATAATATCCAAATTTAAGCTAATATCACTGATAAGACTCTTACTAAAAAAAATTCTAAAAATTATCAGTTTTAACAAAAGGCACCTTCTGTTTAGAAAAACGCTAATTGTAGCCCAATTCATGAGTTTTTCTGATTTAATGATAAGAACCTTTTAATTTTTACCAAAACAACAAAACAACTATTTTAACCAATTGATAAGCAATTTTATACAAAATATAAATTATAGAAGCTTCAATTTTGACCAATCTTAGTTCCTAATAATAAAACACTAACTGTAGCCCATCCCTTATAACCGTATTTTTTTTACATTTAATGATAAGAATCTTTCAATTTTTACCGAAAAGACAAAATAATCATGTGATAAGCAATTTTTTTCGAAACAGAAACTCTAAAAGCTTCAACATTGACAGATCTTATCATAATTTCTATGATTAAACGCTAATAGTAGCCCACTCTATTATAACCCTATTTTTTACATTTAATGATAAGAATCTTTTAATTTTTATCAAAAAATAAAATGATCATCAGTTTTGTTTTTCAAAATATAAATTTTAGATCTAATTTTGACAGATCAAATAGTTCAAATTCTTAAAACCCTAATTGTAGCTCACCCTATTTAAAACCCAATTTTTTTTGCATTTTATGAACCTTTGAATTTTTATCAAAAAAACAAAGTAACCAACTTAACCATCTGATAAGCATTTTTTTTCAAAATATAAATTCTGGAATCTTCAATTTTGACCGATCTTAGTTCCCAATAGTAAAACGCTAATTGTAGCCCACACCACTTATAACCCTACTTTTTACATTTAATGATAAGAACCTTTCAATTTTCACCGGAAAAAACAAAATTATCATCTGATAAGCAATTTTTTCGAAACAGAAACTCTAGAAGCTTTGACTTTGACAGATTTTTTGTTAGTTTCTTAATTAAATGCTAATTGTAGCTCATCTTAATTTTAACCCTATTTTTTGCACTTAATGATAAGAACTTTTATATTTTATCAAAAAACAAAATGATCATCTGATTTTTTTCTCAAAATATAAATTCTAGGTCTAAGTTTGACAGATGTTGCGATTAGTTCAAATTAATAAAACGCTAATTGTAGCTCACACGCTTTACTCCTATTTTTTAAAATTTAATGATAAAAACCTTTTAACTTTTACCAAAAGAACAAAGTAACCAACTCAATCATCTGATAAGCATTTTTTTTCAAAAATAAAAATCTTCAATTTTGACAGATATTATTTACTAATAATGAAACACTAATTGTAGCCTACTGAAATTTATCCCTTTTTTTTCAAATTTAATGATAAGAAACTTTCAATTTTCATCAAACGAAGAAAACAACCAACTGATAAGCAATTTTTCGCAAAATATCAATTCTAGAAGGTTCAATTTTGACAGACCTTAATTTCAGTCAATAAAACACTAATTGTAGCCCGCTCCAAATTATCCCAATTTTTTGAATTTAATGATAAGAAACTTTTAATTTTCACCAAAAGAAGAAAACAACCACTGATAAGCAATTTTTTTGAAATTCTAGAAGCTTCAATTTTGACAGATCTCAGTTTCTATTGGTAAAACACTAATTGTAGCCCACTTTCAAATATTAAAGTCGACTGATTTTTTGTTTATTGATAAGAATATTTGAAATTTTACGAAAAATACACAAAAAATCCAATTGATAAGGCATTTTTACAAAATTTTGACGAATCTCAACGACTATATTAAAGCGCTAGTTGTAGCCCATTTAAACTGATCAGCCAATCTATTGTTTTTTTTTTAATTAAATGATAAGAAAATTACAATTTAGAAAAATCGAACAACCCTTCAATTCTACAAAATTTCAGCTTTGTCACATGACGATTATTTTCTAGAAAAACGCTAATTGTAGCCCCGTTTTAATTAAGTTGGTAAGAATTTTGCAGTTTTTACGAAAATTACTAAAAAAAAAACACTAGAAAGGCGCGTAATTTCGAAATACAAATCTTAGAATTTTTCAAATGACAGATGACAACTCTAAATTATAAACGATTTTTAATTAATTAATTAATTGATCGATAATTAGAAAATTAGAGCAATAATGCACTTTTTTTTAAGCAAACTAACTAAAATTATCGAAGTTGGATCAAGTAACCGCTCTTTATGACGTAATAACTGTCAATATACCGAATCGAGCCCACCTTTTCGCACAATCAACCTTGAACTTTACTCTTGTTGTAATCGCAATTTTTAATAGAATTTCAAACAATTATCGCATAAAAATCAAGTATCACACACTACTGATAACAAACGATAATTTAAAATGCAAATTACCGATAAAAACAATCGTTTTGGAAAATTTCCCATTATTCCAACCAATAAAATTAACAAAACCGTACAATTCAATGCAAATCCACCGATTAATCAACAACAAATTACAACAATAAATTTGAATGGAAATTTCGATGAATAATTCAAGGGGAAAAATTCAATTATTTCAAATTTAGCGCTAATAGTCTAAAGAATCGGCTGGACTTTCACCGATCTCCATCTCTCTCCCACTTGTTGTAGCCGCATACGGTTGTCTTTATCGAATGATCTAGAAGCCGGCGAGAACAATCGAAGGTCGTGTAGATTCGAAATAAAAAAAAAACAAACGAATTGGCCACCATTTTGCTGGAAGTTCAATTGTTACACAGCAGATTTTATTCCAGTTTGAACCGTTATCGAGTCAAGATCGTTGTTGAATTCAAGTAAGTTCCAATGGATTTAATTCGATTTAATTACAAATTAATTAATTGTCGTTAATTATGGTAGATTTCGATCGAAATGCCCGTACCAGATTTGCAAAAACCGGCGCCCGAATTTAAGGGTACCGCTGTTGTTGATGGGGCCTTTAAGGACATAAAATTGGGCGATTATAAGGGCCAATACGTGGTGCTCTTCTTCTACCCGCTAGATTTGTAAGTGGTCTCTCGATTTTAATCGAAATAATTGCGCAATTCGTTTGTTTAGTACATTCGTTTGTCCGACCGAAATCATCGCCTTCTCGGACCGTATCGCCGAATTCACCGCCATCAAAACGGCGGTGATCGCCTGTTCGACCGATTCGCATTTCTCCCATTTGGCGTGGGTGAATACGCCCCGTAAACAGGGCGGTTTAGGCGACATGAACATCCCAATCTTGTCCGATAAGAGCATGAAGATCTCGAGGGATTATGGGGTGTTGGACGAGGCGTCGGGCATACCGTTCCGCGGCCTGTTCATCATCGATCCGAAGGGCGTTCTACGGCAGATCACCATCAACGATTTGCCGGTCGGCCGGTCGGTGGATGAGACGTTGCGTCTGATCCAAGCGTTCCAATTCACCGATGAGAATGGGGAGGTTTGTCCGGCCAATTGGCGTCCCGGTTCGAAAACAATGAAACCGGATCCAGTTGGTAGTAAATCGTATTTCCAAGCCGTTAATTAAGCGAAACAAACTCCAATTTTCCATACTTCAATCGATAAGTTTTTTTAAAAAAAATTTCTTTAATTTTGAAGGAAACCGCTCAAGCGTTCCAGTATTAGGCTTAGCAATATCGAAGTTTTTCATTGAAATAAACCAATTAGGCATAAATGTTGGTTTTTCGCAATTTTGTCCTTGTAATTGGCCTTCCTGATCCAAGAATCCGTTGAAATTGCGATTAAATTCGAATAATCGCGCGTTATTTTCGATAAACAACACGATTGGTCGATTCTAGATCACGTGGTAGTTTAAATTAGGTTGAAACGTCGAGAGGTGGCGCTGTTTCAATCAAATGTATAAGGGTTGTATTGGGATTTTTTGAGCCCAAGGCTAGAAAATGTGAATTTTTAATAATCGAAATTTATTTCCCGACGAATTTGAATGGTTAAAATTGGATTTGAAACATCATTTTAAGGAGCATTAAGGGGTGTTTTTGGTTTTGGAAAATTTCAATTGATTTTCGATTTATAGAGGAAAATCTAACCTTTACAATAAAATCATAAAAATCGCCATAAATTCAAATAAACCCGCCTTATACTGGTACAAGTAACACGATTGGTCGATTCTAGATCACGTGGTAGTTTTAGTTAGGCTAAAACATCGAGAGGTGGCGCTTTTTCAATCGAGTGTATGAGGGTTGTATTTGGATTTTTTGAGCCCAAGGCTAGAAAATATGCGAATATTTAATAATCGATATCTCATTTATTTTCCAACCGATTTTAATGGTTAAAATTGGAGTAGAAAGAGTATTTCAAGGGGCATAAAGGGGTGCTTTTTGTTGTGGAAAATTTCAATTAATTGTCGAGTTATAGACGAAAATGTAATCTTTACAATAAAATCATAAAAATCCCCATAAATTCAAATAAACGCGCCTTATGGTCGTGTAAATAGCACGATTGGTCGATTCTAGATCATGTGATAGTTTTAATTAAACTGAAATGTCAACAGGTGGCGTTTTTTAATCAAGTGTATAGGGGTTGTATTGGGATTTTTTGAGCCCAAAGCTAGAGAATATGGGAATTTTTAATAATCGGTATCTCATTTATTTTCCAACGGATTTCAAAGGTTAAAATTGAATTAAAAAGAGCATTTCAAGGGGCGTGAAAGGGTGTTTTTGATTTTGGAAATTTTAAATTAATTTTTGAGTTATAACTCAAAATTCCAATGATGGAAATCGTCACTTGCAATTGGTTATAAGTCTAATTGAAATTCAGATATTAAGATTTTTCGGAAAAAGGCTCGAAAAACTATGTTATGTATGACCTTAAATTTAAAAATAAACCCCAAATACGCCAATAGTTTGGTGAAATTCTCGAGAAATTGTCAATTTTCCAAAATTAGATTTTACCCATTTATAAATTAGATTTTTTGAAAACAAATTGGAAGAAAATCTTCAAATTTTTTTGCTATTTTTCGGGAAAATTACCACGACTATTGGGGAAATTCTTGTAAATTTGGAAAGCGCTTTCATTTTTATATCAGATAACCATAATTTTATTGCAAAATCAACAATATTACCCCAATTAGAAGAGAAAATTGTAAGGAATTTCAACAAAAAACACCCCCTTACATTTTGCTTAATAACTCAGTAACTAATCCGAATTTTCAAAAACGGAAAACATCACGCTCTAGAGCTTAAAATACTCTTTCCAACACCCCCCAAATCATTGAAATCTATTGAGAAATAAACAAAAAATTGTGTCTCAAAAATTCGCAATTCACAGGACTTGAATCAAAAACTCTAATTTCGACTATAACGGCAGTTTGATTCCGAATTACCCACACAAAACAACCCCAAATTATGGAAAATCGGGTTTGTAATCGCCATTGCATTTTCCAGTTGTCCAAAATGGAGTTTTTCCCACTCATAAACGAGATATTGTATAACTGTTTATTTCTCAAATTATCGGAAGAAAATCTTCAACTTTATAGCAATTTTTTACGAATACTACCCCAACTATTGAGGAAATTCTTGCAAATTTGGAAAGCGCCTTACTTCTCTGTCAAGTAATTACAATTTTATTGGAAAATCAACAATATTACCCCAATTATAAGAGAAAATTAAGACAATTCTATGGAATTACAACAAAAGAACACCCCCTTACATTTCCCCCAATAACTCCTAAAGTAACCCGAATTTTCCAACACAAAAACCACCGCACTGTAGAACTCAAAAGACTCTATCCAACACCCCCCAAATCATATAAATCGAATGGAAAACAAACGAAAAATCGCGCGTCAAAGCCAACTAATTTACGACAACCTCGGCTTTACAGTCGCCGTATTCGTTCGAAATCGTTTCATCAACTCCTTCTGCATCGCCTGTTGATCCTGTCATAAACGAAATATTGTATAACTGTTTATCTCTCAAATTATTGGAAGAAAATCTTCAACTTTATATGAATTTTTCGGGAAAACTACCACGACTATTGGGGAAATTCTTGCAAATTTTAAAAACGCCTTTACTTCCCTATCAAATAACCATAATTTTATTGGAAAATCAACAATATTACCCGAATTATTAGGGAAAATATAGAATTACAACAAAAAAAAACACCCCCTTACATTTTCCCCAATAACTCATAAACTAAACCGAATTTTTCAAAACGGAAAATATCACCTTTTTGAGCTTAAAATACTCTCTCTAATATCCCCAAATCATTTAAATCTAGTGGAAAACAAACGAAAAATTATATCTCAAAAATAAGCAATTTTCAATACTTGAATCGAAAATTCTAATTTCAACACTTAAGGGCAGTTTTATTCGCAAATATTCACACAAAACTAGCCCAAATTACAACAAAATCGGATTTGTAGTTGCCATTACGTTTTCTAGTTGTCCATGGAGTTCTTCCCACTCGTAAATTAGATATTAACTGTTTATCTTTCAAATTATTGGAAGAAAATCTTCAACTTTATATGACTGTTTCGGGAAAACTACCACAACTATTGGGGAAATTCTTGCAAATTTTAAAAACACCTTTACTTCCCCATCAAATTATCATAATTTTATTGGAAAATCAACAATATTACCCCAATTATAAGAGAAAATTAAGACAATTCTAAGGAATTACAACAAAAGAACACCCCCTTACATTTCCCCCAATAACTCATAAAGTGAACCGAATTTTCCAAAACGAAAACCACCGCACTGTAGAACTCAAAAGCCTCTATCCAACACCCCCCAAATCATATAAATCGAATGGAAAACAAACGAAAAATCGCACTTCAAAACCAACTAATTTACGACAATCTCGGCTTTACAGTCGCCGTATTCGTACGAAATCGTTTCGTCAACTCCTTCTGCATCGCCTGTTGATCCTGTCATAAACGAAATATTGTATAACTGTTTATCTCTCAAATTATTGGAAGAAAATGTTCAACTTTATATGACTGTTTCGGGAAAACTACCACAACTATTGGGGAAATTCTTGCAAATTTAGAAAGCGGCTTCACTTCTTTATCAACTAACCATAATTTTATTGGAAAATCAACAATATTACCCCAATTATAAGAGAAAATTAAGACAATTCCATGAAATTACAACAAAAGAACACCCCCTTACATTTCCCCCAATAACTCATAAAGTGAACCGAATTTTCCAAAACGAAAACCACCGCACTGTAGAACTCAAAAGATTCTATCCAACACCCCCCCAAATCAAATAAATCGAATGGAAAACAAACGAAAAATCGCACTTCAAAACTAACTTATTTACGACAATCTCGACTTTACAGTCGCCGTATTCGTACAAAATCGTTTCGTCAACTCCTTCTGCATCGCCTGTTGATCTTGTCATAAACGAAATATTGTATAACTGTTTATCTCTCAAATTATTGGAAGAAAATCTTCAACTTTATATGAATTTTTCGGGAAAACTACCACGACTATTGGGGAAATTCTTGCAAATTTTAAAAACGCCTTTACTTCCCCATCAAATAACCATAATTTTATTGGAAAATCAACAATATTACCCGAATTATTAGGGAAAATATAGAATTACAACAAAAAAAAAACATCCCTTACATTTTCCCCAATAACTCATAAACTAAACCGAATTTTTCAAAACTGAAAACATCACATTTTAGAGCTTAAAATACTCTCTCTAATATCCCCAAATCATTTATATCTAGTGGAAAACAAACGAAAAATTATATCTCAAAAATAAGCAATTTTCAATACTTGAATCGAAAATTCTAATTTCAACACTTAAGGGCAGTTTTATTCTCAAATATTCACACAAAACTAGCCCAAATTACAACAAAATCGGATTTGTAGTTGCCATTACGTTTTCTAGTTGTCCATGGAGTTCTTCCCACTCGTAAATTAGATATTAACTGTTTATCTTTCAAATTATTGGAAGAAAATCTTCAACTTTATATGACTGTTTCGGGAAAACTACCACGACTATTGGGGAAATTCTTGCAAATTTTAAAAACACCTTTACTTCCCCATCAAATTATCATAATTTAATTGGAAAATCAACAATATTACCCCAATTATAAGAGAAAATTAAGACAATTCTATGGAACTGCAACAAAAAAACACCCCCTTACATTTTGCTTAATAACTCAGTAACTAATCCGAATTTTCAAAAACTGAAAACATCACGTTTTAGAGCTTAAAATACTCTTTCCAACATCCCCAAATCATTTAAATCTAGTGAAAAACAAACGAAAAATTATATCTCAAAAATAAGCAATTTTCAATACTTAAATCGAAAACTCTAATTTCAACACTTAAGGGCAGTTTCATTCGCAAATATTCACACAAAACTACCCCAAATTACAACAAATCGGATTTGTAGTTGCCATTACGTTTTCCAGTTGTCCATGGAGTTCTTCCCACTCATCAATGAGATATTAACTGTTTATCTTTCAAATTATTGGAAGAAAATCTTCAACTTTATACGACTGTTTCGGGAAAACCATCACTACTATTGGGGAAATTCTTGCAAATTTAGAAAGCGGCTTCACTTCTCTATCAACTAACCATAATTTTATTGGAAAATTAACAATATTACCCCAATTATAAGAGAAAATTAAGACAATTCTATGGAATTACAACAAAAGAACACCCCCTTACATTTCCCCCAATAACTCATAAAGTGAACCGAATTTTCCAAAACGAAAACCACCGCACTGTAGAACTCAAAAGACTCTATCCAACACCCCCCAAATCATATAAATCGAATGGAAAATAAACGAAAAATCGCACTTCAAAACCAACTAATTTACGACAATCTCGGCTTTACAGTCGCCGTATTCGTACGAAATCGTTTCGTCAACTCCTTCTGCATCGCCTGTTGATCCTGTTGACTCGCCTTCGTTATCTGCTCCATAACTTCATGATTATAAGTTGAATGCAACATCAACGCCAATACACCAGCCCTATTTGCCATACTGCTGCGCAATTGGCGCTCCTTCTCCAACAATTCATCCATCTTCAACCACTGTCGTACACGTTCCAAATCAATTTCGGCCCTACGTAATTTCTCCCAAACATAGTGTTTAATACAGAATTTTTTGGGGGCCCGACAAAATTCCCCAGTTAGATTGAAAACATTGGTAACAATGGGACAACCGCACACTTCATTTTCGGCAATTTTCGGATCTTTCGAATGTTCCGGACATAAAACCCTCAATCGTTTACAATAAGTACGATTTGTTGGATTATAAAAATCACAAAACATATTGTTGCCTTCAATTCGTGTTTTAAATATCGACCCGAATGTAGCTTGACTTTCATATTTATTAAAACATTTATCCATATGTTTGATGGCCGTTTTTGAATGAATTTCATGTCCACAAGTTATACAATAAGTTGAAATTTCATTAATATCATCATCTTTACTATCATAATCCCAATTTGGATCAATTGTAGCATTTTTAGCACGTTCTACTAACAAATCTAATTCATTATGGCGTTTATCTAATTCGTGTAAAATCAATTTAACTTCGATTTGTTGTTTACGAATCAATTCGAGTTGTTTTATATTCAATTCCTCTGCAATACACGGACTTAATGACCATTCTTGTAAACGTTGTGGTAAAACTTGTAAAATACGATTTGTTGCCAATTTTAAACCACATTCATCTGAACAATATTTCGAACCATACCGTGCACTATTAATACAAGTCGGACCATAACACTGTCTCGGATAATCGGTCATTAGATGATAATTTGATGGTAATTCAATATCTGAATTGGAATCGCGTCGTTTACGTCTACTACCTAAATTACCACTATAATTAACACAAATCCTCTGTTTACACGATTTTAATCGTGTTAATTGAGTACTACCGTGTTTAACACGTTTCAAACAAACATCACAACGACCGCAATCTTCAGTACGGTAACAACCGATACAATCGCCGCAACGTTTTTGTTTTTTTTCGGTTTTATTATCGGTGCGTTCTTTGCGTTTCCGGTATTTACGGTAGTCTTGATTATCGAAATCGGTGGTTGTGGTGGTGGTTGTTGTGGTGGTGGCCGTGCTGATTTCGTCCCGTTTAGTTTTCCAACGGGTACGTAATGTGGGATCTTCATCGTTACAACGTACACAGATGTATTGTTTGATCATTTTCGATTCACGTTCGGATATATTGACACAATCACCATGGTACCATTCTTCGCAGGCGTCACAGGCGATCATGAAACGGGAACTGTCAGATGAACGGCATATACAATAGGCTTGTCCATCTAGTTTTAATACGGTGTCGATTTTTGATTGGCGTTCGGGTAATAGGAATTGTTTGGCGATTTCTTCACGCTGGAAATTTAATTTAATTCGTTATTAAACAAATTAATTCATTTGTTTAATCGAATAATTACCGAAATATCCTTTTTACGTGACATTTTCAATGCGATTCACTACAACAAAACTAACATAACCTCAATTTTTTCGATTTTAATTTTATTCAAATAAATACTCACCAATTCGATTATAATTGATAGAAATCGTTGATTTATTGTTTAAAATATTTGTTTTTACCACAATTCGGATTATAATTGCGAAAATTCGTTAATTATATCGATTTATTGGCTAATGATTTGACAGGTTAGCCAACTGTCAACAACATAACCTCAATTTTTCTATTATTTTAATTATTTTGAAAACCAATTTTTAATAATTATTAATTAAAATTATATTTTTTTTAATTTCATTATAATTACGAAAATTCCTTGTTTTTAAAAGATATTTCCAATGATTGATCTGGTTCATCAAATGTAATTAATAAACATAACCTCACTTTCTGGTTTTGTTGTGTTGTTTAGAAAAATACTCACTAATTGATGAAATTAATTAAAATCGTTAATTTTATATAATTTTTTATAATTATTTTAAATGTAAATGCGAAAATTCGTTAATTAATTAACGAATAACGAATTAATTCGAAAAATATATGGAACTGATCAGATTAGCCAACTGTAAATAATGAAATTAACACCAACATAACCTAAATTTTTTCAATTTTTCTTCAATTCAAATGAATACTCACCAATTCGATTATAATTGATAGAAATCGTTGATTTATTGTTTAAAATATTTGTTTTTACTACAAATTCCGATTATAATTGCGAAAATTCGTTAATTATATCGATTCATTTGCTAATGATTTGACAGGTTAGCCAACTGTCAACAACATAACCTCAATTTTTCTATTATTTTAATTATTTTGAATACCAATTTTTAATAATTGTTATTTGAAATATTGTTTTTTTTTTTGTAATTCCCACTATAGTTATGAAAATTCTATATTTTTGAAAATATTTTCCAATTATTGATCAGGTTAATCTACTATAACTAACATAACCTCACTTTCTGTTTCGTTTTGTGTTGTTTAAAACAATTGATTGACTAAAATCATTAAAACCGTTAGTTTTGCATAATTTTTTTCTATTATTTTGTTTGTAAATGCGAAAATTCGTTAATTAATTAATTAAGTAAATAATAAACGATTGATCAGATTGGCCAACGTTAAATAACGAAATTAAATTGAACATAACCTCACTTTTTCCAATTTTTCTATTCAAATAAGTACTCACCAACTCGATTATTATTGATAAAAATCGTTGATTTATTAATTAAAATAGTCGTTTTTACTACAATTCCGATTATAATTGCCAAAATTCGTTAATTAATTCCTGTCTTGCTATAACGATTTGACAGGTTAGCCAACTGTAAATGACATAACCTCAATTTTTCTATTTTTTGAATTATTTCGAAAAATACCAATTATTAATTGAAATGTTTTTTTTGATCCCATTATAATTACGAAAATTCCTTGTTTTTAAAAATATATTTCCAATGATTAATCAGGTTAACCAACTGTAAATAACAAACATAACCTCACTTTCTTGTTTTGTTCTGTGTTGTTTAGAAAAATAATCACTAGTTGTTGAAATTAATTAAAATCGTTAATTTTATATAATTTTTTGTAATTATTTTAATTGTAAATGCGAAAATTCGTTAATTAATTAATTAATTACAAGAATATAAATTGATCAGATTAGCCAACTGTAAATAACGAAATTAGCGCGAACATAACCTCACTTTTTTCAATTTTTTTTCTATTCAAATACTCACCAATTCGATTAGAATTAATAAAGATCGTTGATTTATAGATTAAAATAGTCGCTTTTACTGTAATTTCAATAAAAATTGTGTACTTTCGTTAATTAATTCCTTTCTCGCTGTAACGGTTTGACAGGTTAGCCAACTGTAAATGACATAACCTCAATTTTTCCACTTTCTTGAATTATTTCGAAAAATACCAATTATTAATTGAAATATTGTTTTTTTTTTTGATCCCATTATAATCACGAAAATTCCTAGTTTTTAAAAATATATTTTCAAAGATTGATCAGGTTAATCAACTGTGAATAATAAACATAACCTCACTTTCTGGTTTTCTTGTGTTGTTTAGATAAATACCCACAAACTGTTGAAATTAGTTAAAATCGTTAATCTTATATTTTTTATAATTTTTTATAATTGTTTTAATTGTAAATGTGTTAATTCGTTAATTAATTAATTAAATCGAAGAATAATTTAGAATTGATCAGATTAGCCAACTGTAAATAACGACATTAAAACGAACATAACCTCACTTTTTATTAATTTCGTGTAATTTAACAAAAAATACTCACTAATTAACAAAATAATTAATAATTATAATTGAAATATTCTATTTTAAATCACAAATAATTATCCTTTTAATTATATTTGTGTAGATTTGTTAATTAATTTGATATGTTTATTTACAATAATCGATCAGATTAGCCAACTGTAAGTAACTAAACTGCACTATTTTTTAATAATAATTCGAATAATTTTACAATTAGGCTAATTTTCTTGGACTAATTGCAAAAAAAATTCAATTAATCGATTTACGTACATTTTTATTCGATAAATAGTGAATTTATTTAAAATTGGCTGCACGGTTTTAAAATAAAACCGAACATAACCTCACTTTTTTCAATTTCAGGTTATTTTAATACAATACCAATTAACTAATAATTGGTAAAATTCATCAATTTATCAATTAGAATGATTGTTTTTAACACAATTTTCATTATAATTGTGGTAATCCTTCAATTAATTCAATAAATCCCCAATTTTTGTCAAGATAGCCAACTGTAAGTAACTTAATTTCACCATTTTTAAACAATAATTCCATCGAATTAGCATAAGAGGCAATATTAATTATAGAAATTTAGTTAATTTAACGACTATGAAATTGCCATTATAATAGTAGATTTGTTTACGGTTGGCTAAACTGTTTTGTGCAAAAATTAAAACAAAAATAACCTCACTTTTTGTTAGTTTGGGTTATCCAAGAGAGCGTTGACCGATTAATTAATCATTGGAAAAAATTGAGAGTTTATTAATTAATTGCAATCGTCATTACGAAAATTCTAGTGTAGCCAACTATAAATAACCAAATTTCTCCATTATACTGTTTTCTATAAATTATTTTGAAATTACTTAATAATTTGTATGATTTTTTTATCAATAATAGAAAATTCAATTATTTATCGATTAACAAATTTAAAATGGTGGTTTGTTTCTAAATAGTTGGCTATATTGTTTTCGATTCGTTTGTTTTATTTTCTAAAGAGTCATTATTAAAATAACAAAGAAGGCTACGATATTCTGTTAGTATTAATGACAGAATATAGCCTTCTGTGTTCTTTTTGCGATTTTTTTCAAATGTTCGATTTCGTTGCTTTGTGGTATTTTGGCGGGGTTTTCAAATAATATCGCCTTATTATTTTCAAATATATTAAAAAAATACATTTATTTGTCACCGTATTCTTCATTAATATCAAATAAAATATACAAAAAAAAAATAAAAATTAACATATTTACAAATTTGATTACAAGACACTAGTTGACAATACAGGGGATCCTCTCTAAAAAATTGATAAAATTTCGAATTTTGATATACGGCGAATTTAGTCTTTTAAAATACTAGAGATAACCTCCTATAATTGTCGCCTAGTTGATAGTCTTGTCGATAACTTGGTGTTCTAATCGAGGTACAAATTGACATCAAGCAGTCTAATAGCCGGTCTTTCCTGGTACACCATAACTGGTGGAGACGCCACCACCGCCGCCACCACCACCACCACCGCCGCCTCCATGACCGCCGCCAATTCCGCCACCGTGACCGCCGCCAATTCCGCCTCCAATACCGCCGCCAATTCCGCCACCGATACCGCCGCCAATTCCACCACCGATACCGCCGCCATCTCCGAAACCTAAACAATTAGGTTAGTTTTGTTCGATTTGTTTTTTTGGTTTGATTTACCACCGCCGATGCCGCCGCCGAAACCGCCACCACCGCCAAATCCGCCACCACCGCCGAATCCGCCGCCACCGCCGCCTCCGAATCCACCGCCACCACCGCCGCCGGTTTTCTGGAAATTAAAAACAAATTAAATCCACATAGGTAACTAGATTGAGTACAACTTTCTCTTGTTGTCTCTATTTTCAATTGATAGTTGAATGAGTGCGACAAGGATGGTTATAGTGAAATTGACATTTGAAAGTATTTCGCATGCAAATAATTGAATCTTTCACTGGTGACATGATTTTTATTGTTTTTTTTTTGTATTCTAACCTGTGTTTTGTATCTGATAAAGTAGACTTCCGGCTTGCTGGGCTGAGTGGGCACTGGTGTTGGAATTGTTATTTCCGGTGCCTCTTCCGGTTTCTTAACCAACACATAAACCAAAGTCTTCTCTTCGTTTTGTGGTTGTAACGGAATTACCGGAGCTGTTGGTGCCGGAGCACTTGGCGCCTAATTAGCAAACAATCAACCAATTAGAAAACAACAAACAATTGAAAAAATCCCCACTTACTTTGATGAAGATAATTTTGTAGTGTTTCTGAGCTTGGCCAACTTGGATCGGCCGTTGTGGACGGAATTCCTCCGGTTCCGGTGGTGGAACGTGGACGTAGATGTGTTTCTGGACGGTGGTGCCGCCGCCGAAACCACCGCCAAAACCACCACCACCGCCGCCACCGAAACCGCCGCCAGCGCCACCTCCGAAACCACCACCACCACCACCACCAAAGCCTGTAATTGGATCATTGAAACGATTTCAAAGTTAGATTGGCGGTAATTACCGCCACCGCCGCCGAATCCGCCGCCACCGCCGCCGAATCCACCGCCGCCAAATCCGCCGCCACCGAATCCACCGCCACCGCCACCGCCTCCATGGCCGCCGCCGCCGAAGCCACCGCCACCGCCTCCATGACCGCCGCCGCCGCCGAAACCGCCGCCACCGCCGGATGGGGCGCCGTAACTGCTCGATGGCGGGCTGTAACTGTAGCCGGCTTCAGGACGGGCATTGGCCGCCATCGCTAAGGCTGCTATCAACTGGAAAAAATTTCAAATTAATTAGCAATTATTTTTTTTAATCGGGCAATTTAATTGGACATCAATTGCTCAATTAACAGGTGTTTGATGATGGCAACTTTCTATGTGATTTATTGACTGAATTGGTAGTAAAAATGGGGAAATTACACGTGTTAAAATGGGGAAGAATGCCATTATTAACAACAGATCGAACAATAACACGATTTACAATGAATTCAACGAACAACTGACTCTTAATTAAAATACAACACGTGTTTATTGTTTTATTATTATTATTAGAAATCGTGCGAAAATGTCTTCTTTATTTTCTATTTTATTCCAACGATAAAGAAGAGGAAAACAACCCGGAAAAGTCCGAAGTGAAAGTTTTTGTAATTTTTAAAAATTCCCACGAGTTACGCGTCCATTCCAGCATTGAAATCTCTACAAATTTCGGCCCAAATTCAAGCGAATTTTACGGAAAATCGATGGAAATTGTTGGAGAAAATCAAACAACATTATCTATTCAAGAAACGAACAAGAAAAGCCTGAAATGGAAGCTTTCTTGCTGTTTTTTTTTGATGGAATTTGCGGGTTACTCGCTACACTAGCATTGAAGTCTCCGTGAAATTTCGACAAATTCGGGCGAATTTTCGCTAAAAATCGATGAAAATAGCTTTTTTAAGTTCGTTTTGTGTCGCAGAATATAAACAACCCGGAAAAGCCCAAATTGGAAGCTTCTTAGAGTTTTCCAATTAAATTGGCATCGGGTATCCGCATTCAAATCTCCACGAATTTTGGATAAATTCAAGCGAATTTCTATCTTGGAAATTATTTGCAAAATAAATAACAATTGTATTTGTGCCACGAAAACGGAAAACAACCCGGAAAAGCCCAAACGAAAGCTCCGGCTGTTTTTAAATTAAATTCGCAAAGGTTACTCGCCTGTTCTGCAATTAAAGTCTCCGGGAATTTTCGGAAAAATCGAGTAAATTTTCCAGAAAAACCGTTGAAATTGTTTTGGAAAATAAACAAAATGTCTTCTCGATTTGCCATTTTGGCCATCGAGGGAAAACCGCCCGGAAAAGCCCAAAATTATTTTGAAATCAATCGAGTTAGTCGCCGGTTGTAGCATTGAAGTCTCCGCGAATTTTCGCCCAAATTCCAGTTGACTTGACGGGAAATCGACGATAATTGTTCTTTATAGGAGAACAACCCGGAAAAGCCCCAAATTACACTTTCTATGCAATTGGAAAAATCGCGGGGTTGCTCGGCTATTGTAGCATTGAAGTCGCCGGAATTTTCGCGAAAAATCGCCAAAACTGAACAAATTACTCGGTAATTCCACGAAACAACCCGGAAAACGCCAAAATGGACGGTTTTCGAATTAAATTCACGGGATTACTCGCCGATTCTAGCATTAAAGTCTCCGGAAATTTCGTTTAAAATCAAGCAATTTACGGGAAATTATTGCAGAAAATACAAAAATAATAATAATAAATAAGCAACGGATACATACCAGTAATGGTTTCATCTTCATAAACCACAAAACTATGATCAAATGATGGTTTCGTCTTATCCTACATTGCCTTAAATACTCGCCGATCCCCACTTGGTTTCGTTGAATTGAAGAAAAAAAAATGAAGATTCACACTCTTGTCTTTTTTAGAAGATCTAGTAGTAGTAGTAGTAGTAGTAATAAGAATAATAATAATGGTAATAATAATAGTAATAATAATAGTCAGAGTAGTAGTAAGTAGAGGAGGATAACAATGGAGAAGAAGCAGCTTGAAATCCGTACACTTTACCGGAATTGTGTTGAATAGAAAGAGATAGACATATATATGTCTATATAGTTGGGTAAATAAATAACTACAACAATACTGAAGATTTTACATTCACTTTACTGTAGGTGTACTTTTACTAGACTCCAATGAGGTCCTATTTATTTTAATAATAATAATAATAGTAGTAGTAGTAACATTAATAATAGAAGAGATTTTAATAATAGTTCAACATAAATCAATTTTTCTCACATTGTAATTAAGGAATTTGCATTAATTAACATTAATTTATACTGTTCTACATTTAATTTCTTCTAAAATTGATAAGAATCAACGTTTTTTTCTGTTGGGAATATTGCAAAATTTGCGGAGATTTCAATAGGCGATCAGTACGGAAACTTGTCGAATTAATCGGTTGTTTTGATCGATTTGTCGATTAAATTTCCACTAATTATTGTGGATTTCGTTCAATTTGTAATTGATTTCCTCTATTCGATTGGGTTTCAGTTGAAAATCGGCGATTTTTGCGGAAATAACGCGAAATTCGTGGTGATTTCAATGGGAGATTAACACAGAAACCCGGCTGTAAAACCACGTTAATTATTGTACTTTCGCTTCAATTTACCGTGAATAATCGATATTTATTGTAGAATTTATTATCTGAATTAATTGGAAGATTCGTGGAGATTTCAATTGGAGATTAGTGTAAAAACTTGCAGAAGCCATTAATTTTTGGCCGATGGAATTTGAGTAATTTCCATTGATTGTAGTGGATTTAGCCCAATTTTCAGTTAATTGACGATATTTGAGCGATTTTCAGTTGAAAATTGGCGATTTTCGTGGAAATTATGCGAAAATTTCGGGAGACTTCAATAGTAGATCAGACCTTAAACTCGCCTGTAAAGCAATTTTTTATCGATAAAATCATCGAATTTCCATTAATTTAGTTCAGATTCTAATCTGCGCGAGATAATTGGCAACATTTTGGCAATTTCAGTAATTGATTCATACAAAATCGATAAATCACAATTCAATAATTGATTGATTTTTTTGAAAATGATCGATATTTACCGAAGAATTGGTGGTTTTTGTCCAAAAAACCGGAAAATTCGTGGAGACTTCAACGGTCAGTAAGCACAGAAACCCGCCTGTAAAATCAATTTTTAATCGATAAAAAAACAACCGATGTTCATTTCGTCGATTTTTGTTGAAAAATAGGAATAATTGTGGAGACTTCAACAGTCGATCAACATAAAAACTCGCCTGAACAAACAATTGCTCATCGAGAAAATCTACAAATTCCCACTAATCATCGTCTGATTATCTAATCGATAATAAATAATCGATATTCATTTGAAAATTGGCGATTTTCGTTGAAATATCCCGGAAATCGGTGGTGACTTCAATGATCGGTGAGCACAGAAACCTGCCTGTAAACCAATTTTTCATCAACAACTAAACAAATATCCACCAACTAACTTATTTTCAATTAAAATTCTTATAAATTGACCATCTCGAATCGATATTTGGCCAGAAATTGGCGATTTTTGTTGGAAAACTAAGAAAATTAGCGGAGACTTCAATGGTCGATCAACATAGAAATCCGCCTGAATCAACAATTTCTCATCGATAAAATCCACAAATTACCCTCGATTTAACCTAATTACTAAATAATCTATAAAATAACCAAAATTTGCTTGAAATTGGCGATTTTTGTTGAAATAATGCGGAAATTCGCGGAGATTCCAATAGTCGATGAGCACAGAAACTTGCCTGTAAAATCAAATTTTCATCGATACAACAAATTTTCAGCTAATTTTAATTGAAATTGTGGTTGTTTGGCTGAAAATTAGCGATTTTCATTGCAAAATTAGGAGATTTCAATAGTGGATCCGTAGAGAAACTCGGCTGAACAAACAATTTCTCATCGATAAATCCACAAATTCACACTAATTACCATTAATTCACCTCCACTACTAATTAATCAACAATAAATAATCGATATTCATTTGAAAATTGGCGATTTTTGTTGAAATAACCCGGAAATCGGTGGTGACTTCAATGATCGATCAGCACAGAAATCTGCCTGTAAACCAATTTTTCATCAACAAATGAACAAATCTCCGCCAACTAACTTATTTTCAGTTAAAATTCTTATAAATTGGCCATCTCGAATCGATATTTGGCTAGAAATTGGCGATTTTTGTTGGATAACTAAGAAAATTCGCGGAGACTCCAATAGTCGATGAGCACAGAAACTCGCCTGTAAAATCAAATTTTCATCGATACAACAAATGTTCACTAATTTTAATTGAAATTGTTGTTGTTTGGCTGAAAATTAGCGATTTTCATTGCAAAATTAGGAGATTTCAACAGTCGATCCGTAGAGAAACTCGGCTGAACAAACAATTTCTCATCGATAAATCCACAAATTCACACTAATTATCATCAATTCACCTCTACTGCTAATTAATCAACAATGAATAATCGAATTCACTTGAAAATTGGCGATTTTCGTTGAAATAATACGGAAAATCGTGGCGACTTCAACGGTCGATCACGCTGGCAACTTGCATGAAATTTCTCCATTGTTACGATGTTTTCAGGTCTATCCTTGACCTTGTCATAGATAATTGTGCGAATTTTCCATCTCTGTTTCTGTCACAATTTATGACGTCATTTCTAATAATTTACAGCGAGATGTATGTCAATAAGGCGGTTGAAGAAAGCGAAAATTAAGATTTCTACAGGGCGTCCCAATAGTGCCGACCCAATACCGGTAACAATAATAAAAAATAATTGACAAATAAATAGAAAATTTTCGAAATTTTTGACAACAAATAACCGCAAAATAGGGTGAGATTTATTTCATTTTTTTATTTATTTTGTAATAATAATAGTAATAATAATAGTAATAACAATGATAATAACAAAATTTTATAAATTTATGAGAATTGTTACAATTCTTCATTTTCGTCTTTAATAACAATAAAACTCCAAGTAGGCGCTGATTATTTGCAATTGTTTATTTCGTTTTTGTTTCTTTGTTACCATTATTATTATTATTATTATTATTATTATTGCAATTACGTACATAAAAGTTGACTAATCAACAATATAGAGTAGCCTGTGAAATTACAACATTCATTTGTTCTAAAATCATTACATACTAGATTTCTTCTCATCTTTGATCTTTCATTATAGAATCAAAGTCGCCTATGTATTTTTCATGTTTCATCTTCAATTAATCACAACTTCCTCAACATCAAATTACCATTCACTTTAGTCGCCATTTTGAATTACCATCAATATTATTATTATTATTGAAGAGTACATTATCGGAAATAATTTCATGAAAAAAGATGGCGATATTATTTATGCCGGTCACTAAACTAACACATTATTGTGAAAGTCAATTTTTCGTATTTCTATTAAAACTAGATGGCAATAGAATTAGACAAATGAATTAAAAATAAACAATTGAATATTGTCGACATCTTGATATTTAAAACAATCCATCTTTGTTTAATTGTTTCGATTAGAAAGCGACAGTGAATCCGTGAGTTGACTTGATTTTAATTGATTATTCAATTGATTCATTTGTTTTATTTTTCTTTTTTTTTAATTTATTATTGTTGTTGTTCGAATTCTATGTTAGTTGCCATGGAAACAATTTGAATCGTCATTAGAGAGAGATGAATAGAGGAATTTCTAATTTAATTAAAATCGCTTTATCTCTGTCTATTTACACGTTAATATTTTCTATGGATTGATTGCACAATAGTTTTTTTTTTTTTTTTGATAAATTACATCTGAATGGTGATAGAAAGAAAATGAAAGGATGATTTAGAAAATTTAAAGTAGGCTGTGATTGGTATTCGAGACCTAAATGAAATTGAAACCGACTAGATTTCCTTATTTATTATCGAATTTTCTATAAACGCACTATTTTCGATGCTGTTATAAATCTAGGGTTATTTATTAGTTCACTGTTGGTATATCGGATTATAAACGCACAGTTTTTGAGGTTATTGTAAATCTAGGGGAATTTCTTTGTTCAAAGTTGGTAGGTTGATCATAATCGGTGGTGCCAACTTTTCCTTGATGGTTTTTATTGTGTGGTTACTGAAAATTTTAACTTTCATTTACTTTTCAATTACAATATAATAAATGTGATAAAATCGTCATGAAAGTACAGTAATTTCTTGATGAAAGTCGTTAAAATATCGTAGAATTTAATGATAGATTAAGACACGAAATTTTGTCTTATAAATCGACAATTCGCTTGTGTAAATTTCTCTTATTTTTCATTCATTATGGGCAATTATTTTGTAAAATTAGTTCCGAATTATTGAAAAATGATTGTTTTACAAATTATTTTGATAAAAAATCGCTATATCGTTGGAGAAAACCTGAAATTTGCTGAAATTTGACGAAAGATCATGGAGACTTCAACGGGAGATAAGCATGGAAACCCGTCTGAAATTGACAGTTTTTCGTTTGATTACAGCTGGAGACTTCAATGGTAGATGAGTAAAGAGATTTGCCTGAATTCTGCTATTGTAGGATTTCAGTTGGAGACTTTAATGGGAGGTAAACAATGAGACTCGCCTGAAATTTGCTGTTTTTTGTGAAATTTCATCTAGAGACTTTAATGTTGGATAAACACAAGAACTCTCCTGAAATTTACCGTTTTTTGAAGACTTCAGTAGTAGTTAAACATGAGAATACAGCTGGAGTCTTTAATGCTAGCTAAGAACAGGAACTTCTCCGAAATCTGCCCTTTTCTTATGCACTTATAGCTGGAGACTTTAATGGTAGATAATTATAGGAACTCGCTTGAAATTTACAGTTTTTCGTGTGATTACAGCAGGAGACTTCAATGGTGGGTAAGTACAGAGATTTGTCTGAATTTGCAGTTGTCTAGTAGGATTTCAACTGGAGACTTTAATGGTGGATAATTATAGGAACTTGCTTGAAACTTGCTATTTTCTAGAGCGATTCCAGTTGGAGACTTTAATGGGAGGTAAACAATGAGACTCTCCTTAAATTTGCTATTTTTCGTGAAATTTCAGCGGAACTCTCCTGAAATTTACCATTTTTTGAAGACTTCAGTAGTAGTTAAACATGAGAATACAGCTGGAGTCTTTAACGCTAAATAAGAACAGGAATTTCCCTGAAATCTGCTCTTTTCTTATGCACTTATAGCTGGAGACTTTAACGGTAGATGAGTCAAAAGACTTGCCTGAAATCTGCTTTTATCTAGTAAGATTTCAGATGGAGACTTTATTGGTGGTTAATTATAGGAATTCGCTTGTAATTGCTATTTTCTAGAGACTTTAATGGGAATGAGACTTGCCTTAAATTTGCTGTTTTTTGTGAAATTTTAGCAAGAGACTTTAATGTTGGATAAACACAGGAATTCTCCTGAAATTTACCGTTTTTTGAAGACTTCAGTAGTAGTTAAACATGAGAATACAGCTGGAGTCTTTAATGCTAGCTAAGAACAGGAACTTCCCCGAAATCTGCCCTTTTCTTATGCACTTATAGCTGGAGACTTTAATGGTAGATAATTATAGGAACTCGCTTGAGATTTGCTATTTTCTAGAGCCATTCCAGTTGGAGACTTTAATGGGAGATAAACAATGAGACTCTCCTTAAATTTGCTATTTTTCGTGAAATTTCAGCGGAACTCTCCTGAAATTTACCGTTTTTTTGAAGACTTCAGTAGTAGTTAAACATAAGAATACAGCTGTAGTCTTTAATGCTAGCTAAGAACTTCTCCGAAATCTGCCCTTTTCTTATGCACTTATAGCTGGAGACTTTAATGGTAGATAATTATAGGAACTCGCTTGAGATTTGCTATTTTCTAGAGCCATTCCAGTTGGAGACTTTAATGGGAGATAAACAATGAGACTCGCCTGAAATTTGCTGTTTTTTTTGTCGTTTTCAGATGGAGACTTTATTGTTGGATAAACACATGGACTCGCCTGAAATTTACTGTTTTTAGCTGAAGACTTTAATTGTAGTTAAACATCGGAATACAGCTGGAGTCTTTAACGCTAGATAAGAACAGGAACTTTCCCGAAATTTGCTCTTTTCAGTTTTTATAGCTGGAGACTTTAATGGTTCTAGAGCGATTTCAGATGGAGACTTTAATGGTAGGTAAATAGTGAAACTCGCCTGAAATTTGCTAGGGTTTTTTTTGTGAAATTTCAGCTGGAGACTTTAATGTTGAATAAATAGGGGAACTCGCCTGAAATTTACTATTTTTTAGTACCTAGTAGTTAAACATGGGAATACGCCAGAAATTTGTTGTTCTTTTTTGAGATTACAGCTGGGGTCTTTAACGCCAGGTAAGAACAGGAACTCTCCTGAAATCTGCTCGTTTCTTATGCATTTATATCCGGAAACTTTAACGGTAGGTACATAAACTTGGAAACTCGCTTAAAATTTGTAATTACCTTGGTGGAGATTTTAATGTTAGTGAAAATACAAAAACTCACCTGAAATTTGCTATTTTCTAATAGGATTTCAGATGGAGGCTTCAATGATTGATAAGCATAGGAACTCGCTTGAAATTAACTCTTTTTTTGTAAAATTATGGCTGGAGACAAATAGTAGATAAGCATGAAGCTTCGCCTGAAACTTCCTGTTCTTTCTTGAAATTTCAGCTAAAAACTTTGAAGGTAACTGAGAACAGAACCCCATCAAAAATTTGCTGTTCTTTCGTTAGACTTCAAATGGAGACTTTAAGGGTCGGTGAGAAAAGAAACTCGCCTGAAATTTGCTGTTTTTTGGGCGATTATAGCTGAAGACTTTAATGGTAGATCATCACATAAACTTTCCTGAAATTTGCTGTTTCTATGAAATTACAGCTGAAGACTTAAGTCTGTCATCCTGTCTAAAATTTTCTTTTTTTTTTCGTGAAGTTTTAGCTGCAGCGTTTAATGGTAGGTAAGCAGAGGAACTGGTCTGAAATTTGCTTTTTTTGTGAAGTTACAGTTAGACTTCAACGGTAGATAAGCATAAGAACTCGCCTGAAATTTGTTGTCCATTCGTCAATTCGTTAGCTGAAGAAAAGTCTTCAGCTATTAAAGAATAGTAGGTAAGCATGAGAACCCGCCTGAAATTTGCTGCTCTCAAGCCTTCAGCTTTCTTTTCTTTTCTCCTTTTACCTACCATTGTAGGTGGCGACTTTAAGGGCAAGTGAGAAAAGGAAATCATCTGAAATTTGCTGTTTTTTTTTGTGCAATTATAGCTGAAGACTTTAATGGCAGATAATCACATAAATTTTCCTGAAATTTGCTGCCTCTTTATGGAATTACAACTGAAGACTTGAATGGTAGTAAACCTGCCACTCTACCTAAAATTTACCTCTTTTTTGTGAAGTTTTAGCTGGAGAGTTTAATGGCAGATAAGCATAAGAACTCGCCTGAAATTTGTTGTCAATTCGTGAGGCCTTAGCTGAAGACTTTAAAAGGTAAACATGAGAACTTGCCTGAAGTTTGCTGCTCTTTCGTGACATTTCAGCTGGAGACTTTAACAGTAAATAATTACAGGAACTCGCTTGAAATTTGCTATTCTTTTGTGGGATTTCAGCTGAAGGCTCTAATGTTAGGTAAAAGGTTTTAGCTGGAGAGCTTAATACTAGATAAGCAGAGGAACCTGACTGAGTTGGAGACCTTTATGATGGATAAAAATAGGAACCCGTCTGAAATTTGTTGTTTTTCCGTCAGTTTTTAGCTGAAACCTGAACTGCTAGCTAAGCTTGAAATTTGCTGTTCTTTCATGAGATTTTATCTAGAGACTTTAATGATTGGTAAGCAGAAGAACTCGCTTGCAATAAACTGTTTTTTCTGAAATCTTGAATGAAAACAAATTTTTCGAAATAAATCCACCTGAAAATCAATGTTTTGCAGAATTTTCAGTTGTTGTGCTACAATTTGTGCGTCTTATTGAAAAACCTGAACAAAAATATTTCAGCTAATGCTTGTATTCAAAAATCTGTTAAAGAAATTACTAAATTATTGGATTACTTGGAAATTTCCGGAAAACGATGGGAGACTTTAATGCTGCATTAAATCAAATAATCGTCTGAAAAATCGATAGATTTTACATAATTTACGATTAATAAGCCGTGTTTAATTGGAAATCGTTGGAATTCTATTGAATAATCAAGTGAAAATAATGGTGACTTCAATCGTTGATTAGGAAAGAAACTCGCCTGAAAATCATTTAAAAATCCATCAGAAAAACGTCACGTCTATGTATAATCACTTTCTTTTCAAATTTCCCGATTAACACTATTGTTAGGACATTAAAGAAAATAATTATTATTAAGTTATTTGATATTATCGAGCTGTAATTGAATTAGCGATTTCTCTTTTTTTTCTTTTTATTAGATTTACGTGAATCTTTTCCTAACAACTAACAACTAACAACAACAAGAACAAGAGGAGAAATTACCGTGTGAATTTCATTTAGAATTTTTGCAAACAAAATCAGATCGCCCTTTATTCGTTGTACTCGATTTCAGTCTATGCGGAAAAGAAAGATGAGGGGGCGGTCCTTCCTGCTGTAACCTCACGACCTCTCTCTTTCTCTTTCGCTTCTTCTCTCTCCATCCTTCTCTATTCATCTTTACAGATTAACGATCAACGAGCGTTTCGATACAGGAAATGACAAGAAAGAAGAAACATTAGAAATTTCCCGTACAAACCGAACAATAATCTTTCACTTATACCAACTGTCTTTGTCCAGTTGAGGAATCCGCTTAAGAATGTTTTTTTGTGTGCAAGAAACCACGAAATCGGTGTCAGTTTAGATTTATTTTCAATTAATTTGTCATCAATTATCGATTAGCAGCTGCAAATTAGCGATTTTTATTGAAAGTAATTAAAAAATTGCGGAGACTTCAATAGCAGTCGAGTAGAGAAACCCGCATGAAAATTGGTTTTTTCTCGAAAAATTTGGTTCAATTTTCAGCTAATTTGTCACGAATAATCGATATTTGGTTGATTTTTGTTGAAATTATTGAAAAAATCGTGGAGACTTCAATAGTAGTCGAGCAGAGAAACCCGCATGAAAAATCAAAAAAATCAATAAATTCCGGTGAATTAGGGCAGATTTACTCTAATTTTCGCTTAATTTATCCTGAATTATTGATATTTTATTGCAAAATTGCGATTTTTGTTGAAAAAAATTGCAAAAATTGTGGAGACTTCAACAGAAGTCGAGTAGAGAAACCCGCCTGAAAACTCGTTTTTTGTCGAGAAAATCAACAAATTTACTTTAATTTTCACTTAATTTATCCTGAATTATCGATATTCGATTGGAAATTTGCATTTTTTGTTGAAATTTTTGCAAAAATCCTGGAGACTTCAACAGGAGTCGAGTAGAGGAACCTGCCTGAAAACTCGTTTTTTTGTCGAGAAAATCAACGAATTTGCTTCAATTTTACTTAATTTGTCACGAATAATCGATATTTGAAATATTTTTGTTGAAATTATTGGAAAAATCGTGGAGACTTCAATAGTAGTCGAACAGACAAACCCGCATGAAAAATTCAAAAAAATCAATAAATTCCGGTGAATTAGCGCAGATTTACTCTAATTTTCGTTTAATTTACCCTGAATTGTCGATATTTTATTGAAAAATTGTGATTTTTGTTGAAAAAAATTGCAAAAATCGTGGAGACTTCAACGGGAGTCGAGTAGAGAAACCCGCCTGAAAATTCGTTTTTTGTTGAGAAAATCAATGAATTTGTCTCAGTTCTACTTACAATTAGTTTGTCATGAATAATCGATATTTGAAATGATTTTTGTTGAAATTATTGCAAAAATCGTGGAGACTTCAATAGTAGTCTAGTAGAGAAACTTGCTTGAAATTTTCAAAAAATAATCAATTAGTGGCGCTGAATTAGGTCAGATTTATTTTAATTTTCGCTTAATTTATCCTGAATTATCGATATTCGATTGGAAATTTGCGTTTTTTGTTGAAATAATTGCAAAAACCGTGGAGACTTCAACAGGAGTCGAGTACAGGAACTTGCGTGAAAATTTGTTTTTTCTCGAGAAAATCAACGAATTTGGTTCAATTTTCACTTAATTTGTCACGAATAATCGATATTCGGTTGATTTTTGTTGAAATTATTGGAACAATCGTGGAGACTTCAATAGTAGTCGAGTAGAGAAACTCGCTTGAAAAATCAAAAAAATCAATTAGTGACGCTGAATTAGGACAGATTTAGTTCAATTTTCGCTTAATTTTCCTGAATTATCGATATTCGACTGGAAAATTTGCGATTTTTGTTGAAATAATTGCAAAAACCGTGGAGACTTCAACAGGAGTCCAAGTACAGGAAACCTGTCTGAAAACTCGTTTTTTGTCGAGAAAATCAACTAATTTGCTTCAATTTTCACTTAATTTGTCACGAATAATCGATATTTGGTTGATTTTTATTGAAATTATTGGAAAAATTGTGGGAGACTACAATAGTAGTCTAGCAGAGAAACCCGCATGAAAATTTCAAAGAAAATCAATAAATTCCAGTGAATTGGGGCTGATTTACTTTAATTTTCGCTTAATTTTTTCCTGAATTATCGATATTCGATTGAAAATTTTGCAATTTTTTGTGGAAATAATTGCAAAAATCGTGGAGACTTCAATAGGAGTCGAGCAGAGAAACCCGCATGAAAATTTCAAAAAAAAATCAATTAGGACAGATTTATTTCAATTTTCGCTTAATTTATCCTGAATGATCGATTTTTGATTGAAAAAATTGCGATTTTTGTGGAAATAATTGCAAAAATCGTGGAGATTTCACCGGTCGATTAGCATAGAAACCCGCCTGTAAAGTCGGATTTTAGCACAATTTTTGTTCAATTTATATGCGAAATGAGATCTTTGTGGAATTTTTGAATTAATTAAGCCTGAAATTGATGTTGGGCAATTAAGATGTGGATGAAGAGCAAAAGATGACGAAATGAAGAGAGCGAGATTTAAAAGAGAGAGATAGAGATAGAGAGAGAGAGGTCGTGCTCCAGATAGAGCCTGTTTGTTATTATTTTTATTACTCCTCTTCCTATAATTTATGTTTTCAGTAATTAAACCAGTAAAGAACATCAACGACTTAAGGCTACTAGATAAAATTGTTGCACAATAAAATGAAAGTAAATCTAGTTGGTGAACAAACAAATTACAACAAATCTCGTTTCGAATGAGTTGTGGAAAAATTTCAGCAATGGAAAATTTTCAATTTTCTTTTCAATTTATCGAGAAAATCTCTCCCAATATGGTTCCTATATACTTTCAGTAGTACGTATATTTGAAGTGATAGGAGGAAATAAATAGTGAAACTATCCGGAATAGATCACGCATTTGTCTTTGTTTAACAATAAGAAATAAATGAAGAGAGCATCAACAACAACAACAACAACAACAAAAACCGAGAGCCTAAAGGCAATAGGTCAAATATTCGTGAGATGGCTTTCATACTTTCACAGGTTAGAATCGTTATTTTTTATACCAATCTCCTCTTCCATGTTATATCGTAGAATTGAACAAAATCCACATAATGTCCCAATAGAACCGGCAAATTTCCACATAATTTCCCCGATTTTCCATCAATAGTTGATTATTGTTGGTTTTTCGTTGAAAATTGGTGGAATTCTAGCGAAAATCGTGGAGACTTCAACGGTCGTCGAATGGAGAAACCCGCTTGAAAAATCGAATTTTCCGTGGAAAATCCACCAAGTTTGTTGAATTGGCGCAAATTTAGATGAATTTTCACTTAATTTATCGTTAATTATCGATAGTCGATTGAAAATTTGCGATTTTCGTTGAAATAATTGGAAAAATCGCGGAGACTTCAATAGTAGTCGAGTCGACAAACTTGCCTGAAAATGTTGAGAAAACCAACGAATTCTATTGAATTGGACAGAATTCGGTTCAATTTTTACTTAATAAGCGATTTTCAGTTGTAAATTGGCGATTTTTGTTGAAATAATTGGAAAAACCATGGAGACTTCAACAATCGATCAGCACAGAAACCCGCCTTGTAAAATCAGACTCTTGACAGCAAATAATACAATTTTTTGTCCAATTCGTTGTTGCTTACAGATAGATGATGTTACTTGCAATTAGTAAATCCTTTGGATATCGTTAGAGACTTCAATGGTTTACCAGAACGGAAACCCCAAAAATCGCCTTTTTATCGAGGAAAATCACCAAATTTTCACCAACTTCGGAGAAATTTAGTTTAATATTCCATTGAAAATGAGCGACTTTAATTGAAAATAAATTGAAAATTTTGGAAATTTAAATGATAGTGGGGTTAAGAAACCCTCCTGAAAACTATTTTTTTATAGAGAAACTCAACAAATTTCACGAAAAAGGTCGCAATTTGCTCTAATTCTTGATAAATTTGTCGCTTATTATCGATACTTGGTTGAAAATTATCGATTTTTGTCGAAATATTTGGAAAAATCGTGGAGACTTCAATAGTAGTCGAGTTAAGAAACCCACCTGAAAACAAATTTCATTAAAATAGTCGCAATGTTCTCTAATTTTAAACAAACTGGTCGTTTATAATCCACACTTGGTTCGAAATTATCGATTTTTCTCGAAATCAATGGAAAAATCCCGGAGACTTCAACAGTAGATTAGTACAAAAACCCGCCTGAATTTTACTAGAATCAACAATTTAGCTCCAGATTAATAGCGATTCAGCTGAAATTTTGTTTAATTTGCAACAAATAAACAAAATTTGAATGAAAATTGCCAATTTTTGTTGAAATCATCGCAGAAAACGTGGAGATTTCACTAGTCGATCAATATTGAAACCCGCCTGAAGATGCGTTTTTTATCAAAAAAAATCAACGAAATTTCAGTAATTATAATAATTTCAAATCAATCCATGATCAATCACTGAAAATTGATCTATTTTCAATGAAAAATCACATAATTATATTGGAATAATACGGAAATTCGTGGAAACTTCAATAGTAGTCGAGTTAAGAAACCCACCTGAAAACAAATTTCATTAAAATGGTCGCAATTTACTCTAATTTTAAACAAATTTGTCGCTTATAATCCACACTTGGTTCGAAATTATCGATTTTTCTCGAAATCAATGGAAAAATCCCAGAGACTTCAATGGTAGATTAGTACAAAAACCCGCCTGAATTTTACTAGAATCAACAATTTAGCTCCAGATTAATAGCGATTCAGCTGAAATTTCGTTTAATTTACAACACATAAACAAAATTTGAATGAAAATTGCCAATTTTTGTTGAAATTATCGAAGAAAACGTGGAGATTTCAATAGTCGATCAATATCGAAACCCGCCTGAAGATGCGTTTTTTATCAAAAAAATCAACGAAATTTCAGTAATTATAATAAATTCAAATCAATCCATGATTAATCACCCAAAATTCATCGATTTTCAATGAAAAATCACAGAATTATGTTGGAATAATAGGGAAATTCGTAGAGACTTCAATAGTAGATCAAGACAGAAATTCGACTGAAACTCAACAAAATCCTCCACAATTAATTAGAAAACATAAAATTCAAGTGGACGTTTCTTGTGGAATACACGATAGAAAAGATGCGTGAGACTATCTAAGTATACTAACGAAAATAAGGACAGTCATTATTTTACTATCGTCGGGCTTTCAATTTCATCGTATGTATTGTAAGTACATGGAACATTATTGATGTTAGCCGGTTTCTACCATTTTCTCTTTAAATAAACAAAACAATAAATGTTCCATTAAATTGAATTTATTATTATTACCTATTATTATTATTATTATTGATAATAATTTTAACGATAACACGATAACCGGTTATCGTTAATACCAACCAGTTGGCCATGGATTTGTTACATAATGTCGTAGCTTTGTTCATATCTCTATTCTACTAAATTTGACGTTTATAATCAGCCGAACTAAGCTAGGACACTACACAAGTAGGTAAGGAGTATTTTAGCTCATAGTAGGCTATGAATTTCGGACGTAGTGTCGTAACTTTGTTCCTACTCGACCACATTTGACATTTGTTACAAGTAAAGCATGGCCAACTATGACGTAGAATTCTAGGCACACCTTGTAACGATATACTTTTTGTACTTCAATTGTTTTATTTATTATTATTATTATTATTATTATTATTATTATTATTATTATTATTATTATTATTATTATTATGGTTATTATTATTATTACTGCAACTTTTTTTTGTATTCTTAAACGCCGCTTACAATAAACAATGCACTTTTCCTATTGTGAAAACAACAGAAAATTTTCACTCTTTTGTTTATCGAATCGAATTTTTCCTGATTTCTACTTATTTATTTTAATTTAATTCGATTTTATTTTTCTATTCAATTGTCACCGATGAAAGAGAAAATTTACGGAAAATTTCACTAAAAAAAAAAAAAAACCTGACACATAATACGATTTATTACGATACAGATTAAAAATAGTAGGCCAACTACAATGGAACACCCTGTATAAACTCATATGGCAAATGAACGAAATTGACGTCACAATAAAATATGAATCGATCTACGACACTGTGTAATCCAAGTAGCGTCAATTATAATGGAACACCCTGTATAAATCTGAAATTTAACGATAATTGGTAGTTGGCCATGCGCTTGTGTAGGTTATGTCGTCACAATGAAATACGACTTAATCTACGACAAGGTGTAATCAATACAAGGCCAACTCAAAGGGAACAGCCTGTATAAATCCGAGCGGCATTATTGACGTCACACCGACATTCAACCAATTGGCGATCTTCGTTACGTAGTGTCGTCACAATAAAGTGCGAACTAATCTACGACACTAGATAGTTGACTCATAGCCAACTATAAACTCACACAAGATCAATGACGTCATATGGTAAATGAACGAAATTGACGATTGTTAGTTGGCCATGTTTTTAGTACTCAGTGACGTCACAATAAAGTATGAATCGATCTACGACACTGTAATCCAGGCAGGGTCAATTATAATGGAACACCCTGTATAAATCTGAAATTTAAGGACAATTGGTAGTTGGCCATGCTTTTGGTACTCAGTGACGTCACAATAAAGTACGAATCAATCTACGATAACACTGTGTAATCAAAACAGGGTCAATTATAATGGAACACCCTGTATAAATCTGAAATTTAAAGATAATTGGTAGTTGGCCATGCGTTTTGGTAGATTATGTCGTCACAATAAAGTACGAATCAATCTACGACAAGGTGTAATCAAGACAAGGCCAACTCAAATGGAACAGCCTGTACAAATCCGAGCGGCATTAATGACGTCACACCGAAAGTCAACCAATTGGCGATCTTTATGACGTCACAATAAAGTACGAACCAATCTACGACACTAGATAGTTGACTCATAGCCAACTATAATGGAACATCCTGTATAAACTCACACAAGATCAATGACGTCATATCGCAAATGAACGAAATTAACGATTGTTAGAGGTGGCCATACTTTTTATACTCAGTGACGTCACAATAAAGTATGAATCGATCTACGACACTGTAATCCAAGCAAGGTCAATTATAATGGAACACCCTGTATAAATCTGAAATTTAAGTATAATTGGTAGTTGGCCATGTTTTTAGTACTCAGTGACGTCACAATAAAGTATGAATCGATCTACGCCACTGTATAATCAAGGCAGGGTCAATTATAATGGAACACCCTGTACAAATCTGAAATTTAAAGATAATTGGTAGTTGGCCATGATTTTGGTACTCGGTGACGTCATAATAAAGTACGAATCAATCTACGATAACACTGTGTAATCAAAACAGGGTCAACTCAAATGGAACAGCCTGTACAAATCCGAGTGGCATTAATGACGTCACACCGAAATTCAACCAGTTGGCGATCTTCGTTACGTAGTGTCGTCACAATAAAGTATGAACTAATCTACGACATTCTGTAGTTAAATCAAGGCCAACTTTGATGGAACATTCTGTATAGAATCAATGACGTCACACTGAAAATAACCATTAATATCAGTTGGCTGCGCTTTTGTTACGTCAATAGAGTACGAACCAATCTACGATACATGGCCGATAGATGGCGGCATTTACCCCAACAACTGGGATAAAATAACGAATTTAAAACAAAATTAGACTTTTATTTTACATTAAAAAATAATAATTATAATAAAATTGGAATAATTAAAATTAATCATCCAGTTTTTTCCTTATACGTAACGACACCCTTTGATATTAAATCGGGAATTTCCACAGCCAACCATGGACCCAACTGAAACACAACCAAAAATTAAAAATCCCCTAAAAAATGGGTTGCTCAAGAAACTAACCCCCAAGGCCATGGCGTGGGCAATACCGAATTTGGGCACATTTCTCGCCCATAACGGTTTGAAATGGTCGCTCAAACAGATTTTACCACCACGGTACATTTTCGCCGTCTTCCCATCGAGTTGCGGTAGGGCAATTTCGGGCGCTGTTGTCGGATACATCACCGGTATCTGTAGATTTAACGAATTTAATTGTTTAGGTTAGAATTAAACGAAAGTAAGGTTATACGTCAAATTCCACATCGAATTCGTATTTGAGCAAATCATGTATATACCAACATTTACCAAACCATTTCGTGCCCTCTTTATTCGATTCTAAACGGAACCAATCATTATCGGCGTCTTTATTATTCTGAACATACTGTAATTTAAAGACGATATGGCAACATATGTTACAATTGAGGTTATGTTCGAAAATTTCGATAATTTAACGAATTACCTTAATTAAAGCTTGGTATTCTTCTTTGAGCCGTTGTACCCATAAATCTTTATCGCGTGGACCGGCTTTTGTTTTCAATAGGGGTATATTACTGAGGGTCTTTCGGGTAGTTTCATCCACCATTGTTGGGTATTTGACAAATGAACATCAACAACACGTCATCGGGTCATCCATGAGACAGTGGCGCGCGTAAATTCACCACAATCTACCCATACAGAACAATTACAACAATCGATACGCTATTGCAATTATAAAATAATTAATTTTAATTTAATTTCAATAAATTTAATAATTCGTAGTAATAATTTCTAATTTGTTAATTAAATTGAAATAACCTCAATTAACGTGACGTCACTGGCCGAAAACGCCAACTTCACTCGCATTGGTCACCGTTGCGGATCTTCCGCACTATTACGCTTTACAATTCTGCTAAATTCTTGGCGTTTATTACGAACAAATTGCGCAATTTCTACTTTTAGGGTTGAATTTTGCTGAATTTCTTGCGGAAAATTGTTTTTTTTGCGCGCATAGATTGCGCAATAATTCGTTAATGTGGCGGCGATATGCGCGAATTGTGCGTAATACCGGTGGTGATTTGGGGATTTTTATCGGTCAATGTTGGTGGTGATGTTTGGTTAGAAAAACGTCAATTTGCAGCGAATATCACACCGGTGATAGTCTATGTGTATGTTGGACGTTCAGAATGTGTTTTAATTTGAAAAAATCAAATGGCTGATACGTTTTTTGGTTTTAATACAGCTTTAGATGTGAGTAGAAATCGAATTTAAAATAATTCCGGCCATAATTCGTAATTTTATTGTAATTTATTCGAATTAAAAAATTAATATTGATAAGGTTTTTATCAAGAGAGGGAGTTCCCAGTATTGAGAATCAATGGAAAAAACTGCCTTTTTTATCAGTTTTTTTGCTAATTTACGCTTTTTTGTTGTCAGTTTTGATCAAATTGTATGTGGATTTGTGTTTTGTTTTTTTCCGCCATAGTCTTCTAGATTCGGTTCCAATTCTTCGAAACATTGAGGTTATGTTGTTTCTACGCAATTGTTTCAACCCAATTTTTTTCAAATTTGGATTTTTTTTTAGATTAATTTTGGGATTTATCACGAATTTTAGAGGGTGATAATCGGGCCGAAAATTGGCCAAAATTCGGAATGTTTAGGGTTGTTTACCCCAATTTGCATCTTGTGGTTAGTTTTGATCAAATCGTATGTGGATTTGTGTTTTGTTTTTTTCCGCCATAGTCTTCTAGATTCGGTTCTAATTCTTCCAAACATTGAGGTTATGTTGTTTTTGGGCATTTGTTTCAACCCAATTTTTTTCACATAATTTTGGTGTTTTTTTTTTGATTAATTTTGAGAATTATCACGAATTTTAGAGGGTGATAATCGGGCCGAAAATTGGCCAAAATTCGGAATGTTTAGGGTTGTTTACCCCAATTTGCATCTTTTGGTTAGTTTTGATCAAATCGTATGTGGATTTGCGTTTTGTTTTTTTCCGCCATAGTCTTCTAGATTCGGTTCCAATTCTTCGAAACATTGAGGTTATGTTGTTTCTATGCAATTGTTTCAACCCAATTTTTTTCAAATTTTGATTTTTTTTTAGATTAATTTTAAGATTTATCACAAATTTTACAGGGTGAAAATTGGCCAAAATTCAGAATATTTAGGGTGGTTTACCCCAATTTGAATCTCTAATCGTTTACCCTCAATTTTGTTCTTATACAGGGTGTACAATGATATTTTACCCCATAGTTGGCTATGTTTTGGTAATGTAGAGTCGTAACTTGATTCATTTGTTTGTTTGTCAATTGAAATGTCAAATCTTTTAATATTTTATGAAATAAACTACGACACTTTACCAAAGTTACAGCCTACTGGGACAAAATTGATAACAATTAGGGTAATTCAGGTTAATGGGAGGACTTTAATATTGTCCCCAATTCGAATCAATTTTATCTTTTTAATAATTTTGTTGTTTACGCACAATAGTTTATTTATATACGGAATGAATCACGATATTTCATCACGCAGTTGGCTTTGTTTTTGTAGAATAGTGTCGTAACTTGTTTGTTTGTTGCTTGTTTTTTCAATTGGCACTTATCAAATTATATTATAGCGTATGAAACAAGTTACGACTGTATTTATCAAAATCATAGCCAACTGTATTTATAAGGCTTTAACAATTAGTTGGTTGGCCATGTTTTCGTGTCGTTGATTGTTTCATATTCTATTAAATTTGTTGGATTATTCAAGTGTACGAATGAAGCTACGACACTAAAAATTGTTGTTTTCACCCTTTAATTCTTGTAAAATGGCGATTATTTATTATCATCAGACGATAGTTGGCTGTGTTTTTATTAAATTGTATGAATGTATGAAACAAGTTACGACTATATTCACTAAAATCATAGCCAACTTTACGCTCTGTATTTAACCTTTCAGTTAGTTAGTTGGCCATATTTTTGGTATGTAATGTCGTTGATTGTTTCATATTCTAGTGAATTTGATGGATTTTTCAAATGTACGAATGAAGCTACGACACTAAAAAAGTGAAATGCCTTGTTTTCAATTGTTGTAAAATGGCGATTATTTGTTACCATCAGACGATAGTTGGCTATGTTTCGGTTTATTATTGTCGTAGATTGATTCATTTGTTTGTTTGTCAGTTAAAAAAGGCCAAATTGTGTAGTAATGTATGAAACAAGCTACGACTATATATTTATAAGCGTATAAGGATATTTGACCTTTCAGTTAGTTAGTTGGCCATGTTTTTGGTACGTAATGTCGTTGATTGTTTCATATTCTATTAAATTTGTTGGATTTTTCAAGTGTACGAATGAAGCTACGACGCTAAAAAATGTTGTTTTCACCCTTCAATTGTTATAAAATGGCGATCATTTGATATCATCAGCCGATAGTTGGCTGTGCTTTGGTTAATTTATGTGTTAATGTATGAAACAAGCTACGACTGTATTCACTAAAATCATAGCCAACTTTACGCTTTGTATTTAACCTCTCAGTTAGTTGGCAGGATTTTTGTTTACGTATTGTTGTTGATTGTTTCATATTCTATTAAATTTGTTGGATTTTTTAAGTGTACGAATGAAGCTACGACACTAAAAGGGTGAAATGCCCTGTTTTCAATTCTTGTAAAATGGCTATTATTTGTTACCATCAGACGATAGTTGGCTATGTTTCGGTTTATCAGTGTCGTAGATTGATTCATTTGTTAGTTTGTCAGTTGAGAAAGGCCAAATTCTGTATGAAACAAGCTACGACTGTATTCACCAAAATCATAGCCAACTGTATTTATAAGGGTTTAACGATATTTAATCTCTCAGTTAGTTGGTTGGCCATGTTTTCGTTACGTAATGTCGTTGATTGTTCCATATTCTATTAAATTTGTTGGTGTTCAAGTGTACGAATGAAGCTACGACACTAAAAAATGTTGTTTTTATCTTTTAATTCTTATAAAATGGTGATTTTTTGTTATCATCAGACGATAGTGGGCTGTGCTTTGGTTAAATTGTGTAGTAATGTATGAAACAAGCTACGACTGTATTCAACAAAATCATGGCCAACTTTACACACAATTTATAAGGGTATAAAGATATTTGACCTTTCAGTTAGTTAGTTGGCCATGTTTTTGGTACGTAATGTCGTTGATTGTTTCATATTCTATTAAATTTGTTGGATTTTTCAAGTGTACGAATGAAGCTACGACACTAAAAAGTGTTGTTGTCACCCTTTAATTGTTGTAAAATGGCGATTATTTGTTACCATCAGACGATAGTTGGCTATGTTTCGGTTTATTAGTGTCGTAGATTGATTCTTTTCTTTGTTTGTCAGTTGCGAAGGACGAAATTGTGTAATAAATTATGAAATAAGCTACGATTCTATTCATTAAAGACATAGCCTACTATACACTTTGTACAGGATATATTTCATCTGTCAATTACTCGCCCATAGTTTTGTTAATGTCGTAGATTATTTCATATTCGACTAAATTTGATAGATTTTTTTCTTTATGTGTCCGAACGAAGCTACGACACTAAATATCGTTGTAAAACTCGTTAATGAGATCCTATTTATTGTTGTATAGCTGTGTTTTGGTTATTAAAAGTCGTAGATTGATTCATATGCTTGTTTTTCAATTGAATATTTCACAAATTTTGTAATAATGTATGAAACAAACTACGACTCTATTCACCAAAAACATAACCTATAATATATTGGATTACTTGTCGATGACTTTGGTACGTGTTGTCGTAGATTGTTTCATGTTTTATTTAATTTAGTGGATTTTTCAAGTGTCTGAACAAAGCTACGACATTAGCCAGTTGAAATATGACACTAGAAGCTCTCATTAAGACAAGACAGATAAGAGTTGGCTGTGCTTTGATTATGTAAAGTCGTAGATTAGTTCAGTTACTTGTTTTTCAATTGAAGTCAAATTTTTTAGTAAATTATGAAATAAGCTAAGACACTATTTTACAAAGGCATAATCTTGTACACTATTCTATATAAGATATTATATTGGCAATGGTTGTGGTATGTAATGTCGTAGATTAGTTCCGATTTTACTAAATTTGATGGATTTTTTTCAAGTGTCTGAACGTAGCTACGACATTAGAGAGGTGAAATATCGTTCATTTTTACTCTTATTGTTATAGAATATCGATCTATTATTGCTATCAGAAATGAGTTGGCTGTTCTATGGTTATGTAGTGTCGTAGATTGGTTCATTTGCTTGTTTTTCAATTGAGAAGTGTCATTGTAGGAAACAATCTACGACTCTATTCTTCAGAGCCATAGCCAACTGTATGGGGTATAGTTTTAATACGAATTATCATAGATTGATTCATATTTTACAAAATTTGTACGAATTAAGTTACGACATTGTTTTTATTGTTTGTAGAATGGCGATCATTTATTGCCACCAGATGAAGATGATTGTGTTGAAAATGAAGAGGAGGAGTATGATGCTTTAAATGATGAAACATTCGGTGATTTGGAGGATACAACAACATTAGATGATTGGGAGGAACAGCATGAACAATATGCTAAAATTGCTGAAAAAACCAAATTCCCTAGATTTGAATATGGTAAAAAAAAAAATTATTTCTATTTTTTTTTTTTTTTTTTTCATTAAAAGTAATATAGAAATGAATATTTCACAACTATTTTTAGTGTGGAAATATCTGGGATAATTTCTTTTTTCAAAGTTGGTAGTTTAATTTAAATGACAGCTGTCAAAATATAGTAAATTGTTAAGATAAACGAGTGACCTAAGGGAAATTTCAATTGTTATATCAATCATACCAATGACTCATAAAAGTCTATAAATTTCAGAAGTTAGATTATTAGAATAAAGAATACAAAATAGTCGTATTCTATAACTTTTTGTAAATTTGTTACCATAACAACGTTGTAGTGGAATAAATCTCTTTGAATAGAATCAATTTGTATAATTTTAACGTTTGTATTAATTTGATACAATTTTATAGTTGTCATAGTAACCGATTTACAACAAGTTACTTACAGAATACGATTGATAATATGAAAAATTCGTTTCAAAACTCAATTTGACCACACAAAAAAAAAGTCACACTCAATTTTGGTCGTAGTAAACTGTAATTTTGTAAACGTAGGTCGAATTCTTATTTCAACCATTTGTCGGTAATACAGATTACTGTCGATTAGTGAAATTGGGTAATACTCAAATTTTTTTAGAATTTTTTTCTCTCCGATTTTGATAAAATTTGGTATACAGGTAGAGCTTCAAAAAATAGTCGATGCATATTTTTTTTTGGCTGTCCATATTTGCTTTAAGGGGGTGAAATTGCCACTTAAAGTTAACCCCCAAAAACACATTTTTAGCAATTTTTCGAGAACGAAACGAGATATCGAATTCATTCATAAAGTGAAATATTCTACACAATTAATACTATATTTTGACCCAGCAGACAACAACCCTCCGGTTTGCGAAGGGTGAGAAATATATGTGGGGTAGTAGTTTTTGCCCCCTCCCCCTGGTCACAATTTTAGTAAATTCAAGTTTTTCTCCTCGTTATCATTAACTTTATAGAAAAACTAAAGTTAGTTGTTTTGGGTTTTTTGGATTCATCCCCTATTTAAAGGGTTGCAATCTCCAATATATATTATAATGTCCAAATTGAATTTCGTATTAGGAGACAAATCAAAAGCTAAAATGAGCATTAGACGATATTATGAAGAATTTTCTAGGAAAAATAAAAATAAAATTTCAGTTTTTGAAAAAATTCGAAATCTTGTTTCGTTCTCGAAAAATTGTTAAAAATGTGTTTTTGGGGGTTAACTTTAAAGGGCAATTTCACCCTATTAAAGTGAATATGGGCAGCCAAAAAAAAAATGCATCGACTATTTTTTGAAGGTCTATCTGTATACCAAATTTTAGCAAAATCGGAGAGGGACAGTTGTGTCCCTTATAAGTTACCGATGGTTGAAATAAGAAGTAGACTTACGTTCATATAAATCATAGTTTACTATGATGTCAATTATAGTGCGATAGTTGTATAACCCAACTTTATTCGTTACCATGACAATACTATTGTTTAGTGTATTATAAGTAGAATTGACAAGAAATAAGCGTTGTCATGGTAATGGATCGATAGAAAGTTTAAGAATACGACAAATATTGTTGGTTTTATTTGTTTTTAGATGCTTTTGTAGATTCATTTACGGATACATTACAACGATGTAGTGATGATTTAATTAAACAAATTGATCAATGGTCGTATACTACGCCGCCATCTTGTAAAAATGGCGATCTATTTAATTCATCATCGATATTGTCGACATTAGAGAAAGCTTCCAAAACTTTTGTAAGTCATTTTTGTTGTTTTGTTTTATTTATTTTTTGATAAAATTGTTTGTTTGTTTGTTTTTTTAAATAAAAATTAGATTGAGACTCGTTTAGATTGTTCAAATCGTAATAATGATTTGTCATCAAGTTCAACAATACCAACATCATCAATTTCAAATCAATTAACAACAATACCGTTATCACCAATTCATCATCATCATCATCAACAACAACAACAACAACAAATACCGAAACAGATTTGTACAGTTGAAGAATTAGAGAAGAATTTGATAAAAAATGCAAAGAGTCCATCGATTAAACCACCACAATATCAACAACAACAACCGAATTTATTTCAATTACCACCACAACGTTTACCACCTGGTTTACCAATCGGTTTACCACCACAAGTACGTCATTTACCGCCACATATCCAACCACCACCACCACATCATCCCCATCATCATCAACCACCACCACCACCACATCATCCCCATCATCATCAACCACCACCACATCATCCACATCCACCGTTACCACCACCGGGTTTATTACATCCACATCATCCACAACCACCACCACCACATCATCATCATCATCATCCAATGATGGCGCCCCATTTTATGCAAGGTGCTCCATTACAACAACAACCACAACCGCCACGTCTTTTATATCCGCATGTTGGTTATAATTTCCCACCACCCCCGCCCCATTTACAACAACAACAACAACAACAAAGGAATTTACAACAACAATTACGGCCACAATTACCACCACCGCCACCACCACTACAACAACAACAACAACAATTGAAGATTAAAAATGATAAGCCACATGAAAATGATATAAAAGATGATTATGCTGGTTTAATGACGAATCGTGAAAAACAATGGCTATTAAATATACAATTATTACAATTAAATACAGGAACACCATATTTCGATGATTATTATTACACGGTATTTAAAGAACGCCGTGCTAAATCTACCGTAAATAACACGAATAATAACAATAATAATAATAATAATAGTAGTAGTAGTAATAATAGTAATAATCATAATAGTAATGGTAATACTACGACTACGACTACGACTACTACTACTACTACTATTACTACAACTAGTAATAATAATAATAATACGAGTAATAATAATAATAATAATAACAATCATAGTAGTAGTAATGGTAATATGAAAGATAATATGGTGAATGATAATAATCGCCGTTATCATCATAATCATCATCATAATCAACAACATCATCATCACCATCATCATCATCATCAAAATAATAAACAAAGAACAAATGATAGACAAGATAATACAACAACAAATACAACAACATTAACACCACGTGTTTATACACCGTTGCAATTTGAAAATTCTTTGGGAAAATTACAGGTATGTTATTATCAAAAATTGTTTTTCGTTTTTCTTTTTTTTTTTTTTTTTTTCAAAAAATTAAGAAAAAAATAGAATGTCCAATGGTATTTCTTTTATTGTTGTAGTTTTGTTCGTATATTTGATGGATGTTAAATTTTTGTAGTGTGAATCAAGTTACGACTCTGTGAAATCGGAGTAATAGCCTACTCTGATGTGGAGTACTGTTGGATATTCTATTTATGTCTTAATAATTTGTTTAATTTTTAATTAATTTGTTTTAATTGTTTGATATTTGATTGGAAATTAACGGTTTTTTTTTTTTTTTGTTGAAATAATGAGAAATTCGTGGTGATTTCAATAGTAGTCGAATAGAGAAACCTGCCTGAATAATTCAATTTTCATTAGTAAAGTTGAAAATTTTATTATAAAAGTTACTTATTCTTAATTGATTTTCAGTAAATAATAGATATTTAACGATAAAATCACGATTTTTGTTGTAATAATTGGAAAAATCGTGGTGATTTCAATAGTCGATCGGTAAAGAAACCCGCCTGAATAATTGTTAAAATCAAAAATTATATATTTAGGTAGTGTTTAATAGATTGTCTATTTTTAATTAATTCACCATAAATAATCGAATTTAATAATAAAATAACGATTTTTATTGAAATAATTGGAAAAATCGTGGAGACTTCAATGGTCGATTGGGAAAGAAACTCGACTGAATAATTGTTAAAATCAAATTATAGATTAATTGTTTAACAGATCGTCTATTTTGAATTAATTCTCCATAAATAATCTACATTTAATATTAAAATCACGATTTTCGTTGTAATAATTGGAAAAACCGTGGAGATTTCAATAGTCGCTTAGAAAAGAAACTCGCCTGAATAATTGTTAAAATCAAAAATTATATTAATAGGTCGTCTAATTTTAATTAATTCTCCATAAATAATCGAATTTAATCATAAAATTACAATTTTTATTGAAATAATTGTGAAGATTTCAATAGTCGATCAGTAAAGAAACCCGCCTTAATAATTGTTAAAATCAAAAATTATACATTTAGGTATTGTTTAATAGATTGTCTATTTTTAATTAATTCTCCATAAATAATCGTATTTAATAATAAAATGACGATTTTTATTGAAATAATTGGAAAAATCGTGGAGACTTTAATGGTCGATTAGGAAAGAAACCCGCCTGAATAATTCTTAAAATCAAAAATTAGCTGTACGTTAATTGTTTAATAGATTGTCTATTTTTAATTAATTTTCCATAAATAATCGATATTTAATAATAAAATAATGATTTTCGTTTTAATAATTGGAAGAATTGAATTAGAGATTTTAATAGTCGATCAGTAAAGAAACTCTCCTGAATAATTGTTAAGATCAAAAATTATAAATTAATTGGTTAATAGATCGTCTATTTTTAAATAATTCTCCATGGGTCATCGACATTTAATTAAAAAAAAGACATAATTGAAAAAATCGTGGAAATTTCAATAGTCGATCAGTAAACAAATCCACCTGAAAAATTCTTATAATCAAAAATTACACATTAATTATTTATTAGATTTTCTATTTTTAATTAATTCTCTATAAATAATTGACATTTTATATTAATATTGTAATAATTGGAAAAACCGTGGAGATTTCAATAGTCGGTTAGTAAAGAAACCCGCCTGAATAATTGTTAAAATCAAAAACTGTGCATCTATTGTTTAATAAATCGTCTAATTTTAATTAATTCTTCATAAATAATAGAATTTAATATTAAAATAACGATTTTTATTGAAATAATTGGAAAAATCGTGGAGATTTCAATAGTCGGTTAGTAAAGAAATCCGCCTGAATAGTTTTTAAAAACAACAATTATATATTGTAAAATAAGTCGTCTATTTTTAATTAATTCTTCATAAATAATAGAATTTAATATTAAAATTACGATTTTTATTGAAATAATTGGAAAAATCGTGGAGATTTCAATAGTCGGTCAGTAAAGAAATCCGCCTGAATATTTTTTAAAAAACAATTATATATTGTAAAATAAGTCGTCTATTTTTAATTAATTTTCCATAAATAATCGACATTCAATATTAATATTGTAATAATTGGAAAAACCGTAGAGATTTCAATAGTCGGAAAACCCGCCTGAATAATTGTTGAAATCAAATTATAGATTAATTGTTTAATAGATCGTCCATTTTTAATTAATTCTCCATAAATAGTCGACATTTAATATCAAAATTACGATTTTCGTTGTAATAATTGGAAAAACCGTGTATACACTAATTATCATAAATATTGTTGTCTATTTCTAATCAATTTTCTGAAAATTGTTGATATCAAATGTTAAAATATCAAATTTGGCTGAAATATTTGGAAAAATCGTAGAGATTTTAATAGGCGATCATTATAGAAACTTAACTGAAATATAATTTTTTTTATCACATAAATCAACAAATTACCACAATTTTGAATTAATTCAATATAATTAATCGATATTCGATTGAAAATTGACAATTATTTGTCGTTAGAATAGAGAAAAGGTGGAGATTTCAATAGTCGATCATTATAGAGTCTTAACTGAAATATCATTTTTTACCACTTTAATCGACAAATTAGCACAATTTTTAATTAATTCAATGTAATTAATCGAAATTTGATTGAAAATTAACAGTTTTTTGTCGATAAAATAGAGAAAAAATGGAGACTTCAATAGTCGATCAATATAGAAACCTAATTGAAAAATCAGTTTTGTATTTAAAAATAATTAACACATTCGCGCAAATTATACTTAATTTAATTCAAATTATCATTAATTTATTGTAATTAATCGATATTTCATTGAAAATTCGTCTATTTATTGAAATAATTAGATAATACAGTGGAGATTTCAATAGTTGATCAAGTATAAAAACTTACTTGAATAATTAATTTTAGAATAATAAAATTCGTAATTAAGTATACACATGAATATTATCTATTTCTAATTAATTTACTGAAAATAATCGATACTTATTGAATGATAAAATATTGATTTTTGCTGAAATAATTAAAAAATCGTAGAGATCTAAATGGTCGATCATTATAGAAACTTAACTGAAATATAATTTTTTTATCATTTAAATCAACAAATTAGCACAATTTTTAATTAATTTAATATAAAGAATCGATATTCGCAGGAAAATTGACCATTTTTCAGAGTAGAGTAGAGTAGAAAAAAGGTGGAGATTTCAATAGTCGATCAGTATAGAAACTCACTTGAATAATTTTAGAATAATAAATTCGTAATTACACATGAATATTGTCTATTTCTAATTAATTTCCTGAAAATAATCGAATGATAAAATATTGATTTTTGCTGAAATAATTGGAAAAATCGTAGAGATTTTAATAGTCGATCATTATAGAAACCTAACTGAAATATCATTTTTTATCACTTTATTCGACAAATTCGTACAATTTTTAATTAATTCAATGTAATTAATCGATATTTGATTGAAAATTGTCAAATTTTTGCCGGTAGAATAGAGTAGAGGTGGAGATTTCAATAGTTGATCACTACAGAAACTTACCTGAATAATTAATTTCGAAAATTACTAATTATTATAAATATTGTCTATTTCTAATTAATTTTCTGAAAATTGTCGATATTAAATGTTAAAACTTTGATTTTTGTTGAAATAATTAGAAAAATCATAGAGATCTAAATAGTCGATCAATATAGAAACCTAACTGAAATATAATTTTTTTATCATTTAAATCAACCAATTAGCACAACTTCTAATTAATTCAATATAAATAATGATATTCGATTGAAAATTGACAATTATTTGTCGGTAGAATACAGAAAATGTGGAGATTTCAATAGTCGATCAATATAGAAACTTATCCGAATACTTAATTTTTAGTGTTTAATTAGTTATAAAATTACTAATTCAACACTAATTATTATAAATATTGTCTATTTCTAATTGATTTTCTGAAAATAGTTGATATTAAATGTTAAAATATTAAATTTTGCTGAAATAATTGGAAAAATCGTAGAGATCTAAATAGTCGATCATTATAGAAACCTAACTGAAATATAATTTTTTTATCATTTAAATCAACCAATTAGCACAATTTCTAATTAATTCAATATAATTAATCGATATTTCACTGAAAATTGACAATTTTTTGCCCATAAAATAGAAAAAAAGGTGGAGATTTCAATAGTCGATCAGTATAGACACTTATCTGAATACTTAATTTCTATTGTTTAATTAGTAATAAAATTATTAATTAAACACTAATTATTATAAATATTGTCTATTTCTAATTGATTTTCTGAAAATAGTTGATATTAAATGTTAAAATATTAAATTTTGGTGAAATAATTGGAAAAATCGTAGAGACTTTAATAGTCGATCATTATAGAAACCTAACTGAAATATCATTTTTTTATCATTTAAATCAACCAATTAGCACAATTTCTAATTAATTCAATATAATTAATCGATATTTCGCTGAAAATTGACAATTTTTTGCCCATAAAATAGAAAAAAGCTGGAGATTTCAATGGTCGATCTGTATAGAAACTTATCTCAATACTTTATTTTTAGTGTTTAATTAGTAATAAAATTACTAATTAAACACTAATTATTATAAATATTGTCTGTTTCTAATTAATTTTCAGAAAATTTATGGTATTAAATGTTATAATATTGATTTTTGTTCAAATAATTAGAAAAATCGTAGAGATTTAAATAATCGATCATTATAGAGATCTAACTGAAATATCATTTTTTTTTATCATTTAAATCAACAAATTAGCACAATTTCTAATTAATTCAATATAATTAATCGATATTTCACTGAAAATTGACAGTTTTTCACTGATAGAATAGAAAAAAGTTGGAGATTTCAATAGTCGATCAGTATAGAAACCCTGCCTGAAAAATCCATTTTTTATCAATTTTCGCTGCAATTATTACAAATTTACCATTTCTATTGAAAATTTTCAATTAATTTCCAGTGTGGTTCGGTAACAGCACCACGTAAAATAATCGATATGGATATTGTAACACCAGATAAAGATATTGATAATAATAATACAACAACAACAACACAACAACAACAACAACAACGTAAAATTAAACAATTACTATTAGAATTAGAAGTATTATTTACATTATTATTGAAAGCTGAAGATCTACGTAATCCATTGGCAATAATCAATATGGAGAAATTACGTGAAATTAAACAGAAACAACGTTTACGCGAATTAGAATTGGCACCAACACCCGAACAAAAACAAGAAATATTGAAATTATTCAAAGAAGAAAGCGAATTGAAACAAGAGAATCCCAATGATTATTTAAACAAAATTCTATTGATTCTATTGAATGATGATATAAAATTTACATCATATTTAAATATCAGGAAAGGTAAACAATTATTATTGCGTCTATTACCGCATTTATATAATATCGATTTATATCAACAACAATTGTACGATATTTGGTATAAATTATTATTGTTAAGTATACCGATAATTGGTAGACGTGATACAATTGGTGATCAATTATTGCCGAAATTACATCCATTTTTTAAACGTTTCATACAAACTTGTACAATAATTGATATATTGGATATTGTTAATGGTTTAATTGAAATGATTAAATTCAATGAGAATACATCGAGAAGTACACCGTTGAGTCATCAAAGCAGACCGCCATTATATTTCGTTCTACTAAATAAGGTAAATATCGATTGAATATAACCTAAAAAAAACACCTATTTTGGTTATTTTTTACTAATATACAAGGTGTCTCGTCTAATTGTGGTTATTTGATAGTTATATACAGTGTGTTTCATTTAATTAGAACCAGGTGGTTATGTCAATCCGGGTTGTCATTGGTAGTAGTAGAGGGGTGGTAAAATCATGGTGCTCTATGGTTTTTTTTTTTTTACAGTTATTCAGTGAAGTTTTGTTCAATAATTGTAGAGTTGTTCGAACTGGGCTAATTTACTGGTTTTTTTTTGAGCGAATTTTGGAGTAATTTGACTTAGAAAAAAGTCATTATTTGGTGAGTAATTTGAAAAATATTTCGAGGTTTTGTAGGAGTTACGATTTTAACAAAATTTGGACCTTGTAGCTTATTTGAAAGTTGGTCAAAAACATTCGTTTTACTGAAAATTTTAACGATCATCTTGAGTCATTTTCCGTGCATATTTCTTAAAATAAAGACATTGTTGGAAACTCTACATGAGCTACGTGGTTCAAATTTTTGCTAAAATAATCTACAAAACCTTTGAAATATTTTCTAGATTACTCGCCAAACTCACCGATTGTCATTATTTGGTAAATAATTTGGAAAATATTTCAAGGATTGGTAGAAGGGTCTTTATTGGTGATTTTAACTAAGTTTGGACCGTGTAGCTTATTTGAAATTTGCTCAAAAACACTCGTTTCTCTGGCGATGTTTAACGAGCAGTTTTGAGTCATTTTGGAGTCAGTTTATGTGCGTCTTTCTTTTTCTAAAATAGTGACATTGTTGGAAACTCCACATGAGCTACGGGGTTCAAATTTTGTTAAAATAATCTGCAAAGACGCACCTTGAAACACTTCTGAAATATTTTCCAGATTACTCGCCAAAGTCACCGATTGTCATTATTTGGAAAATATTTCAGGAATTGGTAAGAGAGTCTTTAGTGATAATTTTGACAAATTTGGACTGTGTAGCTCATTTGAAATTTGGTCAAGTAACATTCGTTTCTCTAACGAACATCTTTGACTGATTTGGAGTCATTTTATGTGCGTATTTTTTTTTAATAGTCTTTAGGGAACATTTGGGCCAAATTAGAGCCGTGTAGCTCATTGGGAACTTGGTGAAAAACCGCTTTAATCTGGCAATGTTGCGATTTTCACCAACCGAATATGCACGTAAAACAATCCAGAATGTCTAGAGACCAGTTTTTGTTTTTTGACTATTTCAAGTGAAACACGCTGTATTTTTCACTGGAATTATGTAATTTTTTGATTTTTTTCACATGTTTCGTTAAAATAATCGCAATTTCTTTATGAGAATTTATGGGGTAGATCCCGGGGGATATGTAGACAAAATTAGAACCGTGTAGCTCATCGGGAAATTGGTGAAAAACCGCTTTAATTCGGCAATGTTGCGATTTTCACCAATCGACTATGCACGTAAAACAATCCAGAATGATTAGAATTTTACTATTTCAAATGAAACACACTGTATTTTTGACTGGAATTGTGTAATTTTTTGATTTTTTCATCGTGTTTCGTTAAAATAAATCGCAATTTCTTTATGAGAATTTATGGGGTAGCCCCTAGGGAACATTTACACAAAATTAGAACCATGTAGCTCATTGGGAAGTTGGTGAAAAATCGCTTTAATCTGGCAATGTTACGATTTTCACCTACCAACTTTGTACGTAAAATCAATCCAGAATGACTAGAGACCACCTTTTTTGGCTATTTCAAGTGAAACATGCTGTATTTTTTCACTGGAATTATGTAATTTTTTGATTTTTTCCACATGTTTCGTTAAAATAATCGCAATTTTTTTATGAGAATTTATGGGGTAGCCCCTGGGGAACATTTAGCCAAAATTAGAACCATGTAGCTCATTCGGAAGTTGGTGAAAAATCGCTTTAATCTGGCAATGTTACGATTTTCACCTACCAACTTTGTACGTAAAATCAATCCAGAATGACTAGAGACCACCTTTTTTGGCTATTTCAAGTGAAACATGCTGTATTTTTCACTGGAATTGTGTAATTTTTTGATTTTTTTCATATGTTTCGTTAAAATAATCGCAATTTCTTTATGAAAATTTATGGGGTAGCCCCTGGGGAACATTTAGACAAAATTAGAACCATGTAGCTCATTGGGAAGTTGGTGAAAAATCGCTTTAATCTGGCAATGTTACGATTTTCACCTACCAACTTTGTACGTAAAATCAATCCAGAATGACTAGAGACCACCTTTTTTGGCTATTTCAAGTGAAACATGCTGTATTTTTCACTGGAATTGTGTAATTTTTTGATTTTTTTCACATGTTTCGTTAAAATAATCGCAATTTCTTTATGAGAATTTATAGGGTAGCCCCTGGGGAACATTTAGCCAAAATTAGAACCATGTAGCTCATTCGGAAGTTGGTGAAAAATCGCTTTAATCTGGCAATGTTACGATTTTCACCAACCAACTATGCACATAAAACCAATCCAGAATGACTAGAGACCATTTTTTTTTTGGGCCATTTTAAAGTGAACCACACTGTATTTTTCACGTCCATTACCTAATTTTCGATTGTTTTTCCAGTTTGGTGTATCAGCTCTTGTAACACTCTTCATCCGTACCGAATATTTACTATCAACAGATCAAATTAACGATAAACAACAGAATGATTGGTTAAATTTCTTAATCAATTGGTCCGAACAAATCAATTATGTTATCAATAAAATTGCAATACCAATCGAACCAATACCAATACAGATTTTCTTAAAGCATTGTAATCGTTTTGATACGTTAACAAATGATAAGAAATTATTGTTGGAGAAATATTTTGTTGATACAACAAATTAATCGTTTTATTATCATTATTTGTTTGGTTGATTGTTTTTACTTTCTTTTCCTCTTTTTTTATGATTATTATTATTAAAACAAATTTACATTTATCCTGATGGGTCTACAAATTTAACAAATATTTTTGTATAGAATAGAATCGGAAAATCTCAATTTTGCACACCCTTTATTGTACAATCGACAAAATTGTCATTGTCACATGTCAAAGAAACTCTGTCACAAATAATTTTACTAAACATTCGGCTTATTTAATGTGACAAAGTTTTTTTGGATGTGTGACAATACAACTTTGTTGATTGTATTGATTTGAATTTACAATAAACTTTGTCACATGTCCAAAAAAACTCTGTCACTACAGACTGGTAATCGAAAAATTTTTGTCACAAATTCTGGTAATTTTGTCATAATTCGTTTTGACACAATTATTGGATTTCGGGACAAAGTTTTTTTCGATTAAAATCGCCATTGTGACAAAGTTTTTTCGATTAAAATCGCCATTGTGACAAAGTTTTTTAGATTACCATCCGTAGTGACAATACAATTTTGATTGTATTAATTTGAATTGACAGTAAACTTTGTCACATGTCCAAAAAACTCTGTCACTACGGCTGGTAATCGAAAAATTTTTGTCACAAATTCTGGTAATTTTGTCATAATTCGTTTTTTTGATTTTGACACAATTATTGGATTTCGGGACAAAGTTTTTTTCGATTAAAATCACCATTGTGACAAAGTTTTTTAGATTACCATCCGTAGTGACAGAGTTTTTTTTTGTATGTGACAATACAATTTTGATTGTATTAATTTGAATTGACAGTAAACTTTGTCACATGTCCAAAAAAAACTCTGTCACTACGGTTGGTAATCGAAAAAACTTTGTCACAAATTTTGTCATAACGTTGATAATTCTCCAAAAAAATTCGTCATTTTTGATTTGACACCATTATTGTGGGACAAAGTTTTTTCGATTAAAATGTCAATGTGACAGAGTTTTTTTGACATGTGACAATGTTTTTTCTTGTCGTTAAATTGCTATAAAACGGATATTTTATTGTAATTTATTTTTTGTCTTTGTAATTGTTTATTAATGATAATTATAGATGTAATAATAGAGAAAATATTTGATAAGAAATTGATAAGAATTAAGGGACGAAAACTTGTGAGTCTAATGCAAAAAATATTTGTTTTACAATTTGCATTAGTTTTGTTGTAATTTTCTTAAATAATTTGGTAAATTCAAATGAATAGAAGACGTATGTCTTTTATAAATAAATAAATAAAAAACAATTGAATGTAAAATTGAAATTATCAATTAAAGACGTACGTTTTCTATTCGGTTTTGTTTAGAGAGATATCTTAAAATATGTTTGAAAGATATCGTTTATTATGATTATTATTACTATTATTATGATTATTATTAATTAATTGATTAATTATGGAGGATTAATTACTAATTCAATCAATATTGATGCTTTTTCAATAATTATTAAAAAACAAAAAAAAACAAAAACAAATCTATAATTTAAAAACAAATCTAGATAGTCAGTGTCAAACAGATATATATGTTGAATAAAATGTTTGACTTAATTTAATTTTAATTAATTAATTGTACCACCCTGTATTTCTATAGAGTGTACTACAATTATTTCATCTCATAGTTGGCTGTGATTTCGGTATGTAGTGTCGTAACTTTGTTCGGCGATTTGACAGATTTGACATCTGGTGTAGTATGAATCGAGCTACGATACTACGTTTTCAAATCATAGCCGATTAATGTGGATTATTGTTGGACACCCTGTATAATTTTAATTGGTGTACTTTTGTAGACTGAAAAAAGTGTATTGTGTTTTTGATGAGAATTCATTGGCGACTCGTCAACTGGAAAATAGAGAACGAATAAAAAACGAGTAATGGTGAGTTTATTTTTAGATTTATCGTGTAATTTGATACGGCAATTAAGTGGATTTAAACAGTGGCGTGTGTTAGATGGAACGTTTTGTATATTTATTAAAATTGAACGTTTAAACAACCCTTTGTTGGGAATAAGGGTAGCTAACTATTTTCTTACGATTGGCCGCTGTTAGATGAAACGTTCTGTATATAAGCCGATTTTAAATCAGTGGCGGAGTTAATTCGTAATTTATACAGTTTAATTTTCAATTAATTAAAGTGAGTTGAAACACTCTGTATACAATGCGATTTTGAGTCAGTGGTGGCGTTAATTCTGGATCGTTACGGCTAAATTTATATTCATTGAGTAAAATGTATAAATTAGAGTCAGATGGAACGCTCTGTATTTAACGCGATTTAAAGACAGTGACGGAGTTAGATTTCAATCCATACAATACAACTTATTTCTGGCTGTATACAAAATATAAAGCAGTGTTAGATGGAACGTTTTGTATATAACATATTTTAAGACAGTGGCGGCGTAAATTCGTAATTTACACAATCAAATTCGCATTTTCAATAATATACAAAACATCAACCTGTTTTAGGTGAGACGGTCTGTATATAAAACGATTTTAAGTCAGTGGTGGCGTTAATTCTTAATCTTCATAACAAATCAAAGTCAAGTGGAACAGTCTGTATTTAAGACAGTGACGGTGTTGAATTTCAATCTAGAAAGTCGTACTAGATAATGTAAAACAGCCGTACCAACTTATACACTTGAAACGATAAAATCCCTAAATTAGATATTACAAAATTAGGTGAAAAATGCATACCAACTTAAATACCAGGAACATCAAAGTCCCTAAATATGGCATTCTATTGGAGAATCTATTAGATTTTATTGCAACATTAAATAAAACAGGCATACCAACTTAAATAATAGAAAAAATGATATCCCCAAATCTATTACAATCTGATAGGTCTTTAAGTGTTAGATAAAACAAGCATGCCAATTTATACACAAGGAACAATAAAATCCCTAAATATCTACAATCTAATATTAGAAAATCCCTAAATATCACACAATGTAGAATAATCTAGTAGGCCTTATTATAACATTAGGTAAAACAGACATACCAACCGATAATCGAAGAATAATAAAATCCCTAAATCAGATATTGTTATAAAATTAGGTTAAACAAGCTTACCAATTTCTACGCCAGAAACAATTAAATCACTACCAACTTAAACACTAGAAACAGTGATATACCTAAATATATCATCATGCTAAACAATTTAGAAGGCTTTATAGTATTAAGTCAAACAATTCTGCCAATTTACATATTAGGAACAATAAAATCACTAAATATATACAATCCAAAGCTCGAAAATCCCTAAATATTACACAATAGCCTTATTATAACATTAGGTAAAACAGACATACCAACTTATATTCTAGAAACTGCAAAATCCCTAAATATAGAGTAACATTGGAGAATCTAGACGCTCTAGTTTAGACAAAACAGACATACCAACACAATCTAAAAACAATAAAATCCCCAAGTTAGATATTATTGAAGTATTAAAAGAAGCAGGAACAATAAAATCCCTAAATTAGGTATTGTTGCAGAATTCGGTAAAACAAGCATACCAACTTATATACTAGGAACACCCTACTAGACAATCTAGTAGGTTGTATAGTAAAATTTGATAAAACAGGCATACCAACTTAAACACTAGAAACAATGATATATCATCGTGCTAAACAATCTAGTGTTAAATAAAACAAGTATGCCAATTTATATACCAAGAACAATAAAATCCCTAAATATAGAGTAGCATTGGAGAATCTAGAAGGTTTTGTTACTAGATTAGATAAAACAGGTATACCAGCTCATAATCTAAAGGCAATAAAATCCCTAAATTAGATAATGTTACAAGTAAAATAGACATACCAACTTATATTCTACGATAAATAAATAAAATCACTAAATATAGTACAATGTTAGACATATTAGACAACACTGAAGAATCTAGTGGGACTTATTAGAAAATTAGATAAAACAGACATACCAACTTGTACTCAGGTGCAATAAAATCCCTAAATACAATACAATACTGAAAAATCTAGCCGGTTTTGGACAATACAAGCATACCAACTTATATACTAGGAACCATAAAATCCCTAAATTATATATTGTTACAAAATTGGGTAAAACAGGCATACCAACTTATACTCTAGAAACAATAGAAGTCTCAATATAGAGCAGCACTGGAGAATCTAGAAGGCCTTGTTACTAGCGTAGACAAAACAACTCATAATTTAAAATAAAATAAATTATATATTGTTACAAAATTAGGTAAAACAGGCATACCAACTTATACGCCAGCAACAATAAAATCCCTAAATATAGAGGAGCATTGGAGAATCTAGAAGGTCTTGTTACTAGTTTAAACAAAACAGGTATACCAACTCATGATCTAAAAGCAATAAAATCCCTAAATTAGATATTGCAGTTTAAATAAAACAGACATACCAACTTATATTTACGGTAAATAAATAAAATCCCTAAATATATACAAATCCAGTGCTAGAAAATGTCCATCAATATTGAACAATCTAGTAGGCCCATGTTACGATATTAGTTAGAACAGACATACCAACTTATACTCAAGTGCAATAAAATCCCTAAATTAGATATTGTTATCAATTTAAGTAAAATAGACATACCAACTTATATTCTACAAACAGTAAAATCCCTAAATACCGATATTTAGGAATTTTCTAAAGCCTACTAGATTGTTCAGTATTTTCTGAACAATAATGAGCAATCTAGTAGGCTTTATTAGAAAATTAAATAAAACATACATACCAACTTATATTCAGATGCAATAAAATCCCTAAATACAATACAATACTGAAAAATCTAGCCGGTTTTGGATAATATAAGCATACCAACTTATACAACAAGAACATAAAATCCCTAAATTATATATTGTTACATGATTGGGTCAAACAGGCAAATCAACTTATACTCTAGAATATAGTGGAGAATCTAGAAGCTTAGCCAAAACAAACATACCAACTCTTTCTCTAACAACAAGAAAATCCCTAAATTAGATATTGTTAGAAAATTAGGTAAAACAAGCATACCAACTAATACACCAGGAGTAATAAAATTACTAAATTATATAATTACAAAATTAGGGAAAATATGCATACCAACTTATACGCTAGGAACAATAAAATTTCTAAATATAGAGCAGTATTGGCGAAACTAGAAGGTTTTGTTACTAGATTAGACAAAACAGGTATACCAACTCATAGTCTAAAGGCAATAAAATCCCTAAACTAAATATTGCTACTTATTTAAATAAAATAGATATACCAACTTATATTCTACGATAAACAGAAGAAATCCCTAAAGTAATAGAATCCAATGCTAGAAAATCCCTAAATAACAGACAATATTGGACAATCTAGTTATTACAACATTAAGTAAAACAGACATACCAACTTATATTCTACATTCAGTAAAATCCCTAAATTCAGTACAGTACTAGAAAATCCCTAAATACCGATATTTAGTGATTTTCTAAGGCCTCTAGATCGTTCAATATTGTCCAGAAAATACTGAATAATCTAGTAGGCTTTATTGCAAAATTAGATAAAACAGACATACCAACCTGTATTCAGATGCAATAAAATCCCTAAATACAATACAATAGTGGAAAATCTAACCGGTTTTGGATAATACAAGCATACCAACTTATACACTAGGAACCATAAAATCCCTAAATTAGATATTGTTATAAAATTAGGCACAACAAGCATACCAACTTATACACCGGGAGTAATAAAATTACTAAATTATATACTTACAAAATTAGGTGAAATATGCATACCAACTTAGACACTAAAAACAGCGATATCCCTAAATATATTACAATGCTAAGTAACGTAGCAAAACAAGCGTACCAATTTATACAGTAGGAACAATAAAATCCCTAAATACAACAATGCAGTACTAGAAAATCCCTAAATATCACACAATACTGAACAATCTAGTAGGCCTTATTGCAACATTAGGTAAAACAGGCATGCCAACTTATTCTGTGGAAACAAAAAAATCCCAAAATATAGAGCAGCACTAAAGAATCTAAACTTTAGTAAATTAGATATTTTTACAAAATTAGGTAAAACAAGCATACCAACTTATACGCCAGGAACAATAAAATCCCTAAATATAGAGCAGCTGAAGGTTTTGTTACTAGATTGGACAAAACAGGTATACCAACTCATAATCTAAAGGCAATAAAATCCCTAAATTAAATATTGCTACTTATTTAAATAAAACAGATATACCAACTTATATTCTACGATAAATAATAAAATCACTAAATTAATACAATCCAATGGTAGAAAATCCCTAAATAACAGACAATATTGGGCAATCTAGTTATTATAACATTTGGTAAAACAGACATACCAACTTATACTCAAGTGCAATAAAATACCTAAATTAGATATTGCTATCAGTTTAAATAAAATAGACATACCAACTTATATTCTACAAACAGTAAAATCCCTAAATTCAGTACAGTACTAGAAAATCCCTAAATACCGATATTTAGGGATTTTCTAAAGCCTACTAGATTGTTCAATATTGTCCAGAAAATAATGAATAATCTAGTAGGTTTTATTATAAAATTAGAAAAAACAAACATACCAACTTGTATTCAGATGCAATAAAATCCCTAAATAGAGTACAATAGTGGAAAATCTAGTAGGTCTAGGATAATACCAACTTAAACACCGAAACCAATAAAAATCCCTTTATTATTCAATCTGTATCACTATTTTCGGCTAATACATCGCCCAATATTGTCGAATGAAACGTCTCATCGTAACAACGACTGAATACAGTTTTGGCACGTTTCAATTGCGGCGATTCTTCCACCTCTTTCCCGCTATTATCACCACCAATATTCTCTTTATTACCACTATTATCACCAATATTATTATTATTACTACAATTAGGCAATTTATCGCCGCCAATCACCAAATTATTCGTCAATATCGACGTATTTAGGCTGGAATTCGGATGATTGTACGGATCTATGGTTGCCACGATACAATCAACGACAAACGTCGGATTCTTCAAGACGAACACTACCGGTTGGTTGCCAACATCGAAATTTAGATCGATATTCAGATTGAAATTGTCGGCGAAATTGATCAACGTCCGCAACGGTTTCAATGTGAAATTGATGGTCGTCTCTTTGTCGATCTGATAGACTTGGAATTCGTTCGAATTCAAATTGATTTGTGTTCGTAATTTGTTCGTTTGGTTACCAACGCCCGGACAATAGTTGCGTATTGTTAATTTCGCCGGTTTTATATCGAAAATTATCTCGTCGTCTTTAATACTGAACGTTGTCAATAAATGTTGGTAGATATTGCTGGTAGTTTGGATGAAATTCGACTTTTTCTCCACCAAATTCGAACCGATCGTCAACGTCTCGTTGTCCATTAGTCGCAATTTGTGCTCCATTATTATATTGTCGCAACAATACTTCATTTTGAATATTATAAAATCGTTATCCAGCTCGTAATCGATTTTGAAATAATCCAACTGGAAACAAACGATTAGTATCGGGTGGGAAAATCGGTAAAATCGGGCATTAAGGCGCAAATTTCCCCCAATTTCGCCGAAATCGGGGGAAACTTCGATACTTAAAAAGCCCCTCGATTATCGTACTTTCTTCTCTAAATTGCCCTTAAACAACGGCAACACCACCTTTAGATGCACCTTACACGTGACATCATTATTATTATTATTGATTTGATAACAGGTGAAGAACGTATCGAAGAAACTGAAACGTCCGCACGTTGTTTTGCTGGTATTGACCGTTATCAGTGATAATTGATTCGATTTGGCTTCGATGAAGAGTTCGTCGCCGATCTTCGATAACGCCTGTAACGCCTTACTTAACACTACAATTTAAACCGAATTTAATTCGAAAAAAAAACAGACATAACCTCAAATTATTACCTTTAAGATTGTTACCCGGAATTATACAATTCATTGTCGAATTTAATTAATAATTATCGATAATTCGCCAATTTTCGTGTAGATTTCTTTTAATTATTCCTTAATTTACAATAATCGATTTTCAAAAAATTTAAACACCATAACCTCAAAAAATTACCCATTGTTTACTGCGAGGTTGCCACATTTACCAACTATACGATAATCCAAAGAAATTATTATTGTTACCGATTTGTGCAATTCTAGATATGAGTTGTTGTATTAAATGGCCGACAATCGATTATTTGTTCTTGTTTCGAATTAATTACGCGATAATTGCAAGATTTTTACATAAAAAATTATACGAGCAATCGTTCAATTTTCACATTTGGCAATAACGCATGCTTGTAAGTCACTGAAATTGGGAATTTTGTTTTTGTGTATTAGCGTTGGTGAACTTGATTTGAGGCGCCAATTCAAATTTATTCCGAATTTTTATTACAATATAAAAGTAAATTTCGATGCAATTATTCTAAAATTATTGTATTTGTTTTCGTTCATTAGTTTTAATTAATTTTAACCGAATTATTTTCATCGATAATTCGTGTTTTTGTTGATTTTCTTTTAATTATTTGTTCATTTATAATCGAAATTGAAAAATTTAGACACCATAACCTCAAAAAATATATCCGTTGTTGTTGCAATGTTGTCACATTTACCAACAATACGATAATCCAAAAAAATTAATATTGTTATCAATTTATACCATTCGATATAGAAGTTGTTATCTCAAGTGGTCTAAAATTGATTATTGTTACTTGATTTGAATTAATTACGCGATAATTTTAAGATTTTTCTTAAAAAAATTAAAAGAGGAGCCCTTGAAATTTCTACATTTGGCAACGATGCAAGCTTGTCTGTCACTGAAATTGGAGATTTTTGTGTTTATGCGTTACAGTTGGTAGAATTAGAGGCGCCAAATTCAAATTTATCGCAAATTTCTATTACAATTACAAAAATTAACAAATAACGTAATTTTAATGGAATTATCCGAAAATTAGCGTATTTGTTTTAATTTATTAATTTTAATTAATTTCAACCGATTATTTCCAACTACAATCAACAGATGGCGTCTGATACAGTATAACCTCGAAATTTTCCAATCTCAATTATTCCGTATTTTAACGAAAATTATGAATTTCCTACGGAAATTCGCCCAAAATCTCCCGAAATTCCGGCAATTAACCGTAAAAAAACTCGATTCCAACCTGTATTGTTGCTATTCTTCCACACGAATTACAAATCAACATAACCTAAAATTCGTCCGTAATTTCATCAAAACCACCCAATTGAACAGTATCGATGGTCGTGTTAACAACAGCCGTGCTATACAAGAGAACATATCGTCGTTACAGTTGAAGAAACGTCCGTTACGCAAGAAACGCTCCCTCGACGAACACGAACAACACCAACGGCCCGGTATTTACAACGTGATCGCCTACGCCACCGCCGAAGATTACGATCTCGACGGGATTTTACACGGTTTGGAACAACAGAATCTCTACGAGACGCGTTTTATCGAGAATGCCGACGAGAACGTGTTGTACGCCCAGGCCAAATACCGTGTTGAAAGCGAACCGCGCGAGATATTCTTCTTTCGCGAGGGTTCGGTGGTTCTGTGGAATATCAGCGATTTAGAATGTGGCAATATTTTGAATTTCCTCAAACAATACGAACAGGACGGCTATTCGGAGGGTCTAGTACAGAAAGAGGTCGAATATATGAATTATCAGCACAATAATAACACGAAAAGTACGTTGGAGAAATCCGGTGATTTCGTGTTAAATATCGACAATAATGAACGTGTTATTTTGGATAAATATACGTTCTCTAATGCGATGGTATTGAGTGTTAAATTGGGTATATGGGAGGCTTTATTGGAGCGATATATCGATACGATTGAATTCGTTACTGAAGATTTGAAAATGGGTAGGAGGATTCGTATATCGCGCGAGGATGTCCTCAGAAAACACGGTGAATTGTTCACTTTACGCCATCTGATCAATTTAAGTTCGGACCTATTGGATACGCCCGATTTTTATTGGGATAATGAGGAATTAGAACAGTTATATTTGCAAGTTTGCAACTATTTCTGTATATCGAAACGGACTAGGGTATTTTCATCATCGAAATTCGGTGTATTTCGTAGTTGGCTGTGTTTTTGTCGATAGTGTCGTAGATTGGTCCATACTCGAGTAAATTTGACAGTTATCGAGTGGTCGAACTAACCTACGACGCTACGTTTTAACGAAACGCATCGCCAACTACGATTGTTGGCGTTTGAGGTGGATTAATTGGTTGAAATTGTAGGTTATGAACGAGAAGATCAATCATTGTGTTGAATTAATGGAATTATTATCGACGCATTTAAACGATAAACACCATACTCGATTAGAATGGATGATAATTATTTTAATTATGGTTGAAGTGGCTTTTGAAACTATCCATTATATTGATAAATATGTTTAAATATAGTTTAAACTTTGTAATTGTAGTTTTTAATTTCGAAAAGTATGCAACCAATTATACATCCATGTATTGTTGGTCGTATAACCTCAAATATTATAGATTATCAAAGCCGGCTAGATTTCTTGTAAGGAAAAATTCCATGTGTCCCTCTCCAATTTTGATGTTTTTTTTTTAAATCATTTATTGATTAAAATTTAAAAAGGGGTGTTCAACCCTTAAATATAATCTTTTGTTGTTTTTTCAATTTTAACAGATTTAAATTTCATTAAAATTAGACCTGTTTTTTTTTAATCTAGGAGGCCTTGTGCATTGGTGTTTTTTTTTTTTAAATAATAAGGCCGCTAGATTTTCCAGTATTACGCTAGAAGCCTATTTTTGTGGCCGTTGTGCGCGCGATTGTGGCCAAATTTGGTACTTTTTTCAAAAGTTAATCGGTTGAGAATTCTAGAAGGCTTTGAATAAATGTCAAATTTAATCAAATATGAACTAATCAACGACACTACATGAACAAACCACTGCGTAAAGTAGAACGTCTGCTAGATTTCTCAACAATTTGCTCTATTAGATTAGAGTACTGAAAAATCTAGCAAGCCTTGGTCAGGATTGTTTTAAAAAAAGCCCACTAGATTTTGTCGTACAGGTCTCATCTTTTTTTTTGTTTAACAAATGATACATTAATGTGTTGAGAAATCTAGTAGGTCTTGAATCAATACCAAATTTCATTACACATGAACCAATCAACGACAAGACGTAAATATCGCATGGTCAACTGGGAGTTGAAATTTCACCTACCTACTAGATTTGTATTTTGATTTAATTTTTGGAAATCTAGCCGGTCTAGATCTTCATTGTTTTTAACAAAGCCTACTAGATTATTATCTTGTGAATTTCTCTAAAATGTCAAAAATTGGGCTTTTGAAAAAATGCCAATTTCCACCACAATGGCGCTGTTTACCAATACACATTTTGAAATATTTCTATTGTTGGCAATCCAAAGTTTCAATTGTTTAACAAAAGATACAACAATGCGGTGGGGAACCCAGTAGATCTTGAATAAATGTCAAATTGAATTAGACATGAACCAATCAACGACAAGACGTAAATATCGTAGAGCCAACTGGAAGTTGAAATTCCACCTACCTACTAGATTTGTATTTTGGTTTAATTTTTGGAAATCTAGCCGATCTAGATCTTCATTGTTTTTGACGAAGCCTACTAGATTACAAACTTGTAAATTTCTCTAAAATGTCAAAAATTGGGCTTTTGAAAAAATGCCAATTTCCACCACAATGGCGCTGTTTACCAATACACATTTTGAAATATTCCTATTATTGGCAATCCTAAGTTTCAGTTGTTTAACAAAAGATACAGTAATGCGGTGGGGAACCCAGTAGGTCTTGAATAAATGTCAAATTTAATTACACATGAATCAATCAACGACAAGCATAGCCAACTGGGATTTGAAATTCCACCTGCTAGATTTGTATTTTTATTTAAATTTTGAAAATCTAGTAGGTTTAGATTTTGATTGTTTTTAACAAAGCCTGCTAGATTGCAAGTTCGTTAATTTCATGAAAATACAAAAATTGGGCTTTTGAAAAAATGCCAATTTCCTCCACGGTGGCGCTGTTTACCAATACACATTTTGAAATATTCCTATTGTTGGCAATTCGAAGTTTCAATTGTTTAACAAAAGATATAGTAATGCCCCCACCGCATTGTTGTATCTTTTGTTAAACAATCTAGTAGGTCTTGAATAAATGTCAAATTTAATCAGACATGAATCAATCAACGACAAGACGTAAATATCGCACAGCCTGCTGGGAGTTGAACTTCTGCTTGCTAGATTTCTGTATTGTGATTTAATTTTTTGAAAATCTAGCAGGTCTTGATTGTTTTCAACAAAGCCTGCTAGATTGTAAACTTCTTAATTCTTAGAAAATGTCAAAAATTGAGATTTTTAAGAAATACCAATTCCCACCGCAGTGGCGCTGTTTACCAACGCAAATTTTGAAATATTTCTATTGGCAATGGATTTTCCACCAAAAATTCGTGGAAATTTTGTATTTTCAAGAGACACAATTATTGAGTATTGGCAAATCTAGCAGACTGAACAAATGCCAAATTCAATAAAATATGAACCAATCAACGATGGCGTAAACATATCAAAGCCAACTACAATTAAAACCATTTATACATATATTTGAAATATAGTATTAGGCAACCAATTATACACTAATGTATTGTTGATTGTATAACGCCTACAATAATTTTCTAATATATCGGATCTATTTGGAAAGTAATTAGTAGAAATTAATTAAAAATCAATTATTTTTTAACACGACAACCTTGACTGTCTAAAATTCGATACAAATCCAACTTGAATTTCTTTTTTAAATATAAATTTAATGATAATACCACAATATAGGAAAGAATAGCAAGGTTATCAACATTACTATTTTTAATTTCATATTTTTACACATAAATAAAAAAAATAAATAAAAAAAAAGAAGACAAGAAAGAATCGTATTATTCAAGGTTCTTCAAATATACTCCAATTAACATTAAACTGTACTCCAATTAACATCTAAAGACATGTCAATTACCGTGTTAATCCTAATAATCGTGTACTGTTGCAACTTTGAGGTAAGTACTATATTTCGATTATATCCCCCGATCAACAATAATCGTGTTAAAGGTGTACGCTAAAGTGACGGAAGAGATTAAACAACAGTGTTATGAGGAGAATCGTATTTTAACACCGATTTTGGATAGTTCAACAACACCGGTTGATAATCTGTGCTATACCCGGTGTTTATTTATAAAAGGCGGCTATTTGAATGCAACCAATGGCGAGATTAATATAAAACAAATGCGCAACGATCGCATTATTACAGCCAATGGTAATATCGAACGTTTAAATCGTATTTATAATTGTATAGGGAATTTAACGAGAATATTAAAATGCGAACAAACGACCGGATTAATTCAATGTTTTGCCATTTGAAAATTATAATCACACTTAAAATTGTTATCATCAAATAATAAAGATTTGTTAAGTTGGCATTGCAATCAATTATCCACCCTTTTTAATGATTAAAACAAAACAGAACAATTTTCGATTTAATTGACTACACGGAACTACCATTAGTCGATTAAATTTTCAATTGTTCTACAATTGACGGACGGCAATTCGTCGTCCAATTAATTGTTTAAAATTAGCGCCATTATTCCAACCAATCAGAGCAATTGTATTAAGGTTTGTTCGTATTGGAGATTGATTTTGTGATAGAAAACAGAAAAAATAAAAAACCACCCCCATTTGTGTTGTCGTAAATTAATTGAATTTTAATGGATTTCCATCAGAGTACAACGGGAAAATTAACGCTTCCACTTTTCTATCTTGATGTTAATTCAATTTTACGGTAACTAAAACAAAAAAAAAAAAAATTAGCTTTATACAGGGTGTATCAATATTTCACTGTGTAGTCAGCTTGTAGTGTCTTAGATTAGTTCATATTTAACTAGTCGTCGATTTTTCAAGTGTCCTGTAGTTTCTTTGTTTTTTTTTTTTTTTTAGGTTACCATAGCAACGTATAATTCGATATTATAATGCCATAATATTCCACATTACAGTTGGCTCTGATTTTGGTACATAATGTCGTAGATTAGTTCATATTTTTCTTATATTTTTGTTTTCAAGTGTCCGAAGACAACTACGACTTACCAGTTGTATTCTAGAGTCTTTGTTTACCATGACAATGCAGCAACTGAAACAAAAATACAGCGCCCACTACAATATTTCATCCTGTAATTGGCTATGTTATCGACACATAGTGTCTTAGATTAGTTCATATTTGATTGGTTGTCTATTTTTCAAACGTTCGAAGAAAGCTACGACACTTTCAGTGGTATTCTATAAGTTTTCGGTTACCATGACAACATGTAATTCAATTTTATAGTATTTAAAGCAAAAATACAGGGTGTACCTTATAGTTTGCTAAATTTTTGAGGCATACTGTCGTAGTTTAGTTCATATTTTATTATTCGTCCATTTTTTTAACGTTCGACGATAGCTACGACACTACTTATAGTATATTTGCTTTTTTTGGTAACCATAGCAACGTATAATTCAATTTTACAATGTCATAATATTCCACATTAGAGTTGGCTCTGACTTTGATACATAATGTCGTAGATTAATTCATATTTTTCTATTATTTTATTTTTTAAATGTCCGAAGAAAACTACGACCTACCAGTGGTATTCTAGTGTCTTTGGTTACCATAAAGCGCCTACTGCAATATTTCACCCTGTAGTTGGCTATATTTTCGACATACAGTGTCTTAGATTAGCTCATATTTTACTATTTGTCAATTTTTCAAACGTTCGTAGAAAACTGCGACACTTTCAGTGGTATTCTGTAAGTTTTCGGTTACCACGACAACATGTAATTTAATTTTATAAAACTTAAAATAAAAATACAAGGTGTACTTCAATACTTCACGCTGTAGTTTACTACAATTTTGAGGTGTAGAGTCGTAGATTACTTCATATTTTACTACTAATAAGTTTTTGAAGTGTCCGAATATAGCTACGACACTACTGTAGTTTTTTTGTTTTTTGTTTGGTAACCATAGCAACGTATAATTCAATTTTACAGTACTACAATATTTCACATTATACTTGGCCATGACTTTCACACATAATGTCGTAGATTAGTTCATATTTTTCTATTATTTTATTCTTTAAATGTCTGAAGAAAACTACAACACTTCCTGTGGTATTATTCTAGAATCTTTGGTTACCATGACAATACAGCAACTGAAAACAAAAATACAGCGCCTACTGCAATATTTCACCCTGTAGTTGGCTATGTTGTCGACATACAATGTCTTAGATTAGATCATATTTTACTATTTGTCAATTTTTCAAACATTCGAAGAAAGCTACGACACTTTCAATGGTATTCTGTAAGTAATTCAATTTTATAGTAATAAAACAAAAATACAAGGTGTACCTTGTAGTTTGCAGTTTTTTAGTCATAGTGTCGTAGATTAATTCGCATTTTACTATTCGTCCATTTTTCAAACATTCGAAGAAAACTATGACACTTTCAGTGGTATTCTATAAGTTTTCGGTTACCATAACAACATGTAATTCAATTTTATAGTATTTAAAACAAAAATACAGGGTGTACCTTGTACTTTGCTATATTTTTGAGGCATAGTTCATATTTTACTATCCGTTCGTTTTTTTGAATGTTCGAAGAAAGCTATGCCACTTTCAGTGGTATTCTAAAAGATTTCGGTCACCATGACAACGAATAATTCAATTTGACAGTACCTAAAACAGAACAAAAAGTTTTATACAGAGTGTACCACAATATTTCAGCTCATAGTTGGCCATGCCTTAGATGTCGTAGATTAGTTCATATTTTACCACAGATGTGTTTTTTTAGTGTAAAAAGTAAGCTACGACACTACCAGTGGTATTCTATAAGTTCTTAGTTACCATGACAACTCTGAATACTTACACGTCACTATTCTATACTTGTCTCTTTTCAATTTTAACTATGATAGAATTGTAGAGAGTGAGATAGAAACTGTGTTAAGAGTAACAATATCCAGCGTTGTTATGGCAACCGAAAACTTACAGAATACGACTGTACGTCTCAAAGGCATAGCCAACTTATCCTGTATCGAGTATACCACGGTAACTGGGCATGTCGTAAATTAGTTCATACTTTACTAAATTGGACATTTTTAATAGATAGCTGAACAAAGATAGGACATAAGGAACACATGGCCAACTATATGAAATGTAGCGTCCTAGCTTCCTTCGGACACTTCAATAACAAACATCAAATTTAATAAAACAAGAAACAAGCTACGACACTTTATAATTCATGGCCAATTTCGATATAATACTCGATACAGATGTATACAACATAGTCGGCTATGGATCTATACGAAACAAACTAATCGTTACGTATCAAATCCATGGCCGATTTTATTACGTGTACGTACCTTGACGAATCCCAGCCTTCTTTGGAATATCGAAAGAAATTTGCGGGAATTTTAAATAATTAACATCAGAAAAATGTACATATCCACTTGTTTATATTTTACAATAATATAATACAATTGAAATTTCAATTTGTTTTCGATATAAAACAATTGAAATGATTTTTAAAAATGTTTTTTTTTTATAAAAAAAAATTACCACTTTTTAACAATCACAAAAATCGATTTACATCGAAAATCTTCATTTGTTTCTTATCATTAATCAATTATCCAATTGGCGTTGAAGAATATTATTTAAAACAAAAGAAGATCGAATTCTTTTGTTTTTTTCTGTTTCCCCCCAACAATTTCGATAATTTCAATGATCAAATACACACAATTTCTAAAAAAAAATTAAAATAATTAAAATAATTATAAAAAAATGTATTAATATAAAAAATTATACAAAAAAAAAAACAGAGATAGAGAGAGCAAATTTGTGTATATAGTTTGTAAGTGGAACAGAGATAGATACATGAAAATTGTTGTTTTATTGGAAAATTTAATCTTCATCTCCATCTTCTTAAAATTCTACACACTAGAAAATACGCGTACGAATATTTTTTTTAATTTATTTTTTATTGTTGAATATACCACGGTAAATCAAAGTTGGCTATGTTTTAATGACGTATTGTCGTAACTTTATTCGTCTATCAATAAACTTTGACATTTATGAGTATTCGAGTAAACGAACAAAACTACGACAATACGTCCCAAATTCACAGCCTACTATTCGATAAAAAAATACCGTAATATAATCCGTAGAGGCGATTTTATTTGAAATACTGGCAAATTAAAATAATAATAATAATGATAATAATAATGTAAGTACGTTAATTAGGAACAATTAAAATAATAATAATAATAGTAATAATAAAAAAATGGAATGTTGTCAAATTGTTAAAAAATTCGTTGTTTTGTCGTAAAAAAAATAAACAAAAGAGAAAACGTACTTACAAAATAATTGAATAAATACTGTTGTAAATTAGACGGCATCTTAACGTTAACTTAAACATTAACGCAATCTATTACGGTTTACAAATAATAATAATACTGTAAATAAATATACAAGGCTGCTATATACAGGATGTACCACAATAATTTACAACATAGTCGACTATGATTTCCATCTATCATGTCTTAGCTTTATCCAGCTAATTACGTATATAATTATTTGTGGTATGTCGTAGATTGATTCATGTGTCATTTGACACTTCTAAAAACATTTTTAAAACAATTATGTTGTAGTAAATTATGAATCAAGCTACGATACTACGTATACAGTTTATAGGCCAATTGTGTGAATTATTCTGGTACACCCGTTATAAAAATAATTTTAAAAAAAAATGGCAAGGCTAAATATTGGCAATTATAGAATAGTGTCTTTTCTTCATTCATTTTGTTCTTAATTAATTATTAATAATTTTAATTAATTATTCAATTAATTAATTAAACCAATTAATTATACATTTATATACAAAGAAATCCATATTTTCTGTCTCTTTTTATTAGATTTATATTTACGTTAATTATTTTTTTTTATAATTTTAAATATGTGTATATAACATCTACGAATCAAAGTTGGCTGCTTTTATTGTTTTGTTTTTTTTTTCCATCAAACAATAGCAGTCTATTACTATCAATTAATAATAATTATAATAATTGTTAATTAATGATAATTAATAATAATAATAATAATTTTAACACCCCTTTTTTATTAGTAGTGTTTATTATTATTATTATTTTGTATAATTACATGTACACATTTATAATAATAAGGGGTGTTTTTGTTTCAGTTTCGTTTTTGTTTTATTCATTTGTTTTTGTTTTTTTTTTTAAATTTAATTTAATTTAATTTAATTTAATAATAAAAAATAGTCTTTAAGGACGGTAGTAGAGTTCGTCTTGTAATTCTCGTAATTTCTCCAATAATTACAAAAAATTAATCGAATTTAATTAGAAAAAAAAATCAGTCAATAGATATAAAAAAAAAACAAAGTCGGCTATGATTTTTGTCAACAAAATTCACAGGCTACTATAGTTGAATTTAAATTGTAGCAAGTTAAACAAAGTCGGCTATGAATTTGATATAACTGTTAAAATTCAAGTATTAACAGGCAGAAAAACAAAGTCGGCTATGAATTTTAGGCGTTTGTCAATAAAATGTGGGAATTATTCCAAATTCACAGCCTACTCTGGTTTAATTTAAGTCGTATCTAGATAAACAAAGTTGGCTATGAATTTAATATAACAGTCAAAATTAAAGAAAAACAAAGTCGACTATGAATTTGATGTATTTGTAAACAAAATGTCGCATCTACAATAAATTCATGGTCTACTAGAGCTCAATTTTGGTGGAAAAACGGCCGGAAAAACAAAGTAAGCTATGAATTTTATGCATTTTTCAATGAAATCTACACCGAATTCACAGCCTACTCTAATCTAGCTCGATTCAATTGATTTTAAGGCTAAAAAAAAAACAAAGTCGGCTATGAATTTGATCTATTCGAACAAAATTCATAGCCTACTTCCTAGCCTAATACAAATGGAAAAAAAGCAAGAAAGACAAAGTTGCCTATGAATTGCTCAATAAAATTCACAGCCAACTATAGCTTGTTTGAGTAAAAAAATTAAATAAAAACTAGAAAAAGCCGGCTATGAATTTACAATAAATTCACAGCCTACCCTATCTCAATTTTATTGAAAAAAAGATAAAAAAAATCAAAGTCAACTATGAATTTTATGCATTTATCAACGAAATCTACACCAAATTCACAACCTACTCTGATCTATTGATACTGACAGTTAGAAAAACAAAATCGACTATGAATTTGACGTAATTCCAAATAAAATCCACAGCCTACTCATCGGATTTAATTCAAATAATAATAGCTAGAAAAAAACAAAGTCGGCTATGAATTTGATATAACTGTCAAAATTCAAGTATTAAGAGCTAGAAAAACAAAGTCGACTATGAATTTTATGGATTTGTAAACAAAATGTCGCACCTACACAACAAATTAATGGCCTACTAGAGCTCAATTTTGATAGAAAAACGGCCAAAAAAAAAACAAAGTAAGCTATGAATTTTATGTATTTTCCAATGACATCTACACCGAATTCACAGCTAGCTTGATCCAATTGATATTAAGCTAGCAAAACAAAGTTGGCTATGAACTTCATCTATTCAAACAAAATTCACAGCCTAATACAAGTAAAAAAAAAATACTAGAAAGACAAAGTCGCCTATGAATTGCTCAATAAAATTCACAGCCAACTCTAGCTCAATTTAAGTAAAAAAAAAAGAAGAAAACTAGAAAAAGTCGGCTATGAATTTGGTGTAATTCCAAATAAAATCCACAGCCTACTCATCGGATTTAATTCAAATAATTATTGGTAGAAAAACAAAGTCAACTATGAATTTGATGTATGTGTAAACAAAATGTCGCACCTACAACAAATTCATGGCCTACTATAGCTCAATTTTGGTGGAAAAACGGCCGGAAAAACAATCAAAATCAATCAATGAAGTCTACACCAAATTCACAGCCTACTCTAATCTAGTTCAATTTAATTGATATTAAGCTAGAAAAACATAGTCGGCTATTCAAACAAAATTCCTAGCCTACTTTCCTAGCCTAATGCCCAGTGAAAAAAAAAACCATAAAGACAAAGTCGGCTATGAAATACTCAATAAAATTCACAGCCAACTCTTGTTCAAGTAGTAAAAACAAAAAATTAAACAAGAAAAAGTCGGCTATGAATTTGATATAACTGTCAAAATTTAAGTAGTAAAGAGCTAGAAAAAACAAAGTCGACTATGAATTTGATATAAATAAAAATATCGCACTTACAACAAATTCATGGCCTACTATAGCTCAATTTTGATGGAAAAACGCTACGAAGTAAGCTATGAACTTCATCTATTCAAACAAAATTCATAGCCTACTCACTTCCTAGCCTACTACAAGTACAATAAATAAATAATAAAAAAAATTGAATAAAAAAAGCTAGAAAGACAAAGTCGCCTATGAATTGCTCAATAAAATTCACAGCCAACTCTAGAGCAATTTTAGTGAAAGAAGACCAAAAAAAAATCAAAGTCAACTATGAATTTTATGCATTTGTCGACAAAATCGACACCAAACTCACAACCTACTCTGATCTATTGATATTGACAGTTAGAAAAACAAAGGCGGCTATGAATTTGGTGTAATTCCAAATAAAATCCACAGCCTACTCATCATTCAAACAGTAACTAGAAAAACAAAGTCGGCTACGAATTTGATGTATTTGTCAATAAAATTTACAGTAGACTCTAGTCGAATTTAAGTAAAAAAAAGGAACAAAGTCAACTGTGAATTTTACGCTTTTGTCAACAAAATATCGCATCTACAACAAATTCACAGCCAACTCTAATCAATTGATTTTAAACTAGAAAACAAAGATGCCTATGAATTTGTTCTATACAAACAAAATTCATAGCCTTCTCTCTAATTCAAATAGAAAAAAAAACAGAAAAACAAAGTCGCCTATGAATTTCGATGACGGAACAAAATAACGAAATAACCCCAAATTCACAGCCTACTATAAATTGAATTTAAACAATATTAAGTTAGGTTCACACGAATTTCAGGGTTAATTTTATAGAATTAACCAATAGAAAACAAGAAAAAATATTAAAAATAGCTGCCGTTTTGTTTGTTAAAATTTACGAAGAAATCACCCTGTTTAATATAATTAAAGGATATTTACAATTATACAAATAAAGTCTCGTTCACACTGTCGTTTTTTTTTTGTTTTTTAAAATCGTTTAATTAGGCCGATATTTGAGCAATTTTCTTTAAATTTATTTCGTTTTATAATCGAATTATGCATCACTATAATGATTAATATCGGCCTGCATCATTTTTTTTAAATGTTGTTTTTTATGTTGTTGTTGTTGTTGTTTGTTATCAATTAAATCGTCTTGAATATGGCGGAAACGTACGAAACCCTGTTCATCGACCAACATCGATTCGATAGTACGATGCGGCAATTGTTGTTGTTGTTGTTGTTGTTCGAAAAATTGATGATTCGGCAACGTTTGTATCCCACTCAAATGTATCGACGGTCGTGTTGTTGACGATGTTGTCGATGCCGTCGATGATGATGATTGTTGATGATAATGATGATGATGACTCTTCGAATTCCGGCCGGTAGTTGAACGTCTACCCGACGATGAAGTTGTCGTATTCGTCGATGAATTCCGCGAACGTCGATCGAAATCGTTACGTTCAAATTGCGGATTATCAATCGGCTCACTATAAATATTCCTTTCCGGTTGTTGTGGCGTTGTTGTCATAGTTTCATTAAAATCCTCAAATTCCACATCATATTTCGGTTTATTACCATTATGGTAGCGTTTCGTTGCGGAATTACGCAAGATATCATTACGTAGATTATCGCTAATTTGCCAATTTGGCCGTTCGAAACGCTCAAATTGACGTTCACGTTCTAGAGTTGTTGCGATTTTTTTATTATTATCAAAATGTGGTGTATTATCAATATTATCAAACATTTCATTACGACTATAATTGATAACATTCGGATTTGTATTACAATTATTCGGATAGATATTATCAGTACTCGAATCACTAGTTGTTGTAGTTGTTGTTGTTGTAGTTGTACATGGAAACAATTGAAAACCACCATTATTACCGCTATTATTATGTTTTTCATTATTTAAAACTTTATTGCGTTGTGATAATTTCAAACTAACCACCATTGATAATAGGGTGATTATTGTTATTTCGATTAAACGTATCGATAATTCGTAACCCCATAAAATCCAATGTTGTTGTATTATCTCATTATTACCACCATTACCGACGTTATTATCACTAAAATGGTCGATTTTTATAAAAAACAACGAATACAATTGGACTATACCTAACAATATGAACAATAAAGCTATAGCTATTGTAATATGGGAGGCGTAAAGTATATTTTGGGTACAAATTTCGGATAAATTTTGACTTTTTTTCGATAAAACATTCTTGATAATACGATACAAATAGAGATAACTACAACCCAACGACCATACTAATAAAACATAAATTGGCCGACAAATTACCAAATTGGCCTTATCGAAATAATCGAAATTCTCAAATATACTCAAAATTAAACACAATACAATATAAATTAACGCAAATACCACTAGAATTATCGGATTTTTAACCTCTAAATGGATCAAAGTACGCTTCAATAAGAACAAAATCAACACACTAAAAGTCGTTGCCAATAAACTCAATGGGAAATTATGCAAGAATTCGTAAAGAAACACATTAAATGATCGATTTAAATTGTAGGCATCGTAGATTAGATAGAAAATTCGTAAAACACAAATAACAGTCAACATTAAATGTATGGTTAGGAAATAACTTTTCGAAAACATATGGGGGTGGTTTTCGTAACAAATCAATTTGTAAATCGAATAAATCGCTAGGATTATATAGAAAAAAACAACTAAATAGATATGGACATTCCAACAAATCAACCAAATTTTTTCAGTTGTCAACCCTGTTTTTAAACTAGTTGTATTAACCTCTTTCTGGCGTATATTCGGTAGATTTACCGATAATTCCGTTGTTAAATCACTAGATGGCGGTTGTTTCGGTGATAATTCGATTATAGTCCGCCTTATTGTTGTACTTTCATCTTTCGGTACAGTTGGTAATTGTTTTGGTTCTAAATCTGGTGATTTTGTTGTTGTTGTTGTTGTTGTTGTAGTTGTTGTAGTTGTAGTAGTGGTAGTACTGTATTGTTTAAAATTAGAAGTTGCAGTTACTGTATGATATAAAATATCCGGAATTTTTACATCATCATGTCGACCATTTGAACCGCTCAAAATCCGGGTAATTGACGGTTCCGGCGCGTAACTCTTCTCATATTCAAAACTATTACCAACATCACCGGTATTATTAAAGAAATTCCCCCGATTCATACCATAGAATTCATTCAAACGAACATTCTGTGATGGTGTATTTAATGTCTTTTTTTTCTCATCATTTCGATTAGTCGATTTTTCAATATTGACTTTATTTGGTGGTAAATCCGGCCGGAATGGTATCCGATCTTTGTTCGGCATTAAACTAGGGGGTGGTATTGGCCGGCGACTGGCGAAACTTTCGGAATTTTTACCACGTAATGTTGGTGTATCAGCGAATGGATTTTGATATTCCGGTGGTAATGGGGGTGTAAAGAATGCCCGACTCGGTGGTATATAACTGGGTATATCTTTACTATACATCGATTTAGTTGGACGTATATTTCGTAAGAGGTTATAACTGGTGGTTGTTTTATAGAAATTATCGGTAACTTGTTCGTGTTGTTGTTGTTGTTGTTCGTTAAAATCAGGTCGTAATCGATCGTTATTATAACGATTTGGATTGTTGTAATGTTTGTTGTTGTTGTTTTTTAGAATATCAGCAGCCGGTGCTGATGTTGGTAATACATGATCCTTCTCTAAATCCACACCATAGTTATTACTATTATTATCATCATCACTATTATCATTATTATCATCGTTATTATCATCATAATCATCTTTAATATCGTAATTACGATTTAATTGTCGATTGTTGTTGTTGTTATTTTTAATATCAACCCTTAACCATTCATCATTACCATCCGAATAACGATATGTTGTTAATAATGGGGTTGCTAATGTTGTTATTGGATAAATATTATCGGGTATTGAACGTTTTGTTGTACTACCACCATATGCAACTTTATTAAATACAGCTGCTATACTTTGTTCTAAATTTAATTTATCTAATAATTGTTCGGTTTTATCAAATTCATTTGGATAACAATCAATTGTTTTTGTTGTTGTTGTTAATAATAATAATATTATTATTATTAATTTATTATTATCATTATTATTATTGTTGTTGTTTGTAATTTTAACAATTGACAATGATGAGAATTTCGGTTGAATTAGGCACGTATATAATAATAATAATAACAAATAAATATTTGTTATTATTATTGATAATCTACTCGTATTATTATTATTGTTGTTATTATCATTATTATTATTGTTATTATTAGAGACAAAGTCTTTAACAGTCCGATTATTATTAAAATGACGACAATCACAGATATTTTTGATGTTTGTTACAAATTGTTTAAAACTGTTATTATTATTATTATTATCATTATTATTATTATTATTAATATTATTATCAATCTTATTATTACTATTCTCATTATTATTATTATTATTATTACTATTATGGATAATAACAGTTCTATTATCACAACTTGTACAATTTGTATTATCAATTTTTGTTGTTGTTGTTAATCGTACGCTATTACTATTATCATAATTGTTATTATTACACACACTATTATTATTATTGTTGTTGTTGTTGTTGTTATTGAATTGTTGTAGTTTGGACATTTTAATTGTCGTGATTAATTTTTGTAATGGTGGTAGTATTGGTTGTTTTTGTTTTTGTTGTTGTTGTTGTAATGGTGGTGGTGGTGGTGTTGGTGGTAATGATGGTGGTGGATCACCAATATAACCAAAATAATATTTTTTAAATAATTCTTGATAATTCATAATTGAGATCATTTTATAATTCCAATATCTGTAAATAGAAAAAGAAAATAAATTAATAATTAGTTTATATTTTTTTTCTACGACAGTGCGGAATATGTCTTACTTTCGATGAGGCAAACCAGTGGTGAAAGTGGCACTTTACCGCACTAGTGCGGAAAATCCAACTTTCCGTACTAGTGCGGCAAAGTAACTTTCCACACTACTTGTTCCTTACCGACAATAATTGTTTTCAAGTACAATTTTGGATTTTTCCATAAATTGTACTTGACTTGGGATTCGAACCCAAGACTGACCGTTTCGAATGTCGACTTGCTTACCACTGCGCCACTCGCGGTTCAAATTTAAATATATTAAATTGTCCTTATAAAATAATTTTTCCTATTTTGCGTTGGAAATAAAATCATTTCCACACTAAAAGTAGTGATGTAATGGAGATTTCCCAACTACTTTGAGTGTGGAAAATCTGGGATAATTTATTTTTTCAAAGTTGGTAACATTGTCGACTATCTCAAATGTCATTCTTTGACAGAAATGCAGACCACTTGATTAACGTGAAAATAACTTTTATTTATTTCAAATTATTATTCTTGAAAATTTTGATAACAATGTTCATATTTTGTTTTTGATTTACCGGGAAGTAAATCATTGATACCATTTTCAATAATATCACGTAATTCTGGTGGAGTACACGATAATTCGTCACACATTTTTACTTTGTTAAAAGTCGTAATTAATATGGAGACTTAAACAATTGAAAATCAACTTGTTTACAAACAAAAAGTTGAATATCGTCAAGTAGAACTTTCATTTGTTTTATTTAATACCAACTTCTACAAAATTCCCTAAATTTGAAGGGTTCAATTTTTATTAAAAAAGGGTACAAAGGGGCGCAAAATAGGAAAAATAGTATGAAAAATTCGTTTCAGAAGTCAATTCCTGCACTCGACCATTAAAAAACTCGTGCTACCGCACTCGTTTTTTAATTTTGGTCTCGTGCAGGAATCATGGACTTCTGAAACTTATTTTTCAATATACTATTGAAATAGCCCCTTGTTTATACTGTTGTCATAGTAACTCTCCTTACATTTAAAGTCAATGGTAGGTTGATAATTATTAAAATTTTTATTAATTAGTTTTTATTTAATTTTTTAAATTATTTTTCCTATTTTGCGTTGGAAATAAAATCATTTCCACACTAAAAGTAGTGATGTAATGGAGATTTCCCAACTACTTTGAGTGTGGAAAATCTGGGATAATTTATTTTTTCAAAGTTGGTAACATTGTCGACTATCTCAAATGTCATTCTTTGACAGAAATGCAGACCACTTGATTAACGTGAAAATAACTTTTATTTATTTCAAATTATTATTCTTGAAAATTTTGATAACAATGTTCATATTTTGTTTTTGATTTACCGGGAAGTAAATCATTGATACCATTTTCAATAATATCACGTAATTCTGGTGGAGTACACGATAATTCGTCACACATTTTTACTTTATTACAAGTCGTAATTAATATGGAGACTTAAACAATTGAAAATCAACTTGTTTACAAACAAAAAGTTGAATATCGTCAAGTAGAACTTTCATTTGTTTTATTTAATACCAACTTCTACAAAATTCCCTAAATTTGAAGGGTTCAATTTTTATTAAAAAAGGGTACAAAGGGGCGCAAAATAGGAAAAATAGTATGAAAAATTCGTTTCAGAAGTCAATTCCTGCACTCGACCATTAAAAAACTCGTGCTACCGCACTCGTTTTTTAATTTTGGTCTCGTGCAGGAATCATGGACTTCTGAAACTTATTTTTCAATATACTATTTCCTATTTTGCGTTGGAAATAAAATCATTTCCACACTAAAAGTAGTGAAACAATGGAAATTTCACCAACTACTTTGAGTGTGGAAAATCTGGGATAATTTATTTTTTCGAAGTTGGTAACACTGTCGACTATCTCAAATGTCATTCTTTGACAGAAATGCAGACTACTTGATTAACGTGAAAACAACTTTTATTTATTTCAAATTATTTTTACGCCATTCTTGAAAATTTCGATAACAATGTTCATATTTTATTTTTGATTTACCGGGAAATAAATCATTAATACCATTTTCAACAATATCACGTAATTCTGATGGAGTACACGATAATTCGTCACACATTTTTACTTTATTAAAAGTCGTAATTAATATGGAGACTTAAACAAATGAACAATGGCAGTGCAAGTGAGATACATACAAATGTATGTTTTTTTTTTCAATATAACTCCAACTGTCAAAACAAACGAGTCGCTACTGAATAATTGTTATTAAACAAAACTATGCAACTGTCTCGTTTTAATATACAGTGCAAGTGACAAAGATAGAAAAAAGTTATAGATTTTCTTTTTTCAATTGTCTTTCCCCCAATATTATTGGAATTTAACAAAAAAAAAAAAAAAAACAAACTTACATCTCGTTTTGATATAAAGAAGAAAATAACAGTGCAAGTGAGATAGATACAAAACTCGTATGTTTTTCCAATATAAACAACTGTCAAAACAAACGAGACGCTACTGGATTGTTCAAGTTTAACAAAAAAAAAAGTATCTATGTCGTTCTAATACAGTGATGAAAATAGAAGCGCAAGTGAGATAGATATAAAAATTGTATCTTTTTTTTCAACTGCCATTTTCTCAATATGCCTCGCCAATATTTAAACTGGCAAACGAGCCGCTACTGAACTACTCAATTTTAACAAACAAATGCATCTGTCTTGCTCTAGTTTAGAGAAGAAAATAACAGCGTAAATCACACGTTTTTTTTTCAATTGTCCCCTAATATTCCCCACTAATTTTTAACAAAACGTGCCGCTACTGATTGAAATTTAACAAAAGATCTATCTCGTTTTAATCGTTTTGATACAAAGAAGAAAATGGCAGTGCAAGTGAGATAGATACAAATCTCGTATATTTTTTCAACCCTCCCACCCATCGATAAATAAACTGTCAAAACAAACGAGCCGCTACTGGACTACTCAAGTTTAACAAAAGAAAAAAAAAAGCGCCTATCTTGTTCTAGTTTGGAGAAGAAAATAACAGCGCAAATCACACGTTTTTTCAACTGTCCCCTAATATTTCCCATTGATGTTTAAACAAACGAGCCGCTACTGATTTACATTGAAATTTAACAAAAGAAATACATCTATCTCAGTTTAATACAAAGAAGAAAATAACAGTACAAGTGAGATAGATACAAATGTAGTATGTTTTTTCAACTGTCAAAACAAACGAGTCGCCACTGAATAATTGTTGTTAAACAAAAATAACAGCTATCTCGTTTTAATACACAATGCAAATGACAAAGATAGAAAAGTTATATGTTTTGTTTTTTCAACTGTCATTTCCCCAATATCCTTTGTTAATGTATAAACTAGCAAAATAAACGAGACGCTACTGATTCACTGGAATTTAATAAAAGAAATACATCTATCTCGTTTTGATATAAAGAAGAAAATAACAGTGCAAGTGAGATAGATACAAATTGTATCTTTTTTCAACTCCCTTTTTCTCAGTATGCCTTGCCAATTTTTAAACTGCCAAACGAGCCGCTACTGGACTATTCAACTTTAACAAAAAAAAAGCACCTATCTTGTTCTGGTTTAGAGAAGAAAATAACAGCGAAAATCACACGTTTTTTCAAGTGTCCCTTAATATTACCCAAACGAGTCGCTACTGATTTGCCAGAATTCAAAAAAAAAAAACCATCTATCTCGTTTTAATACAAACAAGAAAATAACAATGTAATTGAAATATACACAAAAAACGCTTGTTTTTTTTTCAAATCTCCCGCATAAAATAACCCCACCACCGATGTATAAACAGTCAAAAGAAACGAGCCGCTACTGAAATAATAAAGTTTAATAGAAAAAAAAAGCATCTATTTTATTCTAATTCACAGAAAAATAGAACAACTTAAGAGAGATAGATAGAAAAGTCACGTGTTTTTTCAACTGTCCCCTCTCTCCAATATCCCCCCCACCCCACCTGGCGTGTAAACCGTCAAAACAAACGAACCGCTACTGAACTATAGAAGTTTAACTAAAAAAACAATGCATTTATCTCGTTCTAACACAAAGAATAGAATAACAATGCAAGTGAGATAGTTGTAAAAGCCATACGTTTATTTTCCTCAATTGTTCTCTATCCCCACCATTCGATGTAGAAACTGTCAAAACAATTGTAACGCCATTTTGAAATTATTAAACAAGTTGTACAAAATTATTTAAGCACGCAGTAGTCTATGAGTTCATGAACGTAGGTCAACTTCTTATTTCAACTCTATAATCTGTATTACCGACAATCTAATAAGATGATGTCGGTAATGCAGATTATTTAGTTGAAACAAGAAACTGACATACGTTCGCAAAGTCATAGGCTACTGCGAATTTAAATAATGTTGTACAGCCTGTATGTATGATAATTTATAGCACAGTAGGCTATGTGTTTGATATACAGTGTCGTACCTTACTTGAAACGCTTAATTTATTAACAAATGTCAAAATTTAGCATATGAAACAATCTACGACATTAAAATCCGGTATTTTACAATAAAGTAGGCTACATCCTTGATACATATTATCGTAACTTTATTCATACTACACCAGAATTTTTCAAATAGCCGAACAAAGTTACGACACTATATAATAAAAATATGACCAACTACGAGATAAATTTGTTACTATGACAACAGCCTCTTTAAACAGAACTTCTATCTCACTCTTTACCATTGTAACAAGTGTAAAATTGAAAAGAAACAAGAATAGATTATTCAACAAAACAATTAATCTCCAACGTTGTCTTAGTAACGAATAGTTAGAGAATACAACTGATATTAACCAAGTATGCCATAATATTCCTCTTCACAGTAGCCTATAACTTTGAGAACGTAAGTCAACTTCTTGATTCACCTTAATAATCTGCATTACCGACACAATCTGTTGTAATAATAGAATGTCGGTAATGCAGATCATTTAGTTGAAACAAGAAACCGACATACGTTCACGAAATCATAGGTTACTACAAAAAGGAATAATGTGGCACAGATGGTATACTTGATGTATTTATCAATAATAATAACAATAATAAAACAACCGAACATTATTTAACCTAAAATAGTCAACTATGAAATTAAATATAAGACATCCTGTATAATCATCATTATTATACCAACGGGATGATTATTACCAATTATATACCAATTATAATTCCATATTCTACCATCTTTATTTCAAATAAAGATAGATATACGTATGTATATAAATAGAGAAAAGGATAGAAAATAACCTGTTATTAGTATAAAAGCAGGTCAAATTTATTTATAATTCAACAATACAATTCAACTAATGATACTGATAAGTTGTAATTATAACAAATATCAATCTAGAATTGTGGAGTGGTATAAGAAAACCAATATGTGCTAAAATAACCTAAAAAAAAGACTTGAAAGAAAAAAAATGTATTGAATGGGTTGAACTACTCCAACATAATTAACATATAAGCACCCTTCTATATAATTCAAGTATCCCATTTTTATTTACCACTACTAAGGTTACAACCCCTAGAAATTCTAGAGTCAATTTCTTTATTCTTTTTTGTTTCGTATTTACTTCGTTCAATTAATTTTTAGAAATAGCAATACAAAAAAAAAAATCAAGATAGATTATTTAATAGGTTATAATCGCCTATAATTTTACCCAACGACTCTTTCGATTGCACAAAATACGAGAGGGACACCTTGGACAATTGTCATATGGAACAAACATTATATCCTATACATATGTCTTTGATATGTTGTGTCGTAACTTTATTCAACTACTTGAAAAATACATAAATGTCAAATTTGCAACAGTATGAACCAATCTACGACACAATATAACCAAAATATACTTGACGTAAAATTTAGTGATATATGAATAAAGCTACGACATAAATACATAGCCAACTATAAATAGAAATAATTTTGAATACACCCTGTATATACTTATGGAAAATTACATATTTAGATTGTTATCGAAATATTATTCTAGAGGGTGTACTTTAAAATTACGTTAACCTATAATTTCATTATTTATAAATACACATAAACTGGAAATAAACAAGAATAACAATATAAAATGGCGATTTTATGTTAATTCTATATGTATAAGAAAAAGATAGAAATAAATAACAAAAATAATCTTACAACCAATAAAAATTTAACAACCCTATTTGATACTGATATTGATCAATAATCGACAAAAACAAAAGAACAACTGACAGGTGCCTACTTAGATTGTTTTTTTCACAATATAACGAAAGAAACAAATCTAGATGGTTTTGTATTTGGTAGTAATGACGTCACATTTATTAGAAAAAAAAAACAGACATCTATATTTCATTTCACAGTTAGCTTGATTACTGAATTTGACATTTGACAAGTGTATGAATCAATCTACGATACAATATAACCAAATCATGATCTACAGTGAAATATTATTGTACACCCTGTATATATTTTCAATATTATTAATAAATAATAGGAAATTGAATATCGATCTGTCGTTTATTGTACGAAAACCTAATAACAAAAGAATATCTATCATGGATGATATTATTATTTATATATAGACGTAATATATGAAAAAGGTAACTTGATAATATGGAAAATGAAAAATATACAGGGTGTATTTCAACAAATAATTAGCATTGTCTTGATTACGTAGCGTCGTAACTTAATTCGACTTATTTTTCACTGCCAAAATAGTAAAGTATGAACCAAACTACGACATAACCTAACTTAAGTTTTATGCCATATAGTTGGCTATGTTTTAGCTTCCATTCTCAATTAGATTTGACATTTATTGACATACAAGAACTAAGACTTACGTTATCAAATTCATGGCCAATAAGTTGAATACACCCTGTATATACAGCTTTAAGCTAAAATCGATATGTAATATTCAAAAATGAAATGATAATAATCAAATATCATCATATATTTTAAATTTATTATAGCTTTCATTAAATATGAATGTTTGTTTTTACAAATTATATTAATAATTAATCAAAGACAATATTAAAATAAAACAAACACCCACATATAAATATTTATCTCAAATAGAAACAATAGAATATCTCAATCGATCCTTCTCTAACTCATTGACAAATACTATAAAACATTTGAGTTAGACAGAGATGGATATAGTTATTTATAAATTATAGATCATTATCATTAAAATTATATGTATAGAATTTCCGGTATAACCGGAAATAAGAAATTTGGACGAATCAATAAAAAAAAAAAACCACCTACTACTATTACCAACTACTATAATAATAAATAATAAACGAACTATTATCAAATTATAAAGTTGGTATTATTGCTATTATTATTAGAAGTGGATAAATAATAAATCAAGTTGGCTTTTTGTTTTCAATTTTTGTTCAAAAGAAGGCGATGGATACAGTGGAAAAAAATAAAAATAAAATTAGAAGATCGTAGACAACTTTAATGATCCATAGCCAACTTTAATTATAAAAGTTTTTCGTTTATTGTTATAGTTGAAAAGTTGATAACTCGAAATAAAATATAATAAACAAGTGAAGAAGTATTAAATTTTTTCAATTGTTATCACCACCCCATTATTACTAATATTAAATACAGATGGTTCTATATTGTTAGATTATGTCGTAGATTGGTTCGTACTAAATTTGACATTTTCAAATGTACGAATTAAATTACGACACTAAACCCGTCCAACTACAATTTGACATTAATCAAATTTTCAACTGTTCGAAGAAGACTACGTCATCAACTACGGTATACGCCCTGTATATTTTTAGGTTAATTAACATTCCTTATTTATTATCTTCAAAGTTTAATGCTTTTTTAGTTTAAATTTATTGCCTGTACATACAAATTTAAAACTTTTTTTTTTGTTCGTTCAGTTTATTTTGGGGGTGTTTTTTTTTTTGTTGATTTTAGGGAGAAATTTTAAAACAACCCCAACTTGTATAGAAATTGTTGTTGTGATAATGATAATGATATTCTGAAATTGCCTTATCTTATCACAAAAAATACGTCGTTTATTTCGTTTTCAAGTTATCACAAACTATAACAACATCTGGACCGACTATCCACCCCTAATATCCTACCCTTAAAACACACACATACATATATCCAGTAAAATTGAGGTTAACATATACAGGATATCCACAATTTTGGATATATCACAATTACAAAATGAAACTTGTGGAAAATTAGGGGTTAATTTAGCTAAAACCACCCCTTTAATATCGAATTTCATCCAAAATTCCACCCTTAAAACCCCAAATTTCCAACATTTTTTCAATAATTCTATACAACAATATAAACCTACAACCTATAAGTATGCAAATAACTACCCCCTATAATAAGGGTAATATTTGTGGTTAATGTATTGTTACTAAACAATAAATAACAATAACAATAAAAAAACAACTACAAGAAATCGACAATTCAACCCTCTAAAAAATATAATAGTAGTAAAGTGAGATAGAAATAGGGGTTGAAAAAGGAGAAAAAAACCATCTAGAACCCATAGAAAATACTTGAAATAAAATATAATACGACTACAAGGGGAATGTTTAAAAAAAATTGGTAAAATTCTTAAAACTAGGGGATGATTTATGGATAGAGGGATAGAATGACATTGTATAGTATAACAACATATGGGGGGTTGATTTTGTTGTTACAAACTTTACACAAATGTTACCATTCTCACTCTAATTGTTTGTATAGAAAATAATAATAATAATAGGGGTAATAAAAATATGACAACTTGTAAAGTAATAACGTTATTATTAAACACCTACAATATACAGGGTGTTCAATTATAATCCGCTTTAGAGTTGGCTAAGATTATTCAACTATTCGTCAATCAATAATAACGCCAATCGAGATACGTATGAATCAAGTTACGACATTATTTTATAAATCCACAGCCAACTATGTTATAAAATAAATATGGTACACTCTGTATAATAAATGTAAGAAAACTAGGTAGGTAGATGGGAATTATAAAAATTTATTACGGTACTAATAAAGATGACTTTTTTTTTTTGTAAATATATTTGGAAAGTTGAATTTTTCCACATTTCATAATTTATAACAGTTGAAGATGAAGAAAAAGAAGAATAAAAAAAAAACACGACAACTTCGTGTGAAATCTGCTTTAGTCACAGTTGTTGAAATTCTTTACATTTATTATTACCCAACTTAATTATTTATGTGTACTGTTAAAAAATACAGGGTGTCCAATAATACACGTCAAAATTATGCCTTACAATTAGTTACATAGTGTCGTAACTTAATTCGGTAATTTTTTAAATGAATAACTATCAAATAGTACACCCTTTATAGACAATTAATGAAGAAAAAACAAAGTTACCTATGGAAATAAATGACAATATTTCCAACCAATCAACTGTAAGATTCTTGATGACGTTATTAACATTCAATATTAATACAAATCCGTTCTATTGTTATTAATAATTAATATGACTCGGATTAGATGTCATTTTTTATTTGTTTCTTTATACAAATAATTCAATAGTATAGAAGAAAATGATAGTTGCCTGTGGAAATAAATGACAATCAACAATATTCAATGCAATCTAGATTTAGATTATTAACAATAACATTAATTAATGTCCGTTCTATTGTTATGATTAATAAATACGACTCGGATTTTATTTAAACAAATATTTAAAGAATTCTATAGTACAATAAGTTGAAAAAATTTCAAGTAATATCCGTTATTTTAACAAGGCTTATAACCATTAAATTATAATTAAGCAAAGACATACAATACAACAAACCGTAAAAAATTTAATTTAGTTCAAATTAACTAAACAAAACAACACACACATACATACACGTAAAAAGTGGGGTTATTTTTTTGTTAATGTACCATCTCTTTAAACAATTTATTTTTGTCGCTATTAATTCTTCTTTTGTTACTGTTGGTATTGTAAAAAATCACCCTTTATATTTCACACGTATTTTAACACAATTACTTTACACAAATTATCTTTTTCCTACCAATTTCCCTTGTTTTTTTTATCCCCCACCCACCCACCCACCACCAACCACGCGCCATTTAAATTCTTGTGTTTTAATTAAACATTTGTATAGGTTAGAAATTCGAACAAAAACTATAAGATTTTAAACAAATAAATACAGAGTGAACTATGATATTTCACCATTCAATTGGAAAAAAAATGTCGAATTTAATAAATTATAAAGTAAGTTTTGATTTTAACAAAGCCATGGCTAACTTTGAACTACAACTAAATTCACTTATTTAATGGAAAATTAATGAGACGAACATGATGGAATAAAAGTCCCTAACTTTAACAAACTTAATCCATTACGAATCTAGTAACTTTATTTATACTTAGTTGGTATTGTAATTAAATTAACACGTGACCATAACAATGAGGTATACTTCTAAATTATTGGTTGTTTTAAAATTTGGCGCTTTTATTGAGAATCAAATGTTTGATTTTCAATGACGTATTTTTAGGTTATTGGTTATTTTTAAATTTAACGCCTTTATATTAGAACCAATGGTATTTTTCTAAATAAAATCTTACAATAGTAGTAGGCTATGCCTTAGTCATGTTATATCGTAGAATGATTCGATTGTTTTTATTGAAAAATATCAAATTAGTAAAATATGTAACAAGCTACGACTCATTCACCAAAACAAGGCCAACTATTAGGTAAATTTCTATGGTACACTCAGTTCATCAATGAAAATCAAATCTAATGACATATGAATCAAGCTACGACTCTCAGTGATAACAACAAAGCCTACTAGGGGGTAAAATTAAATATAAAAAAAAATGATGACCCATTAATTCTGTGTGCTTCTACAGATTAAAATTGATGTTGTCTATTTTTTATTTTTTGGTTCTATTATCAACAGTATTCTATATTTTCTACCACCATTCTCACTTATCATTCATTATCAGTAAAGTAAGATAAATTGCCTTTTTTTATATTAAATAGTTTTTTTATATTATTTATTTTATGTTGGTTTAATTAGTAGTTGGATAAAAATAATCATTTATACTTCATCTATTTGAATTATGTCGACGTGACTATTGAAATGTCATTTTTATTAAAAATAAAGCAGTCAAATTGATGATTTTATAAATATACCAAATATAAATATCAACTTTGATATAGGGTGGCCCAATCTACAGGGATCTACAAAATATTTCATTGTATATACGAAATTTAGACGCCCTGTATAAAAGTTAGAATATACACATTGGCTATGTCTTAACTTCATAGAGTCGTAGCTTTGTTCATACATTAAACATTTGTTAATTTAATTAGCCACATATAGTGGTATTCTCTAATTTTTGAAGGATTTCTTACCGTGTCAACATTGAAGAGTGACACTTTTAAATAATTATCCAAATGATGGATTTATAAAGAGTGAAATAGATGCTCTTTGAAACAAAACTAACGATTTTCAGTGTTGTTATAGCAACCAATTGTTGAAAAATTAAAGAATACGACTGGGCTTGACAATACAGAGTATATCACTATTTTATCTCACAGTTGGCCATGTCTTTAATAAAGTATGGACCAAACTACGACACTATTCATTCGAAAGTATGGCCAATTGTTATGCAGGGAAATATAATGATTCACCCTGTATATGTATGCATTGAAAACGATTCTTTTATATTCTACACATTATTTGAAAATTGACTATATTTACACAGAATTATAATAAAAGAACAAATTTTCTGCTTGTCATCTGAAATATGTCAGCCAATTTTTTTTTTTTTCAACCCCTGCTTTTGTATATCATTTTAAATAATCCATCATTTTGTCATGGTTGCCAACAAACATAATCTAGTACGTATATACAATGAATAATAATAATCGATTGTTCTTGTTGAAATTAAAAAAAAAAGAGATAAAAAATACACTTGTTAATAATTGATTAAATAAAGATAGACAATAAATAAAAGAAGTTAATAAATAAAAACAACACCCAACACACTATACCCAAGATACCCATAAAAACAAATTTATATATCCACCCCCACTACATTTTTTTGTTTTTGGCCTCCTCTATTTATTTATACAAAAATTGTTTAATTTAACCTAAGTTTTAATTAAAACAAAAAACTGTATACACAACCAACCAAACAACCAGTTGTAGATCATTAACCCTTTACTTTAATTAATAACGGTTCTCGGTATTTATTTTTGTTTTTTTTTCTGTTTTAAAAGAGCTATAAAATCAACCCCTAAATTAACACTCTCTTCTATCTTTATCTATCTCAAATTTCAACAATATCTCTATCATATATCAGCTTACTAATTAACTTAATAGAAAACAAAAACAAAATACAATATACGGGGATGGTTTTGAAAATTAAACCATCAATAAAAAAAAAATTCCATAGGTTACTATAATCAAAGAAAATTATACGACAAAGTTGGCCATGTTTCTACTAAATCGTGTCGTAGCTTATTTTCATTATCAAATTTGATATTATACAATCGAATCAAGCTACGACATGAGTTTCCTAATTTGCGTAACATACATAATTTACTGTAATTGACCACAATTTTAGTAAATATTGTCGTAGCTTACTTCATATTCTATCAAATTTGCCATCAAATAACTGAATCAAGCTATGACATTACATTTCTGATTGTTTTATAAAAAAAATACACGATATACAGGGTGTCGTCTAAAATATAATCTCAAAAAAAAAACAGGTTGCCATAATTGAACAAATTATACGTCAAAGTTAGCCATATTTTTAGTGACCAGAGTCGTAGCTTGTTTCATAATCTATTAAATTTGACATTTTCGATTTAAAATAAGCAATCGAACTAAGCGACGACATTAGTTTTCTAATTAACTCCAATAAAAACAAAACAATCAATTTCCATAGGTTACTACAACCGAACAAATTTTACATCACAGTTGGCTATGTTTTTTTAGTAAATTGATGTCGTAACTTGTTTCATATTCTATAAGATTTTCCATCAAGAATACAAATCAAATTACGACATCAGTTTTCTAATTTATTTAATATACAGGTGTGGTCTAAAAAATTAACTCACAAATAAAACAAAATTTCTCTAGTTTACTACAATTAACCATAGTTTTAGTAAATAGTGTCGTAGCTTACTTCATATTCTATCAAATTTGACATCAAGAAACTGAATTAAACTACGACATTCGATTTCTAATTGATTTAAAATACAACCCATAAAAAACAAATTTCCACCGGTTACTATAATCGAACAAATTATACGTCAAAGTTAGCCATATTTTTAGTGACCAGAGTCGTAGCTTGTTTCATAATCTATTAAATTTGACATTTTCGATTTAAAATAAGCAATCGAACTAAGCGACGACATTAGTTCTCTAATTAACTCCAATAAAAACAAAACAATCAATTTCCATAGGTTACTACAACCGAACAAATTTTACATCACAGTTGGCTGTGTTTTTTTAGTAAATTGATGTCGTAACTTGCTTCATATTCTACAAGATTTTACATCAAAAGAACTAATCAAGTTACGACATCAATTTTCTAATCAATTCAAACCATCAATAAAACAAAATTTCCATAGGTTACGTCAAAGTTAGCCATGTTTTTAGTGAAAAGAGTCGTAGCTTGTTTCATACTCTATTAAATTTGATATTTTCGATTTAAAACAAAAAAACTGAATCAAGCTACAACATCAGTTTTCTAATGGGCTCAATAATGAAAGAAAAAAACAATATACTATCAACAAAAACAAATTTCCATAGGTTACTGTAATGAACAATTTGTAGATACAGTTGGCCATGATCTTAATGAATAATATCGTAGCTTGCTTCTTACTCTACTACATTTGCAATTTTCGATTTAAAATACGCCATTGAACTAAGTTACGACATTAGTTTTCTAATTAATTCAAATAAAAACAAAACCATCAATTTCCACAGGTTACTAATAATCGAACAAATTTTACCTCACAGTTGGTTATGCTTTTTAGTAAATAGTGTCGTAACTTATTTGACATCAACGAACTGAATCAAGCTACGACATCAATTTTCTAATTAATCCAATATATAGAATTTGGTTTAAAAATCAACCCATCAATAAAACAAAATTTCCATAGGTTACTATAAACAAATTATATATCAAATTTGTACAGTTGGCCATGATTTTAATGAATAATATCGTAGCTTGTTTCATACTCGATTAAATTTGATATTTTCGATTTAAACCAAAAAACTGAATCAAGCTACGACATCACTTTTCTAATGGACTCAATAAAGAAAAAAAACAATATACAGGGTGTCGTCTATAACTACAACTATCAATAAAAACAAATTTCCATAGGTTACTATAATGGACAATTTTTACAGTTGGCCATGATCTTAATGAATAGTGTCGTAGTTTGGTTCTTACTCAACTAAATTTGACAATTTTTTTTTAATTTAAAACAAAATTTCATAGATTACTATTGACAAATTATACCTGACAATTGGCCATGTTTTTCCGTAAAGAAAGTCGTAGCTTACTTCTTATAGTAACAAATTTGAAATTTTAATCGAATCAAGGTAATCTTTCAACTATAACCAGCCTACTTTAATATAAAAAAATTTTTAGCGATAAATAAAAAAAAACAATAGGCCATTGACTTATTGTGATAATTGAAGAATTTTCATTTGTTTAAATTTAATCAAAACAAATGATAATACAAAATTGAATAACAATAAATCTAGTCATTTGTTTTCAAAGAAATTCTTTAAAAAAAAAATAAGAATCGTATTACCATAGAAATGAAATAACAACTGAATCTAAATGGGTAAAAAACAAAAGAATGTCGGTCAACCACCATAATAATCAATGGTAACTAAAAACCACAATAATACACGATTATTGAGACAATTTTTCTTTTGTTTCTCTTCACTTTTGTTTCTTTTTTGTATATGTCTACTTGATTTTATTGTAAATAATATATCGATCTCTGTCTATCATATGTATAATCTACAATTATAAATTAGGGTCGTTAACCTTATTGTTTTTTTCTCCATCTCCTCTCCTCTACACTCCCCACCTCACCTCCTTTCTCCCTTTTATCAATATCTTTAAATTGTCTTTCAATAAATCACAATTATAACAATTGAATAACAAATGGAATTTTCTTAAATATATTCCACCCCTTTCTATACAATCTATATCTATCTATCTCTATCTTTCGACTTTCTTTTATTTCCTGTTTATTTTTTGTTTCAAAAAACAAAAACAAATCACCACCCCCCACCAACGCACCACCCATCTATATTGCCCTTCAAAATAACCTCACCCAATATTTAAATATTTCAAATTTCCATAATAATAATAATAATTGAATTATTACAGTTATGTTAAATGATGCGAAAAGATGAAATACAATTTTAGAAAAGTAGGCGATATTTCTACAATCATAGCCTACTGATGGAATAACAAACAAAAAAAAAAAAAATTCAAATGTTTATAGAGAATGACTTTACTGTTATAAAGCACGCTTGATCCCAATTTAATACTCTCCCCCTTCTTTAATTAATCAATCAATCAATTTTTCAATTAAACTCCATAATAATCGATGATCGTAGTTACCTAAGCTTTCGAAACAAAAATTCAAAGCCGATTTGATTCATCGTTTGAAATTGTTTAAATAAAAGTATTGCCAACTTTACGAATAAAACGAGAGAGATACGCCCAAGATCCAGATTTTTTTCCATTTGATAATCAAGTAATACTTACGTTTATTCATTTGTTTTATTCTTGAATTGTCGATTTTTCTTTTAGATCTAGTTGGCGTTGTTTCTTTTGTTTGCACTAATTTTTGAAGATGTACACACACATAAAATAGTAGGTGTGTACACACACATACACAAATACAATATCACTATAACATAACGAAAATTTTAATGGAAACCTGCCGTCCGGTCCTTAGTGATACAATTGAACAAAGATAGATATATCGATCTGTATCAAGTCAACTTTGATTTTTGTTTAAATGAAAATTTGAAAAAATTTTATAGGGGGGAAAAAAAAAACAAATGAAAATCACCACCGGTCACTTTTCACATTATCCAACATTGATATATCAAATGTGTTAGATAGAGATAGATAGAGAAACAACAGAATATCACATTTTTTCCGATTGGATACTCTGTGATAGAGATTCTCTTCTTCGACCTTTTATTCTTTCACCAATACACACGAAATACTCACACATACACATATATATACACTTATATTGATGATAATAATAATAATGATGATAACAACCACTAGATTTACACCGAATTTTCACGATTATTTCCACATGGAATTATCATTAAAAATGGCACAAATTAATCGGAATTTAATTAATTTAATCGATTTTTAACGAATAATTTAATTGAAATTCGTTTTTTTTTAATTAGAATTTAAGCGAACATCGAAACTACGATACAATCGTACTGTCGCCATTTTGACTGTTATACACGACAGTTGCGCCAACTTGAATTTGGTGATTTTTGAAATATCCCCAGAAATCACCGGGCGCATCCGCCAATTTTAACGAACAAAACACAAATCATAGACGACTTTTATTTATATCAACAATTATAAATGAATTAATTAATTTTAGGTTAATTATTGTGGATTAATTAGCAATTTTGTAGAAAATTCCGCTCTATCGGACTATCGGCGATTAAAACAACGAATCTAGGTGTGCCATCTTTTAAAATATAGCTGTAACAAAACAAAATTGTGAATTTTTGTTTGTCAACAATCAACGCCTACTTTGTTTATTCGAATGAAACAATCAAAGACTAATGTTATCAAATTGTAGCCATACTTACTCGTGGTGTTGTAGAATTTCCAATAGCGTACAATTCAGATGGATTTTCCGGTATTTTCGTTTATCATTTTCATAATATAGATTGATATTAGCAATTTTGTACTTCCTCTCTAGGTCCCATTCGGGAAAATCGCGGAAAATCTCCTGGAATTGGTCGAAAAATCGACAATTCTCGTTGAATTTCTGTACGAAATCCATTAATTTATATTCGGGATAGAATAGAATTACCGGCCAATTGAGTTGGGAATTTCCATCGAAATCGACACGACTATGGAATAGTTGTGGAAATTTCGGTTCTAATTGGTCGATTGTTGTGAAATTTTCAATTCGAATTTGCCGCCGTTTGATTTCATCCAATAGAAATTCGATGTGTTGTTGTTGTTTTTTTTTAATTTGATCCAGTTTGCGTTGATTGCGTTGTTGTAGTTTTTGTTGTTTGTTCAAATTTTGGCGCAATTTTACCAGTTCAACATTGCCAGATTGTCGATCTAGAAGCCGATCGCAATATTCGATCGCTTTATCGAATTTCCCTAAATGTTGGTAGCATTGGATTAGGCGCTTTAGGGCTTTTTCGTAGTTCGGTTGTAGTTTTAAGGCTTGTTCGGTATCTTGAATTGCCGATCGGTAGTTTTTTTAGGAAATAATGAGCCGCCGATCGGTTGTTATACAAAGTGGCCCCAATTTCGGGGTTATTACACCCAACTTTAAGGCCTTCTGTATACGAAATTATAGCCATTCGGTATTTTTTGTGTTTAAAATTGAAATTCCCATCGTCTTTGTACGATTTGGCCAGTTCCTCCGGTTCGTTCAAATCCGGGTCGTATTTCAATTTCTGCAGACCCTCGTACAGGGGATGGAGATTCCGGTCATCGAAATCGGGGGCTTCTTTCATGAAAAACGGATGTTTTGTTATTTCCTACAAATAAACGATAATTTTAACAATACTCGGATAACAGAAAACATAACCTCACTTCCTCCCATCGTTCGAACGTCGGAATTTCGTCGGTGTGCGACCGTTTCGGCAGATTGTCGATGAAATCGTCGAGTTCTCGGTCGAGTTTCGCGGCCAATTCCAGACGTTCTTCATCGGAAATTTTCGATTTAATTTCAGAATCTTGCAGTGAAGACATGGTTAGGTTACAACATAACCTCAAATTATTCCCACCGACATAACCCTATTTAAATATTGATTGATATTAAAAATCGAATTAATTAAACACTTTTGTGAAGCAATTAATGATGTCAACGTATCTATTGTAGATTATTTGGATTTTATCGAAATATTGTAGATTATGAAAAAAAGGCGGTCGATTTTGAATTTAATTTCTCGTACAACCGATAGAGGTGCCATTATACTGTTTCATTGTTGCCAAGTTTTCAATTAAATCCGCAGATCTACTTACTTAAGATAATCAAAATTGAAATTATTGTGATTTGTTACTTTTCAGTTGTTTTATTAATCTAATTTTTCGTTATTTCTGCATAATTGACGAAATTTTGGATATTTTCGGCAATAATTGTGGTAATTTAAGTTTTCCAAGAAATTAATTTTTCAGTAATTTCCAGCTTTTAACAATCGAAACAATTATTTCGTTGCCAACTAACGGAAATTTTGTTAAAATTACAACAGTTTTATTGAATTTGGACACAAATTTCGTTAATTTTTCCCCACTGTGTCGAAATCTATAAGTACAACCGGCAACGTTGATTACAACAAATTCTAATCAACATAACGCAATTATTCGTTAGAGGACGCCACATATCTACTATTATCTCTTTACGTTGCCAAATCTACCTGAGATCAGTAAATCTACTGTCTCAACGCCATTAATTATTAATAAAATTGTTTTTTAGCCACAATTTTGCAAAAAATTCGATATAATTGGTTATAAATGACGCAAATTTTATTACTATAGCGCTTATTTTTGTATATTAGGATGTATTGAGGCAATTTGTAGCAGATGTTTGGTAGATTTGGCAACGTCGACTAGAACAAAATTAAACCGACATAACCCCACTTATTTGTAAGTTTCTAAAGCGACTCATAGTATCGAATTTCGTGACTTTTTTGATTATTTTGTTTAAAAATTAATAAAAAATTGTGGTAAATTATCGATAAATTAAACAATTTGTGTAATTTGGCGGTAATTTCGAATTTCCCTCCACCAAGCCCCCACTAGACGGCGCTGTACGTTCCAAATAGACGCTACGATTGGTCAAATTCAATAATAAACATAACCTACAATTTCCAACGCAAACTAGACGTTTGTTTTGATTTTTTTCCAACAGATTTGATCTTAAATCATCGTCAATAATCGAAGAGAAAATCGAATAAAACCGTGTTAAAAATGTCCATCGGTGTACCGATCAAAGTTTTGCACGAAGCCGAAGGGCATATCGTCACCTGTGAAACGATAACTGGTGAAGTGTATCGCGGCAAATTGATCGAAGCCGAAGACAATATGAATTGCCAAATGACCCAAATTACGGTCACCTATCGGGACGGCCGGGTGGCCCAATTGGAGAACGTCTACATCCGGGGCTCCAAGATCCGCTTCCTCATACTGCCCGACATGTTGAAGAACGCCCCCATGTTCAAGAAACAAACGAAAGCCGGCACGGCGGGCCGGGGCAAATCGGCGATTCTACGGGCGCAAGGTCGGTACACCCCCAATTTCGTTGTTGATTTTGGTTAATGTTTGGTTTTTAGCGGCGCGGGGTCGGGGACGAGGCGCCTCGCCGGCGGTGCGGGGCGGCCGTGGGGCCACCACTTGGCAAAATCCACAACAAGCAGCAGCACAGGCCGCAACTAGAGGACGATAATTTATTTATAATTCTAACAATAATAATTTTAGGTTATTTTCTACAAATTTGGTTATAATTTAAAACCCGAATGTATGGCAACAACGCCAAATGTCAAATTCTCATAATCAACACACCGAAAACCGGCATTTTCGATCATTTGTTTCAAGCCATCTTGATTCGGAAATTGTCGTATACTCTCAACTAAATACTGATAAGACCGCCATTGGCCGGCTAAAATCTGCCCCATTACCGGTATCAATTGGAAACTATACTGATCGTATAGCCAATTTAATAATCCGGTATTATCAACGACATGACTGAATTCTAAACACAGAAAACGCCCACCCGGTTGCAATACACGATACGCCTCCTCTAATGCTCGATCAATATGGGTTACGTTGCGTAATCCGAACGCTATCGTATACGCGTTGAATTGATTATCCGCATATTGTAAATCTTCCGCGTTAGCTTGACACCACCGGATCAATTCCGGGTTAAATTGGAGCAATTCGGAACGTTTACGTCCAACGTCCAGCATGTTCTCGTTGATATCGCAAACGGTAACGTGGCAATTCCGCTCGCAATCGTTCTGTTTGATGTAATTGAGAAAGCGGAAGGCGATGTCGCCGGTGCCGCCGGCCATGTCCAGCAATTTCGTGTCGGCCACGGGGTGCAGACGGTCCATAAAGATGTCCTTCCAGATCCGGTGGATGCCCAGCGACATGGCGTCGTTCATTAGGTCGTACTTCTGGGCGACATTCTCGAATACACTGTAAACTTTGAGGTTATTTCGGATTGGTTTTGTTGGTTATAATTTCGAGAAATATCGTTACCTTCTTTGGTTTTTTGGCTGGTTTTGATCCGTTGGAAGCCGAAATGCGTCTCGTCATCGTGTTGTTCGTGTTTTGTTCCGATAAATCGGCGTAAAATCGGGGTTTTATTGAGTATTTTTGGGCGGAATTGCCGGATCATTTTTGAGGTTAAGTTAGGTTATGTCCAATGTCACTAGAAGAATTCTATTAATTTTATAATTTGATAATTTTAATTAATTTTCTAATTACTTAAATTATTTATAAGTTGGGGATATTTTATTTGAATTTGTTGGTAATTTAGCAAATTTGTTGATAATTCATTAAGTTTAAGACTACCAACTTAAGGTGAATAAAAGCACCAATTTCGCGTTTTGCTTTGAAATTGATAGATGTCGCTAACACCCTTCAAGTGGCGGGTATTTTGAAAATTAATAATTCTAAAATTATGAATTAAACGTGTAGTAAACTACCAACTTATAATCAATAAAAACACTAAATCGATTTACAACTAGAAACTTGTTGATTTTTGTAAATTTGCTGATATTCAATTGAAATTAATTACCAACCTACAATAAATAAAGGCACTAATTGTCGATCAAATCCATAGATGTCGCTTGTAATTTCTGTACAATGGCGGCTATTTTGAAAATTTCTCCTAAATCTTCATATTCATTGATTATTTGCAAGAAATTATGAACATTACTGCCAACATAATAAATAAAAACACTAGATTTGTAGAAACTGTAAAAAATTGAGGTTAAAATAGTTCCAAAAATCATCACAGAAGTTCAAGTACACGCAGCATTGCCGGATTGACACAAAAATCAGCATGGGGGTGATTACATCTAAATGCAAACCTTATAATACCAAATTCACTAAATGTTTGTCTAAATCTAGAGATTTCAAAGGCGTTAGGTTGGTATGTGTCGACACACACAGTACACAGAGCTAATTAAATTTGTTGCTCGGTAGAAAAGTCACTAGACGTATAAATGGTTGCGTTTATACCAACTTAACGCCTCTAAAATTCCTAATTTAGACCAAAACTCTTTAGGGAATTTAGCGCGATTAGGTTCGCGTCAAAATTCAATTATGCCCGTGTACCGAGTTTGGTAACTTTTTTGTGAAAAGAAACAACTGAATTAGGCTCGTGTATCGAGACTAATTGCCTTAAATACTCATCAAGTTTTCTTTAGTGAAAAAGAAAAATCGCTAAATTTGCAAATTTGACAGCACTGACATCGAGGTTTTTTTTAGATGTCAAAACTGGCGGGAATTTCAAAACATTTAAACAATTTCAAATTTTTTGTAACGGATTCTTTTAAATAATCCAAAAATTCATAGAAATATTGTCAAAGTGGCAACACCGAATCGATCGTTCTAGACGTCAAATTAGGTTATCGGTGGTAGTTCAAAATGACACAACGTTGTCACATCGCTAAAAATCAGTAAACATGGGATTGGGTGCAGCAAAAATGCTAAATGACAGATAGGATTGTTGAAAAGTAATTTAAAGCGGGAAAATTCAAATAAACGACAATTAAACTGTAAAATACCCGAGAAATAATAAAATTTAACCACAAAAAATGATAAAAAAGCCTTCCAAGACAGCGGTAAATAACCTCAAAGTCGGCTATGATGTGCTTATGTACGAATACAGCTACGACAACTGGCCCGAAAACATGGCCAACCTATATTTCTGATCGGGGAACTACCAGTGGCGCAACACGAATAAGACAAACAACCAAATTTTGAGCATTTATTCTCATCATCATTCATTCATTCATTAATTTTTATCTTTTCATCATCATCTTATCTTCGTGACAATTGACGATTTAAACAAACGAAAAACTAAAAATTAAAAACTATACGAGAGCAAAAAGCATCATTTAAATCGATAAAAATCAGAATAAAAATAGAAAATTTAAGGATAACAATTGAAATTTCTACGACACAATACAACTTGGAAGAAATCGTTTATCATTACTCATATTAAGCTGATTTATTCTTTTTTTTTTTTTTTTTAATGAAATATACAGGGTGTCTCACGGTATTTCGCCTCGTAGTAGCCTATGATGTGGTTTTTTTGTTTTCAATGTAGTAATCTGCATTACCGACACTAGCTGTCATTCGATGGTTTGTCGGTAATGCAGATTACTGTATTGAAATAAGAAGCCGACCTACGTTCACAAAATCATAGCCTACTTGGAAATGAACTAGCGTTGTACACTCTGTATGATGATCTAAATACTACACTAATTGTCAAAAATATAAAGATAACTTAAATAAAGAAAAAATACTTGATTTGAGAAAATCGATGAAGACACAATCTATGTTTACCTAAACTATTATCATTAATATTACTATTTTATCAATTAATTAATTAATTAATTAATTATTATCAGTTGAATTCTTAATTCGATAAAATGGCTTCTATTTACACGCATCTCACAACAACAACAGAAAAAAAACTGTCAGTTATAAGTAAAGACAAACGTAAAACTAAACGAGATATTTGTCGATAATAATGTGATATTTGATATTATCAATTAAGATCAATTATTCGTTTGTTTGTTTGTTTTTTGTTTTTTTTTTTTTTTAAGATAACTGTACTTGTAATTCAGAGATATCGGTCATTTCTTCGGTGATTTCGTCGCTCGGTACGAATTTCTCTTCGTATTTCGTTTCGATCAAATCTTCATGATCGTTGGAATCTTGGGTTGTTGTTGCCGTTGTTGCCACACTGGTATTGTTGGTTTCCTGTGTTTGATTCGATTGGTCGTCTTGTTGTTGTTGTTGTGGTTGTTGTGGCGGTGGATTCGGTTTAGTACGTCCGTATTTTTCATGGATATTCCGATGGCGTTTCAATGCGAATCTATGTGAAATTTTGGCAATGTTTAGAACAATATTTCTGGTTCATTTTCCAATCGATTTTTATGATTCTAGTGGTTTTGGAAAAAGGATTTTAAGCCCTACGGCGTGATGTTTTCGATTTTGGAAAATTTCGATTATTTTTGGAGTTATCGAGGAAAATTTAAAGGTATGTTTTTTTGTTGTAATATCCTACAATTTTTTGAATTTTCTTTGAGAATTCGGGATATTCCGATGGCGTTTCAATGCGAATTTGTGTGAAATTTTGGCAATGTTTAGAACAATATTTCTGGTTTATTTTCCAATCGATTTTTATGATTCTAGTGGTTTTGGAAAGAGAATTTTAAGCCCTATGGTGTGGTGTTCTCGATTTTGGAAAATCTCGATTATTTTTGGAGTTATCGCGGAAAATTTAAAGGCATGTTTTTTTGTTGTAATATCCTACAATTTTTTGAATTTTCCTTGAGAATTCCGGTAATTTTATCGATTTTCCAACAAAATTCGAGATTTCGATAGGAAATTTAACGCGCTTCCCGAATCTGTAAGAAATTTTCCGATTGAGTTGTCAATTTTCCGGAAAATCACTCAAAAACTGACGACTTTATTCCAATTTCTCTTCGACAATTTGGACGATAAATCATCATTTAGAAGCTTATTTACGTGGAAAAAGCGTCAGGTTTTCGGAAAATTCAAGCTTGGAAAATTGGGAAAAGCGCGTGAAATTTTCCTAAAACTCTTGAATTAAAGATAATTATTTTACAATACAAATTACTTGAATTGGAAGACTTTTGTAAATTTTCCAAAAATTATAATCACCGTTGGGAAATTTTCGGAAAATCCCGGAAAATCCAACAAAAAACAAACATTTCCCGAAGAAAATGGCAAATTTTGGAAAATCAATAAAATTCTGTACAAATTGTAAATTTTGTCGAATTGGTGGAAATAACATCCGAATAAAACCAAACTTATTGGAAAATTCTCTTGTAATTTTCCCGATTTTCCAAAAACGAATTTTCCGACATTATCTTGACAACCCCCCTCTTTCCCTTGAATAGGCTTTTAAACGAAAAGTTGCACAATAATTCATCATTCAGAGTGTAGAAAATACATCTGAATAAAAGCAAATTTCCAATAGATTTTCCGGAAAATTGGTAGGTTTAGTGGAAAATTCGTTGTAGATTTGTAAAACGTTTGGAATTTCCTATCGACATCTCGAATTTCACACCGAAATCAACAAAATTACCCGAATTCTGAAGGAAAATATAGAAAATTGCAGGTAATTACAACAAAAATTATACCCTTACATTTTCCTCTATAACTCACAAAACAATTGCAATTTTCCAAAACGGAAAACTTCATTTTATAGTCCTTAAAATGCTCTTTCCAACGACATTCGAAATATTAAAATCGGTTGGAAAACACGCAAGTTATCGACCATCAAATATTCGCATTTTTCAGACTCTCGATTGTAAAAATTATACAGGATGTCCCAATATGGCATATTATTTCATATACATTAACCAACAATAGTTGACTAGGACCAACTGTATTATTCTACGAGAGATTCCTGAAATTTTCTAACGATTTATAGAGAACTCCCCAGAGATTATTTGAGGAATATTTGAACCATGTAGCTTATCAGTATTCTAGAATAACAAGGAAAACAATGACAAAAATAGATATAGAGAGAATCTCTGATCGTTTATAGTTTATTAACGAAAATCACAACTTTCAAATGAGCTACGAGGTCCAAATTTTGTTAAAATAAACTGCAGTAAATTTTCTATAAATCCTGGAAATATTTTTTAAATTACTCGCCATGTTTCACTTGAAAAGAAATATTTTGAGGATTTGTAGGGGAATCCTTGGAGATTATTTTAGCAAAATTTGAACCCCGTAGCTCATCGGAAAGTTGGCCAAAAAACGATCCTTATAACGATAACATGGTTTTTAAGAAACGAATTACACACAAAAAACGACTCAAAATGATTCAAATTACTCATTTTTCTCGACTGTATTCTAGAATTAATACCAAAAGATGATTACCCAGTCCGGAATAGAGTATAGAATAATGAAATAAATCAATATTAACACAATATTGAGCCATTTTCAATTATTTTATGTATTTAAAACCGCAACATTGTCAAAAATGATAGTTGTTTTAATCTAATTTGCGATAAGCTACACGGTTCAAATTTTACTCAAATAATCTCCAGGGGTTCCTTACAAATCGTAGTAATTTTTCAAATCGTTTATCAAATAATGTGTTGCTCTAAGAGATCATTTATTTGAAACAAACGGAATCATTTCAATTTTATAATGTGTAACTTTGAAGTTGAATTGTACGAGAACTGTAAGTTCAAAAAATTTCAAAAAAATAACCAAACTTTATATAAGTCTTTACTGGAAGTATACCAAATTTCGAAAAAATCTGTTATGTAGTTTTCGAGAAAATTCTAAAAAACTCTACAAAAACATGATTTTTACAACTATTTTTATAACCTAAAATATCTCAAAAACTACCCATCAGATTTATTTCAAATTTTGCAACCACACAGAAATTAATCCAATTTAACTCCTGTATTTTTCCGATCAACTTTAAACTTATAGTTTTTGTAAAATTCAACCATAAAGTTGACCAATTTTTGTTTACCTGTCAGAGAATCCAACTGAACAAATATCGCATTTGAACGGCTTCTCACCCGAATGTACTTTAGCATGATTCTTTAAATGTGTAGCTTGATTAAAACACGATCCACATATATCACAACGATATGGTTTTTCACCAGTATGTATACGTCGATGATTCCACAATGTTGAATGTCGTGCAAATGATTTCTCACAAACTTCACAAACATATGGCCGTTCACCACTATGGATACGTTCGTGATTCTTTAAATGGGGCGATTGAGAGAATTGCATACCACAAACATTACAACGATACGGCTTCTCGCCGGTATGGATGCGCGAATGATTCTTTAAATAAGCCGCTTTGGCGAATGCCAAACCGCAAATGTTACATTTGAAATTCTTCTCGCCAGTATGGAGACGTTTATGCGACCATAATGATGAATAACGACTGAATGAACCATTACAAATATTACAATGGAACGGCTTATCGACGTTGTTTTGTTGGTTTTTTGAACCGCCTATGAAAATTATACCACTACCATTACATTTTGTACATTTCGTTACACTGGCAACACCGCGCCGTTTAACTGGATGGTTGTTTTTAACACCGATTGGTATTGAATTCTGGGTACCTAGAAATAAACAAATTTGCGTACCTAAAAATCAACAAACAAAACAAAAAATAAAATTAACATAATTTTTTCAAACAATATTCCAATTCGATGGTATTCTGTAACTGTTGATAATTGTTTTCATAATAAACAATTGAATTAAACAATATAACCTCTATATTATAGTTGGCTATGTTTAGGTTAGATAGTGTCGTAGCTTTATTCATACTTTACTACAAATTTGACATTTGTTGGTAAATTTTTTATGTGTACGAATAAAACTACGACACTACGTAAAACAGTATTGCCAACTAACAATAAACACAAAAGACTTAATTATAAAGAAAAACGTAAGTCGTAGCTTGATTGATATATTCGAATAGTAAAACGTTAACACGGTATTTCTCCTCACAGTAGCCTATGATTTTGTGAACGTATGTCATTTTTTTGTTTCAACTTAGCAATCTGTATTACCGACAAGCTGTTGAAATAAGAAGACGACCTACGTTCACAAAGTCATAGACTACTTGTGTGTACCACGGTATTTTATTTTACAGTTAAGTTATAGAGTGTCGTAGCTTGTTTCAGTTTTGTTTCATTTTTAATTAAACAAACGTTACATCGAGTGTAGTATGAATAAAGCTACGACATTACCTAAATTACCACAGTGCACTCGATTACTATAAAATAATCTCAATTTCTCTTTATCTGGTGGTATTCTGTAATTGTCTATTGGAAAAGTTATAATGACTTTATACAAGTTTCATTCGATATTTAACGATAACTTGATGATTGTACATTGAAATAAAAAAGTTAGTCGTAGCTTGATTGATATATTCGAATAGTAAAACATTAACACGGTATTTCTCCGCACAGTAGCCTATGACTTTGTGAACGTATGTCGTCTTTTTGTTTCAACTTAGCAATCTGTATTACCGACAAGCTGTTGAAATAAGAAGACAACCTACGTTCATGAAGTCATAGACTTCTTGTGTGTACCACGGTATTTTATTTCACAGTTAAGTTATAGAGTGTCGTAGCTTGTTTCAGTTTTGTTTCATTTTTAATTAAACAAACGTTAAATCTAGTGTTGTATGAATAAAGCTACGACTTTACCTAAATTACCACAGTGCACTCGATTACTATAAAATAATCTCAATTTCCCTTTATCTGGTGGTATTCTGTAATTGTCTATTGGAAAGTTATAATGACTTAATACAAGTTTCATTCGATATTTAACGATAACTTGATGATTGTACATTGAAATAAAAACGTTAGTCGTAGCTTGATTGATATATTCGAATAGTAAAACGTTAACACGGTATTTCTCTGCACAGTAGCCTATGACTTTGTGAACGTATGTCGTTTTTTTATTTCAACGTAGTAATCTGTATTATCGACAAACTGTTGAAATGACAGCTTGTCGTTAATGCAGATTATAGAGTTGAAATAAGAAAACGACATACGTTCAGAAAGTCATAGGCTACTAGTGTGTACCACGGTATTTTATTTCACAGTTGAGTTAGAAAGTGTCGTAGCTTGTTTCACTTTTAATTAAACGAACGTTAAATTTGCTGTAGTACGAATAAAGCTACGACATTACCGTGGTGCACTCGAATTACTATAAAATAATCTCAATTTCCCTTTATCTGGTGGTATTCTGTAATTGTCTATTGAAAAGTTATAATAACTTCATAGAAGTCCCATTTAATATTAAACAATAAACTGACGTTAGTCGTAGCTTAATTGATATATTCGAATAGTAAAACGTTATTGTACGGATTGTTCATGGTATTTCTCCTCGCAGTAACCTATGACTCTGTGAACGTATGTCGTCTTCTTATTTCAACTGTTAAAATTAGAGCTTGACGTTAATGCAGATTATTGATTTGAAATGAGAAGACGACCTACGTTCACAGTCATAGCCTACTAAGAGAAATATCGCGTATTTTATATCATAGTTGACTATGTTTTTTCTAGTTAGAGTGTCATAACTTGTTTCAGTTTTGTTTCATTTTTAATTAAATAAACGTTAAATCTAGTGTAGTATGAATAAAGCTACGACATTACCTAAATTACCACAATGCACTCAATTACTATAAAATAATATTTTCGATTTCCCTGTATCTGGTGGTATTTTGTAATTGTCTATAAAAAATAATGATTTTATACAAGTTTCATTCAATATTAAACAATAGACTTACGACTGTACATTAAATTAAAAACGTTAGTCGTAGCTTGGTTGATATATTCGAATAGTAAAACATTATTGTTTATGGTATCTCTCCTCACAGTAACCTATGACTTTATGAACGTATGTCGTCTTCTTATTTTAACTTAGAAATCTGTATTATCGACAAACTGTTGAAGTGAGAACTTGTCGGTAATGCAGATTATAGAATTGAAATAAGAAGCCGACGTACGTTCACATAGGCTACTAGAAGAAATATCGTGTATTTTATTTCAGAGTTAACTATGTTTTTTTTTAAGTTGAAGTGTCGTAGCTTGTTTCATTTTTAATTGAACAAAATCTAGAGTAGTATGAATAAATATTTTCGATTTTCCTGTATCTGGTGGTATTCTGTAATTGTCTATAGAAAAGTTATAATGATTTCATACAAGTTTCATTCAATATTACACGATAAACTTACGACTGTCCATTGAATTAAAAACGTAAGTCGTCGCTTGATTTGTATATTCTAATAAAACATCTAATTAAAATTATACAGAGTGTACCATGGTACATGGTACATGGTAATTTACCCAATTGGCTATTTTTCTTAAACAGTATGTCGTAGCTTGGATTTTAATTGAACAAATGTTAAATCTAATGCAATATGGTTAAAGTTACGACATTACGTGCTAAAAGACAATAATATTTTAAACTTCCATTAACTGGTGGTATTCTATAACTGTCTATAGAAAAGTTTAATATTAAATTATTGTTTATTGAAATAGAAACATCAGTCGTAACTTGATTAATGGCTACAATTGGAAATATTCCTATCGATATTTACATAGTGTCGTAGCTTTATTCGATTAATAAATGTCAAATCTGGTACAACAGAATAGTATTTTAACAATATACAAATCAATCCACGCGCTACGTTCTCTTTCCACAAATACTACAGAGATTAATTTGGGGAAAAATTACTAGTATTGTAGTAATCAAGTTAAGCGTTACGTTTCTATTTTACAAATAATCACAATTCATAAATAGGGACGTAAATCGTAACTTAATACATCCAACACTAAAAACCTAGTTATTGGTCTCTAAAATGGTGTAATTTATAAAAAAAAAACAAAAACAAATTACGACCTACGTATACCGAAAAAGCAACAAAATTGCCTTGTACAAGTGTACAAATTAATCTACGCACTACGTTCATTTTTCACAAATTCCCCTCTTTGTAATTTTTTAAATGTTAACCAAAGTTAATCACACAAATAAAAACGGAGGTCGTAACTTGATACATACTACAATTTCAACTTATTATTGATCATACAATAAGAACTAAGTTAGCACGTACGTACCCTAAAAACCGTTGTATTTTTGATAGATTTTGTACAACTAAAGAACAATATGAATCAATCTATGCTATACGTTCTAATTCCACAAAATCTCCTTTTATATTAACCTTTATTAAAGTAAATGTATAAAATCGATTAAACTACGCGTTACGTTTATATTCCCCAAATATGGATAATGCTCAGGCTGTTTTTTTTAAAGGATTTTAACAATATATGTAAGAACGTAGATCGTAACTTATTACATATTACAAAAACCACTGGTTATTTTACAACAAAAACAACAAAATCTAAGTTACGACCTACGTTCACCATACACCGAAAAAACAACAAAATATACAAATCAATCTACGACCTACGTTTATATTCCAACAAATTCACCTTCTATAATTGATTGTAATAAATGTATAGTACCAATCAAGCTAAGCGATACGTTTCTATTTTGAAAAAAAAAATCATAATAAAGTCGATAATTTTGAATTAATAACATAAAAAGGAACGTAGATCGTAACTTGGTGCATGCTATTATTTTGAACTTGTTACTTGTAATTCATTTCTAATAGAAATCAAGTAACGACCTACGTTCAAATACCACAAAGTCTCTTTTTATACGCAACTTATTATAGCGAATGTATAGTATCGATTAAGCTAAGCGTTACGTTTGTATTACTCAAGTATGGATAATGTTCAGAATGTTTTTTTGAGGAACCTAACGACGCAAATAGGGACGTAAAATCGTAACTTAATACATATTACAAAAACAACTCAATTTATTTTACAACAAAAACCAAGTTCCGACCTACGTACACCGTATACTGAGAAGACAACAAAACAATACAAATATACAAATCAATCAACGAATTACGTTTCAATTCCAGAGATTCTCCATCTATACTAATGTGATTGTAATAAACGAATAGTAACAATTAAGCTAAGAGATACGTTTCAATTTCAAAAAAAAAGCCACAATAGTGAATAAACCCTAGTATATTCAACGATTTGGAATTAATGACATAAAAAGAGACGTAGATCGTAACTTAGTGCGTACTATAATTTTAACTAGTTATCTGTGATGCATTTATAATTGAAACCAAGTAACGACCTACGTTCGACTCCTCTTTTTATACTAAATTTATCATAGTGCACGTATAGTATCGATTAAGCTAAGCGATACGTTTCTATTTTGAAAAAAAAAATCATAATAAAGTCGATAATTTTGAATTAATAACATAAAAAGGAACGTAGATCGTAACTTGGTGCATGCTATTATTTTGAACTTGTTACTTGTAATTCATTTCTAATAGAAATCAAGTAACGACTTACGTTCAAATACCACAAAGTCTCTTTTTATACGCAACTTATTATAGCGAATGTTTAGTATCGATTAAGCTAAGCGTTACGTTTGTATTACACAAGTATGGATAATGTTCAGAATGTTTTTTTAAGGAACCTAACAACGCAAATAGGGACGTAGATCGTAGCTTAATACATATTACAAAAACAACTCAATGTATTTTACAACAAAAACCAAGTTCCGACCTACGTACACCATATACTGAGAAGACGACAAACCAATACAAATATACAAATCAATCAACGAATTACGTTTCAATTCCAGAGATTCTCCATCTATACTAATGTGATTGTAATAAACGAATAGTAACAATTAAGCTAAGCGATACGTTTCTATTTCAAAAAAAAAGCCACAATAGTGGATAAACCCTAGTATATTCAACGATTTGGAATTAATGACATAAAAAGAGACGTAGATCGTGACTTGATGCGTACTATACTTTTAACTAGTTATCTGTGATGCATTTATTATTGAAACCAAGTAACGACCTACGTTCGACTCCTCTTTTTATACTAAACTTATTGTAGTGAACGGTATAGTATCGATTAAGCTAAGAGCTACGTTTGTATTTCTTAAATATGGATAATGATTTTTAAGGAACCTAATGACACAAATAGGGACGTAGATCGTAACTTAATACATATTACAAAAACAATTCAATTTATTTTACAACAAAAACCAAGTTCCGACCTACGTACACCATATACTGAGAAGACAACAAAACAGTACAAATACACAAATCAAGCAACGAACTACGTTTCAATTCCAGAGATTCTCCATCTATACTAATGTGATTGTAATAAACGAATAGTAACAATCAAGCTAAGCGTTACGTGTCGCTATTCAATTGTTTGTGTTTTTTTTTTTTAATATAAAAATAGCTACCTAAATTGGAAGTTGTCTGTGTGCCTGTTGATTCTTCAAATTTAACACCAGTAGCATCGGATGCTGTTGCAACAACAAAAATTTGCGGTTGTATTGCTTCGGCTGATAAACAATTTTCACATTTAACTTTCATTACGGCACGTTTCTTATTATTATCTTGTGGTAATGGTGCACCGCATGTTTCACAATTTTTTATCTTTAACGTATTCTGTTGTTGTTGTTGCTGCTGTTGTTGTTGGGCCACTTGTTGTTGTTGTTGTTGTGGTGGATGTGATTGGATTTTATGTGATTTCATATCACTTTGTGTATTAAATGTTAAACCACATTCATCACATGGATAACGTATACGATCAGCTGATACAATCTGAATTTGGGTTGGTTGTTGGGGTTGTTGTACCTAAAATTTATTAACAAACAAAAAAATTTAACAATATAAATTAACAATTGAATTTAATTTAAAATGAATCAAGTATACCACGATTATATTACACAATAACTTCATTCTAGTCAGTCGTAGATTGATTCATACTCTACTAGATTTGTTATTTGACATATGTCAATTTAATTCAAAATGGACGACTAAAACATAACCTACTATTATGAAGTAAATTATCATAGTATACTTGATTTTAAAATGTTGAATTTAACAAAAAAATCAAGTATACTACGATTATAATAGGGAGTCGTAGAGTAGTTCATTTGTCAATTCAAGATAGCCTACTACTACTACTATTATAGAAAATTATCATAGTATACTCGATAAAGTGTTGAATTTAATTAAAAATCACTTGTGCCACGATTATAGTAGGCCAGGATTGTTTTATAGAAAGTCGTAAATTGGTTCATACTGCACTAGATTTGATGTTAACTGTCAATTATCAATTCGATTCAAAATGGCTGAATTAAGCATGACCTACTGTATTGAGATAAATTATAATGTTAAAGTGATGAGTTTAATTAAAAATCAAGTAAGCACAATTATAGTAGGCTATGATTTCACTTAAAAAGTGTCGTAGATTAGTTCATACTCTACTAGGATTTGATATTTGACATATGATGAATAAAGCATGGCCTACTACTACTATTATGAGATAAATTACCAAAGTACACTTGATGTTAAATTGCTGAATTTAATTAAAAATCAAGTTTACGGTTATAGTAGTAGGACAAGTTTGCATTATAGAGAGTCGTAGATTGATTCATACTCTACTAGATTTAAAATTTGTTAATGTCAATTCAAGATGGACGACTAAAGTATGCCCTACTACTATGAGGAAATTTATCACAGTACACTAGATACTAAAGTGATGAATTTGATTAAAAATCAAGTGTACTATAATTATAATAGGCTAGAGTCGCAAATTAGTTCATACACTACTAGATTTTTTTTTTTAATTCAATCCAAAATGGCTGAATAATACAGCCTACTACTATGAGGTAAAATATCATAGTAAACTTGATACTAAAATATTGAATTAAAAATCAAGAATACCACAATTATAGTAGGCCACGATTCTATTAGAGAGTCTTAGATGAGTTCATATTCTATGAAAATTTGATATTTGACATATGCTAATTTAATTCAAAATGGACGACAATTAAATCATGGCCTACTAATACAATTATAGTAAATTATCATAGTACACTTGATGTTAAAATATTGAATTTAATTAAAAATCAAGTTAACCATAATTATAATAGGCCACAATTTCATTAAATTGTAGTAGATTAGTTCATACTCTATTAGATTTAATATTTGGCATACGTCAATTTAATTCAAAATGGACGAAAAAATCATAACCTACTATAAGATGAATTATCATAGTACACTTGATATTAAACAGTTGTTGATTAAAAATAAAATATAATAGGCCACGACATCATTAAATAAAGTCGTAGATTGGTTTCATATTCTACTAAGATTTGACAAGTAATATTAGTAATTCAAAATGATTTAATAAAACATAGCCTATTATTTTCTGCTAAAATAATCATAGAACACTTTAAATTATTGAATTTAATAATAAATTAAGTATACCAGAATATAGAGTCGTAGATTAGTTCATACTCTAGTAAATTTGACAATTCAATACAAAAATAAAGCATGGCCTACTACTATAAAATGCTGGACTTCATTACAGTGTCGTAGATTGGTTCGTACTCTACTAGATTTGACATATGTCAATTCAAGATGGTTGAATAAAACATAGCCTACTACAATTATAGTAAATTATCATAGTACACTTGATCCTAATTAAAAATCAACTGTACAATTGTAGTAGGTTAAGATTTCATTGTAGAGTGTCGTAAATTGATTCATACTCGTCTAGATTTGTCAATTAAATTCAAAATGGCCGACTGAATCATAACCTACTACAATTATAGTAAATTTACTTGATTTTAATGTGATTTGATTTATTTTTGTTTTGTTTATTAAATTGAAAATGGCCGACTGAATCATAACCTACTACAATTATAGTAAATTTACTTGATTTTAATGTAATTTGATTAATTTTTGTTTTGTTTATTAAATTCAAAATGGCCGACTAAATCATAACCTACTACAATTGTAATAAATTTATCATAGTATACTTGATTTTAATGTGATTTGATTTATTTTTGTTTTATTTATTAAATTCAAAATGGCCGACTACAATTATAGTAAATTTATGATAGTACACTTGATCCTAATTAAAAATCAACTGTATCACAATTGTAGTAGGCTAAGATTTCATTGTAGAGTGTCGTAAATTGATTCATACTCGTCTAGATTTGTCAATTAAATTCAAAATGGCCGACTGAATCATAACCTACTACAATTATTGTAAATTTACAATAGTCTACTTGATTTAAATGTGACTTGATTGATTTTTGTTTTATTTATTAAATTCAAAATGGCCGAGTAAATCATAGCCAACTACAATTATAGTAAATTTACCATAGTATACTTGATTTTAATGTGATTTGATTAATTTTTGTTTTGTTTATTAAATTGAAAATGGCCGACTGAATCATAACCTACTACAATTATAGTAAATTTACTTGATTTTAATGTGATTTGATTTATTTTTGTTTTGTTTATTAAATTCAAAATGGCCGACTAAATCATAACCTACTACAATTGTAATAAATTTACCATAGTATACTTGATTTTAATGTGACTTGATTGATTTTTGTTTTGTTTATTAAATTCAAAATGACCGACTACAATTATAGTAAATTTATCATAGTACATTTGATCCTAATTAAAAATCAACTGTACCACAATTGTAGTAGGCTAAGATTTCATTGTAGAGTGTCGTAAATTGATTCATACTCGTCTAGATTTGTCAATTAAATTCAAAATGGCCGACTGAATCATAACCTATTACAATTATTGTAAATTTACAATAGTCTACTTGATTTTAATGTGACTTGATTGATTTTTGTTTTATTTATTAAATTCAAAATGGCCGAGTAAATCATAGCCAACTACAATTATAGTAAATTTACCATAGTATACTTGATTTTAATGTGATTTGATTTATTTTTGTTTTGTTTATTAAATTGAAAATGGCCGACTAAATCATAACCTACTACAATTGTAATAAATTTACCATAGTATACTTGATTTTAATGTGACTTGATTGATTTTTGTTTTGTTTATTAAATTCAAAATGGCCGACTACAATTATAGTAAATGTATCATAGTATAGTTGATTTTAATGTGATTTTTTTGTTTTGTTTATTTACCTGTACAGTGATTTGTTGTTGTTGTGGTTGATTTTGATCATTTTGTTGTTGTCCATTTTGATGGACACGTTTATGATGATTTAATAATGATAAATGTCCAAACATTAATCCACATACTTCACATTTAAATGTTATATTTGATATTGTATTTTGTGTTAATGACATTTGATTAACTAATGCATAATTATAACTAAATGGTTGTGTTATATAACATTTATCATCAGTTAATTGGGACATATTAACTGTTGAATTATGTGGTGTTTGTGTTGTTGTATTTGTTGGTGTTGGTGTTATTTTATGGATCATATTCACATTTGCATAACAAAATGATGGAAATGTATTATTATTATCCTTTTGGGCAACTACATCTTGATTCTTATCTTTATCATTCGATTGTTGTTGTTGTTGTTGCTGTGATTGTTGTTGTTGTTGTTGTTGTTGTTGTGATTGCTGTGATTGTTGTGATTGTTGACTTTGTTGTGGTTGTTGTTGTTGTTGATATTGAATCTGTGATTGTTGTGTTGTTATAGCATTCGGATCAAACATTATTTAATTTTTTACCCCAAATTAAATAAATAAAAAAACAAAATTAAACAAATTAATGTCCACTGTGTTGAGGAACCTGCAACAAAAAACAAACGTATGTCGTTACTTAAACATCAAAAAACTCCAATACAATATACAAACAATCACTAGTATTTTCCATCACAGTAAACTGTGATTAATTCTAACCTTACTTTAAATATTCTACTGAATATTTAATTTATAAGAAAACGTATGGCGTTAATTAATTAAAAAAATAATCAAAAATATTAGAATTTCGTTCTAGTTTGGTCTATTTTATTATAAATTTATAAAGAAAGACGTATGTCGTTGATTATAAATAATTAGATTGCTATTAAAGTAAACTATGGACAAAATCTAAGCCTACTTTAATTATAAAATAAACGTCAAATTGTATTTATGAATGAATCTGGAAAACGTATGTCGTTACTTAATTATTCTCTATCAAATTCAACTATAAACAAACTCTTGATCACCAAATAAATAACAAATTCTTGATTTATCAGAAGACGTACGTCGTTAATTAATTAAAAAATAATCGATATTAGAATTTTGTTCTAGTTTAGCCTTCTATAAAAAAAAAAACGGATGTCGCTGATTATAAACAATTAGTTTGCTATTTAAGTCAACTATGGATAGATTCTAAGCCTACTTTAATTACAAAATAAAATTCTATTGGTTCAAGTTAAGCTATACGTTTATAAATTCAACCCTTACTCTAATTGTATTTGTATTTAAAAATTAAACGTATGTCGTTACTTATATACAATTTACAATTATTCTCAATCAAAGTTAACTATGAACAAATTCTAAATCCACTAGAATTAGAAATAAATATCGAATTTTATTAATGAATGAATCAAGTTAAGCTATACGTCTATAAATTCATCACCTACTTTGATTACTAGAATAATTTTAAGTGGTTTAATTATAAAACAATCGCGATTATATTAGAATTTTGTTCTGTGATTAAAACCAAAAAAAAAAAATCCAAAACGAAAACGTATGTCGTTACTTATAAACAACTTTTTTTCAATCAAAGTTAACTATAAACAGATTCAAAGTTGATTTTAAAATAAATATCGAATTCTATTATTTATCGAATCAAGTTAAGATATACGTTAATTTTTTTTTAAAAAAGGAAGACGTATGTCGTTGCTTGTAAACAATTAAAATCATCTATTACGCCTACTTTAATTACAAATAAATAACAAATTCAATTGATGAATCAAGTTAAGCTATACGTCATAGATTGATTACAATTATAATTCTTAAATAATTTGAATTTATAAAAAAACGTACGTCGTTACTTATACCCAATTATCATTATTTTCGATTAAAGTAAACTATGGATAGATTCTAAGCCAACTTTAATTACAAATAAATGGTCAATAGATAACGAATATATTATTATTAAAAATTATATCAATTTACGACATACGTTCAAAATTCACTAGTTTAAATCCAAAACAATTCAATCTTTCGATATAATCGTAACGATAACAAGAGACGTATGTCGTTACTTATCCACAATTATAGAATTATTTCCAAATTGGAGTTAACTATAAATAAAGAACGTAAGTTGTAGCTTAATACCATTATTATTAGAATTATTGGAATTCTATTAATTGTAATTTTAAAATCTATTAACATATCAAGTAACGACATACGTTCTAAATTTATCGCCAATTTTAATTAAAATTGCAACAAAATTAATAAAAATAAATCTAAATTGCAGTAAATAGAAACGTAGGTCTTTACTAATTATTGTTAACAAAACCTAATGACAAAAACGTATGTCGTTACTACAGATTCAAATCTATTGTTGTAATGAATGTATAACATAAGTCGTTGATTATTACATCTAACAATATAGTTAATTATCGAATTTGTCAAGTTACGACATACGTTCACCATATTAATAATAATTAAAACATTAACAAAAAACAATTGATTTGTAATTATTTTATTTAAAAAAAAAAATTAATTGAAATCGATAATTAACGAATTTTAGGGTGTGGCCTATTTGTTAAAATTAAAATAGTGGGCTACTGTCAGCTATTGTTTTTCTTGTTTTTTTTTTTTTAAAGAAAAACAAAATTGGTGAAAATTTTTGAAAATAAACTCCGCCCCCTCTATCTCTATCTCTATCAATCCAACTAAATTATCATATAAGTTAGATAATGATAGAAAATATAACAACAAATGCATCCAGTCAACTATGATATATGGAAATTTTCGTTAATCTATCGAAATTAGATGGCTATGGATCTATATCTATCTCTTTTCAACTCGTACGATTTGCATATGGGTATTTCTAGATTAATCAAAATAGATGGATAGATAAATAGATAGATAGATAGATAGATAGAGTTGAAGATATAACAACAACATAAAATTTGTATCTCTTTTTAACCAAAACACATATACAACAAAGACGACGCGCTGATAAAGTTGAAATGAAATACTAAAACGTATATAGAAGTAACAAAGAAAACCGTTTTACCTTTTCACTCTCTTCCGAATATTCTATGTTTTCTCTCCCTTATTATAGCACGGTGTTAACAAACACCATTCTCCTCTTTCTACACTGCCGCACTTGTCGTGTATTAGAAGAGATAGACGCCAAACAACACCGACGTCGTCGTCGCCGTCGCCGTCGTCCTCGTCGTAGTAGCCGTCGTCGATTCTATTTTGTTTCTTCGTTGTTTTTTTTTTTGTCTCTTCTACTATCACACTTCTCTCTTGCCGTTTTCGTTCTTGTCTAATCGTCAAATTCGATTCAACAAAACCGATACGAATTGATTAATTTCGTTTTGTTAACAAAACGAATTGTATCCAATTAATTATTGTTGTTTAATTGTGAAATACGATTGGAAATTTGCGGAAAATCCAACGAAAACTGCCGAAAAAACACTTTATTCTATCTCACTTTAGAAAATGGCGGATAGATTCATAGCCATCTTTGTTGCCTAATTGCGAACATGTACAAGACAAGAACAACGATCGTTTCGTATGGCGCATGCGTCGATTCGTGACGCCAACATCGAAACGAATATCGAAAATTAACAATAATTTAAACAATAGAAAATCAACAACAATCCGATTAAATCACTAATATTATTGTTGGTAATTGCAAAATTTGCGATATTTGCAATTAAATTGGTCGATTATTGTGGATTATTGTGTCGATTTGTCGATTCGATGTTGGTCGATTGACACGTAAATTTGGGGATTTTGTCGGCGTACGGTTGGTATGTTAGTTTGTTGCTAGCGTGTGTAGTGCTGGTTGCGTGCGTGTGTGTGTGAGTGTGTAGGGTCTGCGATGTCGGATATCGGAAGTGGAGATGAGGGTTCAAGTTCGCAAAGTAAGTGGAAAATTTAATTTTTTCCCCGGCGAATTGGCCGGAAAATCCACGTAGAAAACGCCGATTTTCCATGGATTTTCCGAAATTCCAACCAAATTCGGCCAGTTCGTTGACGATTTCGATTCGTTGAAAACCATCGTCTATGGTTTATTTGGCTGGTTGTGTTGGTCGGGGGGAGAAAAAAAAAAAACATTTGACAACTAAATCAAAATGGCGATACGATGTTCAATTGTTGAAAACACTCGGATTATCGATAATTTACCCGATTTTAACCGTTTTTCCGCTAAAGAAACCCCCAAATTAGGGATTGTTAACCAAATTTGTTGAAATTATTCGATTTAAATCGCCGGATTTGGTGGAATTTCCGAAATTTCAACGATAATTGATTTTGTAATCTAGTCTACATTGTCCTAGTCTTGTGGCGATATGACCTTGGTTAACGATGGTTAGGTTGTGTGGTTATCGTTTTATTAACGTGTTCGCACACAAATTTCGACCTTATTGAAATTTATGTAATTTTCTAATAATAATCCAATTCTAATTCGAATTAATTCTAATTTTAATTGATTTTAATTAATTGCCGATTATTTGTAGAATATCACCAGGGAATGGAGCAGGGAAGCAGCGAATATGACCCAGGTAATGTTCCTTTGTTAAATATAAACCAGACAATTGGGCGAAAATCATTAATTCCATTGGTGGTTGGTTTTTGTTTCGTGTGTGTTTTGTTAAATAATTTTGAAAATCGGCGCGATTTTCGTAATTTTCGAAAATCCACCACCACTACTCGATATGAATGAAAATACATATTAGATGAGTCATAAATTCCAAGAAAGCTTCGTCTCTTCTACTATAGACTCGTTGGAATTATTCAAAATGTGATTCATATCGATAGTGAGTGAGTTGTGAATGAATGTGGGGTTGATTTCTTGTGTTTTATGTGTGGCGAAAATGGGCGATTTTGTGTGGACGTTTTCGAAGATTCAGTATTGGCGTGATCCGAGTATTTTTAGGGGGTGGAAATTTGGTTTTTTATTAATTATTTTTTCTGGTTTTTTGCAGGCCAACAGGGTCAACTCGAGCAAGAATTGGCCACGAAAATGTTACAAATACAAAGTAAACGGTTTTATTTAGATGTTAAACAGAATCGACGTGGACGATTTATTAAAGTAGCCGAGGTGAGAATTTAATTAATTAATTAATTAATTAATTAATTAATTAATTGTTTTTTTCAATATTAATCCGAATTGGGGTCGATTTTGTTGATTTGTTTCAGAACTAAAAGTAGTCCAATAATGAAATTTTGTATTGTTTTGTTGTTAAAAAAAAGATTTTTGTAATAATTTTGTAGTCTTATCAGTTGTTTTAGGGTTGATTTCTTCAAAAATTTACATTTCCCTTCGTATTTCTTGCAGAAAAGTGGTAAATCGAGGGATTTTTTGAAGATTTCTCAGGTTTTACAATTGTAAGATTTTGTGAAGAAATCGAAATAATCAACCCTCACTTGCATTTAGGGGTTGTTTTTTGAATATTAATCCAAGTTTTTTTGTGTGGTGGATTTCTTTGTTTTATTTTACTTTTAGATGAGGGTAAAATTTGAAGTGAAATTCTAAAAAAATTGAAGATTTTTGTAGATGAAACTAGTATAAAAAACCAGGTGTAATTTGAAAGCGATCAACCCTTAATTTTGGTATATTTAAGGGTTGTTTCTTTGTTATTCAACCAAGGTAGATTTCTTCGATTTATTTGAGGGTTAAAATACTTTTTTTTGCAATTAAAAGTGGTCCAATAATGAAATTTTGTATTGTTTTTTAAAAAAGAAGATTTTTGTAATAATTTTGTAGTCTTATCAGTTGTTTTAGGGTTGATTTCTTCAAAAATTTACATTTAATTCGTATTTGCCCCAGAAAAGTGGTAAATCGAGGGGATTTTTTGAAGATTCCTTTGGTTTTACAATAGTTGGATTTAGTGAAGAAATCGAAATAATCAACCCTCACTTTTGGTGCATTTAGGGGTTGTTTTTTGAATATTAATCCAAGTTTTTTTGTGTGGTGGAATTCTTTGCTTTATTTTACTGTTAAATGAGGGTAAAATTTGAAGTGAAATTCCAAAAAAATTGAAGATTTTTGTAGATGAAATTTTATAAAAAAACCAGGTGTAATTTGAAAGCGATCAACCCTTAATTTTGGTATATTTAGGGGTTGTTTCTTTGTTATTAAACCAAGGTAGATTTCTTCGATTTATTTGAGGGTTAAAATACTTTTTTTGCAATTAAAAGTGATCCAATAATGAAATTTTGTATTGTTTGTTAAAAAAAAGAAGATTTTTGTAATAATTTTGTAGTCTTATCAGTTGTTTTAGGGTTGATTTCTTCAAAAATTTACATTTCATTCGTATTTGCCCCAGAAAAATGGTAAATCGAGGGGATTTTTTGAAGATTCCTTTGGTTTTACAATAGTAAGATTTAGTGAAGAAATCGAAATAATCAACCCTCAATTTTGGTGCATTTAGGGGTTGTTTTTTGAATATTAATCCAACTTTTTTTGTGTGACAGTTAAATGAGGGTAAAATTTGGAGTGAAATTTGTAGATGAAATTTTATAAAAAAACCAGGTGTAATTTGAAAGCGATCAACCCTTAATTTTGGTATATTTAGGGGTTGTTTCTTTGTTATTAAACCAAGGTAGATTTCTTCGATTTATTTGAGGGTTAAAATACTTTTTTTGCAATTAAAAGTGGTCCAATAATGAAATTTTGTATTGTTGTTAAAAAAAAGAAGATTTTTGTAATTTTGTAGTCTTATCAGTTGTTTTAGGGTTGATTTCTTCAAAAATTCACATTTCATTCGTATTTCTTGCAGTAAAGTGGTAAATCGAGGGGATTTTTTGAAGATTCCTCTGGTTTTACAATAGTAAGATTATGTGAAGAAATCGAAATAATCAACCCTCACTTTTGGTATATTTAGGGGTTGTTTCTTTGTTATTAAATTAAGGTAGATTTCGTTGATTTATTTTAGGGTTAAAAGACAATTTTTTTGGAATTAAAAGTAGTCCAATTTCTTGTTTTTTCCAAATTTTTTTGTTTCAAAAAAAATGGCTTTTTTTTAACAATTTTCTGGTATTATCAGTTGTTGCAACTGTTTTTTGGGGTTGATTTCTTCAAAAATTCACATTTCCCTTCCTATTTCTTGCAGAAAATTGATCAGTCAAGGGGATTTGTTGAAGATTCCTTTTCTTTTTACTGCAGTAAAATTTAGTGAAGAAATCTAAATCATCAACCTTCAGTTTTGGTACATTTAGGGGTTGTTTATTGAATATTAAACCAAGGTAGATTTCGTTGATTTATTTTAGGGTTTAAAGACAATTTTTTTGGAATTAAATAAAGTCTATCGTCTTGCTGTTAGCAATTTTTGAGGTTTTTTAAAAAATTGGATTTTTCTAATAAATTTGTAGTCTTATCAGCTGTTGCAACTGTTTTTTTTAGGGTTGATTTCTTAAAAAAATTACATATTTATTGGTATTTCTTGCAGAAAATAGGTAAATCAAGGGGATTTTTTGAAGATTCCTGTGGTTTTACAGTAGGTAGATTTATTGGTGAAAAAATCGAAATAATCAACCCTCAATTTTGGTATATTTAGGGGTTGTTTCTTGAATTTTAAGCCACATGTTTTTGTGTGGTAGATTTCTTTGCTTTATTTTACAGTTAAATGAGGGTAAATTTTGAAGATTTTTCTATATTTTATAGCAATGAAATTCGATAATTTGAAAGCGATCAACCCTTAATTTTGGTACATTTAAGGGTTGTTTTGATTACAATTCTATCCGGTATATTGTTGGTGGTTAATTCTCTAATCATTTTCCATTTATATTCCCATGAAATTCTATTGATAACCCTTTTCTATAAAATTCAATGAAAAATTCATAAAATTTCAAATTGTAGCCCTTAATTTTCGTACATTTAGGGGTTGTTTCTTTTATATAAAATCAAAGTAGATTGTGTTAATTTATTTTAGGGTTGAAAAACCACTTTTTTGGAATAAAAAATAGCGAAATTTCTTCCTGTTATTAATTTTTGTGATTTCCAAAAAAAATTGGATTTTTTTAACAATTTTGTTGTCTTATCAGCAGTTCTTCAAGGGTTGAATTCTTCAAAAAATCACATTTTTTTTCGTATTTCTTCAAAAAAATTGATAAATCAAAGGGATTTTTAAAGATTTCTCCAGTTTTGCAGCGATAAAATTTTGTAAAGAAATCGAAATTGTTAGATATGTAAACTAGAAATAATTAACCCTCAATTTTGGTACACTTAGGGGTTGTTTTTTGAATATTAATCTAACTTTTTTTCTGATAGATTTTGCTTTATTTTGGAGTTAAATGAGGGTAAAATTTGAAGATTTTTCTATATTTTGTAGCATTGAAATTCTGTAAAGAACCAGATGTACTTTGAGAGCTATCCAACCCTTAATTTTGGTACATTTAAGGGTCGTTTTAAACCGGGGTAGATTTCGTTGATTTATTTTAGGGTTGAAAGATTTCTTTTTGGAATTAAAAGCAATCCAATTCCTTACTGTTATTAATTTTTGAGTTTTGTAACAATTTTCTAGTCTTATCAGTTGTTACAACTGTTTTTTTAAGGGTTGATTTCTTAAATTTTTCACATTTTCATTCGTATTTCTTACAGAAAAGTGGTAAATCAAGGGGATTTTTTTGAACATTTCTCTGATTTTACAATAGTAAGATTTAGTGAAGAAATCGAAATAATTAACCCTCACTTTTGGTATATTTAGGGGTTGTTTCTTGAATATTAATCCAAGTTTTTTTATAATAGATATCTTTGTTTTATTTTAGAGTTAAATGAGGGTAAATTTGAAGTGAAATTTGATAAAGAACCAGGTGTAATTTGAAAGCGATCAACCCTTAATTTTAGTACATTTAAGGGTTGTTTTGATTACAATACTGTCCGGTATATTTTTGGTGGTACAATTTTTTAATGATTATATTCCCATAAAATTTTATTTTTAACCCTTTTCTATACAATTCAATGATAAATTCATAAAATTTCAAATTGTGATCCTTAATTTGGTATATTTAGGGGTTGTTTTTTTGAATATTAATCGAAGTTTTTTTGTGTGATAGATTTCTTTGTTTATTTTAGAATTAAATGAGGGTAAATTTTGAAGATTTTTCTATATTTTTATAACAATGAAATTCGATAATTTGAAAGCGATCAACCCTTAATTTGGTATATTTAAGGGGTGTTTTGATTATAGTACTATCCGGTATATTGTTGGTGGTTAATTTTCTAATCATTTTCCAATTATATTCGCATGAAATTCTAGTATTAACCATTTTCTAAATAATTCAATTATAAATTCATAAAATTTTAAATTATAGCCCTTTAGGGGTTGTTTTGATTACAATATTGTTTGATAATTTCAGGTGGTCGATTTTTTAATAATTTTACAATTGTATACATAAAATTTGATTGTTAACCCCTTTTCTATAGAATTTAATTGTAAACACATAAAATTCCAAATTGTTAGATAATCAACCCTTAATTTTCGTACATTATAGGGTTGTTATTATGATTACTACTGTTTGTATTTCTGATCATCGTTCTGTATAAAATTCATTGATAAATCCTTAAAATAAGTACTTTTAGGGTACATTTGGGGGTTGTTTTTATTACAGTATTCTACAATTATTTTTAATATCTTAGGGGTTGATTGTTGTTTCTAAATATATATTTCTTGTGATTTTTCCATGTTATTTTATTTTATAAGAAATTTATTGATAAACTTTCAGAATTAGAAACAGTAGGACGATCCACCCTTAATATTGATACATTTGGGGGTTGTTTTACTTGCAATACTATCCAATAATAATATCTCGGGGGTTGTTTTTTTTTTTCTCAAATTTAATTAAGAATTTCTAATGTTTTTTCTCTATTTTATATCACTTGATTTATAAATCCCTAAAATGGAAAACTGTAGGATAATTAACCCTTAATTTAGGTAAATTTGGGGTTTGTTTTTATTATAATACAATTTAGTTATTTTTATTATATTTTAGGGGTTGATTTCTATTGTTTAATTAAATATTTCTATTAATTTTTCCATTATATTCCTATGAGATTTCATTGATAACCCTTTTCTATAAAATTCCAACTTGTAGCCCTTAATTTGTGTACATTTGGGGGTTGTTTTCATTACACTACTGTATAGTTATGTATAGTAAGTCTTAGGGGGTTGATTTTTGTTTTTAAATACATATTTTTGGTGATTTTTCACTTTAAAGAAATTTATTGGAAAACTTTTAATCCACCCTTAATATTGATATATTTGAGGGTTGTTCTACTTCTAATGCTATTCAGTAATGTTGTTATGTCTCGGGGGTTGTTTTTTTCTTTCAAATTTAATTAAATTTTCCTATTTTATTCCACTTGATTGATAAATGTCCAAAAATGAAAGACTATAGGATTATCAACCCTTAATTTAGGTGAATTTCGGGGTTGTTTTCGTTACAATTCAGCCATTTTTGGTATATTTTAAAGGTTGATTTCTGTTTTAATAATTTCTATTTCGTATATTTATTTTATTTATAACCACTACTACTACTCAAGTACATTTGAGGGTTGTTTTAATTAATTCATATTATTAAAAAAAACTTTAGTTTTATTTGGGGGGGGTTGATTTCTATTTTTAAATAAACACTTTTAATGATTTTCGATTGTATTTAAAGTTTCAAGGTAATCAGCTAGTACTATTTTTGGGGTTGTTTTTTATTACAATTTTTGGTATATCTTGGGGGGTTGATTTCCAATTTTAAATTTTATTTTAAACTGTTTTCTGTAGAATTTATTTAAAAACTATTAAAATGAGAGATTGTAGGGTTTATAAAAGTACAAAAAAATTTGTCGTTTTTAAGGGTGTATTTTTTGAAAATTTTAAGGGATGTACTCGTTAACTTTGGGGTTAATTATATAGTTTTTTAATTCTTTATTTTTTACCCACTTGAATTTTTATTGATGTTACAACCTCAAAAACTCCCTAAAATAACTAATTTAACCCTTTATTTTTATTGTTATAGAGCCAAGGTGGTGAAATACTCGAAATAATCATTGTTTTGGTTTTATACTGGGGGTTGAAAATTCAGTAAAAAATTCAATTTTATATTGACTTATAAACAAATTCAAAAGGGGTAGTTTAGAACATATTCAAATGGTCGTTTATTGTATTGTTTTTAAGGGAAATAAAGGGGTAATTTTTTTATTAAAATAAAATTATAAAATTTGTATAGGGTGTTAATTTAGATTTTTCCCATATTTTTTTTAACTTTTTGAACACCACGTGGGTAACATTTTTGCTATATATTGAAGAAGGGAAAATGGGGTGGTTTTTCTATTTTTTTTTTTTTTTAATCAAATCTTAGTTTTATTCAAATTATTCCATCAAGTACACAACTGTAATTTACCCCCTGCAGTTGGCTTTGATTTTGTTAAATAGTGTTGTAGCTTTATTCAGACACTTGACAATTACATTAACAAATGTCAAATTTGGTAAAATGAACCAATCTACGACACCACATAATTAAGACCAACTTAAAGGGGTGAATTTTGATTTATATTAATGCAATTTAAGGGTGATTTATTTTTAAAATTTCTATTTCTATAATTAAAAAAAAAGAAGATTTATTAACCTACATTTTTTTTTAAATAATTATATTGAAAAAATCTAAAATTGTAACAAATTCTTGAAATTGTTCCAAAAAAACATCGAGTATGAATCAAGTTAGGAGTGACGTCACGATTTCATTGCAATTTATTTGAATTGAATTGCAGAAAAAAAAGTATGATATCATCTTGTATATTACATCACTAGATTATTAATGTTAAATGTAGCTCGTATTGTTAATTTAATTTAATTAATTAATTTTTATTAATTCTTTTTTTTTTTTGTTTTATTTAATAATTAGATTGGTGCTGATGGTAGAAGATCGCAAATATTTTTGGCCCTATCTACTGCTGCCGAATTTAGAGATCACCTCTCTGCCTTTAGTGAATTCTATTCATCATTGGGTAAGTCTTATTTGTATGTACTTTATATTAAATTCACTCATTTAATGTAAAATTGACGCCAATATAATGGAATAAAAATCCCTAACTTTTATTTACAAATCTAGTAACTTTATCTATACTTATGTTAGTTGGTATTGTAATTAAATTATCACGTGATTGAAATAGAAGTGTTGTTTTTAATCATTGGTTATTTTAAAATTTGGCGCCTTTAAAGAAGAACAAATGTTTTGTTTTCAATGACGTATTGTTAGATTATTGGTTATTTTCAAATTTTGCCTTTATATTAGAACCAATGAGATTTTTTCTAAAAACAATCGTATATTCAGTGAATGAATCGACTATAATAAAAAAGTGTCGGATTTGACAGTTATGCTTATTCATTGAAAACGGGAAATTTAAATAAATAATAATAAAACGTTATAGTACACAAAAAAAAACAATAAAACGCAATAAATGAACAAAGATAGTGCCTTTTCAAATAAGATTTATTAAAAATAGAGAAAAAAACAAATATGTTGGAAAGCATAAAATTTGAGGTTAAACGAGTATCGTTTAGTTTGTCAGTGTTACTAACGTAAGGATATAAATTTTACCATATATTTCTATAATAAAGGTTACTAGTCTTTAAATTAGAAAGTTGGCAACAAATTCAAAACTTATTAAAAATAAGAAAGATGTTCAGAATTTCAGGTTAAATTGTTGATCTATAAACAAACGAGTATCGTTTAATTCATCAGTGTTACTAACGTAAGAATATAAATTTTACTATACGTTTGTACAATTAAAGTTACTAGTCGTTGAATAATAAAGTTGGTAACAAATTCAAAATTTATTAAAAATAAGAAACATGATGAAAAACATGAAATTTGAGGTTAAAATGCGTTGTTTAGTTCGTCAGTGTTACTAACGTAAGAATATAAATTTTACTATACGTTTTTATAATAAAAGTTACTAGTTTATGAATTAGAAGGTTGGCAACAAATTCAAAACTTATTAAAAATCAAAGAGATATGTTCAAAATAAGAAACATGTGTAAAATTTGAGGTTAAATTGTTGATCTATGAACCAACGAGTTACGTTTAGTTTGTCAGTGTTACTAATGTAAGGTTATAAATTTTATTATACGTTTCTATAGTAAATTAGAATTAGAAGGTTGGCAACAAATTCAAAAGTTATTGAAAATTAGAAAAATGTTCAAAAATATAAAATTTGAGGTTAAATTGTTGATCTATAAACAAACGAATATCGTTTAATTCGTCAGTGTTACTAACGTAAAGATTCAAATTTTACTATGTTTTTATAATAAAAGTTACTAGTCGTTGAATCATAAAGTTGGTAACAAATTTAAAACTTATTAAAAATAAGAAACATGTACAAAATTTGAGGTTAAATTGTTGATCTATAAACAAACGAGTATCGTTTAGTTCGTTAGTGCTACCAACATAAAAACATAAATTTTACTACACGTTTGTCCAATAAAAGTTACTAACCCGTGAATTAGAAGGTTGGTAATAAATTCAAAATTTACTTAAAATAAGACAAAAATCTGTTGAAAAATATAAAATTTGAGGTTAAATTGTTAATCTGTAAACAAACGACTATTGTTTAATCCGTCATTATTACTAACGTAAGAATATAAATTTTACTATACGTTTCTATAATAAAAGTTACTAGTTGTTGAATTATAAAATTGGCAACAAATTCAAAATTTATTAAAAATAAGAAATATGTTCAAAAATATAAAATTTGACGTTAAATTATTGAGTATCGTTTAGTTCATCAGTGTTATTAACATAAGGATATATACTTTACTATATGTTTCTATAATAAAAGTTACTAGTCCTTTAATTGGAAGGTTGGCAACAAATTCAAAACTTATTAAAAATAAGAAAACATAAAATTTGAGGTTAAATTGTTGATTTATAAACAAACGAGTGTCACGTTTAATTTGTCAGTGTTACTAACTTAAGGATACAAAATTTTACTATATGTTTCTATAATAAAAGTTACTAGTCTTTGAATGAGAATGTTGGCAATACATTCAAAAGTTACTAAAAAATAATAAAGAAACATGTTGAAAAACATAACATTTAAGGTTAAATTGTTGATCTATAAAGAAACGAGTCTCGGTTAGTATCGTTTAGTTCGTCAGTATTACTAACATAAAGATATAAATTTTACTATACGTTTCTATAATTAAAGTTACTAATCATTGAATTAGAAAGTTGGTAACAAATTCAAAACTTATCAAAAATAAGAGAGAAACATGTTCTAAAACATAAAATTTGAGGTTAAATTGTTGATCTATGAACCAACGAGTATTGTTTAGTTTGTCAGTATTACCAAGATAAGAATATAAATTTTACAATATATTTGTATAATAAAAGGCACTAATCATTAAATTAGAAGGTTGGCAAAACATTCAAAATTTATTAAAAATTAGAAAAATGTTCGAAAAACATTTAATTTGACGTTAAATTGTTGATCTATACACAAATGAGTATCGTTTAGTTTGTCAGTGCTACCCACATAAAAATATAAATTTTACTACACGTTTGTATAATGAAAGTTACTATAATCCGTGAATTAGACGGTTGGTAATAAATTCAAAACTTAAAATAAGAAAGAAACCTGTTGAAAAACAGAAAATTTGAGGTTAAATTGTTGATCTATAAACAAACGAGTGTCACGTTTAGTTTGTCAGTATTACTAACTTAAGGATACAAATTTTACTATACGTTTCTATAATAAAAGTTACTAGTCTTTGAATTAGAATGTTGGCAATAAATTCAAAACTTACTCAAAAATTATAGAGAAATATGTTGAAAAACATAAAATTTGAGGTTAAAATGTGTTGTTTAGTTCGTCAGTGTTACTAACGTAAGGGTATAAATTTTACTATATTTGTATAATAATTTGTATAATAAATTAATAAATAATATATAAAAATTACTATTCGTTGAATTAGAAGGTTGGCAATAAATTCAAAATTTATTGAAAATTAGAAATGTTCAAAAACATAAAATTTGACGTTAAATTGTTGATCTATAAACAAATGAGTATCGTTTAGTTCGTTAGTGCTACCAATATAAGGATATAAATTTTACTATACGTTTCTATAATAAAAATTACGAATTATTGAATTAGAAAGTTGGCAACAAATTCAAAACTTACTAAAAAATAATAAAGAAACATGTTGAAAAACATAAAATTTGAGGTTAAATTGTTGATCTATAAACAAACGAGTATCGTTTAGTTTGTCAGTGTCACCAACATAAAAATATAAATTTTACTACACATTTGTATAATGAAAGTTACTATAATCCCTGAATTAGAAGGTTGGTAATAAATTCAAAACTTAGTTATAATAATAAAGAAACCTGTTGAAAAACATAAAATTTGAGGTTAAATTATTGAGTATCGTTTAGTTCGTCAGTGTTACTAACGGAAGGGTATAAATTTTGCTATATTTGTATAATAAAAGTTACTTGTGCTTTAATTGGAAGGTTGGCAACAAATTCAAAACTTATTAAAAATAAGAAAACATAAAATTTGAGGTTAAATTGTTGATCTATAAACAAACAAGTATCGTTTAATTTGTCAGTGTTACTAACGTAGGAATATAAATTTTACTATACGTTTGTGTAATAAAAGTTACTAGTTTTTGAATTATAAAGTTGGCAACAAATTCAAAATTTAATAAAAATAAGAAAGGAACATGTTGAAAAAGATAAAATTTGAGGTTAAATTGTTGATTTATAAACAAACGAATGTCACGTTTAGTTGTGTCAGTGTTAGTAACTTAAGGATACAAATTTTACTATAAGTTTCTATAATAAAAGTTACTAGTTTTTGAATTAGAAAGTTGGCAACAAATTCAATTTTTTTTTATATTATACGAGTGGATTTATTATAATTGTTTTTATTAAATTAATTGGTTTAATTGATTATTATTATTATTATTTTGTTTAAATATGTTTTAGGACCTCCAAATCCAGAAAATGTACCAGAAGATGGTAAATTAAAAAGTGAAATGATGATAAAAGATAATCGTCGTTATTATTTAGATTTAAAAGAGAATTCACGTGGACGTTTTTTACGTGTATCACAAACAATAACAAGAGGTGGTCCACGTTCACAAGTTGCTATACCAGCACAAGGTATGATTGAATTTCGTGATGCATTAACTGATTTATTAGAAGAATTCAGTACTGATGAACATTCATATAAACCTGATTTACCAGAAGGACGTCATATGCATGTTGATAATAAAAATTTCTATTTTGATGTTGGACAAAATAATCGTGGTATATATATGCGTATATCTGAAGTGAAAACGAATTTTCGTACAGCCATAACTGTACCAGAAAAGAGCTGGACTCGATTCAGGGACATTTTGGCTGAATATTGCGATAAAATTAAACCAACACAACAACAACAATCTTCAATTATAACAACAACAACAACAATAACAACAACAAGTGTAGGTGGTACTACTGTTATTAGTAGTAATAATAGTGCAAGTGGTGGTGGTGGTAGTGGTGGTGGTGGTGGTGGTGGTGGTGGTGGTGGTGGTAGTGTTGGTGGTATACCATCTGATCAGCCACATCCGTTGGTAATTAGAAAAAATTAAAACAAATAAAACGAAAATCCCCAAATTTTATTTTATTTTTTTATTATTATTTTAATTTAAACAAAATTTATAGGTTGGCAACAATAACCAACAGGATACTGGGACAAGTTTAAAATAAAATAAGGCAACTCTTCTAATTGGCCAATAGTTTTGTTCAATTTTTTTTTTTTGGTTTTCTAGATTACAAAATTAATTGAACAAACAAAACGATAGACGCAATGACAATTTCTTCAAATTTTATCTAACTCGATTTTAACAAATTTAATTAAACAAAAGAACGCAATTATCGTTAGATGATTAGAGATTTTGTCGTTGCTTAATTCATATTGTTTAGAAATTTTCTGTGCGGTGTTATTTAAAATAATAACAAATAATAAATGTTAGATTCTCAATTGTTATAAAAACAAAAACAAAAAAAAAACAAAAAACAAAAAACTATGCTGATTATTTTTCGAATTTTATTTAAAAAAAAAAAAAAAAAATTGTTAACACACAGAAACACAGAAAGGTGGATTTTATTTGTAGAAAATTTCAATTGAACAAAGTGGGAGCTGGGTTTTGGTGTTTGTTTGTTTTTTAAATAATATTTTGATGATTGTTTATTAGAATCAAAAGAGGGCACCACTTGTACATGTTGTGCAAGAGCGCCAAATTTAAATTTTTCAATTTAATTTTTAATCCGATTCTGTGATGTTGCTTTTAACAATAAAATTTAAATTAAAGAAACAAAAAAAAAATTGTTAAAAAATTATTAACAATGATAATAACTGCTTTGTGATAGATTAAAAAATAATGTTTTGTATATAAGGCTTGTTTAACTTTGTTTTGTTTAATTATTATTATTATTAATTAATTAATTAATTAATTAATTATTATTGAAATAATATAATTGCAGTAGAATTGTGTTATACAATTTCTATATTAGAAATTAATTGTTTAGAGCTTTTTATTGCTTGATTTTATTTAAAAAAAAAAGAATATATATGAAGATAATTATTTAATAGAGGGGTGGTGCCCTATTTTTATAATAATAAAGCTGCAGGTCAGACTATATTTTATTATTATTATTACTATTATTATCATTATTATTATTATTACAATAATTCTATTCTCCTTATTGCAAAATTTCTAGTAAATTTCCAAATTAGCTCATCCAATTCGAAATAAAAAAATTAAATCGATAATATACCGAGAGGTCCACCTAAGTTCCCATAATTCCTCTAATTAACGGACGATTTTGGGGATTATTCTAACGGTTTGTAGGGTGGTTTCTAGGGAGTATTTTTGCCGAATTTGGGCTTTGTAGCTCATTGGGAAATTGGTGCAAATTTGGCTTAAATGTTGCGATTTTTACCCGTAGAATAGAGTAGTTTGATTTTCACCGGTGGATTCTGGGAAAATTGGGAAATTCGCTTTCTTAATCTTTTTGATCGTTTCATCGATTTACCGATGAGCTACGAAGTCCAAATTTCGTTAAAATATTCCCCATGAACTTGATCGTGTATTAAGAAACATGTGCGGGCGATTTGTGGATTATTTTAGCGATTTGTAGGGTGGTTTCTAGGGAGTATTTTTGCCGAATTTGGGCTTTGTAGCTCATTGGGAAATTGTTGAAATTCGGCTTCAATGTTGCGGTTTTCAACCGTCGAGTAGAGCAGTTTCTAAAGAATCACTTTCGATGTTTCACCGATTTTCTGATGAGCTACGGAGTCCAAATTTCGTATAAAATATTCCCCAGGACCTTGATCGTGTATTAAGAAACATGTGCGGGCGATTTGCGGATTATTTTAAGGGTTTATAGAGTGGTTTCTAGGGAGTATTTTTGCCAAATTTGGGCTTTGTAGCTCATTGGGAAATTGGTGCAAATTTGGCTTTAATATTGCTATTTTTACCCGTAGAATAGAGTAGTTTGGTTTTCACCGGTGGATTCTGGGAAAATTGGGAAATTCGCTTTCTTAATCTTTTTGATCGTTTCATCGATTTACCGATGAGCTACGAAGTCCAAATTTCGTTAAAATATTCCCCATGAACTTGATCGTGTATTAAGAAACATGTGCGGGCGATTTGTGGACTATTTTACGGATTTATAGGGTGGTTTCTAGGGGATATTTTTGTGGGATTTGGGCTTTGTAGCTCATCGGGAAATTGGTGAAAATTTGGCTTAAATGTTGCGATTTTTACCCGTAGAATAGCGCAGTTTCGTTTTCACCGGTGGATTCTGGGAAAATTGGGAAATTCGCTTTAAACTTTTTGATCATTTCACCGATTTGCCGATGAGCTACGAAGTCCAAATTTCACTAAAATATTCCCCTTGAACTTAATCGTGTATTAAGAAACATATGCGGGCGATTTGGGGATTACTTTACAGATTTATAGGGTGGTTGTTAGGGGATATTCTTGTGAAATTTGGGCTTTGTAGTTCATTGGGAAATCGGTGAAAATTTGGCTTCAATGGTGCGATTTTTACCCATTGAAATTTTGTTTTCAACGGTGAATTCTGGGAACATTCACTTTCTTGAGAATCTTTTTGACCGCTTCATCGATTTCCCGATGAGCTACGAAGTCCAAATTTCACTAAAATATTCCCCTCAATAATGTAGCACGAGTTCAATTTACAAGAAACTGGATTCGTGTAATGAATGATTTGGACTTTTTTTACACTATTTCGATAAAAATTCTTGAAATTTAGGGAATTTTGAAGCGGTTGGTATTGCTGACAATTTAAATTCTAACTGTCATTGCTACCAACTGCTTGATCCTTTGTGTAGTTTTTTTTTAATTTGTCGATAATTATAGGTTGGTAACACTGCCATATAATTTTTAATAAAATTCGAAATTCTAAATTAAAAATCGTAATTATAAAAATTAATAATTAAATTTGAAAATTGTTAAAAAAAATTATTTACAACAGTTTGACAGGTGTCATTTGAATTTAAATAATCGCTTAACTGCCAACTGTAGGAAAATAAATTCCATTATTAAAGAGTGCGTTAACAGATATTAAAACACTGTTTTTGTTGCTATGATCGATCAAATCGCCTTACAATTGGAATATTCGAGTGGATTGATAAAAGTTCCCATAATTCCTCCAATTATCGGACGATTTGGGGAATATTTTAGGGATTTATAGGGCGATTTATAGCGAATATTCCGGCCGAATTTGGGCTTCGTAGCTTATCGGGAAATCGGTGAAAATTCGCTTTAAACTGGCTATATTGCGATTTTCACCAATCGAATATGCACAAGAAACGATCAATAATGACCGGAAGAGTAGTTTTCTTCGATTTTTATCAAAGGAATCTGGGAAAATTTGCTTTTTTGTCTTTTAAAATGTTTCCAGTGCATATTCGATCGGTGAAAATTGCGTTGTTGACAGATTAACGTGGTTTTTATCGGTTTCCCATGGGCTACGAGGCCCAAATTTCGCTCAAATAATCCCCAAGGATTACACAACACGCCCGTAATCGTGCATTAAGATACAAATACGAAAAGTCGTGTTTTCTACACGGAAACTGGACTCGTGTAATAAATGATTTGCACTTTTTTTACACGATTTTTTTGATTTCGATAAAAATTCTCGAAATTTTTAGGGAATTTTGAAGCAATTGGTATCATCGTAAGTACTGCTTGATTCTTTGTGATCTTTTTAAATTTGTTTATTAAAGATTGGTAACACTGCCATATAATTTTTAATAAAATCGAAGTATAAAATTGATTTGAAAATTATTTAAAAAATTGTTTAAAACAATTTGATAGGTGTCAACTGCCAACTGTAGGAAAATAAAATCCACTATTAAAGGGTGCTTTAACGACTATTAAAACACTAGTTACAAATCGCCCAATAATTTCAACATTCGAGTGGATTTCTCGGTATTAATAACGTTAATTAAATTTGTTAATTATAAAAAATAATAATTATTAATAGATCCGAATCCGTTCGAATTTCTCAAATTATTGTAGTTGTAGTCAAACTAGTCACACTTTAATATTCCCTAATTTTTTTAATTTTTTTTTAATTAATTAATTACATTTTAAAACTTAATTTCATTGGAAATTTTCTCGGTCGTGTCTTATTATAAAATAACAGTATTCTAGAATTTTATACCGATCCGTTACCATAACAACGCTCGGTGTTAACATAACCTATTGTTGTCATGGCGACCGGTTGTTATAAAATTATACCGATTCGTCACCATAACAACGTTTGGTTGTTGTCATGGCGACCGGTTGTCATGAAATTATACCGATTCGTCTCCATAATAACGCTTGGTTGTTGTCATGGCGACCGGTTGTTATAAATTTATACCGATTCGTCACCATAAGAACGCTTGGTTGTTGTCATGGCGACCGGTTGTTATAAATTTATACCAATTTGTTACCATAACAACGCTTGGTTGTTGTCTTGGTGACCGGTTGTTATAAAGTTAGAGAATACCACCGAATTTTTTTCTCTGATAATTGAACAATTAGCGTCCGAGAACCGGGGGGAAGTTGACAAATTTACAAAAAAAAAAACCACTAGATCGCTCTGATAGGCTAATAATGCTGTTTTTAAAACAAATAAGAATTAGTGATGGATTATTAAAAAAATGCTTCGGTTTTCTGAGAATTAACGCAAACAAGTACCTCGTTTGTTATGTCCAGTTTACAAATCGAATGTACGAAAATTACCCAATTTCTCTACAATTAACGATAAAAAAAACAAAAAAAACAAACAGTAGAACTGCCACTTTTTTAATTTAATTTAATTTAATTCGAATTTTCGTACATTTAATTGACGCTAGAGTATTGCCAAATTGATAAAAATTGAAAACAAATAGTACAACTTCCCCCTTATAGATTGCTGCCTCTTCTATCTCTCTCTTCGATTAGGATTTTTTCGCGGCAATATAGGAAAAATAATGATAAAGACAGAGACACTCGATTTTACTACTACTACTACTATTACTAATACTAATACATACACACCCTTACAAACAATGAAACAAAACAAAATTAGCTTTCTAGTGATATAAATTTGAAAAAACAAAAAACAAATATTTAATTGATAAAAATGCTGGACATTCTCTTATTTCTCTACAGAGTGTACCATGTTAATTAACAAGTTGGCTATGTTCTCTAATTGTAGCCCCATGACACTATAATTTTATGAATGAACACGGCCAACTCGATGAATTATCATGGCCCACTTGTTATTGACGATATTGAATCGAATGTGCACGTATTTCGTTGATTATCTCCCGGAAAACTTTAAAAAGTACACAATTGCCATCCATTTTCCTTTGAATTAATCGATTCGATTGTACTTTTTTCAGTTTCTAAATTGTAAATAACACAATTTTATAAAAAACAAAAATAATGTAATTCGTCTTATGTTTGTTTTACTTGATCAACATCAAGGTGGCGATTGAATTTGATTAAAAAACAAAAGGGACAAACATGACGAAGATCTGGCTGTTTTTCCAAGGAATATTTGTATATTGACTATATCAACTGCCGTACAGTTCTATAATAATCGTATTATTAAACTATTTTTATTGGTAATAATTTAAAAATATTGTGATAAAACTATAAAAGAATTCTATACGGAATGTACAATAATATTTCATCAAGTAGGCTGATTGTCACTCAACAAATGTCAAATTTAATAGCACAGTCGGCTCTGATTAAATGTCAAATTTCACAGGCGACTACGATTTAACAGTCTACCACGATTTGAAATGGCCGTTGTACAGTCAGTATAACGTATATTTTTCCAAATAAGACAAAATTCTAAATTATTATCATTTGATCGATTGTATTATTGATAATATTGATAAGATTGGCAGCTGATGTAATCTGTACACAATTAATAATAACAATGATAATGTTAGAGGTAAGGTAATGTGTTCTATTCAAAAAAAAAGAGTAAAAAATTAATAAAAATAGATGTTACTATACGTAGGCTATAACATAAAATTCTATCTGTAACTATGAATGATAGCACATTTTATTTGACAATTTTACTATTATTTTTTAACAAAACAATAACGTTTTCATTCAGTATTATACAATTTTGTTTGATTTATTCGACCGAGTGTACGGCGGTAGTTTACCCGAAGTTGGCTATGAAGTCGGCCATTTGTAAAATTTGCTAAATCACAGCCAACTTGAGTTAAATTATCGCAGTTGACTTTGATATTATTATGTTTGGAGAGGTTATAATTTAGTAGAGCAAGGCTTATTAATCGTAGTTATAGATATGATTGTTATGTAACCATTTATGGTGTTTTAATAAGAATGAAAAATACCTATTAAAAACACAAAAAAAAAAACAATTGAATAATAGAAAAGATATATATAGTTTGGTAAAAAACAAAAAAAAATTCAATTATTAAAAAAGTCTGTTTCCACAATTCACGGATTCTATTACGATTTGTTTTGTTGTTGTTTTTCTTTTGTTTTAATGTCTGAATGGCCATTTGATCATCAATAATGCCCGATGATTTTCTCAAAATTATTGTGACGGTTTGGAAATTGAGGTTTCAAAAAAATTAAAGAATCAATTAAAAATAAATGAATAAATGAGAAATAAACACTTATTAATTTATATGATAATATAAATATATATATTAAATATTTTAAAACAAAAAAATGTTAATTTTAAAGATTTCAGTTACAAAAAAAAAATAAAAAAAAACATTTATAAAAACTGAATTCGTTGGATTTCTTTCAAATTACCCGCCAATAGAAGATAATTCGATAATGAACGACATCCAGCAAACCTTGCATTTCTACTCACCTTGGCGTTTCTACAATTGAAATATATTTGGCAGTAAACACTAATAATAATTAGTTTTATGCAACTAAAATTTCGTTAGAGGATTGCTCAATAGTCATTAGAAATCAAAGACGTCAGAATTGTTATAATAAAACTCCAACTATTGTCATCGAGCAAACCTTCAATTACTACTCACCTTGGCTTTTATATAACTAAAAATCAAATGACATTTGGTGGTGACGTAATACAATTCAAGTTGTTAGACTAGAGGATTGCTGGATTACTGCAAAAGGATCTCTGATGTCACAATTATTAGCAGACATCCAGCAAACCTTGTATTTCTACTCACCTTGACGTTGATATAATTGAAAATTATATCTGGTAATTATCAAATGAGAATTGTGGGCTACATTTAGTTTTATATAACTGTAGAATTTCAGAGTTACAGGATTGCCGAATCGTCATTAGAAGTTGAAAACGTCAGAATTTTTGAAATAAAACTCCAACTATTGTCATCGAGCAAACCTACAATTTCTACTCACCTTGGCGTTTCTACAATTCCAAACAATTGATAATAGACGGCTACTTTTAGTTTTATATAACTGCAATAGGAGTTACAGGATTGCTAAATCGTCATTAGAAATTAAAAACGTCACAATTTTTATAATAGAACTCCAACTAGTGTCATCGAGCAAACCTTCAATTCCTACTCATCTTGGCTTTTATATAACTAAAAATCGAATGACATTTGGTGGTGACGTAAGAATTCCAATTGTTAGATTGGAGAATTGCTAGATTACTACAATAGGATTTCTGACGTCACAATTATTAGCAGACATCCAGCAAACCTTCCATTTCTACTCACTTTAGCGTTTGTACAGTTGAAAATTATATTTGGTAATAATCAAGTGAGAATTATGGGCTACATTTAGTTTTATATAATTGTAAAATTTCGGAGTTACAGGATTGCGGAATCGTCATTAGAAATCCAAGACGTCACAATTTTTATAATAAAACTCCAACCGTATCGAGTAAACCTTCAATTTCTACTCACCTTGGCTTTTACATAACTAAAAATCGAATGACATTTGGTGGTGACGTAATACAATTCAAGTTGTTAGACTAGAGGATTGCTGGATTACTGCAATAGGAATATTTGACGTCACAATTATTAACAATAATCCAGCAAACTTTTTATTTCTTTACATCTTGGCTTTCTATTTTTGAAAAATCGAGTGACAACTAGTAGTGAATAGTTGCCTCTTTCTTGAGCTACATTTAATTTGGTAAAATTGTCAAGCTCTCAAATTACAGGACAGCTGAATCATACAGAAATTGGTGACGTCATAATTCCGCTATATTTCAAATAGAAATTTCAGATTGTCTGTCAATTTTACCAATTGGAACTATTTTCTGTTAATCGATAAATGTAGCGTTGATAATCGGCAAACCTTCAATTTCTCCTGACCTTGACTTTTTGCCAAATTGACAATGAGTGACAGGATCTGTCAAATCTAAGCGAGCTACAATTAGTTTAAAAAAAGGCCAAATTTTCAAACTAGAAGTCAGCTGAATCGACACAATAGAAATCAGTGACGTCACCGACTTGTAATTGCGGTTCACCTTGACTTTTCTACAAATCAAAATAGTGACATCTAGCGGTGATTTATTTAAACTATAATTAATTTTGTGAAATTGGTGAATTACTGAATTCGATAACAGTTGAATTGTTACAATTTCAATTGTTTCAAACTGTATAGTAAATACTGATGTCGAGCATCCAGCCAACCTTCAACTTCTATTCACCTTGGCTTCTATCCAATTGAGAATCGAACGGCATCTAGTGGCGATTAACTAAAAAAATAACTGTCAAATTGGAGCTACAATTAACCGAAAATTTATAGAAAACATTAAGGCCGGTTCAGACGAATTAACAAAACGATCACAATACGAAATCTATTTTTAATAATCACTAATTTAATTAATTAATTAATTAATTAATTTACATGTATTTTCTAAGAACTCTTCTCTAAACTATTATCATTTGAATTATTATTTTCTAATTGTTGTTTCCACATAGATGCATACACACCATCTTGTCCTAATAAATGTTCATGCCTATAAAAAAAAAAATAAACAAATAATTATTCTTTAACGAATAATACAAGAAAATTAAGGTAGCTACATACCTGCCACGCTCGACAATCTCCCCATCACGCAACACTAAAATCTCATCAGCATGGATAATTGTTGATAAACGATGGGCTACAATTATCGTTGTACGATTTGCACATAACCGTTGAAATGATTCTTGTATATTGCGTTCAGTTTGTGTATCTAATGCACTAGTTGCTTCATCCAATAGAATTATCGTTGGTGATTTTAATAAAGTTCGAGCTATGGCTACACGTTGTTTCTCACCACCACTCAATCTTAAGCCACGTTCACCCACCTAAATTCGAACAATTAAATAGTAAATATAGTTGGCTGTGTTTCGGTTTAGTCGTGTCGTAGATTGGTTCATATTCTATTAAATTTGACAGATAGCAGTGAAGTTCAAGTGTATGGATCAATCTAAGACACTACTGATAAGTCACCAATTGTTAAGCGGTTAACAATTGATTGTGTCGTAGCTTGTTTCGACTGTTTGTTTTTCATTCATTGAAAATAGAATGTAGATCACAGTTGACTATGTTTTTTTTTTAAATTATAGAATCATAGTTTACTTGATATTGTCTTATTATACGATGGAATATAGCCAACTATAAGATTAAATACAGACAACTTTATTTTATTTCATAGTTGGCTGTATTTTGATCATGTAGTGTCGTGGATTGATTCATATTCTTTCAAACAAATGCAATTGACACTATGTAAAAAAATGTAGTTGGCTATGTTCTGGTGGAGTTATGTCGTAGATTGCTTCATATTTTATTAAATTTGACATTTATTAATGATATTAGTTGTCAAGTGTATGGATCAATCTAAGACACTACTAATAAGTCACCAATTGTTAAGCGGTTAACAATTGACTGTCTTGGTTACATAATGTCGTAGCTTGTTTCGACTGTTTGTTTTTCATCACAGTTGGCTATGCTTTTTTTTTAATTATAGAATCATAGTTAACTTGATATTGTCTTATTATACGATGGAACATAGCCAACTATAAGATTAAATACAGACTTTATTTTATTTTATAGTTGGCTGTGTTTTGATCATGTAGTGTCGTGGATTGATTCATATTCAACTAAATTTGTGATTTGTTTGAAAGAATATGAATCAATCTACGACATTATTAACCAATTGCAAGGTGAAATAACGTTAGGCACTATGTAAAAAAAAATGTAGTTGGCTTTGTTCAGGTTGCGTTAAGTCGTAGATTGTTTCATATTTTACTAAATTTGATATTTATTAATATAGTTGTCAAGTGTATGAATCAATCTACGACACTACTAACAACCAATCAAATTAATAAACGAATATCGAGTGTACAATTGTATTTCAGTTACGTGTGTCTTAGTTTGATTCGGCTATATGTTTTTTTTTAAATTGAAAATTCAAAAATGTAGTAAAATATGAAGTAAGCTACGACGCTATTCACCTAGAAGCATAGCCGGCTATAATGTTTTTCAGTTAGCTATGGTTTTTATAATATAAAGTCGTAGCTTGTTTCATATTTTTATCAAATTCGACATTTATTTATCAGTTTTTTTTTTGGAGTATGAATAAATCTACGACATTATTAATCAAAACATAACCAATTGCAAGGTGAAATAACGTTAGATATTATGTAAAAAAATATAGTTTGGCTATGCCTTGGTTAGGTTATGTCGTAGCTTATTTCAGATTTTATCAAATTTGACATTTATTAATATACTGTATGAATCAATCTACGCTAACAGTCAACCCAATTAATAAACGAATAATACAGAGTGTCCAATAGTAGTGTCGTAGCTTGATTCGGTTACTAGTTTTTTCATTGAAAATTCAAAAATTTAGTTAAGTATGAAATAAGTTACGACACCATTCATGTAGAACTATAGTGGATTACGATGTTTTTCAATTCACACAGTTGGCTGTGTTTTTATTAATGTAAAGTCGTAGCTTGTTTCATATTTGATTAAATTTGATATTTATGTATTTCTTTAGTGTATGAAACAATCTACGACATTATTAACCAAATTTATGTAGTGTATGAATCAATCTACGACATTATTAACCAAAGTATAGCCAACTGCAAGGTAAAATCACGTTACACATTATGTAAGAAATATAGTTGGCTATGCCTTGGTTACGTTATGTCGTAGATTATTTCAGATTTTATCAAATTTAACATTTATTAATATAGTGTATGAATCAATCTACGACACCGCTAACAGCCAACCTAATTAAAATAAACGGATAATAGAGAGTGTCCAATAGTAGTGTCGTAGCTTGATTCGGCTACTAATTTTTTTATTCAAAAATTCAAAAATTTAGTGACATATGAAATAAGCTACGACACCATTCACGTAGAACTATAGCGAATTACGATCTTTTCAGTCCACACAGTAGGCTATGTATTTTTCTAGTGTATGAAACAATCAACGACATTATTAACCAAAGCATAGCCAATAGTGTATTGAAATACCGTAAAGTATGAAATAAGTTACGACCAAACTCACCAAAGACATGGCCAATTACAAAATTAAATATAATTTAATGATAAACAACTATACTTTATATCGCAATCGTTTTTGGCTTATGTCGTAGATTGTTCCATATTTTACTAAATTTGACATTTATTATTATAGCTATAAAGCGTATAAATCAATCTACGACACTGGTAACAACCTAGCCAACTAATAACCCAATTGTGGAGTGGTTTGATAAAGTAGTGTCGTAGCTTAATTCATTTTTATAACTTGAAAATTCCAAATATCGTTAAATACGAAATAAGCTACGACACTATTCACCTACAAGCATAACAGACCATGATATATATCGACTCACAGTTGGCTATGCCTTTTATAGTATAGAGTCGTAGCTTGCTTCATATTTTACTAAATTTGACATTTGTTTAGCATATGTATCAATCTACGACGCTACCTAACTAAATCATAGCCAACTGCGAATATAGTTGTATGTACAGTCAGTATAAAAAAAATTGTATACTTGTGTATCGTAAGCTTCAGGAAAGGTTAGAATTTTATCATGAATGTCCGCACCACGGGCTGCTTCAATGACGTCACTATCAGTAGCAGATAAACGGCCATATTTGATATTATATCTAAAATTAATTAAATTAAATTAGAATTAATTAAATTAAATTAATTAAATTAAACCTTATGGTATTATTGAATAAAACTGTATCTTGTGGTACGACACCAATAGCCCTACGTAATGATTCTTGTGTAACTGTCTTAATATTTTGTCCATCAATAACAATTGAACCAGTCTCAACATCATAAAAACGAAACAATAAACGAATTATTGTACTTTTACCACTACCAGATGGTCCAACCTAATAAAAATTAATAATTATAAAACCATTTACAATTGCCACAACTGTATATCAACTATACTACAGTAAATTCACCTCTAGTTGGCTATGTTTTCGTTACGTAATACCATAGGCAACTTGATTCATATTTTATTAAATTTGACATTTATTAATGTAACTGTCAAGTACTATTTAATTAAAGCATAGCCAACTGTTAGGTAAATTATCGTAGTATACTTGATTCGTTTGTTTGTTTTTTTGTGATAATTACCAAAGCTACAGTGTGTCCAGCTGGTACATTGAATGTAATATTTTTCAATACTAAACGTTCCGGTAAATAACCGAATGATACATTGTTGAATTCAACGTTGCCACGTTTAATTGAAATTGCTACAGCATTTGGTGCATCAATTATTTCTTGTTCTTCACGTAATAAATCGAACATATTCTCCATATCGACGAAATTCTTCTGAATTGCCCTTTATCAAACAAAACAAAACAAAACAAATAGAAAAAACAGTGTACAACTACCTTAATTGTTAAAAAAAAAAAAAAAAATCGAGACACCCTGTATAATATTACAATTCATGTATTCCCATATAAATACAAACAATTGAAAATCACGCCTACTATAATTCCATTAGAAAAGGATAACTAGCGATAATTTATATAAGACAATACAATACAGACAGAGATAGATAGATACCGGGTGTACCATGATAATTCATCTCACAAGGAAAGGGACCCAACTGTCCCTCTCCGATTTCGATAAAATTTGGTATACAGGTAGAGCTTCAAAAAAATAGTCGATGCATATTTTTTTTGGCTATCCATATTCACTTTAAGAGGGTGAAATTGCCCCTTAAAGTTAACCTCTAAAAACACATTTTTAGCTATATCTCGAGAACAAAACGAGATCGAATTCATTCAAAAACTGAAATATTCTACACAACCAATACTATATTTTGATCCAGCAGACAACAACCCTCCGGTTTGCGAAGAGTGAGAAATATATGTGGGGTAGTAGTTTTTTGCCCCCCGCCCCCTGGTCACAATTTTACTAAATTCAAGTTTTTCCCCTCGTTATCATTAACTTTATAGAAAAACTAAAGTTAGCTGTTTTTGGTTTTTTTCGATTCATCCCCTATTTAAAGGGTTCCAATCCCCAATATATAATTATGTCTAAATTGAATTTGAGAGAGAGATTAATCAAAAGCTAAAATTCGAAATCTTGTTTTGTTCTCGAGATATAGCTAAAAATGTGTTTTAGGGGTTAACTTTAAGGGGCAATTTCACCCCTTTAAACTGAATATGGGCAACCAAAAAAAAAATATGCATCGACTATTTTTTGAAGCTCTACCTGTATACCAAATTTTATCAAAATCGGAGTTGTATCCCTTTCCTTGCCAGTTTGCTTACAATTAGCTTTTAATAGTGTCGTAGATTAGTTCACTTTATTAAATTCGACATTAGTTATCGTATTTTTCAAATGTACGAATAAAGCTACGACAATACAATATAAAGCAAAAACAACCGAATGCGAGATAAATTAGCATGGTACACCTGTTATTTAATCAATAAATACAGTATACAGGGTGAACCAACTCGAAAATAATTTCATAATTCCAGTAAACCTCGGTATATGAATTGGTACACCTGATTTTCCTATTTTAAATGGGTTGATATAATTTTATTGAATATTAAAATAAGAAAATAGATTGCTCAACCCTCTTCATCCACCCTGTATATTAACGCCAACTAAGACTCAATTTCTAGGTTATTAATCAATAAAAACACAGTTGAGCGTGTTTTAGTAAATAGAGTTGCAACCCACTTCATACTGAATTAAGCTACGACACCACCTTTAAATATTATAGCCAATTATAACCTTAAATTTGACATTTATCAACTAATCGAATCAAGCTACGACACTTATTTTAAGTGATTTAACCCAACCTACAAATCTACAGGATGTCTCGAATTTTCGATTAAATTAAATAAATAAATTTAACTTACCGATAATAAGTACCAAACCAATTTAATGGTACATATAATTGTACAATATAAGTAGCAAATAGTACATAACCTCCAACTTCGATTTCGTGTTTTTCAGCAACTAGATAAGCCGCTAATAAACTACCACATAATAGGCCACCATTGATAATAATATTTTGTATTGTATTTAATATATTTAAGGTTATATTTGATAGCCATTCTTCAATTTGAAATTTCAGAATTGCCTCACGGAATTGGTCAACTTCATATTGTTCAGCACCATAATATTTGACTGTTTCGAAATTCAATAATGAATCAACACTACGGGCACGTGTCTCATTATCAGCCAAATTCATACGACGTTGGAATTTCGTACGCCATTCTGTTATTGTTATCGTTAAAACTATAAAAAAAACAACAATTTAAAATGACATTTCGACGATTAGCCAACTTGACAATTTCGAAAGTTACTAACTGTACATAACCTAGATTTTCGATTGGTACAACTGTCTTTCCCTACTCGTATTACAGTGAAATTTAAACTAATCCCACTTTCCCTACTTGTAGCATACTCGATTCGCTTGCTAAATCTAAGAAATTTCATTGGTTCTAATAGAAAGGCGCAAAATTTGAAAATAACCAATAACCTAACAATCCATCATTAAAAACAAAACAATACAGAGTGAGTAAATTGGTTGGCCTATTAGATGTTTAAAGAGTTCTAATTGATGAAAGTTGCTGAAATTTTGTAGGCACCCGTTTTTCCACCTGAACTACCCCTAGAAAATATTTTTGTTGTCCTATCAACCCCCGGTGTATGGGGTAGTACACCCTACTTTCTTATTTTAAATGGAATGATATATTTTTTATTCCATATTTAGATTCTATGATAAAAATAAAGTAGACTTTGATAACATGACTAATAGTCTAACGGTAATAGTTTTTCAGGAATTTCGATTTTTTCTGAAAATTTTGATTTTGTAGTGTTTGATTAAAAAATTCATAAATTTGAAGATATCGTTGATAGATAATCCAAATTTGGAACTCGAATAGTTTAAACTATATACTTTACGCCAGATTTTACAGAAATGAATTATCTTTCAGCATTTAGCCGAAATGAATTTTTCTTTCAGCCAATTTTTAAAACGCTATATCTTTCTTATTTTAAATGGAATGGTATATTTTTTTTTACACGGTTAGATTGAGAAAAAAATTCTACATCGAACTGTATTAACATTCCCTATACCTATCGTTGATGGTTTTTCAGCTATTTAAAATTTTCAATTTTCAGTAGTTTTCCGTTTGAAATTGACTAGTGTCTAGTTGCCTATGACTTAATAATTCGCCTATAAAGAAATGCATAGGAGGCTTAGCAAAATGACATTAACTGTCACATTTGAGGTTAACTATGATTATTTTGTATGTTTTTTCAGCGATTTCAGCCAATTTTACATGAAACGAAAATCCAATTAATTTTAATTTAATTATTTATCAACTTCTATGATTTTTTAATTAAAAAATATAAAAATTATTAATTTAGAGGTTAATTGTGACAGAAGATTGTTTCGCCAAGCCTACTTTGTTTTAGTGTTTCGTTTCAGGTGGTAAATTATTAGAAATCGAAAATCTTGAATAACTGAAAAATTATCAAGAATAGGTATAGGGAATGCTAATATGATTCGATGCAGAATTTTTTTTTCTAACCAACCGTGTAAAGAAAAATATACCGTTCCATTTAAAATAAGAAAGATATTGCGTTTTGAAAATTGGCTGAAAGAAAAATTCATTTCGGCTAAATGCTGAAAGATAATTCATTTCTGTAAAATCAGGCGTAAAGTACATAGTTTAAACTATTTCAGTTCCAAATTTGGATTATCTATCAATGATATCTTCAAATATATGAATTTTTCAATCAAACACTACAAAATCAAAATTTTCAGAAAAAGTCGAAATTCCTGAAAAACTATTAACGCTAGACTATTAGTCCTGTTATCAAAGTCTACTTCATTTTTATCATAGAATCTAAATATGGAATAAAAAATATACTATTCCATTTAAAATAAAGAAGTAGGGTGCACTACCCCATACACCGGGGGTTGATAGAACAACAAATATATTTTGCACGTGTAGTTCAGGTGGAAAAACGGGTGCATACCAAATTTCAGAAACTTTCATCAATTAGAACTCTTTAAACGTCTAATAGGCTCACTCTGTATAAAGGTGCCAAATTTTAAAACAACCAATAACCTAAGAGTATGTCGTTGAAAACAATACTTTTGTTATAGTTACGTCAATCATAATGCCAACTAATTATACATAAAATTACTAGATTGTTTCAAAAACAACCAACTTGTTAGAACAGTTAGTACCAACTTAAAAAAAAAGGAACATTTAAAATGTCAAATCGGACAACTGTCTAAAACGTCATTTTAAAATTTTATAGTAGTCGTATTCTCTAAATTTTTGACAATTCATTACCATAACAACACATCAAACAGACCCATTTTATTTTTGTCTCTTTCCAATCACGTTGTTATGGTAACGAATCATAAAAACGTTAGAGTATACTTTCCATACTCGTAAAACAATCGAATTTGGAATAATACTTTCCCTACTCGTTATACAATCAAATTTGCACTATTATTACTTTTGTTACACGTAATACAATCAAATTCATTGTAATTCGACTTTTCCTACTAACTATACAATTAAATTTATATTATTACTTTCCCTACTCGTGATTAAATCGAATGTTAGTACTATAATCAATACCAACTTAAAACAATAATCCATCTCTTTTTTTTTTTCACATAAATTATCTAGTCTACTGTAATAATTGGATTTGTAGTTGGCCATGTTATGGTTACGTAATAGCATAGCCTACTCTATATTTAAATAAATTTGACATTTGGCAAGTATCCGAATGAAGCTACGACACTATGTACCAAAAGTATAGCCAACTTCGAGCTAAATTTAATGAATTTACTATTTTAATTAATTAATTAATTAATTAATTAATTAATTAACTTACCTATATAGAGAATCATTGTGATGAAAACAATCAAACCAAACCATATATTGAAGGCAACAATAAAAAATATAACAGCCACAATTATATCAATAATAGTTGGTGATATTTGAAATAGAATATAATTTAATAAATTATTGATACTATCAGTACCACGATCCATTACACGTAGTACTTCACCAGTTTTCCGGCCTAAATGCCAACGTAACGATAGACTATGCAAATGTCGGAATAATTCCACCTGAATAGACCAAAAAAAAAACGAAAAATTAGTTAAACATGTCTTAGTTGGCTATGGTTTCGTCATGTAGTGTCGTAGATAAGTTCATACTTGATTAAATTGACAACTACGTTGCTATGTAACAAAGGCATAGCCAACTGTAAGTCTATTTAATTTCAAAGTCGGCTATGATTTATATTGATAGTCGTACTATTTTACTAACATTTGTTTCAAGTAGGCTGAACTAAACTACGACACTATTTAAATAAAGCATAGCCAACTGTTGGATGATTTAACTGAAATTTCGATTTATTATTATTTGAATCAATTTCAGTACTTTTAATTGGTTTAAATTAAAGAAATAAATTTTGATATAATTATTAAATTTCGATAATTTTTAGGTTATTTAGAAAATTTTCAGTATCGAATAAAGAAACTTAGTAGGCTTTGAGTAATGGAGGATTTGACAATTGTTGAAACAAAATCATAGGTGACTTTATAATTAATCAAAATAGATCAAATTAATTGATCTCAATAACTATTAATTAAATCGGATTTTTAATTAATTTAAAATTAAATTAATTCTAATTAAATATTTCTAATTCTTCAGTTATTGTGAAAATTTCAAAGGATTATTTATAAAAATTAATTGGCAATGGAAAAAACCTAGTAGGCTTTATAAACAAAAGTGATTTGACATTAAATCCATAGGTGACTCTTTATAATTAAACCTAACCAATAAAATTAACTAATTATCGGATTAATTATTAATTAAATTCCTTAATGAAATTCAAATAAAGCCTTTTTTGCATAATTTTGAATTATTTGAAATATTTTTACTATTTATTGTGTAAATTCTAGTAGTCTATGTAAACAAACATGATTCAATTGTTTCATAAAACATAAATCCATAGATGACTAGTTAAAATTGTTTTAACAATCAAAATAATAAGAATTATTAAAATAATTAATTGAAATTAATTTAAAAAATTGTCAAAATTAATTATCAAATTAGAAATTTAATTAATAATTTAGTAAATTTGAAATATTGTAATTGTTGAAAATGGCGTAAACTAGCACAGATGGTTTGATTTATTCAATACGATTTTAATTAAATGGCTATAAAAGTATTATAACCTCAATTGACGCCATTTCTAACCTATAAATTTGATATAAATGAACAAATAAATACCTCAACTTCTCTCGTTGTATATTGTTGTATGCGTATCCATAGAAACGAGCGTAGATTATTTAATAGGCCCATACCACCAGTACCGCCACCTTGTAAAAATTTAAAACCAACATAAATCAATATAAAATCCCAACAGAATTGCTTCTTTGTTAAACTATCAACAATTAAACCACTATAAAGTGGTACATATAGATTAATTATACGTCCACCAATCAATAATAGAAAACAAAATAGTACACGTAATTGTAGGAGTACGTCCTTTTTCGGCCATAAAAATGGCGCCAATATACGGACTTTCTTCCAGAAATTCCTCCATGTCGATTGGTTCTCTTGACGATTCTAGAAAATAAATTAAAAACAAATTAATTAATTAATTAAATTATAAATTACAATTGGATAATTAATTAACTTTAAAGTGGACATTGATTTTGATATTTTTAAAATTCACATTTGATCTTTGGTGTTTCTCTAATGTTGACGCCATTTTGAAAATTATTTAAACATGAATTTTTCAAAAATTAAATAAAAAACAATAACACTTGACAAATCCTAGAGATTATTTTGACATATGTCAACAATTCTATTTGTATAACTAGTGAATAAAGTTGAAATTTAAACGCATGCGCAATTTTAAAATTGGCACATTAAATTCGATACGTACTGTATAAATCCAATATACAAGGTGTACAAAACAATTTCATTGTATAATTGACGAAATAGAGTCGTAACTTGTTTCATATTCGAAATTTGACATTTGTTCTATTCATAAATAAGCTACGATACTACGTTTTAACTAAAAGCATAGCCTACTATGTGTTAAAATACACCTGTATATTTATAATTGATTTGGTGTTTATTATACAGGATGTCCAATATTGGTACGAATAGAATCGTAGCTTAGTTCATAATTTACTAAATTTTTAAATACAAGTAACTGAATTAAGCTACGATACAATGTTCCAATAAAAAAAACAGCCTACTATGAATTAAAATATTTGTTTTTATACACCCTGTATTACAATTTACAAGGTCTACAACACTATTTCATTTGATAGTGAATAGAGTCGTAGCTTGTTTCATATTTAAAAATATTTGACATTTGTTCGATTTAACAAAGAAACAAACAAGTAATTGAATCAAGCTACGACATTACGTTTCTTTCAATTAAAAGCATAGCCTACTATTAGTTGAAATATTAACAATTCTATTTGTATAACTCGTGAATAAAGTAGAAATGTAAACGTATGCGTAATTTTAAAATCTATTATTATACAAGGTGTACAATACTATTTTACTTCATAATTGGGGGAATAGTCGTAACTTGTTTCATATTTGAAATTTGACATTTGTTCTATTGATAAATAAGTAAGTGAATCAAGCTACGATATGTTTTAACTAAAAGCAAAGCCTACTATGTGTTCTAATATATACACCTGTATATTTATAATTTATTTGATGTTTATTATACAGGGTGTACAATAAATACTTTACAGTTGGTACAAATAGAGTCGTAGCTTAGTTCATAATTTACTAAATTTGAAATTTATCCATTTAAAAAACAAAAAACTGAATCAAGCTACGATACTACATTTTAACCAAAAACATAGCCTACTATGAGTTAAAATACTGTTTTTATACACCCTGTATAATAAACAGCAAATAAATTATGAATATACAGGGTGTATAAGAGTATTTCGACACATAGTAGGCTGTTTTTAGTTAAAACGTAGTATCGTAGCTTGATTCAATTGCTTATTCATGATTAAAACAAATGTCAAATTTCAAATATGAAACAAGTTACGACTCATATTCAACATTATTTGACATTTGTTCCATTAAAAACAAACAGATAAACAAACAAGTAATTGAATCAAGTTACGACATTACGTTTCAATAGCAAACTTAGGCCTACTATGAGTTAAAATATTAACAATTCTATTTGTATAACCCGTGAATAAAGTAGAAATGTTAACGTATGCGAAATTTTAAAATCTATTATTATACAAGGTGTACATACAATACTATTTCACTTCATAATTGGACCAATGGAGTCGTAACTTGTTTCATATTTAAAATTTGACATTTGTCCTATTGATAAATAAGCAAGTGAATCAAGCTACGATACTACGTTTTAACTAAAAGCACAGCCTACTATCGGTTGAAATACATCCTGTATATTTATATATAATACAGAGTGTACAAGTCATGTTTTTTACAGTTGGTACGAATAGAGTCGTAGCTTAGTTCATAAATTACTAAATTTGAAATTTATCCATTTAGAACACAAATAACTGAATCAAGCTACGATACGTTCCAATCAAAAACACAACCTACTATAAGTTAAAATACTGTTTTTATACACCCTGTATAATAAACACCAAAGAAATTATGAATATACAGGGTGTATAAGAGTATTTTAACACATAATAGGCTGTGCTTTTACTTCAAACGTAGTATCGTAGCTTGATTCACTTGCTTATTTATCAATAGAACAAATACCAAATTTCAAATATGAAACAAGTTACGACTCATATTGACATTTCTTCTACTAAAACAAAACAAACAAACAAACAAGTAATTGAATCAAGTTACGACATTACGTTTGAGAACTAAAAGCACAGCCTATTATGTGTTAAAATACTCTTATACCACCCTGTATATTCATAATTTTATTTGCTGTTTATTATACAGGGTGTATAAAAGCAGTATTTTAACTCATAGTAGGCTGTGTTTCTGGTTAAAAACGTAGTATCGTAGTTTGATTCAGTTTTTTGTTTTTTAAATGGACAAATTTCAAATTTAGTAAATTATGAACTAAGCTACGACTCTATTTGTGCCAACAATATTTGACATTTCTTCTATTAAAAACAAAGAAACAAACAAACAAACAAACAAACAAACAAACAAACAAAAAAACAAACAAACAAACAAACAAGAAAAGAAACAAACAAATAAACAAACAAACAAACAAGAAAAGAAACAAACAAACAAACAAGAAAAGAAACAAACAAACAAACAAACAAACAAACAAACAAACAAGTAATTGAATCAAGTTACGACATTACGTTTCTTTCATTAAAAAACTTAAGCCTACTGTGATTTGACAAATAGGGTTATACACCCTGTATGTGTGTAAATATACTTACTGGTGGTGGTGGTGGTGGTATAGAACGTCCGCCATCATTCAAATGGAAATAATTCGTATTCTGTTGTATACCGGGTGCTTTTAAACCTAATAAAAATATCATTAAACATGTTATATATCTTGTTATAAATAGGCCCATTTCAATTTGATCTGATAACCTAAAAAATTTAATAAAATTAGTAGAAAATTAAAAAAAAAAAATAAAATCATCATCATCATTAAATATTACATTATGTAATCGATTCAATTGCCTGTACTGTATATTCGATAATTGTCATTCTATTGTAAAATTCATATCGTAGTTGGCCTATAATTTTGTGAATAGAGTCATAGTTGGCTTGATACTTGACTAAATTTAACCTAAATTTCAATTAAATGAGCAACTGAACCAAGCTACGACACCGATTGTTTTATTCGTAATTGGCATTTGTTTTTGCTTATATATTAAAAAGTGTCGTAGCTTTGTTCGATTAATTTGGAAAATCACAGCACGCTTGATTAATAGAATTATTAAAATAATAAATCAAATAGGTCTTGAATAACGTAAATAAATATGAACTAAACTACGACATTATATTGTAGCCGAAAATAAAAAATTGTTGTATTTTGTGTAAATAACTCCGAGTCGTTGCTTATTTCATCAATCAAACAAATAGACGAACCAAGTTACGATAATTGATTCAATTGTTTGTGAAATTCATTAATCAAAGCAGGCTTGATTGAATCGATTCAAGTTGTCTAAAGTCAAGGCCTGCTTTAATTAAACAATTCAATTTTTTAATTAAAACAAAATTCGGGGTATTTTCAAAATAATTGAATAATTCATCAAGTAGGTGTAGAATAATAAAAAAAATATATGAATTAAGCATATTCTATCTATTTGTATTGTAATTGGCCGTGTATTTGTTGAATAGAGTCGTAGATTGATTCATATTTTTTCCAATTAAACAATCATCTGAATCAAGTTACGACACTAATGTAAATACGATGTAAAATAGCAACGAATTATTGTAATTTACTTCGTAGTTGGCCTTGGTTTTTCGTTGGTCACGTATTGTCGTAGCTTTATTCGATTGTTTGAAAAAACCCAAATTTAAACAATCTAGTTGGCTGGATTTTGTTTATATTTACCAATTTTTTTTTCAAATCAACGCCTGCTTTAATTAAATTCGGTAATTTTTCGAAAAATTTAAGACAATCAAATCTAATCAAGTAAACCTTCAATATTGATATGAATAAAGTTACGACATACGTTAAAAACAAAAACATAACCAATAACCAATAACCAAACAATTCAATAATTAGCCATAAAGTATGAATTAAGCTAGCAATTACGTTCAAAAATCAGGGCCAACTATCAAATAAAATTGTAATATTGGCAAATTTCTCAAAAATCTCGATTGATTAAACAAATCTAGTAAGTCTTGAATTGTATAGACATTTGAACAAAATTACGACGTTAAAACAAAAACACAGCCAACTTAGCAAAAAAATCAACAATTGGCCATGCATTTGCTAATAAAGTATGAATTAAGCTACGGATTACGTTCGAAAATCACTGCCAACTATCATAGAGAATTATAATCAATATTTAATGATAATAATGATGATTATAGAAAAATTCAAATTACGTTTTTAATTTCCACCACCATTGTTGTTGTCCTAAATTAACAAATGATAAATTCTCACTGGTAAAAATCAATGTCCAAAATAATAATAAAACAATCCCATGTCCTTTACTTGGTACAGATGGTAATAAATAATTACGTTCAATACGAATTATATATAAAGAAAATGGATAAATGAATAACGTCAATATCAAAGAAACAATCTACAAGCAAAGACAAGAAATTAATCAATAATATCGAAGTTGGCCATGTCTTCATTTGATTGTGTCGCAGTTAACTTGATACTACATTAAACAAAGACAGCCAACTACAATTAAAAAACAATAAACGAGTTGGCTGTGAATTCCGACATATAGTTATAACAATAACGAAAATCACAGCCAACTATTCTAATTGTTTCAATTATAGAAATTTACCATATAACCATAGATTTGTTTATAATTTAATACAGTCGCCTCTAAAATAAACCGTATAAGTTCCAATAACGGTATCAATAATGTACAGACAATTTGTAAACGATATAATTTCGATTGTGTTAAATAATTTGGTGCAATTTCCGTACCATATTTATAATAAATAATCAATTGTATTGTACCAGCAATTAATAAATAAATTGTAATTATTATTGTTGTTATTGTTACCATAAAACATTGCGGTATGCCATGATTTAACCATACGTCCCATATATGGATGCCCGGGGGGCAATACGTGAAATTATCCATCGTATAGATCTAGAAACCTGCGAAAAAAAACAAAGAAAAACAACTGTCAATTGTTTATTTGATAATCAATTTACCTGTTCTTTATATCACGGATTTGTAGATTAATTCAATTATCATCGATAATTTATGTTGATTTAATTGTTATTCGATTGTTTTCGTTTCTTATCAATGCATTTAATTAATTAACTGTTAAGTCATCATTGCAAATATCTAATCAGAGTAAAAGTGAGGTTAATTTCACCTTGATTTGACAATTCTGATCAAGGTTTATTTTATACAAAATGACGTCATCAATATTATTATCAATTAATAATTATAAACAATTTCAATATTTAAAAAATAATAGAAATTGTGTAATTTTATTTAAATAAATATAAATTGTAACAAATAGTGTTGAATTTCCGGATAATTGTGTCATCAATGACGTCAATTCGAATAGACCGCTACTTATACTATTCAAATAAACCTTGGTAAAACTGTCAATTGGTGACAACCGCACAAATATCCCTAGATTTCCCCCAAATTGACAGCTAACCTAAAAAAATTCGGGTAAATTAGTCGTTAACATAACCTCAAATAAACCAATTTCCAATTATTTAACTATTAATAGATTACAGGTAAATTTGCGATATTATCGTAGATTTCCAATGAATCTACCGGAATCGGATAGTGAAGATGAACTGCCGCCCGGTTGGGAGGAGCGCGTCACGGTCGACGGTAGCGTATTTTACGCCAACCACACCACGAAACAGACGCAATGGACGCATCCGCGTACCGGTAAAAAGAAGCGCGTCAGTGGTGATCTGCCCTTCGGTTGGGAGCGTTGTATCGATAAAACCACCGGAAAGGTGGTTTATGTCGATCACGAGAATCGACGCACGACGTATACGGATCCGCGATTGGCGTTTGCGATCGAAGAGAAAGAGCACGTCAACGATTATCGGCAACGTTTCGATGCGTCCAGTACAGCGCTACAGGTAGAAATCGTGCAAATCGGGGATTACTCGATTTAACCCGTTGTAAAAACGTGTTGTAGGTGCTGCATGGGCGCGATCTAACCGGAAAATTAGCGTTAATCACCGGCGCTAGTAGCGGGATTGGTTTCGAAACAGCACGGTCGTTGATTAAACACGGTTGTACCGTGATTTTCGCCTGTCGTAATCGTCAATTAACCGAACAAATGTTCGATAGATTACAACAAGAGAAACAACAATACCGTGCTAATTGTCTGTTTTTTTATATCGATTTGGCTAATTTCGATAGTATTCTACAATTTTCTAATGATATCAAACGGTTGGGTCGTAAATTGGATATTTTAATTTTGAATGCTGGTATTTTTGGTATTAGTTTTACGAAAACTGTAGATGGTTTTGAGAAGATCTTTCAAGTTAATCATTTGGGCCATTTCTATTTGACGTTATTGTTGAAGGATTTGTTGGTGCAAGGGTCACGTGTTGTGGTGGTATCGTCCGAATCCCATAGGTTAGTTTATTTGGATTGAATTGTGGGGTTGTAATTTCTGAAAATTGGGCAATTTTCGATCGAAGATTTCTCCGTTATTTTTAACTCTATAGTAAAGTAGTAGGGGTTGTTGGAAAGGGAATTTCAAGCCCTAAGCCGCGGTGGATTCCGTTTTGGAAAAATCCTTGGAAATTTTGAGTTATTGATGAAAATTGATAAGGTTACTTTTTTATATTTTTCGTTATAATATAGCCGACATTGGTTTGTTTCTGGTAAATATGGGGTTTAATTGATAGCAAATTGAAAGGGCTTTCCAAATTTGTCAGGGATTTTCCAATCGGTTTGGTAGTTTTCCGGAAAATTCAAAATTTTGAATGATTTTAAAAGTTTCCTTTTATAGTTCCTTAAAAAAGTTGAATTTTTGATCGAAGATTTCTCTTTTATTTTAAACTCTGTAATAAAGTGGTATGCCTCATTGGAGAGAGCATTTCAAGTTGCAGTGCTTGACAGATTCCGTTGTGGAAAATTCGGTGGAAATTTCGAGTTATTGATGAAAATCTATAAGGCTACTTTTTTATATTTTTCGTTATAATATAGCCGAAAATAGTTTGTTTTTAAGGAATATGGGGTTTAAACGATAGTAAATTGAAAGGGCTTTCCAAATCTAAGAAATTTCTCAATCGGTTTGGTAGTTTTCCGAAAAATTAGCAAGTTTTACAATCTTATAGTTCCTCAAAAAAGTTGAATTTTCGATCGAAGATTTCTCCTTTGTTTTTAACTGTAAAGTAAAGTAGTATAGCTTGTTGGAAGGAGAATTTCAAGCCGCAGGGCATGATTGATTCCATTTTAGAAAATTCGCTGGAAATTTTGAGTTATTGGTGAAAACCTATAAAGTTACATTTTTTATATTTTTCTCCATAATATAGCCGATAGTGGTTTGTTTCTGATGAAAATGGGGTTTAAATGATAGCAAATTGAAAGGGCTTTCCAAATTTGTCAGGGATTTTCCAATCGGTTTGGTAGTTTTCCGGAAAATTCAAAAATTTGAATGATTTTGAAAGTTTCCTTTTATAGTTCCTTAAAAAAGTTGAATTTTTGATCGAGGATTTCTCCTTTATTTTCAATTTTGTAATAAAGTGGTATGGCTCATTGGAGAGAGCATTTCAAGTTGCAGTGCTTGAGAGATTCTGCTTTGGAAAATTCGTTGGAAATTTCGAGTTATTGATGGAAATCCTATAAGGTTACATTTGTATATTTTTCTCCATAATATAGCCGATAATGGTTTGTTTTTAATGAATATGAAGCTTTAACGATAGCAAATTGAAAGGACTTTCTTAATTTTTAAGAAATTTTCCAATTGCTTTGATAGTTTTCCTGAAACTTAACAAATCTGGAACATTTTCTTTCACAATCTTCCTTAAAATTGTGGAATTTTCGATCGAAGATTTCTCCTTTATTTTTAACTCTATAATAAAGTAGTAGGGGTTGTTGGAAAGGGAATTTCAAGCACTAGGCTTTGACAGATCTAGTTTTGGAAAATTCGGTGGAAATTTTGAGTTATTGATGAAAACCTATAAAGTTATATTTTTTATATTTTCCCCATAATATAGCCGATATTGGTTTGTTTCTATCGGAAATGGTGCTTAAACGATAGTAAATTGAAATAGCTTTCTAAATTTGCAAGAAATTTTCCAACCGGTTTGCTAGTTTTCCGGAAAATCAAAAAAAAATGGCAAATTTGGAAAATTTCCTTTCACAAACTTATAGTTCTTTAAAAAAGTTGAACTTTTGATCGAAGATTTCTGCTTTGTTTTTAACTGTAAAGTAAAGTAGTACAGCTTGTTGGAAAGAGAATTTCAAGTCGCAGATTCCGTTTTGAAAAATTTTTTGGAAATTTCGAGTGATTGGTGAAAATCTATAAGATTATATTTTCGATGTTTTTCCCCATAATATAGTCGATATTGATTTGTTTCTAGTAAATACGGGGCTTAAACGATAGCAAATTGAAAGAGCTTTCCGAATTTGTAAGAAATTTTCCAATCGGTTCGGTAGTTTTCCGGAAAATTAAGAAAATTGGCAGATTTCGAAAGTTTCATTTTATAGATCCTCAAATTTTTGATCGACGATTTCTCCTTTGTTTTTAACTGTAGTGTAAAGTAGCATATCTCTTTGGAAAGAGTATTAGAAGTTGTAAGCGATGAAGTTTCTTGTTTTGGAAAATTTTAAGGAAATTTCGATTTATCGTTGAAAATCTAGAAGCTTGCGTTTTTTAATATTTTCCCCCATTACTCGGTTGCTTTTGACTTGTTTCTAGTGAACATCGAGCCTAAAACAAAGCAAATCGAAAGAGCTTTCCAAATCTGTAAGAAATTTTCCGATGATTTTGTAAAATTGAGGAAAATCTTGAGTTTTCCTTCATAATTTAGAAGAACGTTCGTATTTCTAAATGTAACCCGTTTTTAGGCCAATTAGAGCCACGATCTTGTTAAAAAAGGCCAAGTATATGAGGAAAAACCGCGCTTAAGCCATATAAAAATGTTATTTAGCCAATTTTGGCCTGTTTGCGAGTATGTTTACTTCCAAACTATCTTCAAAATTTTCCAATTTTTCCAAATTCCGGAAAACTACCACTCGGATCGGAAAATTTCTAACATTTTTGAAAAGCCCTTTCAATTTGCCATCAACTAAACCCCATATTTACTAAAAACAAATGAATATAAACCGAGTTATGGGGGAAATTATGAAAAATACAACCTCCTAAATTTTCCCCGATCACTCGAAATTTCCCCAAAATTTCCCAAAACTGAATCTACTATACCGTGCGGCTTGAAATGCTCTTTCCAACGACCCATAGCATTTGACTATAGAGTCGAAAACAAAGCAGAAATCTTCGATCAAACATTCCAATTAAAATACTCTTTCCAACGAGGCCTAACAGGCGACTTTAGAGCCAAAAATAAAGCAGAAATCTTCGATCAAATCGGTTGTAATCCAGCCCTTCAATTGTTAATTTTACAGGTTTGCCAATTTAACACCCGAAAATCTATCACAACAAACCCTATCGCCCGATACTAACACGAAATATTGGGACATGACGGCCTATAACAATTCGAAATTGTGCAACATTCTATTTGCACGACAACTATCGAAATTATTACAACCGAATCACGTGTCCGTATTCAGTTTACATCCTGGCAACATGGTTCTAACGAATCTATCGAAATCTTGGTGGTTATACCGTCTACTATTCAAACTGGTCCATCCATTCACCAAATCCTTACAACAGGCGGCATCAACAACAATTTACTGTTCAACTGCATTGGAATTAAATGGCTGTACTGGTGTCTATTTCAATAATTGTTACCGGTGCGATGAGAGCCAATTGGCTAAAAATGACCAAATGGCACAGTTATTATGGGAAATTAGTATTGATATGATCAGGAATTGTATGAGCGATAAAGCTGGAATTTAGTGATAAAAACAAACAAAACCGTGTATGTTGGCAGTACTGCATATAAAATCAGGTCTTTACTATTTTTTATTTTCTATATAGGTTTATATACAGGGTGATTTATGAATATTCGAATTTTAGTGTAATGTCCTTGAATCACCCTGTATATATACCTATAGTGATAATTATAATAATAAATTAGTTTTAATAATACGGATGATAATAATAAAAGCACGCAAGCATACAAATAATACAAATAGACCTCAATATGAGGAATAGAAATATTAAATTAATAATCAAATAAAAATAGAAAATATACAGGGTGTATAGTGGTATTTCGACAAATAGTTGGCGATGTTTTTGTTATTGTTCTATTGTTAAATGTTGAAAGTGACGTATGAACAAAGCTACGACTCTACTTGAAAAAAACATTGCCTACTATAAATTGAAATACTGTTGTACATCTTGTATACGGGGTGATACAAATTACGTACATTCATACAATGACACAACGAATTTTCGAAATTTAAATACAAAAAAAAATAAATAAAATATTGATAATTTCAAGGAAAAAAGAGAGTTATTTTTCCTTTGTTTTTTGTTGTTCAATTAATAATAAAAATAATAATAACAAAAAAAAATGGCAGTTTTCGGCAGTAATTCCGTTACATTTCTTAAATAAAAATTAAAAAAAAAAAAAATAAGTTAAATATAGAAAATACTGATAAATTTTGTTATTGTTCTTGTTGTGTTGGTAGTACTGTATTGGTGTGTTAAAATTGGTACCGTGTTAAAAAACGAAATCAAGTAATTTCAACTTGTAAACCGATATCAGGATCTGGTAAACAATCACCACAATAACCACCACAACGTCCACTGACACGTTGATCCTAATTATTTTGTAAAAAAAAAATAAATAAATAAATAAAAGAAACCAAAATCTACATATCCCTCAATTTACACGGTATTCAATATTGTCCCCTCTTTATTTAGGATTGGAATAAAAATTGGAAAAAAATCGAAAACAATTGAAAATGTTTCTAATACTATTGCCAGTACTGTATATACAGAGTGCTAAATATTGCCTTATTTCATAGTCGGCTATTTCTTTAAAACAAATGAAAAAAGTGAAGATACGAAAGAGAGGGAAAAACAACAGGAATAGAGAAGAGAAATCTAAAGAAGACAATGAGAGGGGGGAAGGGTGGAGAAAGATAGAATACAGATGAGAAAGAAAGCTAGAGGAGATAGGGGGGGGAGAGAAAAGGAAAATCGAAGACAGGAGAGAGAAAAAACTGCGGGCTAGGAGAGAGTGAGAGAGAGAGCTAGAACAAAGAGACAGCTAGAATGGAAAGGGTGAGAAAGAGAGAGAGAGAGAAAGCTAGAAGAGAGGTGATAGAGAGAGAGCTAGAATGGAAAGGGTGAGAAAGAGAGAGAGAGAGATGATAGAGAAGAGAGAAAGCTAGAAGAGGGGTGAGAGAGAGAGAGAAAGGGGTGATCGTGGCTAGAGGATAGGAGAGAGGGGGAAAGCTAGAAGATAGAAGAGAGAGTGAGAGAGTGAGATAGAAAGAGCTACAATAAAAAAAGGAGAGAGCTAGAATGGAAAGGTAGAGAAAGACAAAGAGGGAGAAGCTGGAGTAGAGTAGAGAGAAGAAAAGCTAGGGAAGAGGATAAAGAGAGAAAGCGAGAGAGAGAGTGTGAGAGAAGAGAATGGGAGAGGGGGGTCGTGGCAAGAAGACAGGAGAGGGGGAAGCTAGAAAAAAAAGAGAAAGCTAAAGAAGAGAAGAGAGGGAAAGTTTGAGAAAAGAGGTAGATAAAGCTTGAGGGAAGAAGAAAGAGAGACAGCTTGAGGAGAAAAAAGAGAGAGAAAGCTCCAGAATAGTAGAGAGAGGGAACGCTAGAAGATAGAAGAGAGAGGGAGGGAGAGAGAGAGAAAGAGCTAGAATAAAAAAGGGAGAGAGTTAGAATGGCATCGAGAGAAAGAGAAAGAGGGATAGCTAGAGTAGAGAAGAGAAGAAAAGCTAACGGAGAGGATAGAGAGAGAAAGCTAGAGAAGAGAAAGAGAGAGAGAGAGAGAAGAGAATGGGAGAGGGGGGTCGTGGCTAGAGGATAGACGAGAGAGGCGAAGCTAGAGAAAAGAGAGAAAGCTAAAGAAGAGAAGAGAGGAAGAGCTTGAAGAGAGAAGAGAGGAAAAAGCTTGAGGAAAGAAGAGAGAGAGAAAGCTAAAGAATAGTAGAGAAAGGGAAAACTAGAAGATAGAAGAGAGACGGAGAGAGAGATACAGTTAAATTAAAAAAAATAGAGAGCTAGAATGGAAAAAGGGAGACAAAGATAAAGAGGGATAGCTAGAGAAGAGAAGAAATGAAAAGCTAGAGGAGAGGAAAGAGAGAGAAAGCTAGAGGAGAAAGGGAGGGAGAAGAGAGGTGGGAAAGCTAGACGATAGGGGAAACAGAGAGAATAGAGAGAGAGAGAGAGAGCTAGAATAGGAGAATGGAAAGGTAGAGAGAAAGAGCAAGCTAGAAAAAAAGAGAGAGAAAGTTAGAGAAGAGGAGAGAGAGAGAAAGCTAGAGGAGAGAGAATATGTAGAGAGAGAGAGAGAGAGAGAGATAACATTGAGAGAGAGAACTAGAATTGGATAATGTAAAGGGAGAAAGAGAAAAAGTTAGAAAAGAGAGGGAGAGAGAGAAATTAGAGGAGAGAGAGAAGTTAGAGGATAGGAGAGAAAGAGAGAAGGTTGAGGATAAAGGAGAGAGGAGGGAGGAAAAGCTAAAGAGACGAGAGGGGGAGAAAGTTAAAGGAGAGAAGAGAGAAAGCTAAAATAAAGAGAAAGGGAGAAAGAGCTAAAATAAAGATAGCGGGAAAGAGAGAGGGTTAGAATAAAGAGAGAGACCTAGAATGGGGAGAGAAAGAGAGAGCTAGAATGAAGAGAGAGAGAGAGAGAGAGAGAGAGAGAGAGCTAGAATGGAGAGAGATAGAAAGAGAATTAGAATGGAGACAAAGAGTGAGAGAGAGAGAGAGCGGGCTAGAATGGAGAGAGAGAGAGAGAACTAGAATGGAGAGAGAGAGATAACTAGAATGGAGAAAGAAAGAGAGAGAAAACTAGAATGGAGAGAAAGAGAGAGAGTTAGAATGGAGAAAGATAGAGAGAGCGAGAGAGAATAGAGTGAGAGAGAGAGAGAATGGAGAGAGAGAGAGAGAGAGAGAGCTAAAATAAAGAGGAGAGAAAGAGCTAGAATAAAGATAGCGGGAAAGAGAAAGACCTAGAATGGGGAGAGAGAAAGAAAGAGCTAGAATGGAGAGGGAGAGAGAGAACACTAGAATGGAGAGAGAGAGAGAGAGGGAGAGAGAGAGAACTAGAATGGAGAGAGAGAGAGAGAGAACACTAGAATGGAGAGAGAGAGAGAGGGAGAGAGAGAACTAGAATGGAGAGGGAGAGAGAGAACACTAGAATGGAGAGAGAGAGAGGGAGAGAGAGAGAACTAGAATGGAGAGGGAGAGAGAACACTAGAATGGAGAGAGAGAGAGAGGGAGAGAGAGAGAACTAGAATGGAGAGAGAGAGAGAGAGAACTAGAATGGAGAGAGAGAGAGAGAGAACTAGAATGGAGAGAAAGAGAGATAACTAGAATGGAGAAAGAGAGAGAGAGAGAGAACTAGAATGGAGAGAAAGAGAGAGAGTTAGAATGGAGACAGATAGAGAGGGCGAGAGAGAATAGAGTGTGAGAGAGAGATTAGAGTGAGAGAGAGAGAGATTAGAGTGAGAGAGAGAGAGAGATAGAATGGAGAGAGAGAGAGAGAGAGCTAAAATAAAGAGGAGAGAAAGAGCTAGAATAAAGATAGCGGGAAAGAGAAATACCTAGAATGGGGAGAGAGAAAGAGAGAGCTAGAATGGAGAGGGAGAGAGAGAACACTAGAATGGAGAGGAGAGAGAGAACACTAGAATGGAGAGAGAGAGAGAGAGGGAGAGAGAGAACTAGAATGGAGAGAGAGAGAGAGAGAGAACTAGAATGGAGAGAGAGAGAGAGAGAACTAGAATGGAGAGAGAGAGAGAGAGAGAACTAGAATGGAGAGAGAGAGAGATAACTAGAATGGAGAAAGAGAGAGAGAGAGAACTAGAATGGAGAGAAAGAGAGAGAGTTAGAATGGAGACAGATAGAGAGGGTGAGAGAGAATAGAGTGTGAGAGAGAGATTAGAGTGAGAGAGAGAGAGAGAGAGAGATAGAATGGAGAGAGAGAGAGAGAGAGAGAGCTAGAATGGAGAGGGAGAGGGAGAACACTAGAATGGAGAGAGAGAGAGAGAGAGAACTAGAATGGAGAGAGAGAGAGAGAGACTAGAATGGAGAGAGAGAGAGAGAGAACTAGAATGGAGAGAGAGAGAGAGATAACTAGAATGGAGAAAGAGAGAGAGAGAGAACTAGAATGGAGAGAAAGAGAGAGAGTTAGAATGGAGACAGATAGAGAGGGCGAGAGAGAATAGAGTGTGAGAGAGAGATTAGAGAGAGAGAGAGAGAGAGAGAATGGAGAGAGAGAGAGAGAGAGAGCTAGAATGGAGAGAGAGAGATAACTAGAATAGAGAAAGAGAGAGAGAGAACTAGAATGGAGAGAAAGAGAGAGAGTTAGAATGGAGACAGATAGAGAGGGCGAGAGAGAATAGAGAGAGAGATAGAATGGAGAGAGAGAGGGGGGGGAGAGAGAGCTAGAATTGAGAGAGAGAGAGAGAGAGAGAGCTAGAATGGAGAGAGAGAGAGAGAGCTAGAATGGAGAGAGCGAGAGAGAGCTAGAATGGCGAGAGGGAGAGGGAGTGAGCTAGAATGGGGAGGGAGGGTGAAAGGGAGAACTACAATAGAGATGGACTAATCTACGACATTAGATGATAAAGGCATGACCAACTGTAGTACAATTCATACATTTGATAGAATAAGTTCTGTCGTAACTTTGTTCGGACACTCAAAAAGTATAAATGTCAAAGAGTAAAGTGAAGTATGATTGAAGCTACGACATTACATAATACGTATATATATACGTATATATATATTTTAGAAATAACCGTGTAAATCGAGGGATAAATGTAAAACTAATCAAATTGAACATACCCTTATATGAATTCGTGATGTAGCCGATGATCCAATATTATGCCATCTTACATTATCAACAATACGAAACATTGTATCAGTTAAATCAATTTGAAAACGTCCCTGTATACAATCATGTCTAGCACTATAACAATCACCAGCTGTACCATATGGTATTCTTTTAATACCATTACTTTTCGAAAATGTAAAATCATCGTCTAAAATGTAGAGGATGAAAAAACATAATGAAAATTTCCTATTTTTAATACAATTATATAGAATACAACTCACTAATTATTTTCAATGATGTAACATTAAGACGTACTTTCCAAAATCGTGTCGCCCCAGCCCGGTCCTGTCCAATATCCAAACAATCATTGGTGCAATTTTGTGGACGTTGACCATTATATGGGCAACTATCCGGATTTTTTAACCTAAAAATAGTCGAGTTGATTATTAAATTAACAATAATATTCTCTAACTTGATGGCAATTCGTTACCATGACGACACTGGAGATTGGCAGTTATTTTGAGTAGAGCTTCTATCTCACTCTTTATCACTCTATCATATGTAGAATTGAAAAGAGACAACAATAAAACAATCTAGCGTTGTCATGGTAACGTATAAATAATTAAATGATAATTGTTGATTACCTTTTTTGATAATATTCAGCATAATTATCCCAATCACTACGTAAACTAATAAATTCTTCCGGTTCATTTGTATCCATTTTATAACAATAAATCAAAGCTGTACGTCCATTTATTGTTATAAAATAATCACCATTCTTTGTTACTTTCATATATTGTTGGATTTCTTTACAATTTTTATATAAACAACGCCATTGATTACATTTACGTTTACGTATTGGACGTAAATCTTTACGACAATATTGTTTTGGTACACGTTCATTTGTACGTTTATCAATACAAAATAATGGACGTACTTGACGACCTTTTTTGCCACACTTTTGTGAACACTACAAAAAAAAATAAAAAATAAAAATTAATATAATTTGTAGTTGGCTATGGTTTTGATAAATCGATAAGTCGCAGCTTGTTTCATACTTGTTTTCCAGCAGTGGGAAAAAAAAGCAATGGCTAGAGTTAAAAGCGATAGAGTTAAAATGGAAAGGGGGAGCGAAAGAGAGAGAGAGAGAGAGAGAGAGAACTAGAGAAGAGGAGGACACACAGAAAGAAAGAGAGAGAGGACTAAAATGGAGAGAGAGAGAGAGGGAGGGGATAGAACAGTGAAAAGTGAAAGCGCTAGAGGCAGAGAATGGGAATAAGGGTGAGAGGGAGAAAGTTAGAGGGGCGAGGGGAGAGGGGGTAGAGGAAAAAGAGAGAGAACTAAATGAGAGGAAGAGAGAGAGAAATAGATGAGAGGAGGAGACAGAGACAGAGAACTAGATAAAAGGAAGGGGGGAAGAGAGAGAGAACTAGAGGAGAGGAAGGGAGGAAGAGAGAGAGAGAACTAGAGAGTGAGAGAGAGAGAGAAATAGATGAGAGGAGAGAGGGAGAGAACTAAATGAAAGGGAGGAAGAGAGGGAGAACTAGAGTAGAGAGAGAAAGAGAGAACTAGTTAGCCAGGAGAGGAGGAGAGGGAGAGAACTAGAGGTGAGGAGGTAAGAGAAAGCTGAAAGGGAGGGGGAGAAAGGATAGAAGAGTGGAAAGTAAAAGAGCTAGTGATAGATCGATGGAGAGGTGGGCGGAGTGGAAGTGCGAACAGTGAGAAAGCTAGAGAGATATTGACAGAGAGGGTGTGAGAGAGAGAGAGATCTAGAGAGACGAGCAGGGATGGAGTAAATGGGGAAGAAAGAGAGAGAAGGAAAAGAGAGTGAGGGACGGAGAGCTCTAAAAAAAAAAGAAGGAAGGAGGAAGAACTAGACGAGAGGCAGAGAGAGTTAAGGAGAAGAGAGAAAGGGAGGGATAGAGAGAAGAAAAGCCATAAAAGAAAAAGAGAAAAGAGCTAGAGTTGGGGAAAGGGGAGAGCTAGAGTGTGGAGAGGCAGAGAGAGAGAGAGAGGGGGCGGAGTTAGAGAGAGAGAGAGAGAGAAGGGCGGAGTTAGAGTGAAGAGGAGAGAGAGAAAGAATTAAAGAGGAAAATAGAGAGAGAGAGAGAACAAAAGAAGAAAAAGAGGGAAAGAACTGGAGGAGGGGAAAGAGAGAGTTAAGAAGAGAGAAATCGAGAGATATGGAGAGAAGGAAAGCTATAGTACCGAGAGGGAAAGAACTAGAGAAGAGGAAGAGAGAGAATAGAAAGCTATAGAAGAGAGAAGGAAGAGTGAGACTAGAATTTGGGGAGAGGGAGAGCTAGAGAGAGTGAGAGAGATAGTGGAGAGGGGGTAGAGAGAGACAGAATTAAAGAGGAGGAAAAGAGAGAGAGAACTAGAAGTGGGAAAAGAGAGAGAGAACTAGAAGTGGGAAAAGAGAGAGAGTGAAGGAGAAGAGAGAAAGGAAAAAGGAAAGTTACGGACGAGTGAGAGAAGCGACCTGAGTTGGGATCGAGAGTGAGAGCTAGAATGGAAAGAAAGATAAAGGAGGAAGGAAGAGAGAGAAAGCTACAGTTGGGGGGAGAGAGCTAGAGTGGAGTGGAGGGGGCAGAGGAAAGAGAAGTGAAGAAGAGGAAAAGAGAGAGAGGGAGAGAAGAGAGAAAGGAAGAAGAAAGCTATGGAAGAATGAGAGAAGAGATCAGAGTTGGTGGAGAGGGAGAGCTAGAGTCGAGAGAGAGAAAGAGAGAGAGCTAGAATAGAGAGAAAGTTAGGGGATAGAGGAGAGAGAGAGAGAGAGAGGGAGAAAGCTATAAAAGTGAGAGGGAAGAGTGAGCTAGAGTTCGAGGAGAGGGAGAGCTAGAGTGGAGAGAAAGAGCTACAGTGGTGAGAGCGAAAGAACTAGAGTGTAGGGAGAAAGATAGAGATAGAGCTAGAGTGGAGCGAGAGAGCGAGAGAAAGCTAAATAAGGGAGAGAGAAAAAACTAGAGAAGAGAGAGTGGGGAAGAAATCAAGAAGAGAAGGAGAAAAAGAAAGCTAGAGGATAGAAGAGGAAGAGCTAGAATGAAAACAGAGAGAGAGGGCTAGAATGAAGAGCTAGAGCAATGATTGCAGTTGACTATAATTTTGGTTAACGTATTTTCGTAGCTTTGCTCAACAAATTTAACACTTAATTTACATAAAGAAAGGTTCAAATTCAAAATTACAAGTTGTTTTAGTACTTTTACTAGCACCAAAAACCAAGTGAAAGCGATCAAATAACTATTTTTATTACCATTATTAGTTAATTAAGTGCTACAACTAATCTTACTAGTTGAACGAGTGGTTAAATCAACTAATTTTAATAAAATTTAGCACCTTTACTAGTACTATAAGTTCACCAAAAGGGCCAACTAGCAATTTTTATGTAAATTGCACATCATTTTAACATTAACACTAGCATTACGAGCTAAATTATGGCTACAATTCATAATTTTTAGCAAGATTTAGCACCTTTACTAGCACTAAGGGTTAAGTTCGACATATTATATTATGAAAATTTAACACGAACAAAACTACGACAAAACGAATAATAATATAAAATAAAAACCGAACTAACCTGCCTCCATTCACTTGTCCGCCATATATAGATGTCGCTACAATGTGCCATTTCACAACCAATTGTCGTTATTGGTTTTTTATATAAATCACAATATTTCCTATGATGCAATTTATTCGATAATAGATCAGGCAATGGATTCGGATCGATTATACCATTCTGATGGACTTTATGACAAGTCACTGTTCGAGTTTTATAACCATGTCCACAAGTTTTCGAACAACTCGACCAATAGCCCTCCATCCATGTATAACTACAACTATATTTCTCGCACGGTTTAATCGATTTCGGTTTTTTTCAAATGATTACAATATTGATCAACCAATAGATAATCATTTAAGGTATCTTCACATTGTATCTGTCGTGTACGTATACCTTTACCACAATTATTGTTACATTGGTGCCATCTACCGGTCTTCCAACGATACCGTTTATCATTTGTTTTATTTATTTTGTCCATATAATCTCTCGGTATTGTATTGCCCAATGAACAATCCGATAATTTACATTTAATTGTTGTTAATGGTTTATTATTTCGATCACATTTCCGGTCATCTGTAAAATTACCGTTTTCCGCACGACAATATAATCGTCGATGTTTCTCACAATTGTGATCACAATCACTCCATTCATTCGTATACCAACATGCATATGGGTTGCAATCGATTGTTGATAATGGTCGTAATTTCGGATCACAATTGTGTTCATTTTCATTGCCGTGATCATCACGACAAACGACCATACGTGAACTAATTCCGGTGTTACATGATTTTGAACATTGACTCCAAGCACCGGTGATCCAACGATAATTGCGTTTCGAATTAATCGAATTATCAGTGATTTCATTATCATGATTTGTGATTAGACAAAATGGTAGATTTTGACAGATTCGTGTTGTATTCGGTTTTAAATAATCACGACAATAGTCGTCTTGTAATTGTTGGTGATTATCTAAATCTTGACAGATCACATTACGTGTTTGTATACTGTTGTGATTATTAGTGATACAAGTTGTTGAACATTCGGACCATTGGCCGGTTATCCAACCACTACATGGACGTATGTTGCATTCTAATTTTTCGATATGTAATTGTTTTTGATCACAAGCTGATGAATCGTATACTAGGCCATCTAATTGACAATAATAGGGTTTGGTACGGAAACCACGGCCGCATGTTTTCGAACACTTAAAATACAAAAAAATCGTTGATTGAGGGCTATAAATTGTGTTGCAAAATTAAATTTTTATATATTCAAAATTTCAAAGTGTTTTAGTACCTTTGCTAGCACTAAGGGCTAAGTAGAAGGGCCAAGTGGTCGTTTTTATCGAGCTTACAAACCAATTTACTACTACTAATGGTACTAGGAGTTGAACAAGCATTTCAAATAGTAATTTTTTTTGTAAAATTTAGCACCTTTACTAGCACTCCGAGTTTAATGAAAGGGTCAATTAGCAATTTTTATTGAAATTAAAAGTCGTTTTTTCCATTTTTACAAGCTGGAGTTAAATGGTGAGTTCAATTAGCAATTTTTATCAAAATTTAGCACCTTTACTAGCACTTTACTGGTACTATCATGTAAAAGGGTCAACTAGTAATTTTTATTAAAATTACAAGTCGTTTTATTGTTACTATTATTCTTAAAAGCTAAGTGAGGGGCTCAATCTGTAATTTGTATCAAAATTTAGCACCTTTATTAGTACTCCTAGTTTAATGAAAGGGTCAATTAGTAATTTTTATTGAGATTAAAGGTCGTTTTTTTTCATTACTACAAGCTGGAGTTGAATTGGTGACTTCAATTAGCAATTTTTATCAAAATTTAGCACCTTTACTAATACTTTACTGCTACTATGAATCATGTAAAAGGGCCAACTAGTAATTTTTATTAAAATTACAAGTCGTTTTATTGTTACTATTATTATTAAAAGCTAAGTGAGGGGCTCAATCTGTAATTTGTATCAAAATTTAGCACCTTTACTAGTATCAAAATTTAGCACCTTTACTAGTACTTTACTGCTACTACGAATCATGTAAAAGGGTCAACTAGTAATTTTTATTAAAATTACAAGTCGTTTTATTGTTACTATTATTATTAAAAGCTAAGTGAAGGGCTCAATCTGTAATTTGTATCAAAATTTAGCACCTTTATTAGTACTCCAAGTTTAATGAAAGGGTCAATTAGTAATTTTTATTGAGATTAAAAGTCATTTTTTTTCATTACTACAAGCTGGAGTTAAATGGTGAGTTCAATTAGCAATTTTTATCAAAATTTAGCACCTTTACTAGTACTTTACTGGAACTACGAATCAAATAAAAGAGTCAACTAGTATTTTTAATTAAAATTACAGGTCGTTTTATTGTTACTATTATTATTGAGAGCTAAGTGAGGGGCTCAATCTGTAATTGTATCAAAATTTAGCACCTTTATTAGTACTTTACGAGTACTACAAATCAAGTTAAAGGGTCAAGTAGTAATTTTCATTAAAATTACAAGTCGTTGCAGTTTTACTATTGCAGTTAAGAGCTAAACGAAGAGTTCAATCAACAGTTTTTATCCAAATTTAGCACCTTTACTAGTACTTCGAGCTTAGTGAAACGCTCAACTTGCAATTTTTATTGAAATTACAAATCGTTTTATCATTACTACTAGTACTAAGAGCTAAACGAGAAGTTAAATTGGTAATTTTTGTGAAATTTTAAAACTGCCCCTTTACTAGAACTATGAGTTGACTAAAAGGGATAATTGAGAATTTTTAATTGAAATCACAAGACAATTTACGAGTAGTACTAGTACTACAAGTTAAAGGAATTCAATTAGTCATTTTTGAGTAAAATTTAACACCTCTACTAGTACTCCGAGATTAACGAAGATTAACTTAATTTTATTAAGTTTACAACTAGCTAGAGACAAATGAGAAGTTTTATTAGTAATTTTTATTGAAATTTAGTACCTTTTCTAGCACTACGGGTCTGACTGAAGGATCAACTAGCAATTTTTAATTAAAATCAAGGAATAAAGCTCACAAGTACTACTAGTACTACAAACTAAAAGAGGAGTTAAATTAGTCATTTTTGAGTAAAATTTAGCACCTTTACTGGTACTAAGAGTTAACGAAAAGGGTCAACAAGCAATTTTTGGAGTAGAAGGGCTAAATTTTCCAAATTTTTTGCAATAAGGTCAAATAAAATACTTACAATTTTTCGAAATGAAATAAAAATCTTAAAATTTAACGAAATTTTGATTAAAATAGTATCTAAGTGGTCAAATATTTCCCAAATTTTCGAAAATTTTGTAATAATAGTGCTACTGTTTATCAAAATTTGGCACCAAAATTTTGTGGGTACAAAAATTTTGCACTTACAATCAAAAATTTTTACCCATCTCCAACATTCCACCCTATTTAATCGACTAAAATTGTACTTCATTTGAAGATTTGGTACTAAATTTAGTACCTATGGATAAAAAATTGGAAAAACGACTTACCGGTGTCCAATCTCCGGATGATGATGACCATACTGGACATTTTTGAGTGTTACAAATCTGTTCGACGATCTTCTCGCGATTTTGACAATGCAAATCGTCAATTGATTGATTTGTCAAATTGTCAATACATTTAGCACTACGCCATTGTATACCATTACCACATGTTTTGGTACATTCAGACCAATGACTGTACTCCCAATGGGTTGTATTACATTGTTGGTAACATTGTTCGGTATTTGGTGGTTTATGAATATTTGTACAATGTTTATCATCAACAATTTCCCCATAATTATTTGTTAATAAATATTTTGTATAATCATCTTTACTGATTGTATCAATTTTAATGCAATTATAATGGATATTTCTAATCCTAAAAACCTCAAAACAAGTCGAAATTATTATAAATTTTTGGAAAACCAATGGTGTAAAACAGTGGTTCCCTATTTTTGGGGACATAAATCAATAATAGGTGCAATTTTGGCCAAAAACCAAAGACTGCCTAAAATTTTGGCATTGGTACTTCCACCAAAAGCCAAAAAGTGCCCAATATTTTCGACCTTAACTGCCTTTCGCACCTTGTCCCAAGACAAACAGTACCCAGCATTTTGGCATAAAGTTTTCCCTAGGTATTCTACACAATACCAAAAAATGATTGAGGCTCAAGGTTGACTTGAAATGGGTATTATGGAGAAATGGACAAAAGGCGCATCAACAAAAGAAGTGTATTTGCATTTTTGGCAGAAATCTAAAAATGCCTTAATTTTTGGCATTGGTACTTCATCCAAAGCCAAAAAGTGCCCAATATTTTTGACCTAAACTTTGTTTTAGCATCTTGTCCAAAGGCAACAATGCCCAATATTTTGGCATAAAGTTTTCACCCAATACGGAAAAATGAATGAGGCTTAAAGTACGCTTGAAATGGGTACCTTGGGGAAACGGGCAAAATGTACCACCAACGAGCCTTCACAAAGGAACTATGTAATTTTGCAAATAGGTGGTTTTTAAGAGTTTTGACTAGTGACAGATTTTCGGAATTCCTGAATCACAAGACTATTTTTTGATCACTGTTCTCTGATAAATAATTTGCATAAAATTGGAACAATAAACAATATCTGCGGAAATAAAGAAGGGCGAGCTCTTCTTCACAACTTCTGCTATTGTGAAGTTTTAAAGGAACTCTGTGGAACTTTGGAATTGTAAGACTAGATGCTTTTTGGAACTTCTGGCAATAAGGCTGGTTAATTGTGTACTTGTATCTTAATTAAACTTAAATATTAAATTTAAAACCTGTGAAGAAGAAAGAATTCTTTACACCGTGGCATTGTGAAGCCTTAAAGGACGTCAGTGGAATTTTGGACTTTACCAAATCTACGTTATCTTCATGAAATTGAAACTATAAGCAGTACCTGTGAAGAAGAATTAGAAGATACAAGTCTTCTTCACAATCTACTGAACTTCTAGAACCCTTCAAGGGAGATTTCTAGAATTAAGAATATTAGTTGACCATTGTGCTTGGTCTAAAGAAACATTTTCATGAAATTGAAACTTGAAAATCATCAACTTCTAAGTAGTACCATAAAAAAAGATCCTTCTAAAGTAAAAAAAAATCATAAGAACTGATGACTGAATTCTAATGAAACATCTTTATAAAGTAGAAACTGTAATTAATTCTAAATAAAAAATCTGTGAAGAATAACAAAGAACTCTTCTTCACAACTTATACTTTTGTGGAACCTTCTAGGAATTCTGTGGAATTTGTGACTTTATCGAAAGCAAAAAGGTGATTTTAGGCTAAAAAATCATACGGTCTTGTGGAATTTAAACGACGATTATACTCCAATGAAGCACCTTCATAAAACTAAAATTGTAAAGAAGTGAAGAACCCTTCTTGACAACTTATACCATTGTGAAACCTGATAAGAACTCTGTAGAATTTTTGACATTTTCAAAATCTACTGCAAAAACAAACGTCTAATGAAACATCCTTGTGAAGAAAACAGAATGCTTCTTCAAAACTTTTGGTACTATGAAGCCCTAGAGAAACTATGGAATTCTGGATTTTCACAAGCATATCTTGGAAATTTGAACTTATTCAAAATTTATCTGCTAATGCACAAAAACTCCTAATGAAGGACCTTTGCGAAGAAGACAATTCTTCTTCACAGCTATAAAGGCGTAAAGCAAGAAGTCTATGGACTTTTATAAGCTTCTAAGGAAGCATCTTTATGAAGAAGGCAGAGTTCTTCTTCACAATTTTGGAGTCCTAAGGTAAGAAGGCTATGGACATTTTGGCAACCACATTTTGGGAACCACTGGTATAGAAAAAAATATGAAAAATTAATTACCCTTGGCCACAATCCACCGAACATGGTCCTTTCATTGCAACATTCCATGACAATTGACAATGTAGATTACAATCTTGTTTTTGTGTTTGATGCTGTTTCTCCAATTCTGAACAATAATTATCTGGTTTTTCTTCACCACTTACCAATTCAACACATACAGGATGCATGTATTGCAAACCACTACATATCGAGCTACATTTAGACCATTTCTTACGGTACAATCTCCAACCATACCTAGATAAAATTTTCAATCAATCAATTTTGAGGTTAGAAAATGATCAATTGATACGAAAACATAAAAGACACCATCGATTTATAGGTTAGAGTACATCGAAAGCATTTTTTTTTTGTCAATCTTATGGGGTTGATTGATTTTTATTTTTTTCTTTTTTGGTTAAATCAAAATACCTGTGCGATAATCGTTGATAACTGATTCTAGATTTTTGATGGACGTATCTGAATGGTGATGGAACAAAATTTTTGATTTTCAAATGATAAGAAAATTAAATAATTGAATAAAATTTTTTGACTTACTTTGGTGCATTTTGTTGATTGATAACATAACGATAGGTAATATCCGGTGGTATCAATTCACCCCATGATAAGACTTCCAATACTAAATCTTTGGTTAATCTACGATTCTTCAATGTTGTGATACGTTCAATAGGGCCGGATGACCCGGTATATTTAATGATGACTGTACCAAAAATTATATCTTTTTTATAATTTGATATTGTGTAATTGCCATTAAGGATGTACTGTCCTGTTTCGCCATCTACTAGGGCTGTAGGGTAATTCGAAAAAAAAGTTAGGCTGCTGATTGAATGATTTCGTTTTGCAAGACGAATTTACCCTTTGGGGAGGCAAATTCACCCTTCTTCATAACAAATTCACCTTTTAAACGTCAGATTCACACTTTTGCCAGTTATATTCACAAGTTTGCTAGTCGATTCATCCTTCTGGAAGCCAAAATTATGCTTCTACAAAGCTCCTCACTGTCTCCTAAGCTAAATTCATTCTTTTGCAAATCAAATTCACGCTTTAGGAAAGTAAATTCACACTTTTGCTAATCAATTCATAATCCTGTAAGCCAAACTTACCGTTTTACAAGCCAAATTCACACTTTTGCCGCTCGATTGACCCTTTTGCAAGCCAAATTCATACATTTGCAAGCCTTCTAAGCCTCATTCATTCTTTAAAAAGCCAAATTCATACTTATACAAGTGATTGATTTAGCCTTCAGCAAGCCTTTTGCAAGGAAAATTAACACTTCTGGAATCCAAATTCATACATTTGCTAATTCATTCACCCTTCAGTAAGCTAAATTTACACTTCTGTAAATCAAATGGAAATCTCTGCTGTTTGGTTAATCCTTTTGCAAGCCACACTTACATTTAAGTAAGCCTTTTCATTGTCGTCTAAACCTCTTTTAGCATTTAAAAAGTCGAATTCACATTTTTGCCTGGTAAATTTGAAGCTTTACAAGCTAAATTCACAACTTCACTGGTTTCTTTACCTTTCTGCAAACCAAAATTACATTTCGGCAAACTTTCTCACAATCTTCTAAGCAGTAATTATCCTTTTGCAAGCCTAATTCCCACTTTTGCTAGCCACATTCACACTGTAAGCCAAACTTACACTTTTGTAAGCTAAATTCACATTTTAGCTGTTCGATGAACCCTTTTGAAAGCCAAACTTATACTTTAGCAAGCCTTCTCACTGTTTCCCAATCCCCATCCACCCTTTAGAAAGTCAAATTCACACTTTTGCAAGCTAAATTCACCCATTTACTGGTCGATTCACCCTTTTGCAAGCCAAATTCATCATTTTGCAAGTCAAATTCACACTTTCGTATTGACTACTTCAAAACAAGTATGAATTTAACTTGCCAAAAATGTGAAACTGACTCGCAAAATTATAATTAATCTTGCAAAAAAAAAATGAATTTTTCTTAGAAAACTGCAAAAAAGCTTGGAAAATTACAAATTTGGCTTGCAGAAGAGTAAATCAAGTAGCAAAAGTGTGAATTTGATTTAAAATACTAAGAAAATGTTTGAAAAAAATTAATTTAGGCATTGAGCAAAAGGATCACCAACAAAAAATGTGAATATAGGTTGCGAAAGTGTGAATTCGAATTCTAAGGGTGTGAATTTGATTTGCAAAAGAATACATTTGGCATAGAAGTCTTCATAAACCTTGCAAAACTATAAGTTTGACTTCCAAAGTAATGAATCAACTACCAAACATGTGAATTTCGCTTACAAAATTGTGAATTTGACTGAAAAAGTTTAGGACCACTTTGCAAAACTATAAATTTATTGGCAAATATGTGACATTTAGCTTACTAGCAAATTTGACTAGTAAAGTGTGAATATGATTTGCAAAACCGTGAATTTTACTTACAAAAGGTTGAATCTAGATAAGTTTACTATAAGAAAGCTTGCAAAACTGTAACTTTGACTTTGAGAAGAGTGAATCAATTAGTAAAAGTGTGAATTTGACTCGTAAAGTGTGAATATGGGTTGCAAAACCGTGAATCTAACTCACAAAAGGTTGAATCTTGCTTAGAATACTGTAAGAAAGCTTGCAAAACAGTGACTTTGACTTCTAGAAGGGTGACTCAATTAGCAAAAGCGTGAATTTGGCTTGCAAAAGTATGAATCCAGCTTAGAATATTGCAGGAAAGCTTACAAAACTGTAAATATGACTTCTGTAAGAGTGAATCAATTAACAAAAGTGTGAATTTGTCTTACAAAAGTGTGAATATGACTCGTAAAGTGTGAATATGGCTTGCAAAGCCGTGAATTTGGATTGATGAAGGATGAATCCTGCTTAGAATACAATAGGAAAGCTTACAAAACTGTAAATATGACTTCTAGAAGAGTGACTCAATTAGCAAAAGTATGAATTTTCTTTGTAAAACCGTGAATCTGACTTGCAAAAGGATGAACCTAGCTTAGAACATTACAGGAAAGCTTAAAAAACTGTAAATATGACTTCTAGAAGAGTGAATCAATTTACAAAAGTATGAATTTGGCTTACAAAAGTGTAAATATGACTCGTAAAGTGTGAATATGGCTTGCAAAACCGTGAATTTGGATTGACGAAGGATGAATCCTGTTTAGAAGACTGTAGGAAAGCTTACAAAACTGTAAGTATGGCTTCTAGAAGAGTGAATCAATTAACAAAAGTGTGAATTTGCTTTGTAAACCGTGAATCTGAGTTGCAAAAGGATGAATCTAGCTTAGAATATTACAGGAAAGTTTAAAAAACTGTAAATATGACTTCTAGAAGAGTGAATCAATTAGCAAAAGTGTGAATTGGCTTACAAAAGTGTGAATATGACTCGTAAAGTGTGAATATGTCTTGCAAAACCGTGAATATGACTTGCAAAAGAATGAATCTAGCTTAGAATATTGCAGGAAAGCTTAAAAAACTGTAAGTATGACTTCTAGAAAAGTGAATCAATAAACAAAAGTATGAATTTGGCTTACAAAAGTGTAAATATGACTCGTAAAGTGTGAATATGACTTGCAAAACCGTGAATTTGGATTGACGAAGGATGAATCCTGCTTAGAACATTGTAGGAAAGCTTACAAAACTGTAAGTATGGCTTCTAGAAGAGTGAATCAATTAACAAAAGTGATTTTTAACTCACAAAAGGTTGAATCCAGCTTAGAATACTCTAAGAAATCTTGCAAAACAGTAAATTTGACTTCTAGAAGGGTGACTCAATTAGCAAAAGCGTGAATTTGACTTGCAAAACTGTGAATCTGACTTGCAAAAGGATGAATCCAGCTTAGAATATTGCAAAACTTACAAAACTGTAAATGCCTTCTAGAAGAGTGAATCAATTAGCAAAAGTGTGAATTTGACTCACAAAAGTGTGAATATGGCTTGCAAAGCCGTGAATTTGGATTGACGAAGGATGAATCCTGCTTAGAATATTATAGGAAAGCTTACAAAACTGTAAATATGACTTCTAGAAGACTGAATCAATTAACAAAAGTGATTTTTAACTCACAAAAGGTTGAATCCTGCTTAGAATACTCTAAGAAATCTTGCAAAACAGTAAATTTGACTTCTAGAAGGGTGACTCAATTAGCAAAAGCGTGAATTTGGCTTGCAAAACTGTGAATCTGACTTGCAAAAGGATGAATCCAGCTTAGAATATTGCAGGAAAGCTTACAAAACTGTAAATGCCTTCTAGAAGAGTGAATCAATTAGCAAAAGTGTGAATTTGGCTCACAAAAGTGTGAATATGGCTTGCAAAACCGTGAATTTGGATTGACGAACGATAAATCCTGCTTGGAATACTGTAAGAAAGCTTACAAAACTGTAAATATGACTTCTAGAGGAGTGAATCAATTAGCAAAAGTGTGAATTTGGCTTACAGAAGTATCTATTGACTCTGCAAAACTGTAAATTCCTTGGAAAATGTGTGAATATGGCTTGCAAAACCGCGAATTTGTCTTGCAAAAGGAAGAATCCAGTTTAGAGTACTATAGGAAAGCTTGCAAAAGCATAATTTTGACTCCCAGAACGATGAAGCAACTATCAAAAGTGTGAATTTAGCTTATATAAGTACAGAATCACCTAGCAAAACTGTGAATTCGTTTGCAAATTTGTGAATAACGCTTACTAAAGTATAGATTTGCCTTATAAACTGTAAATTTATCATGGGAAAAGGGCAAAATAGCCTCCCCAAAGGAGAAATTAATCTTGCAAAACCTCCACAATCGACTGATTTACCCAAATAATTGCCATCATTATTGCCCTTTTGTCGTATATCCAAATTCGATGAACCTTTCGGAAAACGGATAATCTTATTATAACCATACGATGACAAATTATAAGCCCCAGTAATCTCCTCACATTGACTATTATTACCACCACATACCCCACACTCATCCAATTCCAATTTTGAATCTAAACGATTATCACAACCACCATGTCTACAAATACCATTAACACAAATATCGAACGTATTCAAATCACATTTGGTACCATCAACCACTTTATCTCTCAATTGATAATAAGCGTTGGAATTTTTAGGGCGGCAGTGTAATTGGCACGATTCGTAATCCTTTAAGCCGTATTTCGGTACCCATTGGACGCTTTCGGTAAGGTTCGGGATGTTCATGGTTTTACCGTTAAATTGGCCGCATTGTAGTTCCCTATAATTACAATAAAATTAACAAAAAAATCCCCTAAACGGGGGGAATTCTAACCTAAAATCATGGGTTTCATTCTCGCACGGTTTGACATTACACGACGCATACCGCACACCTTTACCAACACAATACGGCCCCCCATTCTCCGGCACTGGATTATCGCACGACCGTTTCGCCACTTTAACACCGCCGCCGCAAGTCCGGCTACAGGGGCCCCAATCGTGCCAACGGCCCCAACCGCCGGCGATCGGCGTCAATTTGTCCCGGTCCATCGGTATGCACTTGCCGTGGTGGCACCAGTGGCGGTGCCCGCATCGGGTACCCTCCGCCCATGGCGAATACTGACTCTTGCAGCCCTCGGTCTCCCCCCGGCCGCTCGTACACCACAAATTCTCGCAATTTTGCTATCAAAAAAAAACAAAATTAACCCCTTTTTGGGGGTGAACGAAAAACGTACCATATAGGAACAAATGCGGAAACCGGGGCCGAATTGTAGTTCACATTGGCGGTCGACTTCAATTGTCTCACCGGGTAGGGTACTGACGAAAGTTGAGGTTATGAGATTGCGCGATGGTGGTTCCGATAGACACTTGGCTTTACCCGATCTATAAAAAAATAAAAAACAGTAGTACCAACTTGTTTGGTAATTTTTAAAATTAACTAAATATTGGCGATAATATTACAAAAATACCTTTGACTTGTCCAACAATATTTGCAAATGGCGCTGGACTTTAGGGACTTTTCAACTATTATTTAAAGTTGGTAGAATTGTTAATAGAGCACTCTTGATTTTATTAATTGTAGAATTAGAATTATTTCTAGAAAATTTATAGAATTAATCGGGAAATTGTAAGTTGGCAATACTTATTTTCTCAATTATTTAATTTTTTATCGATTAATATAATTATAGGGATTTTTTCATATTGCTAGAACTTTCAATTATAATTTGTTTCGAACACGCACACTTGATACAATTATTGACGAAAATTGGCGCAATATTTGAATTATTTGCGGAAACTTTCGATATTTCATTGAAAAATTTCAAGTTTGCAATATCCGTTTTAGAGTATTGATAATTTTAGGGAACATTATAATTGTAATGTTGGTATTTATTGAAAAAAATTGAAAATTTTCGATAAATTAAGCTAAATTGTCGGTAACAGTAGTGAGTAAATTTGAAAATACCGCCACAATTTTGCAATCAAAATTAAAATAAAATGATTTAGAGACATTTCTATTATAGAATTTAGGTTGGTGCAATTGATCAAAACTAGGGAAATTTCGTTTATAACCAATTTTCTATAGAATACAATAAATAAAATAAACAATTCAATTAAAATTAAACAAAGTTATTTTTATAAACAAATATACGATTAAAAATAGATTTGAATAAATAAATAAATAAATAAATTCAAAGAATTATGATAAATATTAATGAGGTTGGTAGCCGTGATAATTCATTCGTTGGCGCCGCCATTTCAACAAGTATAACGGAATTATTAACAATTTATTAAAACAATAATAAATAAATAAATAAATAAACAAATAAAGTGTTGAATAAGTGATGTTTAATAAAAAAATAAAAAGAAAATAAACAAATTAATTAAAATGTGATAAGTTATCGATTAATGGTAAGTTTATTTATCTACCGCAAACATAACCTAACTTTTTTGCAATTAATGTAGTACAATTTATAATAATTGAACTTTAATTAGCTAATTAATCCACTAATTAATTGATTATTTATCTTTTTTCTCTAATTTAAATATAATTTATTGTAACAATTCAATTTTTTGATATAAAATTTGAAAGTAGGCAACCAATTATACACATTACGGTCTTGATTAATATACAGTATTGGCACATGTAACTGAAACACTTTGGCTATTTTACGAGTTTCAACGATTCTAATTAGTTCCAATTGAACGTAGGTGTTATTATTAATTCATTAGATGGCAATAATTGTGATTAATTAATAATAAAGTCGTTTAATTTTATGGAATTACTAAATAACAATGGTGAAAACATGAATGTTGCGCAATTGTTTTCTGTTTTCGTTTATAAAATTACGCTTTTTTCTCACGATTTTTCGCATAAATGGCAACAATACTTATATGGTCCGAATTGACACAATTTTATTATTTTAAAGGTAAAAAAAAGGAGAAAAAACAATAAAAAAGGCGACTTACTCTAGAAATTCGGTTGCAAAATGTCGTGAACATTTCGACCACATCCATGGTTTTGTACCATTTTGGAACATACGACTCATTACATTCTTTTGTTTTACACTACCATGGAAATTATCACAATTCTCATTATCATCATGTGGGATACTTGAAAATTATATCGGAAAAAAAAAATTAAAAACAAATGAATTACTATTAAATTCAATTTCATATCGAAGATGGATAAATAGAGTCATAGCTTGCTTTATAGTTTATTATAGTTGACATTTGTTTTAATTAAACAAAAAACAATCGAATTAAGCTACGAGATTACATAACCTGGACATAGCCAACTTCGTATTGAAATGCTATTGTATATAATTGGAAGAAAAAACAAACAAGTTGGCCATATCTTGGGTGGGGAAAGTCGCAGCTTACTTCATACTTTACTAAATTTGTTTAATCAAAAAAACTAAACAACTGAACCAAGCTACGAGACCAGATATCGTTGTCACCTTGTAATAGGTCGTAGCTTGCTTCATGCACTATTACATTTGTTTGAATTAAACAAACACCCGAACCAAGCTACGACATTACATAATCTAGGCTAATTCAAATTAATGAACAAATTGTCGTAACTTGCTTCATACTTCAATATATTTGATATTTGTTTCAATTGTAGAAGTAATCGAGAGAAAGCTACGACATTATATAACTAACGTATAGCCAACAACGAGATGGTTAGTTGGCCATGTATTTGGTGAATAGAGTCGTAGCTTGTTTCATAAGATTATTAAATTTGGTATTTATCAATGAATCGACAAGCAACTGAACCAAGCTAAGACACTACGAAGTCTAGGCTAATACTTCTCGATAGTTGGCCATGTTTTTTGTGATTAAAGTGATTAAAGTCGCAGCTTGTTTCATCAATTTAACATTTATTTAAATCAACAAGAAACAACTGAATTAAGCTACGATGTGACTGATTACAATATGAAATCCGCAGTTGGCTGTTTTTTAACAAAAAGAGTCGTAGTTTGTTTCATATTCCACTAGATTTGACATTTGTTTCAATGAAAGAAGTAACTGAACCAAGCTACGACATTACGTAACGTGGCCAACTACGAGGAGAAATTGTAGTTGGTCATGCTTTTTGTATGTAAATAGAGTCGTAGCTTGCTTCATACTTTACTAAATTTTGTATTTATTTCAATCAAACGACAAACAACCGAATCAAACTACGACACTACGTAACCATGTCTTTAGTGAATAGAATCATAGCTTACTATAGGCGGTTCTTTAAAATTGAAAAGAAGCAACCGAATCAAGCTACGACATAGCTAATTACGACATGAAATCCGCAGTTGGCTGTTTTTTTAACAAAAAGAGTCGTAGCTTATTTCATACTTCACTAGATTTGACATTAGTTTCAATTAAAGTAGTAACCGAACCAAGTTACGACATTACATAACCTAAACGTGGCCAACTTTGAGGATAAATTGTAGTTGTTCATGTTTTGTTTTTTGTGAATAGAGTCGTAACTTGCTTCATACTTTACTAAATTTTGTATTTGTTTCAATCAAACGACAAACAACCGAATCAAGTTACGACACTAAGCATAGCCTACTATGTTTTTATAATCGAATAGGGCTTACTTTAAAACATGGCCTAATTCATGGGCAATTGTGTACGATGATGATAACCCAATATCTTTAACAATTGAACAACTCGATGACGTATCGCAAATTGTACCCATTTGGGCAACACCCAGTGTATTACAATTCGAAGAATTCTTACAAACTGTATGTCTATAAATTAGAAAACAAAAAAAATAATTATATATACAGTATGTCCCATTTGAAAACAACCATAAATTTACCTTGTCAATAGTAGGGCTGTATCATAATTGAGGTTACGTCCATTTTGATGTTGCCATTCACAAAATTCCTTCAACATTACTGAATTTTTTTTTGACAGATTAAGAAACAACGCCATCTATTGGTACTAACTAGTAGCACTAATATAAAAAAATATAACCTTACCTTGTGAATTGGTGGTACTAAAATCACGCTCCCTCAATATCCATATACCAACAACTGATAACGATATTGAATTACCAATTGTTGCATCTTTAAATAATAATGCAGCATGTGACATTAAAATCAAAATATAATTACGTAATTCATCATCAGTTTTATGATATTTTATCATTGCCCTATCGGCAACAACTAGAACTTTCATAAAATATTCATTTGTTTGTTTAATATCATTATCATTATTATCAAAGAAATTCATTTGATCATAATCATCATCATCATTATATTGATTGAATTGTGTTGGTAATAGTGATTCTTCAGTATCGCGAACTTTACGTTTACGCACCTCATCGTTATCGTTAACATTAGCGTAATCGTAATTATTATTAATATTATTGAATTTAATTGGAATATCTTCAATAATATCAAAATAATCAACGATAATTTGACGTTTGTGACGTTTATGATTCGTTTTCAATATTGTTAGATGGCGTTAGTTGTTTTAATGTTGATGGTGGCGGCATCTGTACAACTTCCTCTTCAAGTTCATCTTCAATTATATTTGAAGTTGGCGTTGCTAGGTGATCTGTAATTGTTTTTTTTTTTAACAAAACAAAAACAATAAAATCAAAGCTTAATTAGTTATTTAAAAATTTAGGGCCTATTGAGTCTTTAATACGTCCCTGATGTTATATTTTCGAATATTTTTATAATCTATTGTAGTTGGCCATGTTCGTTTATTTTGTAAAAACATGGCCAACTACAAGTTGTATATTTCATATGTTTATCACTCAATTGCCCTATCTGTATATTAAACAACAGAAAAACTGTATTGTTTTTTATTTTGTTTATATTTTGTTATATTTAGAAAATTGTTTTCAAGGGTGGCTTACTATTTGAAAAATTTGGGGCCGTATTTAATTCTTAATACATCTCTGTTGCATTTTCTAATACAACGGTATTCCATCTCGCAGTTGGCTATGCTTGGTGTTTATTTGTTTTTTATTAAAGTAAACATGAATATCAGATCTAGTAAACTATGGCCTTATACAATAAAAACATGGCCAACTATGAGTTATATTTGTTTATATGTCTGCAATCCAATTGCCTTATCTGTATATTACAAGCTAGTTCAATTGATACAATTGTATTCCAATTTATAGTTGGCTATGCTTTTAGTTACATAGGATCATAGTTTGCTTTGTTCATTTGTTATTCGTTAAAAAATTACATAAATTATGGCCGACTATGTAAGATATACTATGTTTGGAATCAAATTGCCCTATCTGTATATTAAAAATTAAGATGACAATATAGCAAATTTACTAAGAACAAAAGAATGAGACAATTAATATCGATTGTTTCCATAGGTAGCTTATTATTTGGAAAATTTGTAGATTTTGAGGGGCCTCGTTTAATTCTAAATACATCCCTGTTTGTTGCATTTTCATAGCTATTATGATATAGAGTAAGTTGGCTATGTTTGTTTTCCATTGACAAAATCAATGAATATCAAATCTAGTAAACTACGATTTTTCTATCAGGAAATTATAGCCAACTACTAATTTGTTTTCTATATGTTTTTAATTCAATTACCATAGCTGTATATTAAAAGAAGTACAACAACATATGAAAATAAGCAAGTTAGTGTACCAAAAAAAATCGATTGTTTTCAGAGGTAACTATTATTTGAAAAATATAGTTTTTATTATAATATAGTTGACTTAGGTCTACTCGTTTGTTTTCTATTGAAAAACACACTAACAAATCCAGTAAATTATGATTCTATATAATCAAGACATGGCCAATTTGATTTTTATTATATGTTTATAATCCAATTGCCATATCTGTATATTGAAAATAAAGATGACGACATTACTAGTTTATTAAGAACAAAAGAATGAGAATATCAATATCGATTGTTTCCATGGGTAGCTTAATATTTAGAAAATTTTTAGATATTTAGGGGCCGCATTTAATTCTTAATACATCCCTGTTTGTTGAATTTTCATAGCCATTATGATACAGAGTGTACAATTGTATTCGATTTTATAGTTGGCTATGTTTGTATAGAGGATCATAGTTTGTTTATTTGTTTGTTTTCCATTGAAAAATACATCAATGAATTTAGTAGACTATGATTTTGTATCAGAAAATTATAGCCAACTACCATTTTCTTTTCTTTATGCTTGTAATCCAATTGCCCTATCTGTATATTAAAAGAAGAACAACAACATGTTAAATAATCAAGTTAGTTTACCAAAAAATCGATTGTTTTCATATTATTTGAAAAATATAGGTTAGGTCTCATTTAAATCTTAATACATCCCTGTTGTCATAATTATTATAATATAGTTGGCTTAGCTCCACATAATAAATCGAGTAAACCATGATTTTATATAACCAAGTCATAGCCAACTATGAATTATATTGTTGCTATATGTTTATAATCCAATTGCCGTATCTGTATATTAGAAATAAGGACAACAACATTTGAAACAATCAAGCGCCGAGCTGTCTGCTAGTTTACTACAACAAAAAAAAAAAAAAAAAAGAAAAAAAAAGAAAAAAGAAAAACGCCAATGCCCTCTCTTTCTCTTGTTTATATTTTTGTTTTTGTTTTATTTAAAAAAAAATCGTCATTCCAGGACAGGTTTCTCTTCTTCTTCTTCTTCTTCTTCTCCTCCTCGTCCTCCTTCTCTCTCTTCTTCTTCATCTTCAATTTTTTTTTAAACCACCATTATTATTATTATTATTATTATTAGTCAATTATATTAAATTTTTTGTGAATCTACACAATCTAGTTATCAATGAATTAAAATTGTTTATTTGTTAACAATGATAAAAATAATAATAATAATGGTGATAATCATTACAAATAAAAAAAAAAAAAACAAGAATTAATGAGATGTCTCGTGTCAGACAAGAAGCAACAGGTGTTCCGCCTATGGCATTATTGACCCAACCTCAATATAACAAAAATATAAAAAGTCACACCTCTTTATACAGGGTGTATATAGAAAAAACGAAAAAAAACATAACCAAACAAAAAAAAGAAAACTGTAATTTTCTAACCTATCATTATTGTTACATAACCTATAAATTTCAATTAAATCTTAATAATAGTCGATAGAAGAAACTTACCGGTAGTTTCACAATGATTATTATGATCATCATTCTTATCAATTACTTCATTATTTTCTATTGTTGTTGTTGTTGTTGTTGTTGATTGATGTGGTATTTTTTGTATGCGATGTAGAAAACTATCCAATGAATTACCAACATTCAATAATTTCTCGGCTGGTTCTATATAATAATTCGCCACAGATGTACGTATATAACCAGTCTATAAACAAAAGATATTATCATTATTATCATCAATACACTTGATAATAATAGTTGTTTAATAAAAAAGAATAATAAAAATATTCCAAAAAGGAATGCAGTTGGACTTGTTTTTTAAACAGGCGATACAACTTATTCCCAATGGAATTCCATTGAATTACAACGCCATCTATTAAATATGACAGTTACTATTACTTATTATTATTATTATTAGGTTATGGTAGAAAAATGCGGAAGCCGGTCCTGTTCTATTTTCGCCATCTTTATTCTTAGTTATTGTTATTTATTGCCAACTAGATGTTAAACAAAAAATTGGTGTTGATAAATCTGACAATGAGTGGAAATTAAACGGATTTTTTTATTTTTTTTAGATATAAATTCACTTCGTTTAACCGGATTTTTATTTTAAGAATGATGTCAAAACAGTAATCAATCAATCTATCAGTCAATCAATGAATTAATCTAGAAAGCATTTATTATTACTGTTTATACAGGGTGTACAATAATGGTAGTTTATATTGTAGTAGGCTTTGTAATTTGTTTCGTTCGTTTATTTTTGATTGGGTGAAATAGTTTGGATAATCTATATGTAAAGTTGGCCGTGCTTTTGGTGGATAGTATCGTAACTTGATTCATACTCCTCTAAATTTGTCATTTATACAGGGTGTCATATTTTATATCGCAATTAATGATTTTTCTTTGTTTTTTTCATTAGAAATACAGGATGTACAATGATATTCCACCTAACAGTTGGTTATGCTATAATTATATAATGTCGTAGCTTTGTTCAGCTACTTAAAAATACAAATTTAGTAAAATATGAAGTAATCTACGACATTACATAATCAAAACCAACTACAATGTGAAATACGTTAACGAATATCAAGTCTAATTAGACAGATGTAGTAAGCTACGACTCTACATAACAAATATGGCAGTTGTTTTACAATTAAATAACGTATTCCAGTCGTTTGTTTTTTATTGAAAAATATCAAGTACGAGTCTACAAAAACATGGCCTACTATAGATGAAACAAGCTCGTAATATTGGCCATGCTTTTGATGAATAGAGTCGTAACTTAATTCATATTGTTCTAAATTTGCCATTTATACAGGGTGTACAACATTTTATATTGCAATTGATAATTTTTCTTTGTTTTTTAATTGAAAATACAGAGTGTACATACAATGGTATTTCATCTAGTTGGCTATGCTATAGTTATATAGTGTCGCAGCTTTGTTCAGCTATCTAAAAATCCAACAAATTTATATGAAACAATCTACGACATTACGTAATCAAAGCATACAATGTGAAATACGTCAACGTATATCAAGTCTAGTTAGACAGATGTAGTAAGTTACGACTCTACACAATAATTATCGTAGTTGCCTTAGGTCATTGATTTCATTCATTTGTTTTTCACCGAAAAATAGGTCAAAGAATAGCAAATCTAGTAGACTATGAATCTACGTGTTTATTTAACAAAAACATGGCCTACTATAGGATGAAACAAGTTCGTAAAGTTGGCCATGCTTTTGATTGATAGAGTCGTAACTTGATTCGTACTTCACTAGATTTGATATTTGTTTGTCAAATGAAAAACAAGCAAATGAATCAATCTACGACCGGATTTAGCCAAACCATGGCCAACTTACAGGTATACAAACCTATTTAACCAAAGTTGGCCATGTTTCAAGTGAATAGAGTCGTAACTTGATTCATACTCTATGTTTTAACTGAAAAACAAGTAACTGAATCAAGTCAAGATACTACGTAACCAAAACATGGCCTACTGTTTAATGAAAGTTAGTTGTGTTTTCTATAAAGAGTCTACTAGATTTGTTATTTTTCAATTGAAAAACAAACAATCGAATCAATCTACGACACACACTCGTAGTTGGTTATGTTTCTTCAAAATTGTTTCGTAACTTGATCCATACTCTACTATATTTGCAATGGTTTTAATTGAAAAACAACTGAACAAAGCTACGACGTTACGTAATCAAGCCATAGCCAACTATGAAGTGAAATATTGTACATCCTGTATTTGTATGAGTAAAAATAGCAAAATTTTAATCAAGATTGTGTACTTATTGTATTGTTTATAATTAGGAAACAATTGTTTTTTTGCCACATAAATGACCCCGATTTGTTGATTCTTGTGAATGTTTTTCTTTCTTTATTATTATTATTAACATTATTATTATTATTATTATTTAAAGAAAATTGGAAATTTTCGAAAAAATGCACGTTTTGTTGTTGAAATTTGCACGTTTCTGTGGTTTATTTTCATTAGATTTTTTTCTCTCGTGAAAAATTGAAAATTCATGGTAATTTTCTTTAATTTGCCCAAATATTTCCTCTCTCTTTCGATTTTTCTGACTCATTTTCGGATTATTTGTTTATTTTGGCCGAAATCGATGTTTTCTTTCTTTTTCCTCCTATTTCTACCGCACGATTTTCCCTTCTTTTTTCTCACCGTTTTTTTTTTTCGGTTTTTTTTTTCTGAAATTTTCAAGAGTTCAGTTTATCTTTCATCATCAACATGCCGACGATTTATAGACTAAACAAAAATGTGTAAACTGTTCGTTGATTTGTTTCATACAACATACGTACGTGATTTTTTTATAAAAATAGTTCGATTAGAAATAGAAATAGATAGAGATGAGGGAAGATCAGTTTCACAAATCGTTTTTCTAATTAGAAAAAATGCCAAAAATTCGATGGAAATCGGCGCAAATTCAACGAATTTATAACCGTATAACGTCACTACACCCGTCTCAATGTCAAATAACGCCATCTATTGAACCTTGAATTAATTATGTCGCGCCTACCATGCCAATTTATATGGTAGTTGGCTATGCTTCTTATACGATACGTCGTAGCTTTGTTCGGCTACTTGGAAAATACACAATTGTCAAATTTAGTAAAATACGAACTAATCTACGACATTACACAATCAAGACATGATTAATTGTAAATTATTACGTCTAATAAAATACAAAAAATGAATTTAAACTGAAGAAATCTAACGAATTTATAACCGTATGACGTCACTACACCCGTCTAAATGTCAAATAACGCCATCTATTGTACACTTAAGTTATTAAATACTAGTTGCGTCCAATTAAATACAATTGGATTTAAATTGGTGAAATTTATAACAATATGGTATTTCTATACGCGCCTAAATATCAAACAACGCCATCTATTAAACATTGAATTAATTATAGAAGACTAATGACGTAATTAAACTGTCAATTTTCTAACCTCTTTAATTTTTTTTTTTTTTTGTAATTTTATTGGTTTATAGTTGAAGATTAACACATGGAAATATAAACGTACTGTTTTTAGTACTGTTACATGTCAAATATAATAATTATTGTTAGTTTTCTACAGATTACAACCTACAATTCAGGAAGTTATCGTGTAATTCTGTCTTAATTTTTATTTATTTTTATTTTGTGAAAGATAATCGAAACGACAACAGTACATTTATTAAAGAGAAATCCGTTTTGTTAACATATCTTTAAATAAAAGTGTGGGTAGTCAAAATATATATGGGATTCTTTAAGGTGTGTCTGTACAACAAATCTATACGTGTAACTCTCTCTCTCTCTCTTTCTGTACATGCGTATCTCCTTCTCTCTCTATCCATCTACCTTTATCTTCTCGGTTTTTGTCTTTATCTCTCGAAAAAATGTCAACTCGTCTTCTAGGTGAAGAATTGGATAATTTCGGTTGTATTCTGGATAGAGTTATTAGTTTAGATCTAAGAGTTAGAGTGCTAGAAACAGTGCTTTCTCCCTCTATTTTTGTCTTTGTCTCTTGGAAAAATGTTAAATTGTCGTCTAGATTTTAATTTAGATAGTCTCAGTTGTATTCTAGACAAAGTTATTAGTTTAAGTGTAATAGTTATAGTGCTAGAAAGAGTACTTTCTCTCTCTCTCTCTCTCTCTACCTCTCTCTCTTTCTCTGTTTTTATTTCTATCTTTATCTTCAAATAAAAAAAAAAAAATGTCAGATCGTCTTCTGGGTGTGGAATTGGATAGTTTCGGTTGTATTCTGGACAGAGTTATTAGTTTAGATCTAAGAGTGAGAGTGTTAGAAAGAGTTCTTTCTCCCTCAATGTTTGTCCTTGTCTCTTGGAAAAATGTTAAATTGTCGTCTAGATTTTAATTTAGATAGTATCAGTTGTATTCTAGACAGTTATTAGTTCAAATGTAATAGTTATAGTGCTAGAAAGAGTGCTGTCTCTCTGTCTCTCTCTTTCTCTGTCTTTCTTTTTATCTTAATTTTCAAATCTTAAAAAAAGTAAGATCGTCTTCTGGGTGTGGAATTGGATAGTTTCGGTTGTATTCTGGACAAAGTTATTAATTCTAGAGTAAGAGCTAGAGTACTAGAAAGAGTACTTTCTCCCTCTCTACCTATTTTTGTCTTTGTCTCTTACAATTAGAAAAATATCAAATTATCTTCTGGATGTTAATTTAGATAGGTTCGGTTGTATTCTAGATATAGTTATTACTTTAAGTCTAACAGTTCTAGTGCTAGAATATTGCTTTCTCTCTATCTCTCTCTTTCTCTGTCTTTGTTTTTATCTTTCTATCTCGAAAAACTGTCAAATTGTCTTCTGGATTGTGGAATTGGATAGTTTCTGTTGTATTCTGGACAAAGTTATTAATTCTAGAGGAGTAGCGAGAGTGCTAAAAAGAGTGCTTTCTCTCTCTACCTCTCTCTTTTTCTGTCTTTGTGTTTATCTTTATATCTCCAAAAAAACAAAACAAATGTCAGATCGTCTTCGGGGTGTGGAATTGGATAGTTTCGGTTGTATTCTAGACAAAGTTATTAGTTCAGTTATAGTGTTAGTGCTACCTCTCTCTTTCTCTGTCTTTGTGTTTCTCTGTATATCTCAAAAAAATATCAAATCGTCTTTTGGCGAAGAATTGGATAATTTTGGTTGTATTCTGGACAAAGTTATTAGTTCTAGACTAATAGGTGGAGTGCTAGAAAGGGTACTTTCTCTCTCTCTCTTTCTTTCTCTGTCTTTATCTTTATCTTTATATCTTAAAAAGATCGTGTTTTGGTTGTAGAATAAAATAGTTTCGGTTGTATTCTGGACAAAGTTATTCACTTTACTTATTTTAAGCGAAATAGCGACAGTGCTAGAAACAGAGTAACGATTTAATTATAATAACTTTTTCTATCTCTATCTACCTTGCTTGTCTATATAGAAATTTAAAAAGTCTAATAACTTATTCCAGAATACAACTCAATTCTTATAATTATAATTACTTATTAAAAATTGTTACTTTAAGTGAATTTAATACGGGTCAATTCTATTTAATTATAAATTCATATTATTATTATTATTATTTATTTATTTATTTTATGATAAATCTCTTTATCTGCATGTTTTACAAAATCCAAGTTGGCGAAGAAAAAAAAAACAAAACAAAAATTTAATAAATATAGTAGTTATCAAATGAGAAATTGCTTAATTTTCGTTAAAAATAACAAATTGTTACAAAAAATTTCAAGAACAATTGAATTTCAACGGTAATGACGTCAATTTAACTACCAAAATAGCAATAAATTTGACATTAATGACGTCATTTTACTACCAATATTAATCAATGAAGGTCATTCGTTTTTTAAACTACTATTAATAATAATAGTGATAGTAATAGTAATAGTAATAGTAATAATAATAATAATAATAATAATAATAATATAATAATACCTCGTACAACACGATTTATTCTACATGTTTACCAACCTACACAATTATAAAATACTATAATTTATACCGAGGGTACAAAAATATAATAGATCAAATTTATATACAGTACAGGCGTTTCAACTAGAAACATAAATTAGGAAGTATATATAAAAATCGCTTAATTCTACCGATAAATAAGCTGTGAGATTGTATTTTATGTATAAATTTGCATTGCCTATACTGTATAAATGATAATTATCAATTTTAATTATATGGAAAAATGATAAGAAATGATAAAAGTACATTTATAATTAAAAGAAAAAGAAACTTACCATGCCATTACATAACGAGACAACGACATCAGAATTATTATCACCTTTAATTTTTCCAGTATAAATACAACCGGAACTACGTGGATCATGTTTTATACGATGTGCATAATTATCCCATACATGGGTTATCTGTTAAAAATATTTGTTTTATGTAAATATCGCCATTTTTTTTATATACAGAATAGAAATACAACAATATTTCATTTTGAAGTTGGCTGTGAATTTAGTACATAGTGTCGTAGATTAATTCATATTTGACATTTGTTTAAATGGGTGGATCAATCTATGATACTATAAAACAAATCTTTGCCTCTTGGGAGGCGAAATACTGTGTTTTTTTATTCTTATATCCAAGTATTCCATCTCAGTTGGCTATGAATTTAGTAAATTTAATAATTTAGGATGGAGTATCGTAGATCGATTCATATTCCACTAGATTTAACATTTATAAACGTGTATGAATTAAGCTACGATACTAGGAAACAAATCACAGGCCATTTGGGAGGCGAAATACTGTATTTTGATTGTTACATATAAGTATTTCGACTCACAGTCGGCTATGAATTTAGTAATTTACTATAGTGTGTCGTAGATCGATTCATATTCCATTAGTTTTGAGATTTGTAAAAGTTTATGAATCAATCTACGATACTAGGAAACAAATCACAGTTATTTGGGAGGCGAAATACTGAGTTTTTATTTACAATTGGCTGTGAATTTAGCAAATTTAGTATTTTAGTATGGAGTGTCATAGATTGATTTATATTCCACTAGTTTTGACATTTATAGAAGTGTATGAATCAAACTACGATTCTATGAAACAAATAATAGCCACTTGGGAGGCGAAATACTGTGTTTTTTTATTCTTATATTAAAGTATTTCATCTCAGTTGGCTGTGAATTTAGTGAATTTAGTAATTTAGGATGGAATATCGTAGGTCGATTCATATTCCACTAGGTTTAACATTTATAAACGTGTATGAATTAAGCTACGATACTAGGAAACAAATCACAGGCCATTTGGGAGGCGAAATACTGTATTTTGATTGTTACATATAAGTATTTCGACTCACAGTCGGCTATGAATTTAGTAATTTACTATAGAGTATCGTAGATCGATTCATATTCCATTAGTTTTGAGATTTGTAAAAGTTTATGAATCAATCTACGATACTAGGAAACAAATCACAGCCATTTGGGAGGCGAAATACAGAGTTTTCATTCACAGTTGGCTGTGAATTTAGTGAATTTAGTATGGAGTGTCGTAGATCGATTCATATTCCACTAGTTTTGACTTCTATAAAAGTGTACGAATCAAGCTACGATACTAGAAATGAAATTACAGCCATTTGGGAGGCGAACTACTGTGCGTTTTTAATTCTTACATGTAAATCTGGGCCAACAATACGATCGTCCTGTTTCAATTCCAATAATAATTTCTGTCCAAATGCTACAATTTCGTATTGTGGATGTGGGTCCCAAATTTCCGCTTGACTATGTCGAAAATGGCCGCTATGGTGTCGTAATGGTGGTATTTCTATATTGTAAATTTATAAACAAAAAAAAAAACAGAATTAATTGAAATTTTGGTATTTTTCTTGTTTGATAAATTATCTACCATGATTGTTGTGTAATTGGTCATAAATACGGTCATGGTCATGTAATGGTAATGGGCTATTTTTTAATGGTTTAACAAAATCAATTTGTCCATCATTACCATCATCCAAATGGGAACGGTCGATGTGTTCTAATAAAACAGAAAAACAAAAGATTCATTAATCAAACTATAATTGTATAGGTTAGAATATAATGGATAGAGATAATTTGTAATAAGTTACAGAATACGAGCTAAATGTCGTTTAAAACTCAAATATTAATAGGTAAATGTCATTTAAAACTAGTCTAATTAAGTGGGGGGAGATTATTTCTAAAAAGTTACAGAATACGAACCCGCATAAATGTCATTTAATAATAATTAAGGATAGTGATAGGGATTGTTTGTAATAAACTACAGAATACTAGCCAAATTCGTGTATTAGTTAGGAATAGTTTAACTAACAATAAGAGGATGGAGATTATTTATAAAAGATTATAGAATACGAGCCAAAACTTATTTAAAAACAGTTAACAGATATTATTTATTATCAGTTATAGAATACGAACCTAATTTAGAAATTGTTTAAATTCAGTGGATAGAGGCTATTTTTAAAAGGTTACAGAATACGAGCTAAATGTGCATTTAAAATAGCGCAACTATAGTAGATTCATCAACCAAATATAAACTTGTATATTGTAAAAACAAATAGTACCAACTTAATATATTCAAAAACACTAGATATACATTCCTTTAGGGATTTTAATTTTGTTAAGTTCCCGTTAATTTGATCTTCTATTGTTCTATTTTCTATATAAACAAATATCATTTAGAAATACAATCAATACAATAATTAGAGATAATTTCCAATAACTTACAGAATACGATCTTTTTCAATGTTTATATACAGGATTATTACTTAGAATCGTAGATTAATTCATATTTATGTCAAATTGAGTAAAATATGAATCAATCAACGACCTATATAATCAATTTGTAGCCAACTATGGGACATTTTATACAGGGTGTACAATTGTGATTTTATCACATAGTTGGCCATGCCTTGATTACATAATAATCTTAGGTTACTTTGATTGTATTTTAATTGAAATATATTAAATTTTGTAAAGTATGAAATAAGTTACGACTCTATTTGATCAAAAACATGGCCAACTGTTAGATGAAATATTGATGTACACTCTGTAGAAAAACAATTTTAACTATGAACAATTGAAGAAATTCACGTAATTCGGAAAATACTTTCAAATTTGTTCTATTAATTATACGGCATTTCTCTTAATTAGCATATTGTTAATTATCACTATAATTATCATTATTATTATTATTATTACTATTATTTATCTTATCCATATATTTTAAGTGTACTATAATTTAATGGCGCCATTGTTTTGATATACAATTAAAATGTCATTTTATTTATTAATTCAACAACAAGTTTATATAATACAAAATAATAATAATAATGATAATTATCAGTAATTGATGGTAATATTTTTTCTGTTTTTTATACAGAGTGTACAATGATTTTTCAACTTTAATTGGCTATGAATTTAATATATAATGTCATAGCTTTATTCATATTTGAAAAAATTTGACATTTATTATTGTTTTCAAGCTACGAACTACGTTGTAAAAAAGCATAGCCAACTTTGAGCCAAAATATCATTGTATAAAATAACCTCTTTGTTGGCTGTGAATTTAATAGATTGTGTCGTAGATTACTTCATATTCCATAAAATTTGACATTTGTTAATCTAGAATATTTGTCAGAAGTTCGAACTAAGCTACGACATTGTAATAAAAACATAGCCAACTATGAAATGGAAAATCATTGTACACTCTGTATAAAAAATAAATGACATTTTTCAAGAGAAATAATAATAATAGTAATAGTAATAATAATAGTAATAATAATGATTCTTAATCATGACTAATGTTAAGTCAGTAAGTAAGTAAGTAAGTAGTTGAAAACAAACAAGCAATAATTATTATTAAATGAGAATAAATAATAAAAAACAATAATAATAATAGACAATAGATGGATAGATAGATAGATGGATAATTAGATAGATAGAGATAGAGATAGGTTGGTATCATTGAAAGAATGCCATTACAATACGATGCAATTAAACACAAATTTCCTCTATCTATCTCTTTCTTTACTATTCTTCTTCTTCTTCTTCTTCTTCTTCTTCTTCTTATTATTATTATTATTATTATTATTTATTATCATTATTATCATTATTATTATTATTGTTATATTAATAATTTGTTGAAAGTATTGAACTACCGAAAAAAAGGCCGATCATTAAATTTTTTATTACCTCAATGGTCAGTTTAATTAGACAAAGATAGATGTGCAATAGAAATAATAATTAAAGACCATCTGTATAGATTGCAGTTAGAAAGCTTTTAAAATTATTGAAAATAAACTAAAACTATTAATTTTATAGTTTAATAATTAATAAACAAACATACGTCTTGTTTTCATTATTATTACTATTATTTTATTAATAATTTAAAGATAAAGAGAGAGATAGAGTACATTGACCGTCTATTCTATTATCATTAATACAAACAACAATAATAATAAATATTTGGTTAGTAAGTGTATAACCTCAAAATTGATTAGAGGTTATAAATGGCTGCCGTAATAGAGTGGAATATACGATAAGAGAGAGGTTATGTACATATATGCACATACAAATGACAATCATTCATAGTTTACTCGATTTTTTCCGTTATATTTGCTTGTATGATTGCTTTATTGATAATATACAGTGTTGGTGTATTATCTACAATCATATAAAAGAGGATAGATATATGTTTATATTGATAGAGAAAGAGATGTTTGTATAAAATAGAAATAAAATTGGTAGTTCTTAAATTTAATGACAATATACAGAATTGGCGATTGTAAACAAAATAGGGACAGATAGAGATGGAAATAGATGAATAAATAGATAGATAGTGATAGGTAATTTATAGAGGAAGAGAGTTGGAGAGAAAGACGTGAAATCTATTTTTTGTTATTCATTATTATTTGTTTCTAGTTCCAATTGCCAGCTAGTTATACTTTTTGTTTCTAATTCACATTGCCAATCGTATATATTGACGAAACGCTATCAAATTTGGTGGTAATCGTACAAAAAGTGGAAATAAAGGGAAAGAATTTCGTATGTTTTTAGTTCGTTTTGCCAACTGTGTATATCAATCGAATGCCATCTATTGTAACTCGATTCAATTACACCTGGTGTGACGTTTTTCTCAATTGTTTTTCTATAACGAAATTTTTCCAATATTGTCGTTGTTTTTTTTGCATAAAATTGCATTTCCGTATTTGTCTAATTTCGTTGTTTTTTTTTTTTTTTTTTTATAATTCTGCTGACTTAAAAGAAATTGGAAAAATTAATTCAAATCGTACATAAAAGTGGGAGAATAGCAAAGAAAATAGATGATGAGTTCAGCAAGGTCTTAGTTGGCGCGGTCGGTCATCGATTTTTTCTGTTGTTTCGTTACGTTTTTGTTTTATTTCTATTATTTTTTTTTGTTTTTTTCTTTTGTTTTAATATGATATATCGATGTATATATCTTTGTCTAATGTATTATATTTTGCCTGGGTAGAATTTTGAGAATTTAGGCCATTTGATATATTAAATTTATATTTTTGTTATTATTATTATTATTATTATTATTATTATTGTAACTGTGGTAGTTTAATGTGAAAATTTACAAATCTAGTCGGTGCAAAAATAAATGAAACTCTACCTAGCTACAGACACAGCCAACTGCGATTTAAAATACCTGTATAAATACCAATTCCATAGCCTACTATAGTTACATTGTGTACTTACAATTAGCTTAGTTTCACTTATTTGTGAATATTCTAGAAATGGTAGTGTAATTTGAAAAATCACAAATCTAGTAGGTGCAGAAATAAATGAAAATCTATAGTATGTACACGAAAAAATTGGTTATACTTTAGTCACGTAGTGTCGTAGATTGATTCATAAAATTGTATAGTACAGTATACAATAATATAACACTAATTCACCATATTTACTAACGTATGACTTAACTTGTTTCATACTCGATTACTACATTTCATACAATTGGTCATGTCTTTAGTAGACTATGGATCTGTCTACGACACAGTAATCAAAGCAAAGCCAACTATGAATTGAAGTACTTTATAAATACCATAGCCTACTATAGTTCTATTTGTACTTACAATTAGCTTAGTTTCACTTATTTGTGAACATTCTAGAAATGGTAGTTTAATCTGTAAATTTACAAATTTACTTAACATTTAATACAGTTGGCCATGTCTTTAGTAGAGTATGAACTAATCTACGACATACAGTAATCAAGGTATAGCCAACTACAATTAGAAATACTCTTGTACAGTCTGTATAAATAACAAGTCGATAAGCCTACTATTATTTTATTGTGTACTAGATTTAGTTTCACATATTTGTGAATCTACTATAGAAATGAATTTAAATTGAATTTTCTAGTATACTATGAATACCTGTGTTGTGCCTACCAAGATTCTAAAGAAACAAATGCAACAAGAAACTATAATGTCGTTGGTCTCTCTTATCTATCTATGTGGTATATCTATCTCTATCTCTGTCTATTATTATCATTATTATTACTATTATTATTGTTATTATTATCATTATTATTATTATTATTATTAAGACATGTTTGATAATGTGGTTAAGAATAGTTGAAATTCTTCTAGTTGTCTTACAAGTAAACCTTACGAAGTCGAAACTCCCGATTTTGATGATTTTTGGTATATAAGTACTTCATTCTATTCTAAGGGATGCGTGTTTTGTCATTCGTGCCCATACGCAAGTTTAAGGGAGAAAATGGGGGTTGAAGTTACCTCTGCAAAATCAGTTTTTTAGCAATATCTTTAGAACGGTTCAATATTTTTTGATAATTCAAAAACTGAAAGATAGACATTTGTGAGGCCTATAACGTGGTAGAAACCAATTGTCAATATCTTGTTGGGGGTGGAAATGACAGGCACTCATGTGCCGTTTTTTACGGTTTTTTGCTATTTTACACCCCATGGTAAAACATAGTAATACGAAATTTTTTGTAATAGTAGAAAATTACAAAATAAAAGTTACCTGTTCGAGGGTTTTTCATTATTTTCAATTGTTACCCCATAAATAATTATTAAGTGTTGTAACTTTAGGGGTGAATTTTGGCTATGTATATTATTTTTTGAAATCGTATTTACGTGGGTTTTGAAGACATTTGAAGAACCTTTCAAATGATATATGAATGAGTACCCCAAACTACCCCTTAATGAATTATGCTAATCTGACTTTATGAAAAAATATTTTATTTCTATTAGTGATTCTACTCATAGTAATTATTTTATTTACCTTATCTAGTATATAATTATCCAATTTTTTATTTTAATTACAATTTCTACCAATTAAAACCCCTTCTGAATTATGATATATAATGGCAACAAAATTTGGTAAATTGACGAAAGAACGATTTGAAGAGTGTTTTACCAAAGTGTTCATCTCAAACAGCAACACAAAATCTGTTTGGGCAGAAAGCAAAGGCTTGTATGAAATAGTCCCACTATCCACATGTGTCGAAATTATGAATTTACCAAAGGGGTCTACTGTACTTATTCAAGCTCTAGAAGTTTATGGCTTTCGCCAATAGAAGAAATTCGTTAAACAGTTCTCGAACACTGTGTTGTTGTCATGATATGATTGTAATATTCACTTAAGGGATAACATAATTAAACTACAATCAGTCCATAATCAGTTTTCTTCCCCAAGATATACAGAATTATTCAAATATGCGTGGTACCAGAGTAAATTTCTAAATGAAAGACCAGATTTTTCTATAGATTTTTCATTCAAAGCCTATTATACAAGCCGTACATGTGACGTTTGTGAATGTAACCTGCAGATGGTGCAAGCAAAATCTTTGCTTTGAACATTTCTTCCAAATCTATCATTATTGTAACAACTACCGACCACAAGCAAGTTGTTACGTATATGGAAATATGTAAAATGTAGGGAATTTCTAGAATAATTGTAAATAGAATAATAGAATATTTTTCTATAAATTTATATTATCATAATTCGGAAGGGGTTGCAATTGGTAGAAATAGTAATTAAAATAAAAAATTGGATCATTATGTAAATAATACAAACAAATAAAACAATTACTATGAGTAGAATCACTAATAGTAATAAAATATTTTTTCATAAAGTCAGATTAGCATAATTCATTAAGGGGTAATTTGGGGTACTCATTCATATATCATTTGAAAGTTTCTTCAAATAACTTCAAAACCCACATAAATACGATTTCAAAAAATAATATACATAGCCAAAATTCACCCCTAAAGTTACAACACTTAATAATTATTTATGGGGTAACAATTGAAAATAATGAAAAACCCTCGAACAGGTAACTTTTATTTTGTAATTTTCTACTATTACAAAAAATTTCGTATTACTATGTTTTACCATGGGGTGTAAAATAGCAAAAAACCGTAAAAAACGGCACATGAGTGCCTGTCATTTCCACCCCCAACAAGATATTGACAATTGGTTTCTACCACGTTATAGGCCTCACAAATGTCTATCTTTCAGTTTTTGAATCATCAAAAAATATTGAACCGTTCTAAAGATATTGCTAAAAAACTGATTTTGCAGAGGTAACTTCAACCCCCATTTTCTCCCTTAAACTTGCGTATGGGCACGAATGACAAAAACACGCATCCCTTAGAATAGAATGAAGTACTTATATACCAAAAATCATCAAAATCGGGAGTTTCGACTTCGTAAGGTTTACTTGTTAGTCCAGTTTAAGAAAAAAGAAGAATTTGAAAATTCTTTAATTTGTTTTTGAAAAATGTTCGTTTAATGGCCTAATTGAGTGATAAAATTGATGTGACAAATTCTTGGATCACTTTGTTAACGACTTTTAACATTTGCCAAAAATTGAAGAATTCCAAAAATGCCAATAAATTTCGTGTTGAAAATATTTTTATTACGGAATTTAATGGAAAAAATCGGAATTATACAGGGTGTCCTATGCGTATTTTATATTGCAGTTGGCTATGCTTTTGTTATGGTAGGTTCATAGTGTCGTAGCTTGGTTCATGCTTTACTAGATTTTCAAGTGTCCGAACTAAGCTACAATAATATTACGTCATAGTTAGAAATATGGCCAACTACGAGATGAAATACAGTACTTATCAGGGGCACTGGGAAATTAAAACACTCCCTAGATTCTGTTTTCGTTCGAAATTTATCAAATAACAATAAGAGTGCTATGCTTTCTTTCTTTCTTTCTTTTTTTCTTTCTTTCTTTCTTTCTTTCTTTCTTTCTTTCTTTCTTTCTTTCTTTCTTTGTTTCTTTCTTTCTTTATTTCTTTATTTCTTTCTTTCTTTCTTTCTTTCTTTCTTTCTTTCTTTCTTTCTTTCTTTCTTTCTTTCTTTCTCTTTTATCTTTTTTATCTCTTTCTTTCTTTCTTTTCTCTCACTCTCGCTTTCTTTCTCTTTTATCTTTTCTATCTCTTTCTTTCTCTCTTCTTATCATTTTATCTCTGTCTTTCTTTCTCTGTTTCTCTGTTTCTTTCTTTCTATCTCCCTCTCTTCCTATTATTTTTTCTCTCTCCCTCTCTCTTTCTTCCTATCTTTCTGTCTCTCTTCCTTTCTTTCTCTCTGTCTTTATTTCTCTCTCTCATTCTTTCTTTCTGTTTTTTCTTTTTTCTACTTCATTAATTGCTTTTCCCTTCTTTCATAATAATTTGTTGCTTTCGTTTTCGGTTCTACCTTCATCCCTCCCTTTCTTCTTTTATTTGTTTCTCCGTTTTTTTATTTCTTCTCTTCTCCTTCTTTCCTTTTTTTTCTTTGTTCTTTTGTTTGCTTCTTCCTTTCTTCTCTTTTTCCAACATTCCTGCCTTTCTCACTTTCTTTCATTGTTTTTCTCTTTGTCATCCATCTTTCTCTTTTACTGATGCATTTTTCTTACTTTATTTCTTCATTGCCTCTTCTTTCTATTTTTAGTTCTATCTTCTCTTCTGCATTTTTTTCTTACTCATTATTCGTGTTTCTCTCTCTCTCTCTCTCTCTGTTATCTATCTTTTTTTTCTTCCTTTATTTTCTTCTTTTTTCCCTTCTTTCTTTATATTTTCTTCTCTTCTTCATTTGTAAGTATTTTAATCTCTTTATCCTGTTGTTTTATTGTTCCTTTCTTCCTTTTTCCTTTTTTTTTGTATTTTCTATTTCTTTCTCGCCAGTCTCTTTTGTGTTATTTCTTACTATCCTCTTTTTCTCTTCAATCTTTGTTGCCTTCTTCCTCTTGTCTCCTTTTGTCCTCTCTTGTCTTTCTTTTTTATATTTCTTCTTTCTAATTATGCTTTCTGTCTTTCTTTTTCTCCTTCTACACTTATTTTTTTACTCTTTTTATTCTTCTACTGCATTTCTTCCTTACTCTACTATTTTTTTCCTCTCTTCTATTTTCTTTTGTTGTCAATCTCTTTCTTCAGTCTTTCTTAATTTTCTATCATTTTCCTTTCTTCCTTTCTTATTTGTCCCTTGTTCTTCATTGTTTTCAGTTTTGTCCTTTTACATCGCTTCCTCGAGCCACCACTGTTCTGTTTTGAAACAATCGAAAAACTTTGACTTATTGATAACACTTAAAATTAAGTGATCATCCACTTTTCAGGAGTATCTAAGTAAGTACTTACTCAAAATTTGAAAGCTTTTCGAAAAAAAAAAACGAAATTCTATTAAGATGCCAATTTCGAAGTGCATTTTGCAAATATTTTATTGTCTATTTTTCGACTTTGATAAGCTTCCAACGAATTGTTTTTGCAACGATAAGATCGGCGCCGACCCAGAAACAACAACACAGTTCAAAAATAAAATTCGTCTAAAAGAGTACACCGAATTTTGAGCTTAGACTTTTCTTGGCACATCTCCCCACCCCGACCCCATCACTCACCGTACTAACAGGAAACTAAATCTGGGAAAAAAATCGAAATAGAAAGAGATAGAGGGTACTTAAAATAACTTCCTTTAATTAATCAAACAATTTCGGAAATAAATTTCAAACTACAGATAGTAATAAAAACAAACGGCGATCGTTTAATAATTTATTCGAGGAACAGAAAAAAAAACAGGCCACATGTGAAAAAACAAAACAATATACGCTTTGTTCAAAAATCCATCAAGTTGCTTGGTTTTCTTCAATTTTATCGTTTTGTTTCTTTTTGACAGCTGTCATTTGTTTATCGATTGTCCTCAAACAATAACAAGTGACCGCCCCTCTAGCCGCCATTAATAACCAATATTTCCTTGAATTCCCCCGAACCTGTCTAACTGTCTGTCTCGTCTGTGTTTATAAAATTGGAATTTCATTGAATAACTGTCAAGTTCGATGAAATACAATCCGATTTATCGTTTTTTTATTATTTCTACAAAAAAAAATAATTCCTCCCTATTAGTTGAGGTTATGTTGTTGTCGCGTCCAATAACCTCCCCTCAAGTGGCCATTAAAACGAATTAATTGTTTATTTCATGACCAACTTTGATTTTGTGTGTGTTAGTTGAAAACTTATTTTCAACCACACATACACTAACACAAACATAATAATATATTTATGAATTTTATTACCAACTGAACAACAAATAAAACCTATAAATATAATTTTACAGTTGCCAATAAGCATCTGGTGTATTTCATAAATATTAACATTCGATTTTTTTTTTTTTTGTTTTTGGTATTTTAAATTTAAATTATCGAAAAAATCAAAGTAATCATCGGATCGAATTCAAGGCGAACAAATGAATGAATACGCTCCATTCATTTGTTTAATTTTAACAAAATTGAACAAAATAATGTGCGTAATAATGTGGGGCGGGGAGAGGAGGGTAATTACCGTCATAAAATTGATAAATTTGCGATAATCCACCAATAATAAAGTCAATAGGTTAATAGTCGGGGGGCAAGGGGATTAATTCGGCTTTTGTTATCGCAAATATGGCGCCAATATTCTAAAATTTTTACAATAATCAAATCGTCTTGAAAACAAATGAAATTTTCTAAAAAAAAAAATGGCAACCTGAACCTAACCTAACTTCTTGGAAAATGGCCGAATCAGTAGTTGAATCATGTGCGTTTACGCTTAGTTCGCGCATACTCTGATCTATGTTTCGAATTTTAATTAAACAAGCGAAAAACAAATGATTTTGTACTCATGACACGACCGTTTTAATAAGGAATTCTATAAAAAAAAAACAACCACGTGGGAATTTAATAAATCATCATCATCATCATCAATTGTGTAATATCAATGTAGAAATAATCGACGATTATCTCACATTTTAATCGAAAGATTCTAATCTCGATCGATTTTAATATTAGGACACGTCAGGGGTTACGGGGGGGTGTTATTCAATCGCTAATTGGATTTATAGTGGTACTCTATAACTCGCCTAAAAAAAGTACCAACCATCAACCGGATAGGTTAGGATTTTCTAACCTAAAAACGAAAGTATTACGATAGGTCATGTATAAATTATCTATAGTAGGCGTGACGAAACAAATCGCACGATTGTTGTTTGTTTTATTTATAGATAACTTGATAGTTATAAAAAAATATAAGTGCGGTTATGTTCAAAAATTGTTAAATAAATCCACCCAGATGGCGCTACAATCGAATCATTATGTAAGGGAAATATTTAAATTTTCGTCTGTCTGTTTGTATAATTGGGAAGAATAATTAGATCCAGACGGCTTGACCTCAATTACTTTTCGTCTTTTGTTTAAAACAAATTAAAAAAAAATAATATAAAACAAAAACATACACCCAGACGTCTAGATTATAATACGACCTAATTTCGTTGCAAAATTGCTTGTAATTTAAGGAAATTAACAAACAAATCCACCTACTTGATTGTCAATTTTTCGAGTCAATTATTTTATTAATCAAATAGGCGCGTCTATACTATTAAAAAAATTGAATAAATCAAATAAAATCGCAATAGGCCGTGGATTGTCTATTGTTTTAAATGGGTAATTCGATTTTGTTGTTGTTGTTGTTGTTAGGGGGAAAATGGCCAACTATGATTTTATCGGTAGTTCTATTTTTAAAAATTGTTACATTTGAACTATTTTCGAGCGACAAGGTCATAACCTATCAAAATTTTCAATAATTATAAATATTTAAAAAAATTTCTATAGCGGGTCATAATTTTTATATTACATTAAAATAACCTAATTTTTTTTATTTACAGTTTAGCCAACTGTTAAAGTGTTAACATCACTATAAATTTATCAAAAAAAAAAAATAACACTATTTCATAACCTTTCTAATATTTATTTTAATCTTATATTTATATGTTTATTTTGAAAGTTGTTAAGTTGGTAGGTGACAAATAAATGAGGATTATAATAAATGATAATTTACTATTAGTAGGTCAGTAATTAAAAAAACAAATGAGAAATTTAGTAATTTTGTTATTCTTCAGTTGGTATACCTGTAAAATCAGTTTCCATACCGATAACTTGCTGCTATTATAAAATTGAATTTAGTTACTTTTCTATTTTTGAAGTTGGTAATTATGTTAAAAATCAAGCAGGCAATGATCATAAATGATTGTAGTAATAAACAGTAATTTATATAACCATTAATTTTGATTTAGTGTTTTTTTTTAACCTATTAGTAAGTTTAATCTTTTTAAAGTTGGTATTATTGCTATCCATATTTTCATAGATATTAATGTAGATTTAGTAATTTTTGAATTTTCAAGTTGGTAATAATTTTAAATAATTTAATGGTGTATAACAATAATTCGTTTCGTAGTTGGCTTTATTCTTTTTTAATTGAAAAATAACAAATTTAGTTACATATGAAATAAACAAATGATAATCAAACAAGTGAAAAATTTTGTTTCAATTGGTAGACTTGTAAAAGTAAATAAATTTTCCTATGGTAACTTGATGCTGGTACTATAAAATTAAATTTAGTAATTTTTCTATTTTCAAAATTGGCAATACTGGTAATTCTAAATTTAACTATTAAAAAAAAACAAGCAAGCAACGAGCATAATAAATGATTATTGTAATAAACCATAATTTATATAACCATTAATTTTGATTTAGAGTTTTTTTTTTTAAGTTGGCAATAGTAATCGAAATGTCAGTACTATTTGATTCTAACCTATTATTAATTTTGAGATTTCTAAAATTGGTATTATTTTAAATTATTATCAATATCAATATTAATGTAGATTTAGTAATTTTTGAATTTCTAAGTTGGTAATAATTTTAAATCCATGTTATAATAATAATTCATTTCGTAGTTGGCTTTTATTCTTTATTAATTGAAAAATAACAAATTTAGCTACATATGAAATAAACAAATGAAAAATTTTGTTTCAATTGGTACATTTGGTAAAGTAAATAAATTTCCTTATGGTAACTTGATGCTGGTATTATAAAATCAAATTTAGTAATTTTTCTATTTTCGAAGTTGGCAATATTTTAAAATTAACTATTAAAAAAAACAAGCAACGAGCATTATAAATGATTGTAGTAATAAACCGTAATTTATATAACCATTAATTTTGATTTAGTGTTTTTTAAAATTTTTAAGTTGGCAATATTAATCAGTCTCTTAATAGTATTTGATTTATACCCATTAGTAATTTTCACATATATAAAGTTGGTAGTTTGGTTATTATTTTGAAATTATTACACAGCCAACTTGATTATAATTTTCGTTGCCTATAATTTATAAAGAAATTGTTTAACCTATAAATAATTATTATAATTATAATTCGTGAGAAAATTAGAAGAGATTATTTAAATTTAGTAACCTTGATTTTTATCGGTTGGTAATTATTAATTCTTGTTATTTATTAGATTGAAATTATTCCATAGATTTAGAACGTATAGCGTAAATTGATGCAAATAATAAAATTTGACATTTAGAATAGGTTAGAATCGGATTCATAACCTTAATTACGAAAGTAATTAATTAATGTCATCAAAGAAAAAGTAACACCTACTCATTGTCAGTGTCATTAGTAATAAATCAATACAAGTAACGACCTACGTTTAAAGTCTATTTCAATAGGTATTAGGTTAGTTCTAGTAACTTTTGAATTTTTAAGTTGGTAACAGTTTTAAATTCACCATAATTTACTATAATAGAAGTAGGTTATGCTTCTTAAACAAGAACGAACTCTTGTTTAATTGACAAATGTCATATTGTAACGTATGAAACAAGCTACGACTCACTCATCAAAATCACTGCCAACTACACCCTGTATAATAGAATCATAAATAATAATGATAATGATAATAGAGGAAGAAAATAAATCAAATCCTTTTATGTAAACAAATCCGTAAAAAATCAACAATTTACACTTCTTATCAAATTAACAATATAGCAATTGTTTTTATTTATATAGAAATAAATAATCTAGTTGTCTTTGAAAAAAAAATTCAATCAATCAATCAATCAATCAATCGATTGTCATTTGTTATACAATAAGATCTACAATTTGACAATGAGACGGGCATACTATGATCCTTTTAGGAAACAAACAAAAGAAACAAAACAACTTCCTGGTCACGCGATTGTCTAGAATTAATTATTTTTATTATTACTATTATTATTATTATTGTTAATTCATTGATAAAACGTATATGGTAAGTTACCAAAATTGAATCAAGAATGACTGGATGAACAAATGAGACACGCACAAACAAAACAAAAAAAAACAAAAGATAGTAATCACAACCGTCTGTCTAAAACAACAAGGACATTTCGATTGATTTGATTGAAAACAGTTCAGATTAGGATTATTTCTAAAAATAATCGCTGACATCTTCGAATTTAATTAACAAATGAATTGAATTTTTTCGACATTCAATCCACGACAAGGACACAATTTGAGGTTATATATGGCGTCATTGACAATTACTCTTGTTAGGATTTTGAGGTTATAAATGGCGAAATTGCCGAATATTCCAACATTCACCTTTTGACACCCGTATTTGAGATTTTGAGGTTATAAATGGCGGAATATTTGTACTCACCTTTATGTTGTTGTTGTTTAATTGTAGCACCTAAAGTTAGGTTATCTTGTACGCTATTGGTTTTCCGGGGTGGTTTATGGAACGCCCATAACTTAACATCACCCAAACTGTCGTAATTATGGCAATTAGAATCAAGATGGCTATGCAAGTAAGGCCGGTTGCACAACGTTGGCGCAATTTTGAACCCATCCTATATATTAGTCTCTAATTAATTAATTTCTCTAATTAATCAATTAATTAATTATCTATTAGACACTCGGCAAATTTCCAATAAATTCAAAATTTGATCATTATAATTTTTATAATCACTAAAAATTGGCATTTTCTTCTTTATAAATTAGTGATTTTCTAATTTGCCATATTGGTAGTATTGGTAATTATTGTAGAAATCTGTAATTAAAACAATTGGAATTATTAGAATTGAATCATAGTCGGCCAAGTTCGACGACCTGTCCCGTTTTCTCTCTCTTTCACTCTCACAATATTTTCCTATTATAACCATCTATCTTTGTCTAATATTGTTAGTTTTATGGTAGTATAGTCAAGGTCATTAATATTTGCCACTTTCATCTACCAACACCGAAACAACAAATATACCTAAACAAATAGGCCACTAGAAAATAAATATTGTCCCAGACGTGTTACAGTAGACGCCCTGTATATTTACATTAATTAATTAATTAGTTAATTAGTAAATTAATTAAAAAAACAAATGAAATTTTATTGCTCGATTCTAACAAAAACCAAATCTAATAGCCACGTGTTTTTGAATTATCTCGGAAAAAAAACTACAAACATAACCTATATTTGCGTCAATTTTTTGAGGTTATAATTATATAACCTTAAAACGTGTATTAGTGTTAATCACAATAATAATAGTAAAAGTAATAATAATAAATTGTCCTAGTTACTATTTTTGAAAATCGTTTAAACTATCATTATTATTACTATTATTATTATTATTATTTTATGGGTCAATATCCGCCATTTTCACGGAAATTTCCACCGTATTTTTAGTTATTTTTAGTAAATTTTGATATTATTCAATTGGTATGATTTACAATTTCCTCCCCTAGTGTTATTGTTTTGTTTCGTTGCCGAAATGGAAGGGGTTAGGGGAATTATGGTGGATGCGCGGTCGATTTTCAATTGTCACCGCCGCCGACTCGATTATTTTCAAATTAACTAATTTTGGAAATAAATTAGCAAGAGTGAGATAGAGATAGAGAACCTTGACAAGGTCGTCTCTATGCTTATATTGTCTGTCCGTCTGTCTCTATACAAATATCGCTATCTCTTAGAAAAAACAAAAAAAAATATTTAACCACCTACTAGATTAAATTAATTATTTGATAGAATATACAGGGTGTATTGGCGAATTTTCAAAAATTTAATCGATTAATTATCGAGTAGTCTATGATTTATTGTATGAATTAAAGTAAATTTTCGAATCAAATTACAAATGAAATCGTTCATTTATTTCGAATTTTGTTGGCGATAAAATTTCAATAAACATCAATTATACTATGACTTTATGGTTTATAGGTGGCTTGATTTCTTTATTTTTTTTTTTTTTGTTAATTTGTTCAAAGGTATCTAGATTTTATTATTGTTCAAAGGCGGCTAGATTTATTATTATTTTTTTAATGAAATATTCATTTGTTTGAAAATTGGAAGACTTACTGGTGGCTAGATTTCCGATTATAGATATAAATTGCACAGATCACTAGATTCGGGGGTTGATATTCACTTGTTTTTATCGTAGGCCACGTTGTTTTCGATGATTTTTAAAAAATTAAAATAAAATACGACACTCGGGCACACACATACACACACTCAAGCGCACACACGTCGTTCAACGTTCGACCGTTCCGTTTAAACTGAGCGCAAAGTTAGTTGACCATCAGCTTTTATTTAAAATAAAATTATATAGTTGTGTGTATATGTGTGTGTGTGAGTGTACGTGTATGTGTAGCTTTACTATGTGTGGATGGAGTTGTTTTTTTTTTGAAGGTTTTTTTTGTTTGGGAGCCTTCTTGATGAGTTTTGCGAAATTTTTCCGGGTGCTATTCACCAAATTAAAAATCAATTTTGAAACGAAGAAAGCCTTGAAATTAACGATTTTTTTTCTATCGAGTTGATATTAAAAATCAATTAACCTTATAGAATTAATTTTAATTGTGGCAAATTTTCGGAAACACCCCGTATAAATATAATTTAATTCTGTATGTCTACCGGGATGAATCATCTTCAAATGTACACTATCGAATTACACGGTCTGATGTCGTTACAACACTCGCTAATAGATGGCAGTATTGAATTCAATTGTTATACAGGGTGTATAATTTTTATAGGTGGTATTTACAAAGAAATCAATTTTAAAACTGATAAAGCCTTCAAATAAACGAATAACAATCGTTATTTTTTTGATCGATTTAATATTAAAAATCAATTAACCTCAAAGGGGTCAGTTTTTTTGAAACACCCTGTATAATGGTTTAATTCTAGACGTCTACCGGGATGAATCATCTTCAAATGTTTATCTATCGAATTACACCGTCTGACGTCATCGGGGCGTATCGTTACAATACTCGCTAATAGATGGCGGTGTTAATTTTTTATACAAGGTGTACGATTATAGTTGGTCTTGGTTAATTAGAGGCGCAGCCTACTTGATACTTTACAACATTTAATATTTTTCAGTGGAAAACAATTGAACTAAAGGCACAGCCAACTATGAAATTGTTATAAAATTCACTAATAGATGGCGGTGTTAATTTTTTTTATATAGGCTGTACAATTGGAGTCGGTCATGGTTATGTAGTGTCATAGCCTACTCAATATTTTACATTTGATATTTTTCAATGGAAAACAATCGTTAATTAAAGATACAGCCAACTATGAAATTGTTATAAAAATCACTAATAGATGGCGGTTTCGATTTTGTTTCTCTTAATACAAGGAGTATTAAGGTTACGTAGCCTACTTGATAACATTTGATAATTTTCAATGAAAAACAATCGAATCAAATTACATAAACAAAGACATAGCCAACTATAGAATTGTTGCAAAACTCACTCAGATGGCGGTTTTAATTTCGTCTTTTTTTAAATACAAGGTGTACAATTCGCTATGATATACAGCCTACTTGATACCCAATCAAAGACACAGTCAACTACAAAATTGTTACAAGACTCACTAATAGATGGCGCTGTCAAATTCTATTTTTTTTATACAGGATGTGCAATCATAGGTTACGTAGAATTTTAGCCTACTTAATACTTTACAATATTTGCTAATTTTTAATGAAAAACAATCGAATCAAATTACATAAAACAAAGACATAGCCAACTATAGAATTATTACAAAACTCACTAATAGATGGCGGTGTTGATTTCATTATTTATGCAGAGTGTATAATTGGTTAAATAGTCAAAGCCTACTCTATATCTTACATTTGATATTTTTCTACAGAAAACAATTGAGCCAAATTACGTAATCAAAGATATAGCCAACTACGAAATTAAATTACTGTATGTTCATACTATATCTAAAATAGTAGGCTATGACTTTGGTAAATAGAGTCGTAGCTTGTTTCATATCTCACCAAATTTGATGTCTGTTAATATTCTTATAAAATTTCCGAATAAAGCTACGACACTCCTCCAATTATGACATGAACTACAATGTAATTTTGGTGGGTATTTTATGTGGTATGATTAACCGTATATTTTCGTGAAAAAAAAATTTGATGATTTATCCATTTGAATCTATTTAAAGTACAGTGAAACTTCCCTGTGACGCAAACTGTTTATTTTTTTAAGAAAAGCTCAAGTTCAAATATTTAGAAAAAAAAAACGATTTAATTTTAACCCCAATGTAAGCAAAATTGTAACAAGTAGGTATTAGATGGTGTATTATTGGTTGCAGTATAATTAGGCGTATTTTTAGGCGAACTCATTAAAATCGTGGGTTCGAATCTCAATGATTACAAAATAATTTTTTTGCGAAAATAACGAAATTGTTTGATAAATTTCGAAATTTATTGAATTTTATTGAGATTTGGATAGAAATGTTGAGTTTAGTTTAATAAAATTACTTAAATTCTCCATTTTGCAAATATTAATAAAATACAGGACTGGCATTTGAATTGGAAACATACACAAATATGTTACAACTTTATTCTCTATATTTCTTTCACTTAAGTTTAATAATTGATTAGTGAACTAGATTAAGAATTAAAATCCAGTGTTTCTAGTTCTATTCGCCAATACTGTAGATTTTAAATAAATTTTATAAATTTTAACAATTTACGCAATTTAAAAATTTCCTTAATTTGATCTTCTATCTCTATCTTTATTGAATTATTTACATAATTTTGATAACATTGTTTAAGTTAACATCATTTATTTGTTATTCTAATGTTTTTTTTTAATAATCATTAAAACAAATGATAGTTAATAACTTTGCTTAGTTGACTATGAATTTGGGTTTACAGGATGTCCAACTATATAGTTCATTACGTATTTCTTAACTCAATTCGGATAGTCGACATTAACAAAAGTATGAACCAATCTGCGACACTACAAAAACCGATTGTTAATGCTTTTTTGACGCAAAGCCTGCTTGATTTTTAGCACTATTTTTTGTAAAATCTAGCAACTTTGGTGTTGTTTAATTAAATGGGATGACTTGTATAAAAAACGATTTTTTATCCAAATTAACTTTCACTATTTTATTGGTTTTCAACAATTTTGTAATATTTTATTGACTTATTACTATTCTAATATAAATTTTAAGTTTCATAATGAGTTTCAAGAAAAAATCAATTTTGTTTTTTTAAAGTTACTGAAATTTGGGGATTTTACTTTTGGTAAATTGGTAATATTGGTAATTAATCTAGTAATAAGTGGCCATTGGAAATTTGTATAAAGCGGCAAATTTAAATAAACAATAAATCGGTATATTACACAAAAAACATCATTAAAACAAAATTCATTAAAAATAAAGAAAACATAAAATTTGAGGTTATATTTTTCATCTGGAAACAGATGATTATGATTAAATTTACTAGTGATACCAATATAAGGGCACAAATTTTACCGTATTGTTCTTTATAAAAGTTACTAGATCTTGGGACTATAAAGTTGGCAACTAATTCAAAACTTATACTCTATTTTATTGTTTTAAAAGGGACAAACTGTATAAAAATTCAATTGTAACATTAGGGACTTTATTTCTAGAAAATTGGCAATATTTCACCGTAATTAACCTAAATTTAGGGAGTTTTCTTGTAATTTTTTTGCTATTATTAGAAGGGATAACGTGTATAAAAATTCAATTATTACAATATATTGACGGATTTATCGAAAAATATCAAAATTTCTTATATTTATTATCGTTGTAAATATTTAATCGATTTCTTATCGAAAATTACAAATTTAAATTATTTTAAAAATAAATTACCACATTTTAATAACATCCTGTATAATCAAAGTTTAGTGTTTTTATTTCCGTCAAGTTGCACTACATGATGTAAACCAAACAACTAAACATAGCCGTCTTTACAAAATTCCAATTGAATTCCGACATAAATTAAATAAATTTTCTTTAATTAATAAAATTTACGTAATTTTGATTATAATTAAATTATTTATTCTAATTAAATAACAAAAAATTTGGTTTATATTAATTAAAATAGGTAACAACTCTTCTAATAATCCTGGTATAATTGTGACATTTTAGTAATTTTAATATCGTCAAGTTGGTTACAATTCCAATTGTACCTAGATTAACTAAATCTAGCTCTTTATTAAATTTGTTTAAATTTAAATTAAATCTAATAATTTATTTAAATAATCTCAATAAATATTAAATTAATTTTATTTGTATTACAAATAATTATAACAATTGAATAAATATAACTAACCTACTTGATAATTATTATTAATTAAATAAATTAGAGAGCTACAAATAGTTGATTAGCTAATAAAGGTCACGTGATTTCCTCGATTTCAGTTAATATATAAATTGGTGGTTAAGAAAATTCAACAATACCGGTCTTTGTCAACCCAAAAATTCGGTGGTGTGCGCTATTTAATTCCAATAGGGTAAGTTATTATTTAAAAAAATGATTGGTTAGGGTGTGAAAAAATTAGGTTATGTTGAGAAACAATTGATCATAGATGACTTGATTTTGTGTTGTTTCAGACATTTGTGCGAATTCACTGAAATTCCAACTGAAAAAAATGGCTGTAAATACTGTATTGTTCGATTTTACAGTTGATATAAGTACGATAAAGAACGAACAACAAACATCGATGATATCGACGAATATCGAGCTGGTTTTGAAGGATTATTTCAAAAATTTGAAATTATTAACAACATTACCGTTGGAGAATCGCGATTTAATTAAAATTTATAATGTCGATGGTAATATTATTATAACATATCGTTTATATCATACAAACGGTTTAATTACGTTGAATATCGAATATGTGAAGAATGAGAATTATAATATGCTCAATTTTGAGGTAATTTCAACAATTTTATTACCATTAATTGATAATAATTGATAATAACGAGTATAGCGGTTTTTCAATTCGCAGTTGGCTATGCTTTTTGTTATAAACAACCGTCGACTTGATTTTCCGTTAAATTTGATCGTCAAATGTCTGATGGTATAGCCAATCACGAGATGGCTATTTTTTGTTATAAATACCCGTAGACTACTTGATTTTCCATTAGATTTGACAAATGTCAATATCTGATGGCATAGCCAACTATTTGTACAAGTACAATGCTTTTTTAAATCACAGTAGGCTGTTTTTATTAACGTAGCCCGGTAACTTGATTCGGATAAAAATTTTGAAATTAGTCAAGTATAATTCAAGTTACGACCTACGAAATCGAAGTACAACCAACTATGAGGTGAAATACCATTGTACACCCTGTATTTAAATATTTGGTGTAACAATTTAGAAAATATACGAGGTGTGTTCAAAATTAACAACAAAATTGGTGGATTGAGGGTAGAAAATTTACAATTTGGGGATATTTGGTGGAAATATAATCGAAATTGGGGTTGTACAGTAGATATAAATTCAAAAATTGGTAGTAGGGGTTGTAATTATAATTTAAGGGTTCTATTTTTGAATTTATACAAATTTGGTGAAAATCGACAAAAACAATGATAATAAAGGGGTTGAAGATAACACTTGTGGTGAATTTTATGGTAAAATACCCTTATAGTACGTAGAAATCTGCTTAAAGGATTGAAATCGTGGTAAGAAAACCAAATTTCAATTATATTTTTGTTTAAGTAAGAGTGGCATAGGGGATGAAATTATCAATCTATTGATTGGGGTAAATTTTTAATATTACAATTAAAATTAGTTTCTATAAAAAAATCCCTTAAGAATTGTCTCAAAAATTGATTAAAAGGGTAGTAAAAGGGGTTGAAATTTATTAATCACAAAGCAAAATTATATTTTGTGATAATACTCAAGAATAGGGTAAACAATCATAATAAGGGTAGTAAAATATGTAGAAATCAATTTTAAAGTTGAAAATAAGAAATGGTAATTTGGGGGTTGAAATTGGGGAAAACTGATCAATTTTTCTAACATAGATTTATCGAAATGAATTTTTTTAGCGATGGTGAAAATAATAGAAATTAACCCCACAATTTGAAAATAACAAAAATTTGTCATTTATTTGGGGGTGAATTGATTAATTTTCAACCTATTTTCATGAGAATTAGGGGTTGTAAAACTTGAATCAATTGTCGTAATTCGATAATTATTGGACAATTTAAAGGTTGAAAATCAACCCCATCAGATTTATTTTGAATATTCTTTGAAATTTTTAAGGGTAGTAGCGAATGGGGTTGAAAACAATAAATTTTGAACATACTTTGTTAATTTTCGTTACCTCATATAACACGAATTGAATCGTGTATTATTCAAACTATACGATCAGTATAAGTTGGCCATGTCTTTATTACATAAATCGTAGCTTAGTTCATACTTTATTTAGTATTTATTTGTGTATTTTTTAATGAATTAACAATCAGATGAACCAAGCTACGACTTTTCTACAATTTTCTAAAGTATCGTAGCTTTGTTCATACTTCAATTTGACATCTATTCAAACAACTGAATGAAGCTACGACACTAAATTAGAAAAACAAGGCCAACTATCAGAATTAATTGAAAATAAACGAATCAAATCGTATTGTTCAAGTTGGCTATGTCTTTATTATATTAATCGTAGCTAAATTCATACACTTATCGGTGTATTTTTGAATAAATCAACAAACAGATGAACTAATCTACGACCTTATGTAACAACAAAACGTACAGTACACGATTCTATTAGAATTTCCGACAGTTGGCTATGATTTTCATATATGGTGTCGTAGCTTTGTCCATATTTAACCAAATTTGACAGCTGTTCAAATGTTTGAATAAAACTACGATATTAAATTTGAAATTCATAGCCAACTGTTGGAATTAATTGAAAATAAACGAATTAAATCGAGTATTGTTCAAACTGTATGATAAATATAAGTTGGCTATGACTTTAGTACATAAATCGTAGCTTAGTTCATACTTTACTAGATTCAACAATTATTAGTGTTATTTTGAATAAATCAACAGGCAGATGAAACTAGCTACGACTCTATTTAAGCCAATACACGATTCAATTCAAATTATTTACAGTTGGCCATGCTTTTTGCAATATGGCGTAGTTTGACATTTGTTCTAATATCAGAACAAAGCTACGACATTATTATAATAAAACCATGGCCAACTATTTGAATTAATTGAAAAATTAAATAAATAAATGATATTCTAGCATTTGAAACAATTGGAACAACATCTACAACGTACATTAAATTGTACACGTTCGAAAATTTTGCCACCATTAAAACGTGGCAATCGTATCGATCGTTATTTAATGAGTTCAGGTTTGATCAAAAATTTCCACTTTAAAAAAACAATTGCATGTTTTATTTTATCTCTTATCAATTGCATGTTATAATTGCTTTATTTTACTTTAATTTTCTCCATTTTCTTTTATAGAATTCGCGTAAATTAGAACGCTATTTACTTAATCGTCTTGATAAAGTTGTTGTAAAGAGTCAAACTATTGTACCGATAAAACGTGGCAACTATGCATTGTATTTAACAACATCAGGTTTGCATGTTTTTGTTTTTTGTATATATTGGGTTATTTCGAATTGTAGTAGGCTATGCTTTATGTTATCGTTGTGTCGTAGCTTAATTCGGACAATCAAGTGTGCCATGCTAATTTACAGTTGGCTATGCTTTAATAACGGTGTGTCGTAGATTATTACTAAATTTGACATTTGTTGGTGGATTTTTACAATTTTGCGTTCATGTCTTTATTATATAGTTGTAAAATGACAAGAAGGTTATCCAACATAATTTTCAAAAATCACTAACAATTGATAATCTTCAAAAAAAAAAAAACCGGAGATATACTCGATTCATTCATTAAATATAAGATTTTATTTCGAAAAAATCTGATTGGTTCTAATAGAAAGGCGCAAAATTTGAAAATAACCAATAACCTAACAATTAAAATCAAAACAATTGCTATAAAGACGCCAAATTTTAAAACAACCAATCATCTAGGAGTAGAAACAACCAACGGTCATTTGATAATTCAATTTCAAGACGAACTAAGTATAGATAAAGTTATTATAAGGAGTTAAATTCGTTTAAAGTTAGGGACTTTGATTCCGTCATGTTCTCATCAAACTTCCATTAATTGAGTGAATTTAGTAAAATATGTTGGTATAGTTGTTAATACCAACTTAAAACATCAGTCTGTCTCTTTTTCTCGTTAATTACTAGCGAAACTTTAAATATTATCAAATTGGACAGCCTTCTAAAATATAATTTTAGAAATTTTATAACAGAAACGTAACTTTAGTTTATAACAGTATATTTTAATAGTTAGTGTAATTTATTGTTTTAAAGTTGGTAATAACAGTTGTCAATTATAATACTAAATTCACCAATTTAATACGTTTCGGGTCTAGTAATTTTATTTATACTCAGTTGGTATTGCATTGAAATAATCACGTGACCATAACAATTACTTCTAAATAATTGGTAGTTTTAAAATTTGGCGCCTTTGTAAAGACATATTGTTAGATTATTGGTTATTTTCAAATTTTGCGCCTTTATATTAGAATCAATAAGATTATTAGATTGTATTACTAGAATAATAATTTTTTTTAAAACAAAGATCAAGTAGCTTGGTTAACAATTCAAATATAAATTGAATTTGTAGTTGTCATGACAACGCAATAAAATTCCCCAAATTTCCAACCAACTGGAATAAATATCAAATTCAGTAGAGTATGAAACAATCAACGACACTACGTCTATAATTGAAATTTGTATAGAAAAAAGGTTGCTTCTATTGTTTACTAATTATCTAAATCTTTATCTATTATTTAATCTAATTTGTTTCTAAATATTTTCTAAAGATGATCGTCTATTGGAATACGATATAGATGAGGTTATATTTGAAGAACATACACCATATCAATATGTACAAATTTTACACAGTATCAGTTGTGGAAATATGTTGGTACTTGATGGTTATCAAAGTTTGTTAATTAATTAATTAATTAATTTGATATTACAATTAATTTAATTTTTGTAGATTTAGCAGAATCGGATTTAATCTATACGGAAACTCTAATGAATCGTGGCAAAGAGGATTATTTAAATAAAGAAATTCTAATATTAGGTGGCGGTGATGGTGCTCTATTATACGAATTGTTAAAAGAAAAACCCAAAGAGGTTATAATGTTGGAGATTGATGAAGTTGTTATGAAGGCTTGTGCTAAATATATGCGTACAGTTTGTGGGGATGTCTTAGATAAGATGTCTGGACCTAATTATAAAGTAATTTATTTAATTTCTAATTAATTTAATTAATTAATTTGTTTGTTTTAGATTATTGTTGGTGATTGTATGAAATCAATTGATCAATATTTGAAAGAGGGACGTAAATTTGATTATATCTTTAGTGATTTAACTGATATACCATTAGAATCTGGTGTTGTACAAATTGGACAATTATGGGATTTTGTTACGAAAATTTTAAAAGTTTCATTTCGTTTATTGAAATCCGATGGAAAATTTATGACACACGTACGTTACAATAATTCACATTATGTAGAGCGTAACTTAATTCATACTACTCTATCATTATCACAAATCAAACTAACGTAGATCCTAACTTGATTCATACCGATTCTATAACAATCACAAATCAAAGTATACTACGATAGTATGCAATGCAATGAAAATCATGGCCAACTTTTGTTTTAAATAATAATTTTTTGAACAAATTTCATCGACATAGATCGTAGTTTAATTCATACAATAGTATGAGATTAATGAATAATCTCCATTATCAATAAATTTAATATTAACGATTGAAATAAGCTACGACAATACATACGTACGTTCAAATTCTAAATCAATTATAGTCTCTTTTTCGTAAGACGTAGCTTAATTCATACTATTGTAACACTATCACAAATCAAACTATACTATGATGATAAGCCAGTGTAGTGAAAATCATGGATAACTTTTTGTTTTAATTAATTTTTTTTTTAAATCAGATTTTATCCATATTTATCGTTACGTAGGTCGTAGTTTAATTCATACAATTACTAAATTTAATATTATCGTTCGAAATTAGCTACGACTTTATAGTTGGCTATGTTTTGGTTACGTAGTATCGTAGATTGTTTCATATTTTACAAAATTTGACATTTATCAAGTGTATGAACCAATCTACGACATTGTAAAAGTCAATTTCGTGGTAAATTATCGTTGTATACTCTTGTATACTCAAACATTTATTTAACCAAATTTTTAATTACGTAGAACGTAGCTTAATTCATACTATTTTACTATTATTACCACATTTAATATTAACGATTGAAACAAGCTACGACAATACATACGTACGTTCAAATTCCAATTCAATTATAGTTTCATTAACGTAGGATGTAGCTTAATTCATACTATTGTAGCATTATCACAAATCATAGCGTACTACGATAATATGCAATGCAATGAAAATCATGGCCAACTTTTTGTTCTAATTATTATTTTTTCAATTTACGACGTAAGTTGTAGATTATTTCATACTATTAACAATCTCCATTATCACTACATTTAATATCAACAATATGAAACAAGCTACGACAATATATACGTACGTTCAAATTCTAATTCTATTATAGTTTGATTTACATAAGTCGTAGCTTAATTCATATTATTGTAAAATTGTCATAAATCAAAGTATATTACGATAATATGCAATGCAATGAAAATTATGGCCAACTTTTTGTTTTAATTAATAATTTTTTGAACAAATTTCATCGACGTAGGTCGTAGTTTAATTCATACAATAATATGATATTATTATTAATAAGATTATTGATAAATAATCTTCATTATCAATAAATTTAATATTAACGATTGAGATAAGCTACGACAATACATACGTACGTTCAAATTCTAATTCAGTTATTGTTTTGGTTACGTAAGACGTAGCTTAATTCATACTATTGTTACACTATAATAAATCAAAGCATACTACGATAATATGTAATGTAATGAAATCATGGCCAACTGTTTGTTTTAATTAATTTTTTTTTAATTAGATTTTATCCATATTTACCGTAACGTAGGTCGTAGTTTAATTCATACAATTACTAAATTTAATATTATCGATCGAAATTAGCTACGACTGTATATATGTACGTATAGTTGGCTATGTCTTGGTTACGTAGTATCGTAGATTGTTTCATATTTTAAAAAAATTTAACATTTGTCAAGTGTATTTTTCAAGTGTATGAACCAATCTACGACATTGTAAAAGTCAATTTTGTGGTAAATTATCGTTGTACACCCTGTATATTCAAACATTTATTGAATCAAATTTTCAATTACGTAGAACGTAGCTTAATCCATACTACTTTACTGTCATTACCACATTTAATATTAACGATTGAAACAAGCTACGACAATATGTTCAATGACCAATTTTTGATTAAATAGAGCTTAACTTAATTCATACCATTATAAACAAATGAAAGTATGGCCGATTTTTTTGTATTACGTAGATCGTAGCTTAATTCATACTATTAATCTCTATCATTAATCATCTATTAAATCTAAAGAAACAAGCTACGATAATATATATATATATATATATATATATATATATATATATAATATATATATATATATATATATATATATATATATATAGTGTCGTAGATTGATTCATATTTTATAAAATTTGATATTTCTAAAGTGTATGAATCAATCTACGACACTATATAATCAAATTCTATTTCATGCTTTCCGTTACGTAGCGCTTAGTTTAGTTCATATCAGTTACATAGAGTGTTGCTTGATTCATACAATTCTGCTAAGATTACAAGCTTAGCTTAACTCATACGATTTTACCACCATTACAAATTAAAACAGCAATCAATCATACGTAATTAAAACCATGGCCAACTTTTTTAGTTTTATTTACGTAAATCGTAGTTTAATTCATACAATTCTACGACTATTACCATTATTACAATTAATATTGATCGAAACAAGTTACGACAATCGTTATTTATTTGTTTTATTATTTGTTTTTGAAAAATAGGTGATTGGTAGTGTGGCAAAGCAGGCATTGAAAATGTACGAAGAACAATTGAATAAATTAGAACCACCAGTTAAATTTACAACAACAAAAGCATGGGTACCATCATTTCTAGAAGAATGGATGTTCTATCAAGTTTGCTTTGATAAAAAACAATAACCACCACATTTTCACCACCACCACTATTATTATTATTATTATTATTTTAATCTATATATTGTATTTATAGATAATCGGTAGCATTTGTTTTATTTTTGTTTGTTTATTTGTCTTTTGTTTTGTTTTATTTGTTTGTAATCGAATAAAGCTGGCTATGAATCTATAACGATATGGGCTACAAATAGTTTGTTTGTAGTACAAATCGCCAATACTGTATACGAGATGTACAACACTATTTCATAGTTGGCTGTGGTTTTGGTTGAAAATCATAACTCACTTGATTTTACTATAATTTAATATTTGTAAATTTTATTATTCAAGTGTATGAATCAATCTACGACACTACAGATTGAAATAGCGTTGTACACCCGTTATTATTATAATAGTGGTATTGTATTAATGCAATATTTGTACGATTTTATGGGTAATGTTCAAAATTTCACGATTTTATTAATTTAGACAAATTTAGGGGGAATATTGCAATAATACATTGAAAATATTGTGTAGTTTTATATTTGATAGGATTTTATTTGATTGTTTGAATATTTTAAAAGAGAAATCTAATTGATAATCGAATAAATGATGGTAGAAATTTTGAATTTGCTCAAATTCCCGCCATAATCAACAGAGGTTAGGTTGTTGTAACCTTAGCCACAACCACAATTGGTGCTTGTTTTTAAATTTGAAATACGATAATTTTATGTTTTTCCACGATTATAATCGAATTTTTCGGTTTAAATTGCAATTTTATTGATAATTTTATTAAATTGTGAATTAGCGATTTTAGTGGAGGTAACCGGTTGTGGCTACGGTTCTAAAGTTTGTGACCGTAACCACACCATTTTGATTTTAAAACTAATTTGTAGCGATTCCGTTAAAATTTAAATTAATTACGTTTTTTTAGAATTAATTACGATGAAATTACAATTTTGTTTAATTTTAATTTTAATTAGATAATTTGGAATCAAGACGCTGGTTGTCGATTGTAGCGCCCCCTACATGACATCATTGCTATTTGTGGTCAAACTTGACGCTTGTTCGTACAAGAGAAGATTTTAATTTGGAATTTTCCGGTGGAAATCTTTTAAAATTAGTGGAAATCCGTGAAAATTCCGCTTTATTAAACAAATCAGGTAGATTCATTGATTGATTATTGAAATTTCGCGCAAATTCTAACCTATAAAGAACGTGTTGCCGTTCAATTGTTTCACTTTTTTTGATCCGTTACGTTGTTCTTTTTCCAGTCAAGGCCGACTTTGCCGCCTTTTTACACACAAACACACACGACAAAACCCATTGGTTGGATTACTTGATTTATTGAAATTAACGAAAACAAGTGAGTATTGTTAATTCGTGTTAATTGAGGTGTTGTTAATTCGGGGGGCCCGATATAGAAATGGTGGACGTTGATAGTTTATCAGATGCGGAAATTCGGACGAAATTGATTGAATTCGGCTATCCAGTGATGCCAATAACGGGCACTACCCGGAATACGATGGTGAAGAAATTGAAATTACTGTTGGACAACCAGAATAAGATCAAAAAAGATGATCGCAGGTAATACGTAAAATTGAGGTTATGTGCGCGATTCTAACCCAACTTTTTCGTCCATCGGCAATCTAGATCTTTGGGTCGGTATTCGAGCGAAGATGAGAGCGATACGGATGCTGCGAGGACTGTAAAGAAACGGACGACAATCGGGGGGGCTCTATTGCACCCCCCTACCCCTCAACAACAACCAAATTGGGGGCTCGCAAAATAAATCCACCAATCACAACACCAACACCGAAAGAATCGCGTATAACTCAAGTTACGACAAGAACTGAAAAGATAATACGCAATACTAGTAATAATATTGGACGTGATGATTACGATACGGGTTCAGAATCGGATGATATTGATGATAATTATCAGGAAACAAAGAAATCATTTATGGATAATTATAGAACATCACCGAATAATAGTAATAGTAATCGTAGTATGAATCAATCACCGACACGTTTACCATCTTGTTATCTATCAGCCAGTACAGCTGCTGATAATTTGGCTGATCGTTTAAACAAAATACGATCGCGATATTCTACGAGTAATTATTGATTTTATATCGAGTGTACATGATTTACCTCAGTTGGCTGTGATTTCACTATACAGGGTGAGCCAAGTGGTTGGTCTATTTGAAGTATGAGAAATTCTAATTGATGATTTTCCACCTGAACTACACCTGGAAAATAGTTTTGTTGTCCTATCAACCCCCGGTGTATGGGGTAGTGCACCCTACTTCTTTATTTTAAATGGAATAGTATATTTTTTATTCCACATTTCGATTTAATGGTAAAAATGAAATAGATTTTGATAACATGACTAATGGTCTAGCGGTAATAGTTTTTCAGGAATTTCGTTTTTTCTGAAAATTTTGATTTTATAGTGTTTGATTGAAAAATTCATATATTTGAAGATATCGTTGCTAAATAATCCAAATTTGGAACTCGAATAGTTTAAACTATATACTTTACGCCTGATTTTACATAAATTAATTATCTTTCAGCATTTAGCCGAAATGAATTTTTCTTTCAGCCAATTTTTAAAACGCTATATCTGTCTTATTTTAAATGGAATGGTATATTTTTTTTTACACGGTTAGATAGAGAAAAAAATTCTGCATCGAATTGTATTAACATTCCCTATACCTATCGTTGATAGTTTTTTCAGCAATTTAAAATTTTCAATTTTCAGTAGTTTTCCGTTTGAAATTGGCTAGAGTCTAGTTGCCTATGACTTAAAAATTCGCCTATAAAGAAATGCATAGGAGGCTTAGCAAAATGACATTAACTGTCACATTTGAGGTTAACTATGATTATTTTCGATGTTTTTTCAGCAATTTCAGCCAATTTTACATGAAACGAAATTCCAATTAATTTTAATTTAATTATTTATCAACTTCTATGATTTTTTAATTAAAAAATATAAAAATAATTAATTTAGAGGTTAATTGTGACAAAAGATTGTTTCGCCAAGCCTACTATGTTTTAGTGTTTCGTTTCAGGTGGTAAATTATTAGAAATCGAAAATCTTGAATAACTGAAAAATTATCAAGAATAGGTATAGGGAATGCTAATATGATTCGATGCAGAATTTTTTTCTCTATCCTACCGTGTAAAGAAAAATATACCATTCCATTTAAAATAAGAAAGATATTGCGTTTTAAAAATGGGCTGAAAGAAAGTTTTATTTCGGCTAAATGCTGAAAGATAATTCATTTCTGTAAAATCAGGCGTAAAGTACATAGTTTAAACTATTTCAGTTCCAAATTTGGATTATCTATCAATGATATCTTCAAATATATGAATTTTTCAATCATACACTACAAAATCAAAATTTTCAGAAAAAGTCGAAATTCCTGAAAAACTATTAACGCTAGACTATTAGTCATGTTATCAAAGTCTACTTCATTTTTATCATAGAATCTAAATATGGAATAAAAAATATACTATTCCATTTAAAATAAGGAAGTAGGGTAGACTACCCCATACACCGGGGGTTGATAGAACAACGAAAATATTTTCTAGGGGTAGTTCAGGTGGAAAAACGGGTGCATACAAAATTTCAGAAACTTTCATCAATTAGAACTCTTTTAAACGTCTAATAGATCAACCATTTGGCTCACTGTAGTGTCGTAGCTTTGTTGAGTAAATTGTGAACCAATCTACGACATTATTTGAGGTAAATTTCATGGTACACTCGATAATTATTGTTTTTTTTTCTAGGTTATGATAAACCGTTGTATACTTCGTCGCCGAATATGGAGGATACAACTCAAGATAAAGAGAATACGCCATTTTTGAGTAATTTTACAAAAACATTATCACAATTGAAAGAGAGTCCGAGGAATTCGAGTAATTACGATTATAAAAATGATTTAATTAAAGAAGATGATAGTAATAATGTTGGTAATAGTGGTGGTGCACGGAATTATCTAAGCAGGTTATTATGTTGTTTTTAATTTTGATTATAAACCTCTCTAATGTGGGCAATTTGTGGTTAATCGTCCATAAAATGAAGGTTGTACGTTTTGAAAGGTGATCTTACAAGAAACTGTCCCTCTCCGATTTTGATAAAATTTGGTATACAGATAGAGCTTCAAAAAAATAGTCGATGCATATTTTTTTTGGCTGCCCATATTCACTTTAAAGGGGTGAAATTGCCCCTTAAAGTTAACCCCCAAAAACACATATTTAGCTATATCTCGAGAACAAAGCGAGATCGAATTCATTCAAAAAACTGAAATATTCTACACAAGCAATACTATATTTTGATCCAGCAGACAACAACCCTCCGGTTTGCGAAGGGTGAGAAATATGTGTGGGGTAGTAGTTTTCTGCCCCCTCTGGTTCACAATTTTAGAAAATTCAAGTTTTTCTCCTCGTAATCATTAACTTTATAGAAAAACTAAAGTTAGCTGTTTTGGGTTTTTTCGATTCATCCCCTAATTAAAGGGTTGCAATCCCCAATATATTATAATGTCCAATTTGAATTTTTCGTATCAGGAGACTAATCAAAAGCTAAAATTCGAAATCTTGTTTCGTTCTTGAGATATAGCTAAAAATGTGTTTTTGGGGGTTAAATTTAAGGGGCAATTTCACCCTCTTAAATTGAATATGGATAGCCAAAAAAAATATGCATCGACTATTTTTGAAGCTCTATCTGTATACCAAATTTTATCAAAATCGGAGAGGGACAGTTGTGTCCATTTCCTAGTAGTTCTAACTTTTTTGAAAATTTTGAAATTTATTGGCAAAATTCTTCAATTTTTTTGGGAAATCTGGATTATCAAAAAATTTCCCTCTATAATGCGGACATTTCTTAGAATTTCTATAAAAATAAAATGCTTCAAGTTTTTCTAAAAAAAAAAAAAAAAAATGAAGTTAAATGGGATAGTTGTGTGAGATTTGGGAAAAACTTTCTTCATATTGAAAATATGAAAAATTTCGAAAATTTAGACTTTTCCAAAATTTTGAGATTGATTTTGGGGCAATTTTAGGAATTTTGAGGTTTTCTAGACTGCAAAATTTGGGAAAGTCACGTTTTCCTCAGATAAAAAAAGAAATAATCCTGAAATTTTGGTCAATTTTGATGTTGAAAATATGGAAATTCTTGCAAATTTCAGATTTTTTTGTATAATTTATGAAAATTCTTGAAGTTTTCAGTTTGATTTTAGAAATTTAACGTGGAAAATTGTGCAATTTTCCATATAATTCGACGAAAAATCTTACAAAGAAAAGAATACAACTGTCCCTCTCGGATTTTGATAAAATTTGGTATACAGGTGGATTTTCAAAAATTAGTAGATGCATTTTTTTTGGCTGTCTAAATTGAGTTGAAGGGGTGAAATTGGCCCCCCAAAAACATATTTTTAGCTGTATCTACACGCTCTTGAAATCCGCCTCCATTTTTGAAGCTCTACCTGTATGCCGAATTTTAAAAAAATCGAAGAGGGACAGTTGTGCCGTTTTTTTGGTTAGAAAAATTGGTAATTTTCATTTGATTGAAGAGTGACTTTCAAAATTGTGGATGCGTTTTTTTTTCCGGCTGTCCATATTGTCTTTCAAGGGGTGAAATTGCACCCCAAAAATACATTTCTAGTTATATCTACACGGTCAATACAACCCTCCATCTCGTTTCGTTCTCGAGATTCAGCTAAAAATGTGTTTTTGAGGGGGTGATTTAATTAAAAGGCAATTTTACTCCCTTAAAGTGAATATAGACAGCTAAAAATTAAGAAATATGCATCGACTGTTGAAGTTCTACCTGTATACGAAATTTGATTAAAATCGAAGAGGGACAGTTGTGTCTTTTTCTTTGTTAGAAGAATTGGTAATTTTCTTATGAATTAAGAGTGCCTAAAAAATTGTGGATGCGTTTTTTTGTTTTTGGCTACCCATGTTGATTTTAAGGGGGTGAATTTTCCCCAAAAACAGTTATTTCTATATTATGACCTAGTAGACAACAATCCTCCATCTTGTTCCGTTTTCGAGATATAGCTAAAAATATGTTTTTAGGGGTAACTTTAGGAGGCAATTTCACCCATTTAAAATGAATTTGGACAGCCAAAAATAACGAAATATGCATCCACTTTTGTTGCTCTACCTGTATAGCAAATTTTATTACAATCGGAGATGGACAGTTGTGTCTTTTTCCTTGTTAGAAGAATTGCCAATTTTCAAATGAATTAAGAGTGACTTAAAAAAAAAAAAATTGTGGATGCATTTTTTTGGCTGTTTATATTGACCTAAAGGGGTGTAATTGCACCCAAAAACATATTTTTAGCTTTATCTACACGGTCAATACAACCGTCCATCTTGTTCGCTTCTTGAGATATGGCTAAAAATGTGTTTTAGGGGTAACTTTAAGAGGCAACTTTACACCCTTAAAGTAAATATGGACAGTTGCAAAAAAAATGTATGCATTATTTTTTAAAGCTCTATCTATATACCAAATTTTATTAAAATTGAAAAGGGCCAGTTGTGCCATTTTCCTTGTTAGAGAAATTGTAATTTTCTTATGAATTAAACAATAGTCGATGAATTTTTCAGGCTTTCCATATTAACTTTAAGGGGGTGAAATTGCCCCAAAACAATTGTCATTATTATGTATTCTGACCTAGCACACAACAACCCTCCATCTTCTTCCGTTCTCGAGATTTGGCTAAAAATGTGTTTTAGGGGTAACTTTAAGAGGCTACTTTATCCCCTTAAAGTAAATATAGACAGCCAAAAATTAAGAAATATGCATCCACTGTTGAAGCTCTACCTGTATACGAAATTTGATTAAAATCGGAGAGTGACAGTTGTGTCTTTTTCGTTGTTAGAAAAATTGGTAATTTTCTTATGAATTAAAGAGTGACTTTAAAAAAATTGAGGATGCATTTTTTAGACTATCTATATTGACTTTAAGGGGTTGAAATTTCACCCCAAAAAGCCAGTTATTATTATATTATAACCTAACAAACAACAACCCTCCCTGTTGTACCGTTCTCGAGATAGCTACAAATGCGTTTTTGGGGGTAACTTTAAGAAGCAATTTTACACCCTTAAAGTGGATTTGGACAATCAAAAATAAAGAAATATGCATCAACTTTTGAAGCTCTACCTGTATAACAAATTTTATTCAAATCGGAGGGACAGTTGGGTCCTTGTTAAAAAAAGAAATTGATTAAAACGAGAGGAAAATTAAATTTGTAATTAATTCTAAAATATACAGGGTGATCAAATTGTATTCTAATTCACAGCCAATAACGTAAAGTCGTAGCTTATCTCAACCCATTAACCAATAATTATTAAATATTGTAAAGAAAACAAAAAATATAACCCTTTTTAGATATGCTACCCCACACCGAAAAATCTAGAGGGTTGCACTTATAGAATACACCCTATAGAATGACAATTTTTGTATTCTAAAAATATTCCAATCTACCGCATGTTTCACATAAATGTTCCTAGCTCTATTATTCGATGGGCGATTTGAAAAATATTTCAAGCATCTATAGGAGGATCCTTGGGGATAATTTTATCACAATTTGAACCCCGTAGCTCATCGGATAGTTGGTCAAAAAACGCTAGTTTTAGAACCATTGCAATTTTTGAAACCGAAATGACTCAAGGGTTAGATAGGATCGTTTTTTGACCAACTTCCCGATGAGCTACTGGGTTCAAATTTTGCTCAAACGATCTTTAAGGGGTTCCCTATAAATCCTCAAAATATTCTCCAAATTACTCATAAAAGCTAGCATACCGCGTGTTTCACATAAATGTTCCTAGCTCTATTATTCGATGGGCGATTTGAAAAATATTTCAAGCATCTATAGAAGAATCGTTGGAGATAATTTTATCGAAATTTGAACCTTGTAGCTCATCGGTAAGTTTGTTAAAAAACGCTAGTTTTAGAAAAGATTGCAATTTTTGAAACCGAAATGACTCGAGGGTTAGATAGGATCGTTTTTTGACCAACTTCCCGATGAGCTACTGGGTTCAAATTTTGCTCAAACGATCTTTAAGGGGTTCCCTATAAATCCTCAAAATATTTTCCAAATTACTCATAAAAGCTAGCATACCGCGTGTTTCACATAAATGTTCCTAGCTCTATTATTCGATGGGCGATTTGAAAAATATATCAAGCATCTATAGAAGAATCGTTGGAGATAATTTTATCGAAATTTGAACCTTGTAGCTCATCGGTAAGTTGGTCAAAAAACGCTAGTTTTAGAAAAGATTGCAATTTTTGAAACCGAAATGACTCAAGGGTTAGATAGGATCGTTTTTTGACCAACTTCCCGATGAGCTACTGGGTTCAAATTTTGCTCAAACGATCTTTAAGGGGTTCCCTATAAATCCTCAAAATATTTTCCAAATTACTCATAAAAGCTAGCATGCCGCGTGTTTCACATAAATGTTCCTAGCTGTATTATTCGATGGGCGATTTGAAAAATATATCAAGCATCTATAGAAGAATCGTTGGAGATAATTTTATCGAAATTTGAACCTTGTAGCTCATCGGTAAGTTGGTCAAAAAACGCTAGTTTTAGAAAAGATTGCAATTTTTGAAACCGAAATGACTCAAGGGTTAGATAGGATCGTTTTTTGACCAACTTCCCGATAAGCTACTGGGTTCAAATTTTGATCAAATAACCTTTAAGGGGTGCCCTATAAATCGTCAAAATATTTTCCAAATTACTCATAAAAGCTAGCATACCGCGTGTTTCACATAAATGTTCCTAGCTCTATTATTCGATCGGCGATTTGAAAAATATATCAAGCATCTATAGGAGGATCCTTGGGGATAATTTTATCGAAATTTGAACCTTGTAGCTCATCGGTAAGTTGGTCAAAAAACGCTAGTTTTAGAAAAGATTGCAATTTTTGAAACCGAAATGACTCAAGGGTTAGATAGGATCGTTTTTTGACCAACTTCCCGATAAGCTACAGGGTTCAAATTTTACTCAAATAATCTCCAAGGGGTTCCCTATAAATCCTCAAAATATTTTCCAAATCACTGATAAAAATTAACAATATTCAAGTGAAACACTCCGTATTAGAGAGGGGTATCATTGATTTTCAACAAAAACTCATTTATTTATTGATATTTTGTTGTAGTTATCGACACACAACAGCAAGAAGTCGTTCAAGCATCTACAACAATCACAATTTATCAACAAATGATTACAATAATAGTGGAACAACAACACCACCACCAACAACAACAACAACATCGAATATAATTGAAAGTAATCTTGTACCATTTCTGGTCTTATTCATTGCTGTTATTTTCTTTACAATAATTGGCCTTGTCTATATTGGAATTAAATCCGATTCACCGTACGAAATCTCCGGTAAGGACAATGATATAATAACCGATTATGTTGAAATTTAATTGATTTTTTTTATCATCAAATTAATTCTCTATAAATAAAAATTGATGTATCATTTTAAAACAAAAAGAAAACATTGATTTTTGTTGTTTTTTTTTTTTATTACAATTACAACTACAACTTTGATTTCCTGTTTCCGGTATCATTCTGTTTCACAATTGATAGCAGCCGTACCACGTTGTGATAACAATGATACAACAATAAAGATGGAGATATATCGAAATTGTGTGTACGAGAAGGATATAAAGAATGCGAAATTTTTATTGAAAGTGATCAAAAACGAATTGGATCAGCGTTTTGTCCATAATTGTTGCGTAAATAAATTGATAAAACCGTACATGATTGAAGATGATATTATCAAATTTGTACAGACGAAATATCGGAATAATCGTACGAATATTGTGAACGATTTGAGAAATTTGCAAGTTTTATTGTTTTATAATCAACATTGGGGCGTTAAATTGATACAATTACAGCGTGATGGTGACGAAATCAATGATAATGCACTTGATGATATGGTAATATCTGTTATTATTATTATTATTATTATTATGATTGTGTGATAATAATTTTGTCGTATTGTAGGAGGCGGTGAATACGGCACGTATTTCGAATATTATCGCATTATTATCAACAAATCCATCAATACCGTGGGGTTGTTATTTGTATAATTTAGGCCGGAAATTGATCAATTTCATCATCTTATCATTATCATTAATTTTCGTATTATTACTAATCAATTATTTCTATAAATATTATAAACAATATTATCAACAACAACAAGATGAGGAGATTGCTATGGTTGAGAATATTATCGATATATTACAAACGAATTGTACGAATAATACAACAAATATTGATAATAATAGTGGTAATAATGATTATATTGTTATCAATCATGTACGTGATATGATAATACCGATTAATGAACGTAAGAAAAAAGAACGAACATGGGCTAGAGTTGTTAAATATATTAATGAGAATGAATCGAGAATACGTACGGAAATACAAATTGTACGGGGTGAACCATCGGAAGTGTGGCGATGGTTGGGTGGACCGGCTATTAATGCGTAAGTAAACATCAATAGTGTCGTAGATTGGTCCATATTACGCTAGTTTTAATGTAGATTGTATTCCGTTTTTGGTGACAATGTCGTAGCTTGATTCGTATTTAAATTGGCAAAATTCATGGCCAACTATTATAATGGTATACGTATTTGTATACGGGGTGGTTCATTTATTATCGGTATTTGTTATAGTGATAATGTACCATTATAGTGAATCATCCTGTATATTTCATTTGGCAATGCGTTCTTTGATTCATATTTTAAAGAGAATGTTAAGAGAATTGTTAAGTTGCCGAACAAAGCTACGACGCTACACACTTGCGCTATCTACAATTCGCAAACTTTGATCACGTAGTGTCGTAGATTGATTCATATTTCAGTACTTTCGCTACAAGGTATACAACGGTATTACACTTCACAGTTGGCTATGCGTTGATTACGTAGTGTCGTAGATTGATTCGTATTTAAGTTGGCAAAATTCATGGCCATCTATTACGATGGTATAAGTTTTTGTATTTATATACAGGTTGATTCATTATTGTGTTCATTTTTTATGGGTACTTCTTATACTGATAATGTACAATTATAGTAAATCATCCTGTATATTTCATTTGGCAATGCGTTCTTGATTCATATTTTAAAGAAATATTGGCATTTGTTAATAGAATTGTTAAATAGCCGAACAAAGCTACGACACTACATATTTGCGCCATCTACAATTCGCAAACTTTGATCAAGTAGTGTCGTAGATTAAGTCATATTTCCAAATTTTCACTACAAAGTATACAACGGTATTACACTTCACTATGCGTTGGTTACGTAGTGTCGTAGATTGATTCATATTTCAATACTTTCGCTACAAGGTATACAACGGTATTACACTTCACAGTTGACTATGCGTTGATTACGTAGTGTCGTAGATTGATTCGTATTTAAGTTGGCAAAATTCATGGCCATCTATTACGATGGTATAAGTTTTTCTATTTATATACAGGTTGATTCATTATTGTGTTCATTTTTTATGGGTACTTGTTATACTGATTATGTACCATTATAGTAAATCATCCTGTATATTTCATTTGGCAATGCACTCTTGATTCATATTTTAAAGAAATATTGGCATTTGTTAATAGAATTGTTAAATGGCCGAACAAAGCTACGACACTACATATTTGCGCCATCTACAATTCGCAAACTTTGATCAAGTAGTGTCGTAGATTGATTCATATTTCACTACTTTCGCTACAAGGTATACAACAGTATTACATTTCACTATGCGTTGGTTACGTAGTGTCGTAGATTGATTCATATTTCAATACTTTCGCTACAAGGTATACAACGGTATTACACTTCACAGTTGGCTATGCGTTGATTACGTAGTGTCGTAGATTGATTCGTATTTAAGTTGGCAAAATTCATGGCCATCTATTGCGATGGTATAAGTTTTTGTATTTGTATACAGGATGGTTCATTATTGTGTTCATTTTTATGGGTACTTGTTATACTGATTATGTACCATTATAGTAAATCATCCTGTATATTTCATTTGGCAATGCACTCTTGATTCATATTTTAAAGAAATATTGGCATTTGTTAATAGAATTGTTAAATGGCCGAACAAAGCTACGACACTACATATTTGCGCCATCTACAATTCGCAAACTTTGATCAAGTAGTGTCGTAGATTGATTCATATTTCTCTACTTTCGCTACAAGGTATACAACAGTATTACACTTCACTATGCGTTGGTTACGTAGTGTCGTAGTTTGATTCATATTGAAGTTGGTAAAATTCATGGCCAACTATGGTGCTAAATTATCGTGTTTGTATACAGGATGGCTCATTGTGTGCATTTTTTTTATTGTTTTTTATCAGTTATACTGATTATGTACTATTATGGCAAACCATTCTGTATACAACGATATTTCATTTCACAATAGGCTCTTCGTTAGAGACGTAGCGTCGTAAATTGATTCATATTTTTTAGAAAATTGGCATTTGTTTTTGTTTTGTTTTTTTTAAGAGTATGAATCAATTTAGGACCAAGGTATGTCTAAAAATTCATTTGTTATCGAATTGTTAAGTGGCCGAATAGAGCTACGACATTTCATATTTACGTCTCTCTCCTACAAACAAATATTGTCTTAGATTGATTCATAATTGGCTACGTAGTGTCATAGCTTGATTCGTATTCAAGTTGGTAAAAGTTATAGCCAACTATGATGAAATATTGTATTTCTGTACAGGATGGTTCATTATTGTGTATATTTTTTATGGGTACTTTTTATACTAATAATGTACCATTATAGTAAATCATTCTGTATATTTCATTTCGCAGTGCGTTCTTTTTTGATTCATATTTTAAAGAAATATTGGCATTTGTTAATAGAATTGTTAAATGGCCGAACAAAGCTACGACACTACATATTTGCGCCATCTACAATTCGCAAACTTTGATCAAGTAGTGTCGTAGATTACTTCATTTTTCCAAATTTTCATTACAAAGTATACAACGGTATTACATTTCACTATGCGTTGGTTACGTAGTGTCGTAGATTGATTCATATTTCAATACTTTCCCTACAAGGTACACAACGGTATACAACGGTATTACACTTCACAGTTGGCTATGCGTTGATTACGTAGTGTCGTAGTTTGATTCATATTTAAGTTAGCAAAATTCATGGCCAACTATGATCGTGTTTGTATACAGGCTGGTTCATTGTATGCATTTTTTTATTGTTTTTTACCTGTAATACTGATAATGTACTATTATGGCAAACCATTCTGTATACAGTGATATTTCATTTCGCAATAGGCTCTTCGTTAGAGACGTAGCGTCATAGATTGATTCATATTTTATAGAAAATTGGCATTTGTTTTTGTTTTTTTTTTTAAGAGTATGAATCAATTTAGGACCAAGGTATGTCTAAAAATTCATTTGTTATTGAGTTGTCAAGTGGCCGAACAGAGCTACGACACTTCATATTTACGTCTCTCTCTCCTATAAACAAATTTTAATCACATATTGTCGTAGATTGTTTCATAATTGGGTACGTAGTGTCGTAGCTTGATTCGTATTCAAGTTGGCAAAAGTTATAGCCAACTATGATGATCAAAATATTGTGTTTGTATACAGGGTGGTTCATTATTATGTACATTTTTTTATCGGTACTTGTTATACTGATTATGTACCATTATAGTAAATCATCCTGTATATTTCATTTTGCAATGCGTTCTTCTTTGATTCATATTTTTAAAAAAAAATTGGCATTTGTTAGTAGAATTGTTAAGTGGCCGAACAAAGCTACGACACTACATATTTGCGCCATCTATAATTCGCAAACTTTGATCAAGTAGTGTCGTTGATTGATTCATATTTCACTACTTTCGCTACAAGGTATACAACGGTATTACACTTCACTATGCGTTGGTTACGTAGTATCGTAGTTTGATTCATATTTAAGTTGGTAAAATTCATGGCCAACTATGGTGCTAAATTATCGTGTTTGTATAAAGGAAGGGTCATTGTGTGCATTTTTTATCGATCTGTACTTGAACCCATAATATGCCATTATAGCAAATGATCCTGTACAAATTGTATAACGATATTTCATTTCACAATAGGCTCTTCTTTGGAGACGTACCGTCGTAGATTGATTCATATTTCAAAGAAATATTGGTTAATTGTATTTTTTTTCAAGTGTATAAATCAATCTACGACACCAAAACATGGCCACAACTACATTTGTTATTGACTTATTGAGTTGCCGAACAGAGCTACGACACCACAAACTTGTGCCAACAAGCTTTAATCACGTAGTGTCGTAGATTGATTCATTTTTCGCTACTTTTGAAAGAGCCAATACAACGATATTGTTTCACTTCATAGTTGGCTATGTATTGGCTACTAGTGTCGTAGTTTGATTCGTCTTTAAATTGGTAAGTGTCAGCCAACTATGCATGGTGGTAAAATATCGTATTTGTATACAGGATGGTTCATTATTGTGTGTATTTTTCATCAGTTTGTACCTGTTATACAGATTATATACTATTATGACAAACCATCCTGTATACAACGTTATTTTCTTGGAGACGTAGCGTCTTAGATTGATTCATCCTTTTAAGAAATTGGCATTTGTTTTTTTTTAAGAAAATGAATCAATCTACGACACCAAGGCAAGGCTAAAAATTCATTTGTTAAGTGGCTGAACAGAGCTACGAAATTCATTTTTGCGCCAATTTTAATCACGTAGTGTCTTAGATTGATTCATATTTTAAAGAAATATCGGTATTTGTTGATTGTATTTTTCAAAGTATGAATCAAGCTACGACTGTATTTGTTAATTGAGTTGTTAAGCAGCCGAACAAAGCTACAACACTACATATTTGCGCCACCTATAATTTACAAGTTTTAATCACGTAGTGTCGTAGATTGATTCATTTTTCGCTACTTTTGAAACAGCCTATACAACGATATTGTTTCACTTCCTAATTGGCCATGCGTTGGTTACGTTGTGTCGCAGCTTGATTCGTATTTAAATTGGTAAAAGTCATGGCCAACTATGGTAGTAAAAATGTATACAGGATGGTTTATTATTGTGTGCATTTTTATCAGTACGATATTTCGTTTCGCAATGGACTCTTCGTTGGAGAGTTGTAGATTGATTCATATTTTGCTAATTTTGAAACAGTGTATACAACTTCGTAGTTGGCTGTGTTTCTAACGTAGTGTCGTAAATTGATTCATATTTTGATATAAAGTATACAACGGTATTTCATTTCGCAGTTGGCTATGCGTTGGTTATATAGTGTCGTAGCTTGATTCGTATTTAAGTTGCCGAAAGTCGTGGCCAACTATTATGGTAAAATATCGTATTTGTATACAGGATGATTTACTATTGTATATAATATTTTATCATCATAGTAAATCATGTGATATAGATGTAAATTAAATTTGGTAATGTAGAGTCTTTGATTAATTCATATTTTTAAAATTTGTCATTTTTGATGCAATTTTTAAATGTACAAATCAATCTACGACAACTGCGAATTGAAATATATACGATCAGTTCGAATAAAGCTACGACACTACGTACCTTTACTATTTATAATTAATGAAAAGAAGCTATGACGACAGTGTCGTAGATTAATTCATATTTCAATACTTATAATACAGGGTGTTTAATGGTATTTCATTTAAGTTACGTAGTGCCTTAGTTTGATTCATACTTTCGTTAACCAAAAACATAGCCAACTTCAATGTGAAATATCGGATTTGTATACAGGATGATTTATTGGTCATTTATAAATTTGAACAAATTTTATTGGTTTATACTTACATTTTTTTTTTATAATATGTGATTCTAGTGAATCATCCGGTACAGAACGAACAATAGTATTTCATTTCGTAGTTGGCTATGTTAATTCATATTTTATAAAATTTGACATTTGTTTCTCCATTTTCTTTTAAAGTATGAATCAATCTACGACACTGCAGAACGAATATAGTTGTCAAGAAGCTGAACAAATCTACGCCACCTGTAACAAAAAAAAAACAAGAACTTAGATTGATTCGTTGCATTAATAAAAGTCATGGCCAACTGCAATTTTGACTAAATTTGATATTTGTTTAAACGAATGAACCAATCTACGACACTACACAATCAAGACGTTTATTTGTTAGTATATTGTTTCAAATGTCCGAATAAAGCTACGACACTTCATACTAATTTATGATTAGTTAATTGATTAATTTTTAATTTTTAACAGTTCAAAGAATAAAGTATGGCAAGGACAAGCATTTGAAACACAATCGGGTTCTGTAAATAGTTTAAATTGTTCACCAACGCCATGTTTAAAAATACGTGGTATGGTTGAAGATGGTGATCGTAATATAACAGCAATAAAAAAAGCTGTTCTATCAAAATTAGCACAACAATGTCGTATTTTACATTGTGGTGTTGATAAGGATTGTGTTTATTTAAAATGTGCTGATCGTTCAGATGCATTAATTGCATATAGAAATCTACATGGATGGTGGTATGTATCCAATTTTTTTATATAGACGTAGGTCGCAACTTGAATCTAGAAACTACTAATTTATCCCATAAGGGTATAGAGTAGCTGCGTGATTTTTAACCGGCAAAAATGTGAATTTCTAACTGGCGATTTCTCGCTTGTCCTTGGGGCTACGGCAACCGCAGATAGATTTTTAAAAAGAGCATTTCTTATAGCCTCTAACGGGTTTTTTCGTTTTTCAAAATATTGATACAAATTTGAATTATAGACGAAAATCTAACAACTTGTTTTTTTCGTATTTTCTCTTATAACTTGGCCAATTTTGAGTATTTTGCAAAAATTCGTGTACTATTTGTTAGGAAATATAAGGTGATATAAGAATTGGGGCACAGTTTTTTGATTTTACAGCACTGATTAACCCCTCATTCGAAAGCTGATACAAAAGCCCAGAAGAATGCGAAGCCGTTTTTTTGAAATTTTGAAAATTGTCTGAATTATCGTGGAAAAACCAACTGATTATTCTGGCATTGTTTTCACTTATTAAAAGTAATTGTTTTGCTTTGAAATACATACGGTTAGATAGATAATTTTGTCCACTTTCCGATTGGTTCATTATTTTTGTAAAAAGTGTTGATTTTCTAGAAGAAAATTGAGTGGAAAGAGTCGTTATTTTACAAAGATCCAAAGCGAGACAAACAATTCGATTTGACAACCACGCACTGTCCACCAGTATGGCGGGTTATTTTGGTTGATAATACACAAACAAAAAGACTGGATTTTCTTTCCATTTTCTTCGAGAAATCAACATTTTTTACAAAAATAATTGGCCAATCGGAAACAGGACAAAATTATCTACCTAACCGTATGTATTTCAAAGTAAAATTATTAATTTTAATAAGTGAAAACGGTGCCAGATAAACCACTTGGTTTTTCCGCGATAACTCAGCCAATTTTCAAAATATTAAAAAAATGGCTTCATCTTGCCCACCGCCTTTCTATCAGCTTTCGAATTAGGGGTTGATCAATGTTGTCTGATAAAAACTGTAGGAGAAAACCTGTTTTAACTTACAAAGTTTTCTTAATTTTCCGGAAAACTAACGGCGGAATCGGAAAATTTCTTGAATATTTAGAAAGAATTTTTTATTTGCTATTCAACAATACAAGAATTTTGGCAAAATACTCAAAATTGGCCAAGTTATAAGAGAAAATACAAGAAATTGTATGTTGTTAGATTTTCGTCTATAATTCAAATTTGTATCAACATTTTGAAAAACTGGAAGAACCGTTGGATTCTATAAGAAATGTTCTTTTCAAAAATCTATTTCCGGTTGTCGTAGCCCCAATGATGAGCGAGAAATTGCGAGTTAGAAATTCCCATTTTTGCCGGTTAAAAATCACACAGCTATTCTATACATATGGTTCTAAAAATAATACGTCAAATAATTGATTAGTTGAATGAATTAACCAATAAGGTGTAAGATATGAGAAATAGACCAATCAGTAAATTGGCGGGATAAGTATTCAAACTGATTGGCAGGTTGATTCAATTAATGACCAATAATTGAATAGATTAGCCAATATGATAGTAAATATAGACCAATCAGTAAATTGGCGCGATAATTATTCAAAATTGAAGTACTCTGATTGGCTGTTTGATATTAATTTGAGATTATTTGAGATGAAAAAAATTGAATATAGTTGGCTATGTTTTGGATTTTGTTAGTGTCGTAGATGATACTTGATTAAACTTGGCATTTATTAGCCGAACTAAGCTACTACTCTACGTAACTAAAAACATAACCAACTTTGAAATGAAATATCACATTTATGTGCGATACTTTCGGGACGTCCTGTATAATTAATTTAATTAATTAAATAATTGTAGGTACGCTGGTAATCTAGTGACAGTGAAATATTTGAAATTAGAACGGTATATGCAACGATTTCCTGATTCACCAGTAACTGGTCCGCCATATTTACAATAATTAAAAAAAAATTAATAAATAATTTCATCAACAAATTAATTTAATTTAATAAAACTAAATAAATAAACAATTGAATTTATCGACAAAATGGTTGTGTTCGGATTTGGTTTCTTTTTTTTTTTAATTTCATTGTTCGTCTATTGTTTATTTATTTGTGACTGATACAAACAAACAAAAAACAAATATTTGTCAATTTAGTTTTTAATTATTATTATTATTATTATTAATTTTAAATTTAGTTAACAATATTGTAAAGTAGGTTAATTATTTCTCGTGTTGGATGTCTAATAATTGTTGTATTTTTCCACTAATTAATTAAATTTGTATTTGTAATAGTAGGTGACTTTCTGATAACTCCCCGTAGATTTGTGCAAACAACCTACAGGTAGTTCTAATGTTTGTGTTTTAGTTCAAATGGGACAATCCGAGAAGTTTCAATAGATTTGATTTTGTGGTTATAAATGGCGTACAATTTCAAATATGAATATAATAATAGACAATTACAGGTAATATAACCTCAATTTTTGTATTTTCTAATTTTTGACTCCTGTCATTTTTTATACAAATTTATAAAATTGACAACTTTCGAAACACCTTGTAGAATTTCACAAATAACCTACAAGGTAGTTCCAGTGTTTCTATCGTAGCTCTAATGTGTAATTGTAGTTCAACTAGAACAATCGAAGAAATTGCTGTGATTTAGGTTATTTTCTAATTTTATGGTTATAAATGGCTTACAATTTCAAATCAGAAGCCGACGTTAAGGATTTTATCAAAAATTTGGGCATCGAATACCGTTTCGGTTGTTACAGCGAGAAGAAACCCGAAGGTAAACCAAACATAACCTCACTTTTAAAACTTCCTCCAATTAAATCGAAATTAACCACTAAATCGAAATTTGATCAACTCATTTTGTTCCGAATTTCTAGTGTGTCACCTATTGGCCGATTATTTGGAAACAATCGACAAAAACTACAACAAAGCCGGCGTTGTTTACCGAAACACATGCGATGATTACCGATACGGTCGGAGTTGTTCGAAATTCGGCACCTATGCGCTTTTAGGGCGCGGCTTACCCAAAGCCGACTACCAACAGGCGTACGATTATTTCGAGAAGGGTTGCAATCTGGACGATTCGGATTCGTGTCTGCACCAGGGGCTGTTGTTGGTGACGAAAAACGAGCGATTCGGACTCGTCCACGATGTGGCTAAAGTACCGTATAGCAACCCATTTTTTCTAAATTTAACCTACAAATTTCTAGGGCATGTCGATTTTGGAGAAATCCTGCCAAAATAAGAACGCCAACGCCTGCTATTATCTATCCGGCATGTATATCGCCGGCGTGCGGAAAGAGAAATCGGACAGCGAATACGCGGTCGAGAAGAATATGGAGAAGGCGTTCAAATACGCAATGGACGGCTGTAATTTAGGCAACATGTACAGTTGTGCCAACTTAAGCCGGATGTACGCTAAAGGCGATGGTAATCCCCTAATCCCCTAAATTTGAGTTGGTAATACTGTCGATTGTATTCTAGGGGTTGAACCGAATCAAGAATTATCGGAGAAATACAAAAAAATCGCCCTAGAAACGCAGAAAGACATCAACGAGGGTAAAACTCTAACCTTCCAAGAGGGCCTAACGTAAATCCAATTTTTATTCAATTTTTTTATTAAAAAAACAATTGTATTAAAATATTTCATCAAATCTCCAAATATCACACTGGTTGTATTTAAAATCTAGTTAGTTTCCCAAATTCATTTGTTTCTCTATAAAAATTCCATTGTACGCCGATTCGAGCGCTGGTGTTGGTCGATATTTGGCAAGGCTTCTAATCGGATTGGTCGGCGTTGATTTGTCGATTCACCTATCGGAACAATAAACAGATCTTATTGGTTGAATCTAAAAATCCCCCCACCAACTACCATTCAACCATACGTTATTTAAATTTAATCCACCAATGAGTGGTGATGCTGCAGTTGATGTTGATGGTGATTGGTTCGTATTCGAACGTAGTCGGCTACGATTCCGCGTAAAATCTACAATTTCGATTATTGGTTGATTTTTGTTGTTGTTTTGTTAGTTCTAATAACTACCATGATTTAAATTACCTCGCCATCTACTGATCACTTGATTTGAATCTAATTTGGTTTGTTGATTGAGTAGTTCGTTTGCACGTTTCGTTGTCGGTTGGAAATAATTGGCAATAATGTCGTCTTTTTCCGAATTTTCCAATTTCTACAAATTCGATAATAATAATAATAATCATAATAGTTATGATAACGCAAATTACCTTATCAGTCATTATAAACAATTGACTATCTAGTCCTAAGTGCAAGCATGCAATAAAATAGCGTGTACTCTTTTATTAGAATTACACAAAATTTACGTAAAAATTCAAATTAAGCGCCGAAACTTTCGGTTGGTAACAATGAAACAATAAATAAACAAAAAACAATCACCTTCTCTAAGGTATCTTTGTTTAAATCGTCGAATGATTCCTGTAAACGAGCCGGTGCCGTTTGTATATCGTGTAGATGTCGACCTTATTTTTGGGATTTTTATTTCAAAATAATACCAACATTATATCGATTAAATAACTAAATAAATTTTTTTTCAATAAAATTTACCTGGTGGTGGTAATTTTGTACGTGGCACTACAATTTCCGGTAATTTGTAACGTTGCAAATCGTCCAACCAGATGGCTTGCTCTTTAATTGCCTCCAAATCACTGGAAACAAATTTGGAAACTTTTTATAAACCCCTCGTATATGATTCATTTGAACTACTCGTAGATTATTTGTGGAACATTTGAGATGATTTATAATTTGTATACTGTACATTATACGAGGTACAGTTGATAAGTTTTTAAGAATTAACCGTGATCCATTCATCTGAACTACTCGTAGATTATTTGTGACATATTATAGAACAACTTACAGGGTATACATAAAAATAGATCTTTTTTACCGCATCACATGCGATATACGAGGTGTAGATGAAAAGTTCTCGCCTATTGTTGTAAACAGTTCATTAGAACTACTAGTAGATGATTTGTTCGATATCTAGAGCAATATACGAGGGGTATATGAATGGTTAAATTTGTTTAATCGAATCATTTGTAATATACGAGGTGTAGATGAAAGTTCTCGTACAGTACTAAAATTTTAATTCATTAGAACTACTCGTAAATTATATATGAGACAATTTGAGAAATATACAAGGTATAGGTGAAAAGTTTATGCGAAGTATATAGATTTGGATTCGTTAAAACTACTTGTAGGTCATTTGTGGGTTATGTGGAGTGATATATGAGGTTTATATAAAAAGTTAATATAGTTTAAATGTTTACGGGGTCTAAATAGAAAGTTCGTGTATATCATTGATTGATTTAGGTTCATTAGAACTACTCGCAAATTATCTATGGAACAGTTTGAGATATACAAGGAACAGATGAAAAGTTCACAATAATTATATCGTTGTGGATTTATTAGAACTACTCTTAGATTATTTGTATGACACGTAGAATGATATATAGGGGGTAGATGAAAAGTTGGATATGTGTATGATCATTAGAACTAACATACCAGGTGTAGATCAGAAGTTGAATCAATTTTTGACGTATCAACATGATATACGAGGTGTAAATAAAAAGTTCTGATTATGGTTGATTAGAACTACTCAATCATGTATAAGACAGCTAGAGAGATAAATAAGGTATAGATGAAAAGTTGCCATAAATATTATAGTTTTAGATTCATTAGAACTACTCGTAGTTTATTTGCGGGACAGATAGAATAATATACATAGTGTAAATGAAAGTTAGATATGTCCATGACACATCAGAACTAACATACGAGGTGTAGATGAGAATTTTTGACATATCAGAATGATCTACGAGGTGTAGATAAAAAGTTAAGAGAATTCCGGGGTTAGATACAAGGTGTAAATAGAAAATTCTTATTTTGTTCCATTAAAACTATTAGTAGTTCATTTGTGTGACACGTAGAATAATGTACGAGGTGCTGATGAAAAGTTAGATCTGTTTGTGTCACATCAGAACTAACATACGAGGTACAAATGAAAAGTTTAATCTGTTTGTATCGTAGCAGACATGTCATACGAGGTGTAGATAAAAAAGTTAAGACAGCTTCACGGTTGTATACGGGGCTGTAAATTAAAAAGTTCTGATTTCGATTCATTAGAACTACTCGTAAATGAAGTTTGAGACAACTAAAAGATATACAAGTTATGGATGAAAAGTTCACATGTTTTGTTTCATTAGAACTACTGGTTGTTTATTTGTCAGACAGATTTAATGATATACGAAGTGTATATGAAAAGTCAAAAAAAATCGATAAGGCATTAGTACTAACATATGAGGTGTAAATGAAAAGTTGGATCTATTTTGAACACATTGGCCTACTATACGAGGTGTAGATAAAAAGTTAAGACAGCTTCGTGGCTGTATACGGGGTGTAAATAGAAAGTTCTGATTTCAGTTCATTAGAACTACTTATAGTTCAGTTGTAGGACTCGTAGAATGATATACAGGGTGTAAATTAAAGTTAGATATTTTATGATGCATCAGAACTAACATACGTGGAGTAGTTTAGAAGTTGAATCGATTTTTGACATAATATACGAGGTGTAGATAAAAAGTTAAGACAGATTTATGGTTGTATACGGGGTTTAAATAGAAGTTTTTTCGATTCATTAGAACTACTCGTAAATCATGTACAAGACAATTAGAGAGATATACGAGGTATGGATGAAAAGTTCACATATATTTTATGGTTTTCGATTCATTAGAACTATTCGTAGGTTATTGTAGGATACGTTGAATGATATACAGGGTGTAGATAAAAAGAGTTAGACATGTTTGTAACGCATCGGAACTAACATACGAGGTGTAGATAGATAGTTAAGACAGTTTCAGGACTATAATGGGGTGTAAATACAAAGTTCTGATTTGAGTTCATTAGAACTACTCGTAGTTTGTTTGTGCGGGACGTAGAATGATATACAGGGTGAAGATAAAAGGTTAATATACGAGGTGTATATGATTTTTGACATATCAGCAAAATTTACGAGGTGGTAGATACAAGTTAAGGCAGATTTGGGGCTGTATACAGGGCGTACAAAGAAAGTTCTGATTTTGGTTCATTAGAACTACTCGTAGTTTATTTGTGGGACACGTAGAATGATATACGAGGTGTAAATGAAAGGTAGATATGTTTATGGAGCATTAGAACGGCTATACGAGGTGTAGATAGAAAGTTAAGACAGTTTCAGGGTTATATACGGGTGTAAATGCAATGTTATGATTTGGGTTCATTAAAACTACTCGTAGTTTGTTTGTGGGGGAGGTGTAGAATGAAATACAGGGTGCAGATGAAAAGTTAGATATGTCCATGACGCATCAGAACTAACATACGAGGGGTAAATAAAAAGTTGAATCTATTTTCAACACGTAAGTCTACTATACGAGGTGTAGATGAAATTTCACCCGTTTGTATCGCATTAGATATGCCATACGAGGTGTAGATAAAAAGTTAAGACAACTTCAAGGTTGTATACGGATGTCCAGATAAAGTTATGATGGCGGTCATTAGAACTACTCGTAGTTTATTTGTGGAACACATAAATTGATATACGCGGTGCAGATGAAAAGTTCGATATGTCGATGGTGCATCCAAACTAACATACGAGGTGTAAATGAAAAGTTTAATCCAATTTTTTGACGAAATAACGCAATATACGAGGTGTAGATGAAAAGTAAAAATTCCACTAACCTATAATTGCACTCCTTACGTAGAGTTCCGGCGATCTTTTCCGAAATCTGCGCAAACAATTTAATATTTTGATCTTGCCGCCGTATCGTCTCCAAATAATCCTGTCGTTCCAATTCAAATTCACCCTGTATATCTTTGATTTCCTTCTCTAAAATCTTCAATTTATGCCGATAGCGACGCAACAATTCCGTCTTCAAATTCAATTCATCCGTAATATTCTTATATTGATTCGATAATAATTCACGATCTTCATTCATATCGATTTTAGCCAATAGATGTGCGATAAGATTGGCCCGTTTTTCCGCTTGTTGTTTGTTACGTTTACGCCTCTCCGATAATTCTTTATCATTGGCTTTCTCACCACCGATCATTACAGCTTTCAATTGTTCGATACGCTGCAAGATTTCTTCTTTTGTTGTTGGATCTTTCTGTTGTTTTCTTCGTTTTTCTTCATCGATCTCTTCATTCAATTTCCGAATATTCACCTCATACTCATTCTTAATTAATTCGATTTGCTTCAAAACCTTCTCCTTTTCAGTCTTCTCAGTTTCATGTAAATTCTTCAATTTCTCCATTTCATTCTGGTATTCGTGTAATAAACGGTCACGTTTCGTGTTAAAATCAGGCCTCCCATCTATAACACTATCGCCATCTTGATCATTATCGTCGTAATCTTCAATTGTCAATGAATCCTGCCGTTGTTGTTTCTGACTCGTTTCTAATAATTGTTTTAAACGTTCAATCTCCTCCTGATATTGCCTCAATATTGCATCTTTTGGGTCTTCATTAACAATCGGTTTATTGTGGATGTTTTTAGCACGGTTTGCATAACGTAATGTTGATAGAGTTTCAACATAATCACGACTAGCCGGACTGATACAGGCTATCATTAAGGTGCGGGTATTACCACCTAATGAATCCTGAACAAACAAAGAGATGGCGCTGTTTATCCAAATATAACCTCAAATGTCGTCTAACAAATTGAGGTTATATCGTATAGATGGCGCCATTCATTCAACATAACCTACGAGTATTCACTCAAAATGGTTGCTCACTCTCTATACTCGCCATATTCGCCAAAAAATTGACACCATCGGAGGGTTGACCAACCCACTACTAATATTCTTTAAAGTTTGTTATTTTTGTCTTTGTCATAATCGTTGCTAGTAGCGATACAGAATATATTCAAAATTTAGAACAATTCTTTTATTTCTAATCGTAGCAATATAACCTCAAATTTCAGTTAAAATTGAGTTTATGTTGCTTAGATGGCGCTATCTATTAAATATTGAGGTTATAATAAATAGCAATTAGCAACGATTATTAACTTTAAATGATTGCTCATTCTCTATACGTTTCATATTTGCCGAAAATTTGATTGACCAACCCACTATTCTTTAATGCTTGTCATCTGTAGTATCCTAACGCCATTTGAGACATACAAAATAAACTCAATACATGAGCAATCGTTTTATAATTGTCGCAATACAACCTCAAATTTTGTTGGAAATTGAGGTTAGGTTGATTAGTCTATTAATCTTAACCTCAAATCTAAATCGACAGCAATATATTGTTCAAATATAACCAACAATTGTTAACTTGCTCATCCCCTGTACTCCCCATATTCGTTATTGTAGGGTTGACCAACCCACTACTAATATTCTTTAAAGTTTACTATTTTTGTCTTTGCCATAATCGTTCGCTAGTAGCGATACGGAATTTATTCGAAATTTAGAACAATTCTTTTATTTATAATCGTAGCAATATAACCTCAAATTGGAGTTAAAATTGAGGTTATGTTGCTTAGATGGCGCAATCTATTAAATATTGAGGTTATTTTAAATAAATAGCACTATTCATCTAATATTACCAATGATTATTAACTGATTGCTCAATCTCTATACGTTCCATATTTACCAAAAATTAGATTGAGCAACCCATTACTGGTATTCTTTAATGCTTGTTATCTGTATTACCCTATGATATGACTAGAGACATGCAAAATAGACTCAATACATGAGCAATCCTTTATAATTGTCCCAATACAACCTCAAATTTTGTTGGAAATTGAGGTTAGATTGATTAGTCTATTAATCCTAACCTCAAATCTAAATCAACGTTATAGCAAATAGGTGGTATTGTTCCAATATAACCAACGATTGTTAACTTGCTTATCCCCATATTCGTCACTGTAGGGTTGACCAACCCTTTCTACTGATATCTCTTAACGTTTCTACTTGTCTTGAGCAATCCTTGTAAGCGTATGTAATCGTTACAGTATAACCTCAAATGTCATTCAACAAATTGAGGTTATGTCGGTTAGATGGCGCTATCTATTAAATATTGAGGTTATGTTAAATAAATATTCGTCTAATATTAGCAGCGATGATTAACTTTAAATGATTGCTCATTCTCTATAAGTTCCATATTTGCCGAAAATTTGATTGACCAACCCACTATTCTTTAATGCTTGTTATTTGTACTACCCTGACGTCACTAGAGACTCAATAGACTCAATATATGAGCAATCCTTTATAATTGTTGCAATACAACCTTAAATTTTGTTAAAAATTGAGGTTAGGTTGATTAGTCTATTAATTTTAACCTCAAATCTAAATCGACGTTTTGGCAATATATTGCTCCAATATACCCAAAGATTGTTAACTTGCTCATCCCCTGTACTCCCCATATTTGTTATTGTAGGGTTGACCAACCCTTTCTACTGGTATCTCTTGACGTTTCTACTTGTCTTGAGCAATCCTTCTAAGCGTATTTAATCGTTACAATATAACCTCAAATGTCGTCTAACAAATTGAGGTTATGTCGGGTTAGATGGCGCCATTTCTTGTAATAATAACCTCAAATTTTCGTTGGAATTGAGGTTATATTAATACTTACTTGTAATAGTCGTGTTAATTTCGAATCACGATACGGTATATGTTTCGATTTACCATCAACTAATGCCGAAATGACATTACCTAAAGCACTAAGTGATAAATTAATTTTCGTTGCTTCTTTTAAACGTTCCCCGGTAGCTCCAGTTTTTGCTTGTCGTTCAGAACCGGCTAGATCAACTAAATTCAATTTACCTTTACGTATACCTTCACTATTACTATTATTATTATTATTATTGTTATTATTATTATTATGGTTATTATTATGATTGAGGTTAGAAATTTGTTCAACATTAATTGTAAATATACTATGCGATCTAGAACTGTTTTGATTCATTAAAGTTGCCCCAATTATACGATTTTTCGAGCCTAAATTCAAATAATGTTCACATTCAGCCGCATTATGTACCGGATGTGAGGTTAAACCTACCGAAAAAAAAAAATCGAATACGGTCCTGTTACTATTATTAGAACTACTACCAAAGTCTAGTAGTTCAGAAATCTAGTAGACTTTGATTCGAAACAAATAGTTCAAATATTACCTGGTACTGTGACGCCATCTATTGGTGATTCTTTCAAATTCAATACGGGTGAATTACCAACTTTATCACTCGGCAATAATAAATCCCTAAATTTAATTTTTAATTTTTAATTAAGTTTAATTAATTTTATGTACATCTTACCGAATTTGTTCATTGTAGATTTCAAGATAACTAATTAATGCTAAATATTTAACACCGGTTGTTACAGCTATCGCTTCAAAGACATGTTCAAATGCACGACTTATGACACCTTTTTCGGGGATTTCCCCTGTTTTTTGGCCTTCCATTGTATGGGATTTACCACAACCAGTTTGACCGTAAACGAAAATTGTTGCATTATAACCTTCTAGGACACTCTAAATTTCAACAAATAATCAATAAACAAAAAATAATGTTGATTAAAAAAAAAAATAGAAGACAGTGGCGGTTCGTTAATTTATTGTTTCAAACCATCTCTCTCTCTCAATCTCTATCTTTCTCGTTCTTTCTCTCGCTAATGTAAATTACGAGCCGCCTCTGATTTTTCATAATAATAATTAGTATTATTATTATCATTGTTACTACAATTTTTTTTCTTCTTTCTTCTTTCCTCTCTCTCTCTCTCTCCCTCTCTTTTTCCCACTCTCTCTCACTCATACCTTTTCCTTTCTCTCTCTCTCTCTCTTTTATAGCTCTCCTTCTCTCTTCTCATTCTAGCTCTCTCTTCCCCCCCCCTCTTTTATAGCTCTTCCTCTCTCTTCTCATTCTAGCTCTCTCTCTCTCTATTCTAGCTCTCTCTCTCTATTCTAGCTCTCTCTCTCTCTCTATTTTAGCTCTCTCTCTCTCTCTCTTTTATAGTTCTCCCCCTCTCTTCTCATTCTAGCTCTCTCTCTCTCTCTTTTATAGCTCTCCCTCTCTTTTCTCATTCTAGCTCTCTCTCTCTCTCTCTATTCTAGCTCTCTCTCTATCTATTCTAGCTCTCTCTCTCTCTCTATTCTAGCTCTCTCTCTCTCTCTATTCTAACTCTCTCTCTCTCTCTTCTCATTCTAGCTCTCTCTCTCCCTATTCTAGCTCTCTCTTTCTAGTCTAGCTCTCTCTCTCTCTATTCTAGCTCGCTCTTTCTCTCTCTCTCTTTTATAGTTCTCCCCCTCTCTTCTCATTCTAGCTCTCTCTCTCTCTCTTTTATAGCTCTCCCTCTCTTTTCTCATTCTAGCTCTCTCTCTCTCTCTCTCTCTCTCTCTCTCTCTCTCTCTGTTTTCATTCTAGCTAGCTCTCTTTCCATTCTAGCTCTTATCTTTCTCCATTCTAGATCTCATTCGTTCCTTCTCTCGCTAATGTAAATTACAAGCCACCTCTGATTTTCAATTATTATTGTAACTATTATTATTATAATCTTATTATTATCACCATCTCACTTAAATCACGAAACCCTCTGATTTTTCATAATAATAATTAGTAATAATATTATGATTATTACCAAAATTACTTTCTCTTTTTTCTACTTCCCTCTCCCTTCCCCCTCTTTTTTGTCTTCTATCACGCTCCACTCTAGCTATCCCTGTCTCTCTCTTTCTCCCCTCTCTTCCATAGCTTTACGTTTCTCTCTCGCTCTCTCTCTCTCTCTCTCTCTCGTTCTTTCTCTCGCTAATGTAAATTACGAGCCGCCTCTGATCTTTCATAATAACAATTGGTATTATTATTATCATTACTACAATTTCTTTCTCTTCTTTCTTCTTCCCTCTCTCTCTCCCTCCCCCCTTTTCTCTCACTCTCTCTCTCTCTTTCACTCTCCACTCTAGTTCTCCTTGTCTCTCCCTCTCTTTTTTTTCACTTTCTCTCTCACCCATAGCTTTCCTTTCTTTCTTTCTCTCTCTCTCTCTCTCGCTCTTTTGTAGCTCTACCTCTCTCTCTATTCTACCTCTCTCTCTCCCTCTTCTTTTTAGCTCTCTCTCTCTCCATTATATTTCTCTCTCTTTCTAACTCCCCCTTCTCTTTTTTATAACTTACTTCCTCCCCCTCCTGTTTCTTCACCACATCCTCTCGTTATCACCCCTATCTCGATCTCCTCCCTCTCTCACTCTCCCTCCTTTGTCTATCTATCTATCTATCTATCTCTCTCTCTCTCGATCACTCCCTACTCTCTCTATCTCTCTTTATCTTTTTGTATCTCTCCCTCTCTTTCGCCCCCCTCTATATCTATTTTATTCCTGTCACAAGCCGACTCTGATTTTTCTTATTGTTACTGTTATCATTATTATCTTAACTAGAGGAAATAATCAGTAGAACTAAAGATAATTGAGTGGAAATTATCGAAAAAAAAAACAGTAGTGACTCCTGAGCTTGCCCTACAGGGTGAACAGTTTTAATCTTTCTCCTTATGCCTCTAGCTCTCTCTATCTCTCTTTCTTTCTGCTCTCTCTCCCTACCTCCCTCCCTCCCTCACTCTCTCTCCCTCTCTGCCCCTATCTATCTCCCTCTCTGTGCCCCTATCTCTCCCCTCCCTCTCTCTGCCCCCTTCTCACGCCCCTTCTCACTCATTCCTATCACACTTATTCTTAGATCACGAACCGCCTTTGATTTTTAATTATTACTATTATTATTATTATTATTATTATTATTAAAATTAATCACCTCAACTAGTGGATAACAGATGTCGTTGTAAATCATCTCAGTAGTGGCATCTTGATCGTAAACCGAATCGAATGTGAATTGTTTTGGATAAGATGGTCCTTCTATCGGGTCCCAAATTTCCACCATACAATTTTTCATTTTGACAATACACTAATTAAATTTTAATTAAATTAATCAATTAATTAAAAATTTTGATTAATTAGAAAACTCACGTGACAATTGAGATCTTGTTCTTTTTTGTTCATCGGACGACATCTTACGATAACTTTGACGTTTTCCGCCATTTTTTTTTTCGGAAAATTAAAAAAAAAATAATCCACCAACAATCAAGTCATCTATGGATTTTCCAATAATAGAAGAAAACAAAAATTAAACAAAACCTACTAGATTTCTCAAGAGTTGCTATATTTTACAGCAGAATACTAGAAAATCTAGCAGGCTTTGATTAAACAACTAATAGCATAGTCTACTTGTTTAATTTTTTTTCGAAAAAAATCCACCATCAAGTCATCTATGGATTTACTAATTATGGATATACAGTCATAGTCTACTTGAGTAATTTCTTAGAAAAATCCATTAACAATCAAGTTATCTATGAATTTTCCAATTAGAGAAAAAAAATTGGAAAACTTAGAAGGCTTTAATTAAACAAATGATACACCAACACAGTCTACTTGATTTTTTTTTCGAAAAATTCTACCAACAATCAAGTCACCTATGGATTTTCCAATTATGAAATAATTGGAATAAAATAGTCTACTTGATTATTTTTTTCGAAAAAATTCACCTCTATCAAATTATCGGTGTATTTTCTAATAATAATAGAAAAAACAAAAATTAAACCCAAGCCTGGTAGATTTTTTCAATACTTTGTGGGAAATCTAGCAGGCTTTGATCCAACAAATGATATACAATCCTGATTAATTGTTTCAAAAATATCCACAAATAATCAAGACATCCATGGATTATCAAATAACCAAAAAAACAAAAATTAAACACTAAGCCTACTAGATTTTTTAACATTTTCCTATAGGTATTGTACATACAGCAGAGTGGTGGAAAAACTAGAAGGCTTTGATTAAACAAAAGAATGCACCAACAATCAAGTCATCTATGGATTTTCCAATGATAGAAAAAACAAAACAAACAAAAAAAAATTAAACAAATGATATACAGACACATAGTCTACTTGATTATGGGTTAATAATCGGATATAACGACATGCAATTATTAAAATGTTTGTCATGTAAAGTGTGGCAATTTATAAGGGTTGAATTGTACAACAGGGAAAAAAGGTTTGGGGGAGGGGGTTTGTGAAACGTAAGGGGATTGATAATACAATGATAATATTTCATGAATTACACGTAAAGGAATTAGGGAGGTTTATTGATAGATTTTTCGATAATAATCATAGTTGGCGGCGTCTTATCTGATAGATTAGAACAATTGAACGTTTTGACAATTTAACCGAAATCGAGTTGCATAGAAGAAAAAACAAATAAACAAATGAATTGTTTTTCTTTTGTTTTCGTTAAATATAGCCTACTCTTATTATGACAATTGCGTAATTTGTCAATGAACTTCATTTGTTTGCATGCGACTATTATGCAAATCAGCCAACTTGATCGAATCTTTTTTTTTTTCAAGAAATCTTTAGTCAAAGTAGGCCAAGTTCCTTAGAATTTCACCTATTAATTTATCGATTGTTTTCCACCCCTTGTGTTTAAATAAATAGCTTGAACAAGGGGTAATTTATTTTTTTTAATGTTTTTGTTATTAAACGTTATGAACTTGAAATTGGTCACTATTAGTAACGATAACATTTACAACAATATAACGATTGTCAATTGTTTCACGTAATAATATTAAAAAACAAAAAAACAACTCACCTGTTTTTTTGATTCAAATGTTTATTCAATTGTTTTTAATATTTAAGAAACAATAAAAGAGATAGAGATACATTTAGAAATGGGGCAGACAAAGATGGAATGTTGCGTATTTGTTTTTATTTTTCTAATTCGGCGCCAACTTAGAACCGTATAGTATACAAGATCAGAGTCGACTGTGAATAGAACTGACCAGTGGCTAGTTAGGGGCTGTTATTTTATTCAAAGTTAAGAAATAAAACAACAAATCGACCGACATGCGCTTAACACCAATGTTTTTTTTCTAATAATAATAGAAATATAGCTACACTTGACCTAAAACAAATGATAAAAAACAAAATGGTGGTAGTTTTAATGAATTATTCATGATTAATAAATAACGAATATCCCCACTATTAGATCGGGTAATTATCAAAAATCGATGATCCAAGTTGGCTATTTTCTTATCATTGATGATTTACATTTTAATAACACCCGGTATAATGCGATAATTTTGCTATCTAGTCGGCTTTGAAATTTTCCGTTTTTATCGGAGAATTATCGAATTTCCCATCGGAAAACAGTGGAAATAACCACAGAATTATCGCGTTAGTTTCATTGATTTTCTTATCATCAATAAAAGTGAAGTTTCAAGGTTAATTTCTAATGGATGGATACACAAATATTAAAACGTGTGTACACAAATTATTCAATTGTTATTAATTAGTCTAGTGTGAAATAAGCTTTAATAATCCATCGCCTACTATCGATTAATTAAAATAAATAAATTGATGTTTTTTTAGGTTAGGTCGATGGATATTTTAAATAAACTGTTGGAATTTGGTAATGAAATTAATCGACAAGATAGTAACGGTGATACATTATTACATGAGGCTGTATTGACCGAAAAGTAAGGTTATTTTAATTAATTATCTAATTTTAATTGAAAAATTAGAGTCGGTTAATTTCGAACGCTCCCTGTATATGAATCAATGTAACTTTAGACACTTCCACAAATGTATTTTACCGCCAATAGCGTGTTGTGAAAGTCACTAAAAAATGGCGGCAATTGTAAATTAAATTTGAATTTAAAGAAAATCAATGTAAATTTATTTGCAATTGGCTACCAACGCTATCATGTAAAAATTACTAGAAAATTGCGGTAATTTTAAATGATTCCAACAAAATTTAAACTACCAACTGGCTTAAATAAGAGTCACTAGAAAGTGGCGGTAATTTTAAATTTATTGAACTCGAGTATTTAACAAAATTTGGACTACCAACTGTCTCATACAAATATCACTAGAATATTACTCAATAATTGATAATTTGAATTTACATTCAATCGATTACCAACTGTATGCTAAAATAACTAAAAAATGGCGGTAATTTTAAATTAATCAAATTTCAAATATTCAACAATATTTGAACTACCAACTGTTTGACATAAAAATCACTAGAATGTAACTCATTATTTAAATTTACATTCATTCAACTACCAATTGCATAAAGTAAAATTCACTAAAAAATGGCAATTTTAAATAAAATTTGAATTTTTTTTTAAATCAATTATTTAAATTTATTTGCAATTGGCTACCAACTCTATAATGTAAAAGTCACTACAAAGTGGCGGTAATTTTAAATTTATTGAACTCGAGTGTTTAACAAAATTTGGACTACCAACTGTTTAATAGAAATATCACTAGAATATTACTCAATTTAAATTTACATTCAATTACCAATTGTTTGTTAAAATTACTAGAAACTGGCGGTAATTTTAAATTAATCAGCGATTTAACAATTTTTAAACGACCAACTGTTTAACATAAAAATCACTAGAATATCATTCATTATTTAAATTTACATTCAATCAACTACCAATTGTATAAAGTAAAATTCACTAATAAATGGCGGCAATCAATAATTTAAATTTATTTGCAATTGGCTACCAACTTTATAATGTAAAAGTTACTAGAAAATTGCGGTAATTTCAAATAGTTTCAATAAAATTTGAACTACCAACTGACTTCAATAAGAGTCACTATAAAGTGGCGGTAATTTTAAATTAATTAAACTTCTAATATTTCACAAAATTTGGACTACCAACTGTCTTATACAAATATCACTAGAATTTTATTCAATAATTGATAGTTTAAATTTATATTTAATCAATTAACAAGTGTATGGTTATAATTACCAGAAAATGGCGGTAATTTTAAATTAATCAACCACTCAACAATTTTCAAACTACCAACTGTTTAACATAAAATCACTAAGATATTTGATTATTTAAAAAATTGAATTTACTCTCTATCGCTTACTAATTTTATAATGATAAAGTCTCCAAAATTACGGTAATCGGAAATACCAACTGTCTAATGAGAAAAACACTAAAATATTGCTTAATAATTTAAATTTATTTCCAGTCAAATACCAATTGTATAATGTAAAATTCACTAAAAAATAGCGGCAATTTTAAATTAACTAAATTGTAGATATTTAATCAAATTTGAACAACCAACTGTCTGTCATAAAAATCACTAGAACAGTTAAAAAATAGAATTTTTTCCCAAACCTCAACCAATCGTATGATGTGAAAGTCACTAAAAATGGCGGTTATTTTAAATTAATCCAACTTGATTTGAAAATATTGAATATAATCCACTTTACCAACTGTCTAACACAAAAATCACTAGAATATTGCCCGATTTTGGTCATTTAAATTTATATTTGAACAATTGTACAATATAAAAGTCACTAAATGTGGCGGCAATTTTAAATTAAACAATCTTTCAACAAAATTCAATTACCAACTGTTTAAAATTAAAATCACTAATAATTCACGATTTCAGTCGAGAATTATTCGACCAACTATGCCAAATACCGGAAATCAATTTGGATCAACAGAATCAATATGGCGAAACAGCGCTACTATTAGCCTGTCAATCAACAACTACCAACTATTATACAAGAAAACTACTAGAATATGGCGCCAATTTCAAATTAACCACAATTGATGGCAATACAATCTTACATCTAACTAATGATAATCAAATAATCAATCGATTATTAGAATTAGATTATCAATTAATTAATTTGTGTAATGTACGGGGTGAAAGTGCGCTACATTTAGCCTGTTTAGAGCAACATTTCGAGAAAATCCATCAATTATTGTACTTTAATGCGGATGTTATGATAAGAACTGTACATAATCAATTAGCATTAGAGTATGCTGTTATCAATTTTGATAAGCTTGATGATAAGAGTGATAAGGGGGTGTTGGAGATTTTATTGAATTATACATTTGATAATTTAGATAACAGTCATGATTTACGCCTATTCACTAAAGCAATGGAGTATAATTCGCCGTTATTATCACAAATGATAAGCCGTACTTTGGGTTTAAATATTGATAAGAATGATTATTTGTTTTTTTATAATTCTCTATTATGTGATTGTTATCAATTTGAAGTTTTTATCACAAAATTCCATCAAAATCTAATCGAATTTGATCTTATCTATATTGGTGATGTTATACAATTATTGATAAGGCATTTAAATGATAAGGATGTTGATAAGATTTTGATTAATTCGCAAATTTTGTTAGATAACAATTTAATTGTGGACATTATCAATTATAATGATGATCTATTGAAACAATTGATTTTGATTTTTATTGATAAGCAATTAGATTGTGATAGCTTATCAAAAATCTATTGTTTCTATTTGAGTTACGGTTATCAGATAACAATCGACCATCTATTTTATATCTATGCCAACTATAATTATTGTCAATTATTCCAAATTCTATTATTTATGGATTTCAACTGTCAATTGAATTTTAAAAAGTTAGGTTATATTACGCCATATTTGATAATTAATGTCAATTTAACCATAACGGAATTGATACGGAATTATCAATTATCACCAAATGAAGATAGAACATTTATCGATTTGTTATCACAAACGGCTTTAATTAAAAGAAATTTCGTTAATTATCCGAATTTGAATCGGAATATTCTAGGGAAATTAGAGAAATTACCAAATGTGCCGTTATTAATCGAATTGGCGCGCAATCAGAGCCGAATTTTTATAAAATATCGATATAATATCGACAATTGTTGCCAATTCTACACGATTTTAAATAATCTACCGATACCGTTGAGAATTCGTAAGATTCTAACCTATGAAATTGCGCTATATTGATAATCAACAAATCGCAACGTATTGGCACCGCTTTATGTCTATCGAAATATAGTGTATGGTTTGCTTTAACTATAATTACCTGTATAACCTAGATTTTCGAATTTTTCTCAAAATTTTCAATTTTCGTTGAATTAATTGTTAAAAATTAAGTAATTAAACAATTCTATTTGTAATTGAATCGAATAATTAATAAAATGAATCATCAATTTGTTTTAATTAATTCCAATGTAACTATGGTGACTAATTGTGGTAACAGTTACGCCCACTCATTGGCGTAGTTGTCGGAAATTGCCCGATATTTCCCCAAAATAATTGTAATTAATCGATTTTATCGGATTAATTTTGTAATTTGAACGAATTTAGTTGGGGAATTTTTGTTAATTTTGATTAATTCAATAAATTATTGCAATTTTGTTGTGGTTTTGTTTGATGTGACGCTACTGATTGTGAAAATTCGTTATTGGAACAATAACCACCTCCATTGTTGAATTAAAAATGGCGCTTGTTAGAATATTGGTGGCTCTTATTTTATCAATTTTCGTAGGAAAAAGTGAGTATTTTATTAGAAATTTTATCAAATTTTTGTTATCTTATCATATGTTATCTATTTCAATTGATAATCTATTAAAATAACCTTAAAATTATCTAAATTTCGTTATCGTAATGTATACAAACAAATGACTATCTCAATCTGTGTTTACTGTGATTTTACTATTTTTCATTTGTCTTTTTTTCATTTTGTGTATTATTTCTAGGTTATGGTCAACGTTCGCCGACAATTTCGTATATAACACAGACACAAATTAAAGATATTGGTGGTACAGTTGAACTATCATGTAGTGTACAATATACGGCTGATTATCCAGTTGTATGGATGAAAATTGATAAACGCAATAATGGTAATGCATTACCGATATCGACAGGTAGTTCATTGATATTGCACGAATCACGATACTCGTTGCGTTACGATACAGTAAGTTTGAAAGAAAATCTAGGGGATTTCCTTTTTTTCAGTTGGTACAATTGTCCGGTTTCAAAACTAGATAGAATTCGCGGTAGGCTGTGATTTGTTAGGTTACCCAATTTTGTCAACAAATGTCAAATTTATATCGAATGAATCAATCAACGAACTACGTAACTAAACTATAGCTACAATCTGGTTAGTTAAATAAAATTGGTGTTTTTCGGATTTTTAAGTTGGCACAATTGCTCTATTTTCAAAAGATAACACATAGTTGGCTGTGTGTTTAGTTACATAGTTTTATTAAAAATTATCAAGTTTAGAACGTATGAATCAATCAAAGAACTACGTAATCAATATATTCGGGGACTTTTAAGTTGGCACAATTGCTTTACTTTAAAAAGTAGATAGAATTCGCAGTTGTTAATGTATGTAGCCAAATTTAGAGAATTTGAATTAATCAACGAATTACGTAACGAAATTATGGCCAACACTAGGTATAGTTTGATGAATTGTGAACGTTTTCGGGCGTTTAAGTTGGCAGAATTGACTAATTTTCAAAATTAACTAGAACTCATAGTTGGCTGTGTTTTTAGTTTTATAATTTTGTTAACAATTGTCAAATTTAGAAAGTATGAACTAATCAAAGAACTACGTAATCAAATTATGGGAATATCCGACAAAAACTGGGAATTTTCTGTCTATTAAATTAACTTTCTATTTAATTTTAGAAAGTACGGATTAATCAACGAACTACGTACTTGAATTGAGGCCAATACTTTGTAGAATTTTTAGATTTTTAAGTTTGCAAAATTGCCCAATTTTTTATAGAACTTTATAGTTGGCCATGTATTTAAACAGTATGAACGAATCTACGAAATATGTAACTAAATTATAACCACAATATTCGGTGTAGTTTGACAGAATGGGGATTTTTTGGTTTAAAATTGGCACAATTGTTCAATTTTCAACTAACATAGTTGGCTATATGTATTTAGTTATGTAATTTTGTCAACAAATGTCAAATTCATTGAGTATGTATCTATCTACGAAATACGTAATTAAATTACAGCCAATACTAGATTAATAGAAATTAGGGTTTTTAAAGTTTATAAATTGGCAAAATTGCTCAATTTTCGAAACTAAATAGAATTTACAGTTGGCCATGGATTTGATTAAGTAGCTTTGTAAATATCAAATCAATCAACGAACGACGGACCCAAATCATAGCCAACTGTAAGTTGATACAATTGCCCAATTTTTAAATAGCACTGTCAGTCGGGTATGTGTTGGATTAAACAGTTTTGTCAAATTTAGAGAATATGAACCGATCAACAAACTACGTAACCAAATTGTGGCCAATATTCGGTATAGTTTGATAAAAAATGGGCATTTTTGGCTTTAAAGTTGGCACAATTGTTCAATTTTTAACTAACAGAACTCACAGTTGGCCATGTAGTTTTATGTAATTTTGACAATAAATGTCAAATGTATTAAGTATGTATCTATCTACGAAATACGTAATTGAATTATTGCCAACACCAGGTATACATTTTTATAAATTAGGGTTTTAGAGGTTATAAATTGCCAAATTGCTCAATTTTCGAAACTAAATTGAATCTACAGTTGGCTATGGGATTTGATTAGGTAGCTTTGTAGAAGATATGAATCAATCAACGAACTACGGAACCAAATCATAGCCAATTCTAAGTTGGTACAATTGCCCAATTTTTAAATAGAACTGTCAGTCGGTCATGTATTGGATTATATAGTTTTTTAACAAATGTCAAATTTAGAGAATATGAACCAATCAACGAACTACGTATCCAAATTGTGGCCAATGAGGTTTTTCTTGCTTTAAAGTTAGCACAATTGTTCAACTTTTAACAATCAGAACACAGTTGGCCATGTATTTAATTATGTAATTTTGTCAATAAATATCAAATGTATTAAGTATGTATCTATCTACGAAATACGTAATTAAATTATAGCCAACACTAGATTAATTAAAATTAGTGTTTTTAAAGTTTATAAATTGGCAAAATTGTTCAATTTTCGAAACTAGATAGAATTTACTGTTGGCCAGTAGTTTTGTAAATATCAAATTTAGACGGTATGAATCAATCAACGAACTACGGAAGCAAATCATAGCCAACTCTAAGTTGATACAATTGCCCAATTTTTAAATAGAACTGTCAGTCGGACATGTATTGGATTATACAGTTTTATTAACAAATGTCAAATTTAGAGAATATGAACCGATCAACGAACTACGTAACCAAATTGTGGTCAATATTCGGTATAATTTGCCAAAAAAAGGGTGTTTCTCGTGCTTTAAAGTTGACATAATTGTTCAGTTTTTAACTTACAGAATTCAGTTGGCTATGTATTTAGTTATGTAATTTTGTCAACAAATGTCATAAATTATGTATTAATCTACGAAGTACGTAATTAAATTATAGCCAACTCTAAGTTGGTACAGTTGCCCAAATCTTTAACATCAGATAGAATTGTCAGTCGGCCATGTTTTATTAATAAATGTCAAATTTAGAAATTATGAACCAATCAATGAACTACGTAACCAAATTGTGGCCAGTATTCTGTATAATTTGACAAAAATGGTGTTTTTTTTGCTTTAAAGTTGGCACAATTGTTCCATTTTTAAACAACAGAATTACAGTTGGCTATATGTATTTATGTAATTTTATCAATAAATGTCAAATTCATTGAGTATGTATCTATCTACGAAATACGTAATTAAATTATATAGCCAACACTAGATTAATAGAAATTAGGGTTTTTAGAGGTTATAAATTGTTAAATTGCTCAATTGTCGCAACTAAATTGAATCTACAGTTGGCTATGGATTTGATTAGGTAGCTTTGTAGAAGATATGACTCAATTAACGAACTACGGAACCAAATCATAGCCAACTCTAAGTTGGTACAATTGCCTAATCTTTAACATCAGATAGAACTGGCAGTAGGACATGTATTGGATTATACAGTTTTGTTAACAAATGTCAAATTTAGAGATTATGAACCAATCAACGAACTACGTAACCAAATTGTGGCCAATATTCTGTATAATTTGACAAAAAATGGTTTTTTTTGGCTTTAAAGTTGGCACAATTGTTGCATTTTTAAACAACAGAACTTACAGTTGGCTATATGTGTTTAGTTTATGTCATTTTGTCAATAAATGTCAAATTCATTGAGTATGTATCTATCTACGAAATACGTAATTAAACATCAAGTACTAGATTTTTTCAAATTAGTGTTTTTAGAGGTTATAAATTACCAAATTGCTCAATTTTCGAAACTAAATTGAATCTACAGTTGGCTATGGATTTGATTAGGCAGTTTTGTAAAAGGTGTGAATCAATCAACGAACTATGAAAACCAAATCGTAGCCAGTTCTAAGAACTGTCAGTCGGCCATGTTTAATTAACAAATGTCAAATTTATAGATTAAAAACCAATCAACGAACTACGTAACCAAATTGTGGCCAATATTCGGTATAGGGGTTTTTCTTGCTATAAAGTTGACACAATTGTTCAGTTGTTAACTATCAGAACTCAGTTGATCATATATTTAGTTATGTAATTTTGTTAATAAATGTCAAATCTATTGACGTTGTATCTATCTACGAAATACGTAATTAAATTATGGCCTACACCAGGTATAGGTTAATACAAATTAGAGTTTTTAGAGGTTATAAATTGCCAAATTGCTCAATAGATAGAATCTACAGTTGGCTATTGATTTGATTGTAGAAGGTGTGAATCAATCAACGAACTGTTAGTCGGCCATGAATTGGATTATATAGTTTTGTTAACAAATGTTAATTTTGGAGAATATGAATCAATCAACGAACTACGTAATCGAGTTATTGCCAATAAATTTTGTTTAAATTTTAGGCTAGTTCAACGTATACATTACAAATGAAAGATATCCAAGAGACTGATGCTGGTTTTTATCATTGTCAAATAATAATATCACCAAGTAATCGTGTATCAGCTGAAGTTGAATTACAAGTACGTCGTCCACCATTTATATCTGATAATTCAACACGTTCAATTGTTGTATCAGAAGGTGAAGCTGTACAATTAGAATGTTATGCTGGTGGTTATCCACCACCACGTATATCATGGAGACGTGAAAATAATGCTATATTACCAACTGGTGGTGCAATTTATCGTGGTAATGTTTTAAAAATTAAAAAAATCCGTAAAGAAGATCGTGGTACTTATTATTGTGTTGCTGAAAATGGTGTTGGACGTGGAACTAAACGTAAGTCTTTTATTAATTCAAAATATTTCGAAAAGTAAGTTTAATTCATTTTAATTAAATGTTGAATAGTAGGCTATGAAATCAGTTTTTTTTTTTTTCGTTAATATGTAATTTCATAGCCTACTAGTCAAAGTAAATTGAGACGCACAGCTTACTTTTCTAAATAGTGCAAATTTGTGACGTCATCACTCGCTGTAGATAGTGAAAAGTGCAATATTTCGAAAAGTAAGCTGTGTCTGTTAATTAGGTGTTGACTAGTAGGCTATGAAAACAGTTGTTTCACTAATAGGGGTCACATAACCTCGTAATTTATGAGGTTATGTAATATCATAGCCTACTAGTCAAAATATAGGCAATGATCGTTAGTCTTGCATTAATTCATCAATTGTTTTGTTTGTTTTTTTTTTATGATTGTAGGTAATATAGCAGTTGAGGTGGAATTTGCACCAGTAGTTACAGTACCACGGCCACGTTTAGGTCAAGCATTACAATATGATATGGATTTAGAATGTCATGTTGAAGCTTATCCACCGCCAGCTATGAGTTGGGTTAAAGATGAAGTAACATTATCAAATAATCAACATTATAGTATATCGCATTTTGCTACAGCTGATGAATTTACTGATAGTACATTACGTGTTATAACAATTGAAAAACGCCAATATGGTTTCTATACGTGTAAAGCACAAAATAAATTTGGTGTAGCTGAAGGAGTTGTTGAATTATTTGGTAAGATTATATTTGTTTGTTTTTTTGTTTATTGTCATTATTATTAGTTGGCCATATCTTGATTAGATCATGTCGTAGATTAGTTCGTATTTTTATCAAAATTTGACAGTTGTTTGACTCATTGTATGTCAAAGACATGGCCTACTATTATCGTGGTATATTCGATTTAATATATTCACTGTTATTTTTGTAAATTTTTCGTCATATACAGTAATGGCAAGGTGATTTGTTTTAATAGATTTTATATATAGGGTGGTTTATTTGGTGCAAAATAATAGGTTAGATTCAATTATTTTTCCAAGGCTAATTAGATGGTGTAATTGATTGAAAAATTTCAAATATGAAACAAGCTACGACTCTGTTCAAAAGTATTCTAACTATATACGGTTGAGTGTGCCTCTCGAAACTAGATTCGTAGCTTAGTTCGACTTCCATGTGGAATTTTTAGATAAAAAAACAAGTGACAATTGTAAAGTCTCTATAGTGTCGTAGATTGGTTCATTTGTTTATTGTTTAATTGAAAACCATTAAATTTAATAGAGTATGAAACAAGCTACGACTCTATATAGTGTTATTTAAATTACAGTTGGTTTTGTTTATCTAAAAATCGAGTCGTAACTTACTTCAAACTTAACTAATTTAATATTTTTCGATTAAATTACAAATTACTTAATCAAGTTACGACACTACGTAACTAAGGCGAGGTAAAATACTGTTTGTACAGTTTTTTCTAGTGTCGTAGATTGGTTCGTTTGTGTATTTTTCAATAGAAAAATATCAAATCAAATATGAAACAAGTTACGACTCTGTTTGAAAATATGGCAAATGTACAAGTTGGCTTTGTTTTTCGAAAATAGAGTCGTAGCTTATTTCGAGATATTGTAATTTGATAATTTTCAGTTAAAAACAAACTGTTACAATACGTAAATAACACATGGTCAATAGCGGGAATGTCGTAGATTAGTTCGTTTATTTTTTAATTGAAAACTCAAATGTAATAGAGTATGAAACAAGCTACGACTATTTAAATTACAGTTAGTTTAGCTTATCAAAAATGGAGTCGTAACTTAGTTCATACTAAACTAATTTGATATTTTTCGATTAAATAACAAATAACTTGATCAAATTACGACACTACGTAACTAAAGCGAAATAAAACACCATTTTGTACAGTCTTTCTAGTGTCGTAGATTGGTTCGTTTGCTTGTTTTTCAGTAGAAGAAATATCAAATATAGTAAAATATGAAACAAGTTACGACTCTGAGAAATATGACAATTGTACAAAGATATTTCGCAGTTGGCTTTGTTTTTCGTAAAAAGAGTCGTAGCTTATTTCGAAATATTTATTTTAATTTAACAATTTTCAATTAACAATAAACTTCAACAATGTCGTAGATTAGTTCGTTTGTTTCTTTGCTTTTTTAATTGATAACTATCAAATATAATAGAGTATGAAACAAGCTACGACTCTGTACAGTGTTGTTTAAAGTTGCAGTTGGTTTAGCTTATCAAAAAGTCGAGTCGTAACTTACGTCAAACTTAACTAATTTGATACTTTTCGACTAAATTATAAATTGTTTAATCAAGTTACGACATTACGTAACTAACCAAGGCCAGGTAAATTATTGTTTGTACAGGTTTTCTAGATTGGTTTCGTAGATTGGTTCGTTTGTTAATTTTCCAATAGAAAAATTTGGTAAAGTATGAAATAAGTTACGACTCTATTTGAAAATATGGCAACTGTACATACAGTTGGTTTTGTTTTACGAAAATAGAGTCGTAGCTTATTTCGAAATATTGTAATTTGACAATTCTCACACAACAATACGTAAATAAAACATAGCCAATAGCAGGAATGTCGTAGATTAGTTCGTTTGTTTGTTTTTTAATTGAAAACTATCAATTGTGATAGAGTATGAAACAAGCTACGACTCTCTATGTACAGTGGTATTTAAATTACGATTGGTTTAGCTTATCAAAAATGGAGTCGTAACTTAGTTCATACTAAATTAATTTGATATTTTTTGATTAAATAACAAATAACCTAATCATATTACGACACTACGTAACCAAAGTGAGATAAAATACCGTTGGTGTTTCTAGTATCGTAGATTAGTTCGTTTGCTTGTTTTTCAATAGAAAAATATCAAATATAGTAAAGTATGAAATAAGTTACGACTCTGAAAATATGACAACTATACAAAGATATTTCACAGTTGGCTTTGTTTCTCGAAATAGAGTCGTAGCTTATTTCGAAATATTGTAATTTGACAATTTTCAGTTAAAAACAAACTCCAACAATACGTAAACATGGCCAATAGCGAAAATGTCGTAGATTAGTTCGTTTGTTTGTTTTTTTGTTAATTGCAATATGTCTTATGTAAAGTATGAAGGAAGCTAAGACTAGTCACCTAAGCCATGGCCAACCCTGAATAGAGTGGACTCCCAGTTGGCCATGGCTTGGTAACGTAGCCTCTTAGATTGAATTTTTTTAATATAAACTTGATAATTGTCAATGTATTTTTCAAGTGTACGAATCAATCTACGACACCATTTAACCAAAGCAAAGCCAACTGCGATGTAAATGACAGTTACAAAAAATTAAAAAAAAAAGAATAATTCTAAAACAAATGAACACAAATCTAATTAGGAATTTTGATTAAATTTTAAGAAATTTACAAAAATATATGCCACAATTATGTGTCGTAGTTTAATTCATAGTGTAGTAAATTTGACATTTCCAAGTGTCTGAACAAAGCTACGACACAATCAACTGTTTGATGAAACATACTCTGTATACCCTAAAATAAACCACCCTGTAATAATAAATGATAAAGTAGTGAATTCTGGAGTAAGTAAAGACTTACGTTGGTAATATGATGGTGAATTTATTATAAACAAAAGCACGTATTTATAGTTTTAATCTACGTATAGATAATTGTGTAGATTGCTAGATTTTTGAGTTTTGTTTTTGTTTTTTTCTATTTTTATTTTTCCTCCTCTTCACCACCACCACCACCAACCCTTCAACAATCTAGAAACTGTCATACCGGTATGTCCACCTGCTTGTGGTATTGGTTCATATGGTGGTGCAGCTCAAATTTCAACAAGTACAGCAGCTATTTTCTTAACATTATTTCTAATAACATTCCGGTAAGTTGAATATTTTTAGAAATCAACAAACTTTGATTGTCACATGTCCAAAAAAAAAAAACAAACCAAAAACTTTCTCACATATTATTTGATTGCGTGACAAAGTTTTTTGTCTGTGTGACAGAGTCTTTTGTCGGTGTGACAAAGTTTTTTTTTGGACATGTGACTATCAATTTCCAAATATTGCTTGATTTTTGTTGATTTGTTAATTCAAATTAAAAAAAAAAAACGAGTAAAACGATTGTTTGTTACAGAAATTTCAACACCCAACATTAATTATCCAGGACTACAATGGTTGAATTCTAGTAATATTTGTAATATTGATATTTATTTAGTCCTTTTTATAATCATCAATAGATTATATATATAGATATATAATAATTATAATCATATTCTCTAAAGATATCTATTAGAGAGACTGTGATTAGAGAAAAAAACAAAAATTAAAACGAACGGCACTGGCTTGAAGGCAGCTTATTTCTTGAATTCAAATAATTGTATGGAGTGTTCGCTTATAAGGCCTAAAAACAATTGTATCTACAATATATACAACACTATCTCTTAATTGGCCATGGATTTAAGTACGTAGGGCGTAGTTTAGTTCGATCACTAATCGCCTGATTGTATGAATCAAATTACGACCAATTACTATGAAATATAGGGTTGTATACTGTGTATATACAGTTTTTTTTTGAAGATTTTATAGATTTTTACACTTTTTTTTAATGTTTTCTATAAAATAATTGGAGTTTTATATTAGAAAAATATAATTGGACACTTAATTTACATTCCACAAATACGAAAGGACCAGTTCTTTAAATTTGATAATTTGTTTATATTTTTTAATTATTTTTATATGATATTATTTGTAACAATTAAGTCTGTATAATTCGTCCATTTCAGTTATTTTATTAATAAATTTTTTCCAAAAAATCCGAATACGGTCCTGTCTTTCTAACCAAAAAATATCTAGTGATTTATAGTAGTTGGGTTGGTAGTACTCTGTTGTTTATTTTAATTTTATTAATGGATAATCTTCCTAATTTACAGCAAATTCCGGCCAAATTTCGCTGTAAATTCGTGTCTTATTTGTAAACAATTAAAATTGATTAATTATTATTTTTTATTAGAGAAATAATTTAGAGTTGGTGATTTTTTTGGTTACTAAATTAGGTTGGCAGTCCTTTTTTCTTCAAGATTTCGTTTGTTTGGTTTGTTGTAATTTTGGTGGCCGAAAATTGTGTTTTAATCGTTGAAATTCAATAATTAATTGATTAGAGTGGTGAAAAATCAATTAAAATTGATTATTTTTAATAATTCAGTGATTTATTCGGTTGTTTTGTGCGAATTTAATTGAAATTACCTCGAATACAAGTGGAATAATTGTCATAGCCTACTCTGGGTAAGTCGTAAACTCTATTAATTTGTCGATTTTCTAATTAATTTATATTGAAATTCAATTAAATTAACGTTTAATTAAGATTTAGCGGTAAAAATTGATAATTTTACAAAATAATAGAAAATTTAAAGTTATAGTAACTTTCGATGCCCACTAGAATAAAGTTGGCAGCAATTCCGACACTAAACCTCAATTGGCGCTAAATTCAAAAAACTCAAATTAATTAAAAATGCGGAAATTCCGGTATATTTTCAACGAGAATTCGAATATAACCTAGAAACAGTTGTTAATTACCATTAAAAATCGAATCGAACAATTATAGATTAACCCGGCGCCTCCGCCATATTTCCACCGAATCTACCGATATGGCAATACGATTTGAAACATAATCGTCTATAAACAATAAAAATACCCATAATTATCACAATTTATTGGGTGAAAACTTTGGTTTACAATACAAATTTACAATTAAGCTAAAAATGTTGTTTTTTGCGTGCAACTTAACAAATAATTGAGCAAAATCTATCAGGAAGGTCGAAATACTGCTGCTTATTTTAGTATACAATTAAATAGATACAGGGTGTACCGTGATAATTTAGCCATGGCTCAGTTACGTAGTGTCGTAGATTGATTCGTATTTTTGTAAATTTGTAAAATCATGTCCAAATTTAGCTGTATATGAACCAATCTACGACACCACCACTATCACAGCCTACTACAAACTGTTCTATAACCTATAAATATGAGAATAATTGAAAATTATCTAATTATTATAGTCATGTTGATTATTGATTCGTTTAATTTAAACTTTATTGTTGAATAATTGTTGATCGAATATGAATTGTTTATTTAATAATAATAATTGTTGTTGTCGTTGTTGGAATTTTCGATATAACCTCAAAAAAATTATACCAATCAATAATAGAAATACGGTGAAGAAATATTGGAAAATTGGTAGAATTTTCACTTGAAAATAAACTAAACCAATAATATACCATGGTAAGCCTATTTGATACTGTAATTATCAAATTAATTAAATTTTAATTTGGAAAATTAATTAAAACTTACATATTCTAACCAAAACATTGGTATTGTTGTATCACTGAATCTAGTTACATTATTATGGAAACCTTTCAATTGTCTAATGACTAGATTACATTGTGATGCCGCCCTTGAAATTAAAGGAACTCCAGTTATCTATCGAAAAACAAAATCTAGTAATTTTTAATTTTAACAGTTGGTAATTATTATTACCGGTTCTACTTCTAAATATGAACTATGTTTAGTTTCATTCGGTTTTAAACCATTAACATAATTTTTTAGTATCGGATCACCGTATAAGAAGTGCGGAAAACTTGCAGCAATCGGAAAATCTGTAATTCAATAAAAAAAACTATTTGTTTTTTATTGTTTTGTTAAAATTTGAGGTTATACTAAAGTGACATTTCGATACATCTAGCAATCCATTCGGTAATGGTGGTTCCATTTTGAAACAATCAAATTCTTCCGGTACAGTCCGATCAAATGCCGTTTCCGGTAAGTCGAATCGGTAGGCGTCCAGGCCAAATTTCGTCATATTATCTACCAATTATTATTATTACTATTATTATCAAGTAGGGGTAATTTGTACAGGGTGTGTAACGGTAATTCACTGCGTAGTTGGCTATGATTACTTAAAAATAAATGATTTAACAAATGTCAAATTGAATAAAGTATGCATCCAATCTACGATAATAGGAACTTAAGGCACAGTCAACTTGATAAAAGTATTAACAAATGTCAAATTGAGTAAAGTATCACTTAATCTACGACATTAGGAACTTGAAATAGAGCCAACATGATAATTGCGTTAACAAATGCCAGATTGAGTAGAGTATGAACAAATCTACGACTCTATTAAACCAATTTAGTTTAGTCAACTTAAAGAATCTATGAATAAAAGTCAGATTTAGTCAAATGTGAACCAATCTACGACACTTCGAACTTGAAAAAAGCATTAATATGTCAGATTTAGTAAAGTGTGAATCAAGCTACGACACTTATAAACTAAGGCATAGTCAAGTTGAAGAATGCATTAAAAAATTTCAAATTGAGTTAAATATGAATCAATCTACGATACGAAGATCTTAAGACACAGCCAACTTTACAAATATGTTAAAAAAATTCAAATTAAATAAAGTATGAAGTAATCTACGACTCTGCTAAACCAAGGTATAGTCAGTTTAAAACATATGTAAACAAATGTCAGATTTAGTCAAATATGAATCAATCTACGACACTACAAACAATCAACTTGACAAATATATTAATAAATATCAAATTTGATGAGAGTATGAAATAATCTACGATATTAGGAACTTAATACACAGCCAGCTTGACAAATACGTTAACAAATATCAAACTGAATAAAATATGAACTAATCTACGACATTACTAAACTAAGGCACATTTAATTTGACAAATATATTGGTAAATATCAAATAGAATAAAGTATGCACCAATCTACGACATTACGAATTTGAGACACAGCCAACATGATAATTTCATTAATAAATGTCAAATTGGGTAGAGTATGAACAAATCTACGACTCTACTAAATCAAGGTATACTCAACTTAAAGAATATACGAATAAATGTCAGATTTGGTCAAATGTGAACCAATCTACGACACTTCGAACTTGACAAATCCATTAATATGTCAGATTTAGTAGTATGTGGATCAAACTACGACACTACTACACTAAGGCATAGTCAACTTGAAGAATACATTAAAAAATGTCAAATTGAGCGAAGTATGAATTAATCTACGACACTAAATGTTCAACTTGAAAAATGCATAAATAAATATCAAATTGAATTAAATATGAATCAATCTACGATACGAAGATCTTAAGACACAGCCAACTTTACAAGTACGTTAAAAAATTCAAATTAAATAAAGTATGAAGTAATTTACGACACTAGGAGCTTGACCCACAGCCAACATGATAATTGCATTAATATATGACACATTGAGTAGAGTATGAACATATCTACGACTCTGTTAAACCAAGGTATAGTCAGTTTAAAGAATATGTAAACAAATGTCAAATTTAGTCAAATATGAACCAATCTACGACACTACAAATAATCAACTTGACAAATTTATTAACAAATATCAGATTTAGTAAATTGTGAACCAATCTACGACATTTCTAACTTGAAAAATACATTAGTACATATGTCAAATTTAGTAAAATATGGATCAAACTACGACACTACTAAACTAAGGTATGGCCAAACCTAAAGAATGCATTAACAAATGTTGAATGAAGTATGAATCAATCTACGACTCTGCGAATATTTAACTTGAAAAGTGCATTAATAAATGTCAAATTAAATTAAATATGAAATAATCTACGACACTAGTAACTTAATACACAGCCAGCTTGAGAAATACGTTAACAAACGTTAAACTGAATAAAGTATGAATCAATTCACGACATAATGAAACTAAGGCACAGCCAACTTGAAAAATGCATTAACGAAAGTCAAGTTGAGTAAAGTAGGACTCAATCTACGACACTACCAATCGCCAACTTGACAAATGTATTAATAAATGTTAGATTTAGTAGTAGAGTATGAACCTATCTACGACACTGCGGATGTTCAGTCTGAGAAATGTCAAATTGAGTTAAATATGAAACAATCTACGACATTAACAACTTAAGACATAGCCAACTTGATAAATGCATTAACAAAAGTCAAATTGAGAAATGTAGGAGCCAATCTACGACACTACCAATCGCCAACTTGACAAATGTATTAACAAATATTAGATTTGATAAAGTATGATATAATCTACGACACTAAAAACTTAAAACACAGCCAACTTGATAAATCTACTACCGAAAGTCAAATTAAATAAAGTATGAACCTATCTACGACACTACGAAACTAAGGTACAGTTAACAAATGTCAAATTGAGAAAAATATGAACTAATCTACGATACTATAAACAGCCAACTCAACAAATGTCAGATTTAGTGAAGTATGGACCAATTTATGAAGAAACCAAGGTATAGGTAACTTGAAAAATGTATTTGGATAAAGTATGAACCAATCTACGACACTAGTAATTTAAGGCATAGCTATCTTGACCAATTCATTAACAAATGTCCAATTGAGTAAAGTATGGATCAATCTACGACACTATGAAAGTAAAGCATAGCCAACTGTGAATTTGATATATGATTATAAATAGTGTATAGTCTTACGTGTATATTGGAGTGTTGCCGTTTTACATAAAGTATTCCTCCAATATTTGATTGTTGTATTTGGTGTGATAATTTGTGGATAGGTTATACCTTCAGTTGAATCAATAACTTTATCATTTTCACATAATTCACCCCATTTTGGTAAATATTCACTACCATCATATTTATCAATTAAAAAAAATTTCTCATTACCATATTTAGTACCAATATAGACAGTTACACGATTCTCTAATTCACTATAAATCTAATTAATTTTGTAAAATTTTAAATTGATTTTAATTAATAATTAAATTATAATTACCCTTGATAGTACGCCCATATTATTGATGGGTACTAGAAATGGTGCAATATTACGTGATGCATCCAAAAATGGATCAGTTAAATTCCATAAAATATCATAAACTGTATGTTGAACAAAAATTGGTGGTTTTAATGAACGTACCAATAGATTATAGCCGAGTTTAACAAAAAAACTTTGCTCCCATAGATATGAAGCTATACCCTATTAATTGATAAAAAATTAATTAAATAGTTGGTAAAAAATTATTAGAAAAACGTACCAAAACGGCCCAATTTGGCATAATTATTGTTGCATTCAAATCAATTTTATTGAGATCCGGTATGAAAATCGGTCTTCTAATTGCTGTATATGATAATGTACCATTTTCATTGAATACAACATCAATATGGGTTAATTTCTCCCTAATTTTAATGCAAAATTAATTAATTTCAAGTGATTTTTAAAAAGGTACAACTTTGATCGAAGAATTGTCGCGTGTTTTTCGATTTGTAACAAAGTACAATACTTTATTGGAAAGAGTATTTCGAGTTCTAGGGCATGACAGATTCTGTTTTGGAAAATTTTATGGAAATTCCGAGTTATAGTGGAAAATTTTGGAGTATGTTTTTGTCACATGTCTACTTATTTTCCTTTATTATCCAGTCGATTTTATCAATTTTGCAATAAATTTGGATATTTTCGGTAGTAAATTGAGTGGGTTATCTAAATTTGTGAGAAATTTTCCGATCGGTTTAGTAGTTTTCCGGAATATTTGAAAAAATGGGTAAACTTCAAAGTAAATCTTTCAAAAACTATAAAAGACATACAACAAGATTTTCCAAAAAGGTATCTTGTCATATAGTTTAAAACGCTTTTTATAACAAAATATTGCCTCTATTATACACTGGAAAACAAGCGACAATTCTTTGATTGAAAACTCTCTTTTTTTAAGGGTTGCAATCCTGGGTTATTATATTTTTAATGCTTTTATAGAAGTGACAGGGCTAATTTCAACTTTCATCGAAGATTTCTTGTATTTTTTTCCATTAAAAAAAAATTAGAATAGCCTATTGGAAAGAGCATTTCAATCTGTAGGGCATGACAGATTCCGTTTTGGAAAATTTGATGGAAATTCCGAGTTACAGTGGAAAATTTTGGAGCATGTTGTTTGTCATATTTTTTCTTATTTTCCTCTATTACCCAATCGATTTTATCAATTTTGCAATAAATATTGGATGGTTTATTCAAATTTGTAAGAAATTTCCCGATCGGGTTTGTAGTTTTACGGAAAAATAAGAAAAATGGAAAAACTTCAAAGTAAGTCTTTCAAAAACTATAAAAGACATACTCCAAAAATTTTCCAAAAAGGAATCTGTTTTGTCATATGACTCCAATAAACTTTTGGCTTTAATATACATTGGAAAACAAGTGACAATTCTTTGATTGAAAATTCCGTTTTTTAAGCTTTGTAATCGAGGCTTATTTTTTGATCGCAAATTTCACACATGTTTTTCAATTTGTAAGAACGCACAATAGCTTCTTGGAAAGAGCATTTCTAGTTGTATCTAATGATGTTTTCCTTTGTTGCAAATTCTGTGAAAATTTCGAATTACAAAGGAAAATTTTACTGTATATTTTTTTTACAAATTTTTCATATTTTGCTCCATAATTTAACCAATATTTGTAAATTTGCAGTGAATTTAGGATATTTCGGTAGTAAATTGAATGAGTTATCCAAATTTGTAAGAAATTTTCCGACCCATTTGCTAATTTTCCATAAAATTTAGTAAATATGGAAAGTTTCAAAGTATTTTCTTAAAAAAATACAAAAAAAAACACGTCAAGATTTTACACCATGATTGAAAATTTAAAAAAAAAATCCAAAGGGAAATCCGATATGTTTTACAGCTTGGAATGCGTTTTCCAACAAGTTATTGTAGTTTATTACACAATGAAAAACAAGTGAGAATTCTTTGATTGAAAATTCACTTTTTTAAGCTTTGTAACCCAGGCGTATTATATTTTTTGATCGAAGAATTCTCGCATGTTTTTCAATTTGTAAAAACGCACAATAACTTGTTGGAAAGAGCATCTCTAGTTGTATCTAGTAATGTTTTCCTTTTTAGAAAATTCTATGGAAATTTTTAATTAGAAAGGAAAATTTTACTGTATATTTTTTTCAATAATTGTCCATATTTTGCTCTATAATTTAACAAATGTTAGTAAATTTGCAGTAAATTTTGGGTATTTCGGTAGTAAATTGACAAAAAAAAATCGAGCTTTATGAGAAGATAGATTCCTTTTTGGAAAATTTTGTGGAAATTCGAAGTTATAGAAGAAAATCCTGGAGTTTATTTTTAATAATCAGCAAATCGATTTGCTGATTTTCCGGAAATTTTAAGAAAAATTGGAGAATTTTAAAGTGACTGTTTCAAAAGCGTATTAACAATAAACTCCAGGATTTTCTTCTATAACTCCGAATTTCCACAAAATTTTCCAAAAAGAAATTTGTTTTCTCATAAAGCTTGAATTTTTTTGTTCAATAAACTATTGTACTTTACTACAAATTGGAAAATAAGAGAGAATTCTTCGATTAAAGTCGTGTGGTTTTGTAATTCTGGGTTATTTTAATTTTTCTTAATACTTACATATAAGTGATAGGGCCAATTTCTTCAACATTTAGTTTGATTGTTGGATCATTTAGGAACTCTTCAGAATTGGTTATATTAAATAAATAGACACTAAAATAGACTTCATCTGGTGGATTTTTCCACCATTCGTAGGGTGGTAGGCCCCGTCTCATACGTAAACGTTCCTCCATAAATAATTGTACAGGTGACCAAATTATCGTACATATTGACCATATTATAAAACCAATACCAATGAAGAGATAACACCATAAAACTGGATAATTAATTGGAAAATAATTAAATTGATAAGACAAATTCAATTGTTATTGACATAGTTTTTTGTTTGTCTATTTGATTGATTGTAATATAAAGACAGTTGATTTACATAAAATTACAACACCTATTTATTATTCTAATTGTAATTATAATTATAATTATAACTATAATTATAATAGATTAGAAAATAAACGATTAACATAAATTTTAGCAATAGATATGAATAAAACAAAAAAAAATCGATTAGATTTTATCGGTTGATTTTTTTTGATTAAATTATAATTTTAGTTAATTATGCTGTTGTTTTCTAGTGTAATTTATTTGTTTAATGTTGGTAATATGAATAGTAAAAGTCTATTAAAAACTGATATTGCAGAATCAAATTGGTGGACCTTCACTAGAAAAATAGAATTAATCCAAAAATGAGGGCGAAATTACTAAATAATTCTATACAGGATGATTAACTGTTGTAGAATTTTTCGAAATTGTAATATTTTTTATAATTTATGATGTGTGAGAGTTAATTTTTTTAGCAATTTTTATTCGAAGAGATTTAATTGTTGGTTTTTTCAAAAAATGTTGGTACTTTGTAATTATCAATTTTGGAAAAGTTTGAAGTTCTAAGGATCTTTTTCGATTATTTGGAAAAATTTTGGAGCTGAATTTTGGCATTTTAGTTTGTTTTTACAAAATTTTTGAACCAAATTGTTGTTTTTTTAACAAATTGGTTTTCTAAAATTGTCAAAAATTCAGCGATTTAAACATTTCTAGTGGGTTTTCGTTGTAGATTTTTTTTAATTTTGGCGTATTTTTATCAGTTTTTGACAAATTATTGCTAAAAGAAAAGAATTTGAACTTTTTTGTTCTCAATATTTGGTTCTAATTGTATTTTGTTTTTAAGTGATGAAATTATTAGGCCAAATTTCAAGAGTTTTCTTACACAGTTAGTGAAATGGAGAAATTTTGATTGGTTTTTGACTTTTAGTCTAAATTTTTGAAACATTCTTTGTTTCAGTAGTTAATTTTTTGGAAATTTTTCGATATTTCAACATTTTTGTTAAATTTTATTCGATTTAGGAGTTGATAATTGTAGTTTTAGTCCAATTATTTAGAAATTTTCGTTTCGAATCATTCTGAAACAATTTTAATCCATTTATCACCTAAACTATCAAAATTTCGTCGGAAAATTATCAAATTTTAACTCACTGGGGTACTAAATTAGTGATTTTGAAAATTTCCATCGATTTTTGGGCTAATTTCTACATTTTTAGTCCCAATTTTCGAATATTGTTTTGTAAATTTCTAGTCGAGCATTTCAATTCTAATCAGTTATGATTTTTAGTCGATTTCTGACTCTAAAGACACAAATTTTTCGCAGAAGATCAACAAAATTTTGCCTTTAAAATTATAAAATTTCAAAAAGCTGGGGTACTAAATTAAGGCAAGTTAACGATTTTGACAATTTTCATCGATTTTTGGGCTAAATTCTCGATTTTAATTCCTAATTTTAGAACTTGTTTTTTTTTTTGATTTCTAATGGAATATTTTAATTTTAATCAATTATTATACTTGGCCAATTTTTTACTTAAAAATCTCAAATTTTCGATTCAATTTCAATAAATGTTGACCCTAAAATTGTCAATTTTAAACAAATTTGGGTACTAAATCGCGACAAGGCTACAATTCAAAGAATTTTCATTGACTTTTGGGCTAAATTCCCAATTTTAATTGAATGGCGCTAACTAATTTATGATATTAAGGTATAAATTTAAAATCAGTTTGACACCCTCTTTACCAAGAGTGAAAGAACAAATTATAAGAAGACAAAATACCCTGTAATTTTTTATCAGTCAAATGGGCCAATATTGTGAAGCACCCTGTATAAATTTTACATACTCACTAACACTCATACCTACATACATAAATAATGTTAAAGAATGGATCATGGCCATTCATTAGATATATTTAATAATAGTAATAATAATAATAATATTAATGAAAGAATGAATGATAGGGTGTGAATGATTATCCGTTTATTTCTCATATAAATGAATGAGAAATTAACAAAAATGTTGTAACCATATAATTATCTCTACATATCGAATAACATAATAGCCTAAATTTCAATTTACTCAAAAAAGAAAAAAACAAATCTACAGTAAGTCGACTTAAAAAATTGATTTTTCTTATAAAAATTGTCCCAGAACCATCTTTAAATTTGACTTAAAACCTATAATCAAGTTAATTTTTCCATAATACAATTTTTAAGTCAAGTTGACTAAAATTATAATAGATGAAGTATACCGTGCGTGATACGATAATTTATTTGATTTGACAGTTGGCCATGCTTTATAGTATTTTAGTGGCGTGGATTACTTTATATTTTAGTGAATTTGACGTTGAATATCCGAAGAAAGCTACGACACTACGTCCTAAAGGCATGGCCAACTATGAGGTAAATACTCCAGGTATACGATTTTGGTAATAATCAAAATAGTAATAGTGATAATAAAAAAAAAAATTACAACATGTCCGTATGTTGTAGATTGGTTCATATTTTGTTTTAAATGTTCGGTCATATTCTCTAACTTTTTTGGTAATTTGTTACCATGACAACCGAATTCCTATTTCATTCTTTACAATGTTATCTAAAATACAATTGGAAAGAGACAAGAATCAAACAATTTTAAGCGTTGTCATGGTAACGGACGTCAACTTGATTATAACGTATGTTGTAGTAAAAAGCATGGCCCACTACTTTTTTGAATTTTAATTTTTTATAGATTTTGTTTATTTGATTAATTAAGAGGAGAATTCTGAACGAAAATAGGAAGATATCAATTTACTTACTTGAAAGGATAATTATGTGCTTATCTTTTCTTTTTTTTTTCAACCAAATTTAATTAACAAGACCGTGAAATTCAATAACTGACATTTCCGCATTCGTGACTAATTATTATTACCATTGTTTATCTAATTATTATTTTATTTAAGAAATTCGTTATTGTTTACGTAATACGTTAACGTAAGTATAGGTTAGTGTTATTTTTAAGTAGTAAAACTTGTAATTTGATAAGATTCATTATTTTACGTGCATTTCACGATATTTCTCCTCATAGTAGCCTATGATTTTTGAGAACGTAGGTCAGCTTCTTATTTCAATGTAGTAATCTGCATTACCGACAAGGCCTAATTTTAACAGTTTGTCGGTAATGCAGATTACTGTCTTAAAAATTAAGTTCACAAAAATCATAGGCTACTACGAGGAAAAATATCGTGAAACACCTTGTATAACAGACTTATTGTAGATAAATTGATAAACTTGATTGGTTAAAAAAAAGAAAGAAAAATTAAATTAAAAAAAGATCGAAGAGGTTAGGAAATCTTTACTGTGCATTAATTTTTTGGAATTCTTCCGATAAATTAATTTGTTCGGTTAAATCATCATATTCTATCTCTTTCTTTATCTTTCTATATTTATATCTCCGTCCTTTTTTTTAATGAAAGTGAACGGAGGTGGCCATGTCTTAAATAACTCATTGATTTCCTTCCTCTAATCAAATTTACTCTTAATAATTATAATGTTTTTTTTGGCGATTTTCTTATAGTTGGTAGAACTGATGAGATTTCATATAAATTATTAGCAACTTTAGTAAATGGTATTCTGTAACGTTTTACCATTACCATAACAACGCTATAGTTAATCATTTCTTTTCAATTATATACAGTTGTATTCTCTAACTTTTTGGCGATTCGTTACTATGAAAACTCTCTATAAACACTCCTTACAATTCCATAATATGTACAATTGAAAAGAGACAAATATAAAACAGTCTCCAGCGTTGTCATAGTAACAGATAAATAAAATGTTAAAGAATACGACTATAAGTCAATAGGATTGTAAAGATTGTGCTATAAGTAAAGTATGAAGAGATTTTCAATTTCAATGGTTGTTATGGTAACCAATTACCAAAAAGTTACAGAATATAACTGATAGAGTATACAAACTGTATTTCATCTCGAATTTAACTATGTCTTTGATTATATAGCTTGATTCGTTTGTTTTCCCATTCAAAAATATCAAATTTTATAATGTATGAAATAAGTTACGACTCTATTGCTAAAAATTATAGCCAACTATGATTTGAAACAGTATTATAACACCCTGTATATATGTAGTTATGTATAGAATAAATGTTATTTTCATTTGTTACTTACGAAATTTTGAATTCTTCTTTTGTTCTAAATAACAACAACTATTTTTTTTCTTTTGATTAACAGCAGTCTCACTACTATTTCTTGAACTTAATAGACTATCTTCAGTATGTGCATGACTGATAATTTCATCTTCATAAATATCCATTTTGAATCGATATTCTTGACAATCTGCAATTATTTTAAATATTAAATACAATATGCCAAAGGTTGATAAATTAAATGTATACATGTATGTATGTATGTAGGTATGTGTTAATATAAAAGACAAATTGAAATGGCCCTAATTGATATTGACCTCCCTTATTGAAGGGCAATAATAATTGTCGGATCGTATTCTATAACTTTCATTAATAAGTTATCATCCTCCAAAAACTTCGAACAAATATCCTTTTTTTTTTTTAATCTAAAACAAACACTAGTAGCAAATAGAGATGGAGTTAATTTGAATAAAGTTCCAGAATACAACCCAATGGATTAATAATAGCCTTGAGATGACAAAATAATTACATATAAATGGTAGAAATTATATAAATTGGAAAAAAAGATGTAGTTTCTTCGGTATAATTGATAATTAAAGAATTATAAAGTAAATACATGTCTGGCAAGTTTATATAAAAACATAATTGGGCAATATTCTATTATATATTTAGATAATTATTATAAAGATTTTGTCTTGATGATTATATATTAATTAATAATTAATTTGTTTATAAACAATTACCAAAATAGATAATAATAATGATAATATTAATGTCATTTAACCTTAGTTTAAATTTACTTTATCTCTATAATTTTACGAAATTATTTCTTAATGTTTTGTTTATCCAAGGATATACATCCGTTTTTGTCTTTTGCTTTTCAATAATTTCGCCTTTAATATTGTATTGTTTTTGTTTTTTGTTTTTTTTCATTTAATAAAAAAAATACCTTATCATTGCATATAAATAATCATAATTATCAATAACAGAGGTTAAATTCTAATTAGAAATTGATATTGGCCGTGAAACTTATGAAAAAAAAAAAAACTTCCATTCAGGATATTTGTTGATTAATTAACAAACAAAAGAAGACTAATTATCAATGAAAGCGTCATTGTCTTATTCATTTTATCAACAACAACAAAAATCGATATTGATAAGGAATAATTGTAAGAGGAGCGAGGAGGGAGGGTTAATAATTAAATTAATCTTAAAATACTACCTTGATATTTGTACGATAATTTAACCAGCTAATCTTGCTTATAATTGGAACATCCTGTATTTATTATATACAGTAATGGCACTAGAATACAATTGCCTATATGGTGTATTTAATGATATTTCATCTTGTAGTTAGCGTTTTTTTTGGTTTAATGTCGTAAAATACATTAACAAATGTCGAATTTAGAAAAATATGAATTAATCTACGACATAGCCAATTTAGAGATGAATTATTGGTCAACTCTGTATATACGATAATTTGAAAGAAATATGAATAAACATAATTGAAAACATAGCCATTTGTTAGTTGTAATGATGTATGTATTTATACGAATTGCCGCAACTGTATATGTATGTACAATAACAATAGTAATAATAATAATAATAATAATTGTTATAATAATAAAATAAGGAAATGCTTTTAGCATTCTAAATGCAATCACATTTGATTGCATTTATGTTTATTTTATGATTTAAAAAAAAATTATAATATAATCTTACACAATAATTTGTCATTTCTTGGTTTTATGTCCTATTTAATTTAATTTTTTTTTTTTTTTTAGCCGGATAGTTAAGGATGGCTTTGATTTTTTTACAAGGTATACAATTTTATTTGCTCCAATTAGTTGGCTGTTTTTTTTTTAAATTTTGTTTATAAATTATGTCGTAGCTTTATTCATATGTTACTAGATTTTGAAGTATTTTTCAATGAAAAACAAACTATAATCAAATACATGGCCAACTTCTATAATTCAACTCTGTAATAGAGTTGAATATACAGGAAGTTCTATATAATTTGTTATATTTATAATTAGGGGGTTATCGGCTTTTTTATAATAGAGAATGTCGTAACTTGATTCATGCTTTACTCAATTCGAAGTATTTTTCAATAAAAAAAAACTAACTAACTAACAACCTAGCCAACTTGTTGAAATAGGGTTATATATACAGGACGTTCCATTTAATTTGTTACATTTATAATTAGGTGTTATTTATTTTCAGTAATAAAGAATGTCGTAACTTGATTCATATTTTATTAGATTTGAAATATTTTTCAATGATAGACAATAATAATGAAATGCATGGCCAACTAGTCGTTGAAATAGGGTTGTATATACAGAAGGTTCTATTTAATTTGTTATCTTTATAGTTAGGGGGTTATCGGCTTTTTTATAATAGAGAATGTCGTATTTAGATTCATATTTTATTAGATTTGAAGTAGTTTCTAAGGAGAAACAAACAATAAGCAAATCCATAGCCTACTTTGGGGTGGAATAGTATTGTAAATACAGGATGTACCATTTAATTTGATATATTGTTATATGGTTTTTATAATTGAGAATGTCGTAACTTAATTCATGTTTGACTAAATTCTAAGTATTTTTCAATAAAAAACAAACCAAATACTTGGCCAATTTATTGAAATATATACAGGACGTTTCATTTAATTTGTTATATTTATAATTAGGGGGTTATCTGTTTTCTAGAGAATTTCGTAGCTTGATTCATATTTTACTAAATTTATTGGAAAACAAAGGATAATCAAATGCAAAGCCAACTGGTGGTTAAATTAATTTGTTATAAGTATTTATATTTGAGGAGTTATATACTTTTTTTAATAGAGAATGTCGTAGCTTGATTCATACTTTACTAGGTTTGTAATATTTTTCGATGGAAAATAAATTTTAATCAAATTCATAGCCAACTATAGGGTGGAATAAGTATATACAAGGCGTTCTATATAATTAATTTGATTCACAATTAGGGGGTTAATTAAAAGAGTCACTCTCTATAAATTTCACTACATTCAATTTCTTTTATTAATTTTTTTTTCTGTAAATTATAACTATTTTTTACCAATTCAATATATTAAATAAATAATTTCATAATTGATGGTATATATTAACACACTTTTACAATTACCAATCAGACATATAGACGTATATTTTTAAATATGCATATATTAATATATGTTTAAAATATACAGGGTGTTCAACGATTATTATACATCGCAGTTAGTTATGTTTTTCAAAAAATTGAGTCGTAGCTTATTTCATACTTGACTATATTTGATTGATTTTCGATGAAAATACAAATAGTTGAATCAAGTTACGATAATAATCAAAGTATAGCCAACTATGAGATAATATAGTTTTGTACACCCTGTATATGTATAGAGGATGTTTTATTTAAATTTCAAATGTTAAATCAACTTTAAAAGGAAACAAAGTCGGAAAAAATTAATAAAAAAAAATATATATATTGAAATAAAGGAAAGGTTCTTTCTCTAATTGAGGTCTAGACTAAATTAGTCAATTTTTAGTTTGTTAGATTTTAAAGATCAAAGTTGGCCAATTTCCTAACTGTATTTTGTTTTTAAATCTCTCTTGTTCTTTATTTCGGGTTAATCCAAATGGTTGGGTGGAATTTTTCGATTTTTCATCAAAGTTGGCCGATTTCCCAATTGTTTCTTGTTTTTTGTTTTGTTTTTTTATTTGTTTCGTCCAATAGTATTGGTTGTGTGCAATTTTTTTCAAATGTCTTTTGTTCGTTATGTCGTTTGATGTGCAATTTTTTTTTCTAAAACTGGTAAGTAGTTGTCTTTGAACTTGTTGAAAAATTTCAAAAAAATTAAAAGACTTGGCATAATTACGAAATTTACATACTTATCATTCTAATAATTTACACAATTTTAATTGATAATTGAAAAAATTTGTTGGATTTTAACAAATTAAAAAAAAATTAAGAGACTATAAAAGAAGTTTAGACTTACTTTCAATCGTTTTATAGCCGGAAAAAATGAAGAAAATCACTTTCACTATGTCGAAAATTGATCAAATTTTTTTCGAATAACAACAATATTAATAAAAACAATCGAATCAAACAATTTGATTTGTATTGTTTGTTGTTGTTGTTCTTAAGCTAACTATAGGGCCTACTTCGATCCAATCCTATTTAAATCATCATGGATCAAGTGACCTGTGATCAATATTAAACAATAATCACAACAACAACAACCACAACAACATCATGTTGATGAATGATTGAAGAATCGTAGTAGACTTGGCTAAAAAAAAATTGAGTCTATGATTTAAGAGGGAGGAATATATGGAGTCATGGAGAGGTAGATTTACACATACAATTTACTAAAAGAAAAATCAAAAAAAAAAAAATTTGAAAAAAAAAATAGAAAAATTCTACTAACCTTGGTTAAACGTGTGTGACTTGCCTATCGTTATAAGTCATCAATGTGTGTAAACTTTCATAATTTTATAGATTAGCAAATTTTCAATTAATTTCGAATTTTATTTCGAAATTGGAGTTATCAAAAATTTTGGATTTGAGACAAAATGGCGTTATTTTTTTTTAATTTCTCTATCTATATGAATAGATGCGTGTTTTTTTGTGTATGTGTGCGTGTTTTTATGGTGATCGTGCACTTGACTTTGGGTCAAAATCAAATTTCGGTATTGATTAATTGTCACTCAAGTTCAAAAGGTTTCCTATAAAAGATGAGATTTTTTTATTTATTTATTTATTTATTTATTTATTATTTATTTATTTATTTATTTATTTATTTATTTATTTTTATTTATTTATTTATTTATTTATTTATTTATTTATTTATTTATTTATTTATTTATTTATTTATTTATTTATTTATTTATTTATTTATTTATTTATTTATTTATTTATTTATTTATTTATTTATTTATTTATTTATTTATTTATTTATTTATTTATTTATTTATTTATTTATTTATTTATTTATTTATTTATTTATTTATTTATTTATTTATTTATTTATTTATTTATTTATTTATTTTATTTATTTATTTATTTATTTATTTATTTATTTATTTATAGTACACGTGGAGAAATTCACTAGATTTATACAGGGTGATTGTTGTTTTATTTATATAAAAAAAAGTGGTAGTGCATTTTGAAATTTTCTAGTCAAATTGCAAAAAAATCTGGGAATTACTAACAATTTTGCAATTTTTGATTCTAAAAGGTCATATTTCGGGAATTTTAATTATTTAAATTAATTAAATTAATTTTAATTAGTTAAAAATCAAACAATATAGGGTGTTTCACGCCACGATTACAAGTAAATATGCTGCCATTATTTGTCAAGCAATTTGGAAAATCTAAGGATTTATAGGGGGTGTCCTTGGAGATTATTTCAACAAAATTGGAACTTTGTAGCTCATTGGGAAATTGGTGAAAAACTGCTCTAATTGGAAAATGTCGCGATTTCGATCAACTTAAAACTTTCCGCAAACAAAGCAAAATAGGTTTTTTTTTTTTAAATTTTTCCTCGCGAAATCCAGGAAAACGGTGTGTTGTTTTCCCAAGAAAAAAATCCTTGACATTGATATAGTAACAAGTGAAGTGTACGTGACTTTAATTGTTTATGTATTAATTTTAATAAATTAATTGTAATAAAGATACCGAACGTAGAATTATCGTAAACAATGTTCCCCCTTAGTTTTAAAACTAATAAACAGCTAATAGTGGTTAATGACCTTTCCATTCATGGATCAATCTCGGAAAATACATCTTTCTATTTTTCCACGGATCGTCATATCATTGTAGATTGTTTAATGTCAAATTTACAAAGAGATCGATTGCGACATATTCCAATTGAATGGGTTTTTCAGCAATTTGCCAATAAGCTACGGGGTTCAAATTTTGTTCAAATGATCTCCAAGGACCGCCCTGTAAATGGCCAAAATATTTTTCCAATTGCTCGCCAGATAATGACAGCATAAGAACTTTAATGCAACGTGAAACACCCTGTATACTTTAGTGTCGATTATTATAATTTTTGAATTATCAAGAGTTGCAATTTTTTGAGCTACTTGGTTCCAAAATTTAAAATAGTTAACGGTAATAGTTCCAAAGATTTTTATTTTACTTGATTTAAGGCTTAGAAAAGTCACTTTATTTTAGAAAAAAATGTTATAAAAATGTGAGTATTTGTGAAAAATTCTCTAAATTTATACAGGATGATTTATTATTGTGGGTATTTTATAAAAAAGCAGTTGTCCAATGATAGTACACTATATTTTTGGTTATATTTGGATGTTTTGTCGTCAAATTTTTGGAAAATTTCGAAATTCTCTCAAATTTTCCAAATTTGCAATGTTTACTTATAAAACGCCATATTTCCAAAATTACTCATATTTAAGTTTGGTTTTTTTGAAATTTAATTAGTTAAAACAATATACTATAATGTCACCTATTATAATTTTTAATTATCATTATTGATTTGTATTTTTTTGATGAATTTTTTGAATAATTTTGAATTTTTGTATGAGTGTTAAATTATAATAAATTAGTAAAAACTACCGTACTAAAATTTGCAAATTTTCTGTCGGTATTGTTTTACTTTACTTGATTTGAATCATGTCATTTTATAAAATCACTTCAATCTAAAAAAAAAAATTTGGAAGGGGCCGAATCTAAAAAGCGGCCTAATAACTTCCCCGACACACTCCGGATAGTTAATCATGAATTAGAATAGTTATTAAAAACAAGTGTCAAAAGTCGGCAATTAATGCACGAGTCCGAGTTTTAAAAAAACGAGTACCGTAGCACGAGTTTTTTTATACTATTTTTTCTATTCTAGATACTTTATTAAAAAAAAAAACTGACTTACTATAAAAATCAAAATCGGGCTCGAGAAGAACCGTGGCTATCTCACAACCTCCGAAAAATTCAATGAGGAACCAGCACCTCGTCAACCAGAACTCTGTTCACTGATCGTTAGTTCCACACACCCTTTTCAATTCAACTTTCTCATAAACTCGATTCACGATTCAATTGCGAAATTTTGACAAAACAAAAGAACTGTAATTTCAGCGCAGAGTAAAAAGTAGTACGGTTGTCCCAACAAAAACATGGAAAAAATCAAATCATATCTATTGAATTGTTGAGGGAAAAATTAAAATTTATATTATTTTAAAACATTTATATATTGAAAAAGCACTTACCGAAACACAAAAACCGCTTGAAAACAAATATTCTGAGGTTATGTTTCAAAAATGACAAAAGAATGTAAACAAACGCATAGGATTTTATGCCTTCAGTGATACCAACAGTAGATATCATTCTGTCTTTATAAAATACCGTTATAAATTTTACTACGCTTTAAAAATTATGTTGGATAACCTTCTAAACTGTCATTTCAAAATTTCGCAATTGAATCGTGAAAAAAGATATATATCTCTCTCTCTATCTAACAACAACTCTTTTCTATGGCAACCGATCCCTTATAGAAAGCGGCAAATTTGAATTTGTGGACTACACTATTTTGCCAATTTTGTGCCCTTATTTAAAAAAAGAAAAGAACATTGCACATGATGGCTATCGTTTCGGACATAAAAGCACATGTCCTTTCGATTGGTGATATCAAATTAATATGTTATCTTGAATTTTTTTCAATCAACCCCCTCCCCCTTCCACCGCCGTGATCCGATTGGCACCAAAAACTAATCAACTCGAGCGGCCACCAAATAGTTTGTGCTGGCCAAATTTGAACTCAATCGGTTAAACCGTTTTTGAGTAATCGTTGGAGAACCGACAGACTCACACACACACACACACACACACACACGGACATCATGCTAAAAACTTCAAAAACGTGTTCAGGGGACCTCAAAACGTAAAGATCTGGTGAAATCTCGAATTCGAAATTTTGGTCCGAAACTAATAACTTCCCTACCCTCCGGTCGGGGAAGTTAAAAATGTTATAAAAACCATCGGTGTATGTGACATTCACTAAATTTATACAGGATGATTTGTATTCTCATTATTTTATAAAAAAAAAAAACAAGAATAACAGTTGTTAGTCATAGTGCATTTTGAAATTTTATAGTCAAATTGCTAAGTAGTTTGGAAATTTTGGCCAATTTGGCAATGTTGGGTTGCAAAAGGTCATATTTCAAAAATTACTCATACTTGAATTTTAATTATTCTTAATCCTGTTATGATGAGTTTTTGATTGGAGGTCTACAATTTTATACTAGAATTTTGAATTTGCTTGAGCCTAACATGATAAATTTAAAAAAATACAATTTTTGAGTTAAAGTGAATTATTTTGAACTACTTGGTTCTAAAATTTAAAATATCTAGCCTTATTTTCTTATTTAATTTAAGCCTTATAAAAGTCAATCTGAAAAAACGTTATATGTATGAGTATATGAAGAAACTCATAAAATTTATACAGGGTGATGTATTATTTCGGATATTTTTAAAGAAATAGTTGTCCAACGATATTTTTGATTATATTTTGAAATTATGTAGTTAAATTTTCTAATTTTGCAATGTTCACTTACAAAAGGTCATATTTCCGAAATCACACACATTTAAGTATTAATTTTTTTAAATTTAATTAATTAAAACAATGTACTCTATAACGTCAACTATTGTCAATTGTTATTATTGTATTGCAAATTTTTTGAATTAATTTTGAATATTTTGAATGGAAATTTACTATTTTATAGTAGAAATTTGAATTTATTAACGTTAAATTATAATCAATTATTAAAAACTACTATACTTAAGTTGAAGTATATTATTTTAGCTACTAGGTTCTAAAATTTGCAATTTCTATTGGTAATATTTTCAAAAATATATCTTATTTTACTTGATTTGAATCATAAGTCACTTTATGAAAACTGCTTTAATCTAAAAAAAAATTATTATAAAAACTATTAATATATGTGAAGAAATTCACTAAATTTATACAGGGTGATTTGTAATTCCCGTTATTTTATAAAAAAAACTAGAATAATAGTTGTTAGTCATAGTGCATTTTGAAATTTTATAGTCAGATTGCTAAGTAATTTGGGAATCTCGGCTAGTTTTGCAATATTTAATTGTAAAAGGTTATATTTCAAAAATTACTCATACGAAAATTTTAATTTTTAGAATTTAATTAATTAATACATTTAATTAATTAAAATATTACTATAATGTCAGTTATTATAATTTTTGATTATTATTGTCAATTTGCTTTTTTTTATAATTTTTGCGTTGTAAATCATCCAGTATGTCTCAATAATTTTTATAGGTTATCAATTTATAACCTATAAAAGTATATAAAGTGAATATCTCACCGTTTTATTTAAATTCTTCTATGTCTATTCATTTAATAACAAATAATAATCGTCTTGTTATTATTGTTATTATTAGAAAAAATATATAAACAATCAATAGCAGACGATAAAAATTGAAGAATAACTTTAAAGGTTATCATTTTAATAGTAATAATTTAAAAAACAAAAAAAAAACAAGAAAATTTCCGATAAATTTATTGATTTTTAGGTAAAAATAGTACCTATTATCGAAAAACCAAAAATCAAGTTAAGCTTCTCTTAAAACTCAATTTTTGAATAAAACAACCCTAATAGAGCTAGTTTATTTAAGTAGACTTTAAGCTTAGCTTTAATTGAGTAAAGCTACATTAAGGGCCTACCCGAGTTATAAGGAGCAGATTCTAAACAAGATTCCTGTTTTGTTTTCCAACGGATTTCAATGTTCTAAACGGTATTTAAAAGGGCATTTCAAGAGGGAGGGAAGTACGTATTTGATTTTTTGAAATTCGGTTGTAATTTGGAGTTACAGAAGGAAATATAGAAGCATGTTTTTTAGCATTTTTTACAGTTTTTTTTTATATTTTCCCTCATAACTTGGCAAATATTGCTTATTTTCTAATGAATTTCACACAACATGTGGCCAATTAAAAGCGCTTTCCAAATCTGTCAGCAATGTTCCGATCGCATTGTTAGTTTTCCGGAAAATTGATGAAAGGTTTCGACATACTAATTTTGTTTTTTTACGAGCAGTTTTAAACTTAGACGACTGAACCAGGGCTCATTTGAAAGCTAATGAATAGCAGATTATTTTGAAAATAGTTTGAGATTGAAATTCGGAAAATTTACTGGAAATTTATGGTGGCGAAATGTGATGAATTTTCACCTGATATTTTTATCTGTTAAAATTAATTATTTTTGTATAAAGTGTATTGCAATTTATAGATTATTTCATTATCTTTCCAACGGTACCATTATTGCTGCAAAAAAGTCAAAAATCTTCTGGAAAATTAGTGATAAACAAAACTATGTTTTTTATGTGGAAAGCCGACAGTGATAGTTCGATAACAACTCGCCAGAGTATAATATTAGCCACAAAAATGGGTTTCTTCCAGCGGCTCACAGATGTCAGCAGGTCTCTTTCTGCAATGTTGTCAAATTATTTTTTCTGCCTGAGGCCTTACCTTTGTCGTCTTATTATTACATAGATAATCTGAGAAAAAAAAACAATAAACTGGTTGCATATAACTAACTTTAACAATTAACAAAAAAAAATAGTCGCTATTTTAATTAGAACGATAAAAAAAGAAAATTGTAATTTTTTTTACAAAAAAATAAACGTTTTTAGCAAATTGGCGACTAATTTTTTTGTTAATTGTTAAAGTTAGTTATATACAACCAGTTTATTGTTTTTTTTCCTCCAATTATCTATGCAATAATAAGATGACAAAGGTGTGGCCTCAGGAACAAAAACAAATTTGGCAACATTGCAGAAAGACGAGAAGACAGACTTTGGAGCTTCCTTTCCGTCAATAGATGTAACTCATTTTTGTGGTTTGGAGACTTGCAATTCAACTAGTTTTTTCACACAATAAACATAGTTTTGTTTATCACTAATTTTCCAGAAGATTTTCACTTTTTTCCAGCAACAATGGTACCGTTGGAAAGGTAATGAAATAATCTATAAATTGCAATACACTTTATACAAAAATAATTAATTTTAACAGATAAAAATAATTGGTGAAAATTCATCATTTTTCGCCACCATAAATTTCCTCTAAATTTTCCGAATTTCAATCTCAAACTATTCTCAAAATAATCTGCTATTCATTAGCTTTCAAATGAGCCCTGGTTCAGTCGTCTAAGTTTAAAACTGCCTGTAAAAAAACAAAATTAGTATGTCGAAACCTTTCATCAATTTTCCGGAAAACTAACAATGCGATCGGAACATTGCTGACAGATTTGGAAAGCGCTTTTAATTGGCCACATGTTGTGTGAAATTCATTAGAAAATAAGCAATATTTGCCAAGTTATGAGGGAAAATATAAAAAAAAACTGTAAAAAATGCTAAAAAACATGCTTCTATATTTCCTTCTGTAACTCCAAATTACAACCGAATTTCAAAAAATCAAACACGTACTTCCCTTCCTCTTGAAATGCCCTTTTAAATACCCTTTAGAACATTGAAATCCGTTGGAAAACAAAACAGGAATCCTGTTTAGAATCTGCTCTTTATAACTCGGGTAAGCCCTTAATAGAGCCGGTTTAGTTAAAAAAAAGACTTAAGCTTTTAGTTGAGGCTCGAATTTCAAGTCTCTATTAGAAAATTTTTATAAAAACGTCTCTGTAAATTTTTAAATTTGTATTTTTAAAGTTGGTAAGCTTGTTATTATTCTTCTAATAATAATTCTATGTTCCTAAAAAAGACTTACACTTGCATACTTACTTACAATTTAAGGTCGTAGGGAGAAATTGTTTTCCTTTTTGTTTTGTTTTTTGTTTTTGTATTACAAATAATTTATTGCAAAATTTAGCCTTCAATATTACAAGTATTATTATTAATAATTAATTAATTGATTATTAATAAATTAAAAGGAAGACGAAATTGTAAAATAGAGTCCATAAATTTGTGAAAATTTGCATTTTTCCAAATAAAATCACAAAATAATTACAACAAGGAAAATCCATATGTTCAAATATAGGAAGATTTCTATTTCTTTTTTTAAACAAAAATTTCCCTAGAAAAAAACAATCGAAAAAGAAAACACCAATTTGATTTATTGTATCATTTTTAAATTAACTCAATATTTTATACAGGGTGTTTCACGGTATTTCTCCTCGTAGTAGCCTATGACTTTATGAGTATAGGTTAGTTTCTAATATCAAGTCAGTAATCTGCATTACCGACATGCTCTTGTCGATAATGCAGTCATAGACTACTGCGATGAGAAATACCGTGAAGCATTCTGTATATTCAATCTATTAGAAATCAATCAATGTCATTGGATGTAAGATTTTATTTAGAAAAAATCTCATTGGTTCAAATATAAAGGCGCAATTTAAAAATAACCAATAAGTCATTGGAAAAACAAAACAGTTGGTTTTCTAGAAAGGCGCCTAATTGTAAAACAACCAATAATTTAGTTATAGTCATGTGATTATTTAATTGCAATACCAACTAAGTCTACATAAAGTTACTATGTAGATTCGTAGGGAATTAACTTATAATTGTAAAAATTGGGGACTTTTATACCCTCATGTTTTCGTTAGTCTTTCACTAAATGAGCAAATTTAGTATACAATTTTTAGTACTCAGTAGTTTATAAAAGAAATATAAGGATTCAATATAGAAATTATAATTTTAGTTAATTTTTTTTATTCTTTATAAAGTCAAGTTATTTCACTTCTAATAGATGTAGTATAAAATTACGTTTATACTACGTATTTATTATTATTTTTTAACTAATTTAAGGTTATAATTTATAATTCTTTTGTTTTCACATTTATTCACATACGTATAAGATAATAATAGCGCCATCTACGTTGACATATCAACTGTCATAGATCAATTTAAATGGGGCACGTTGTATCTGTGTTGGCTATGATTTGATTTAGTAATGTAATGTCGTAGCTTAGTTCGGAAATGTAAATAAATAAATAAATAAAAATTTACAAATAATTGGAAAACATTAACGGAAATATAAATTTCTCTTACCCCCTCTAATAGGTTAAATTGTAATTTATTGATGAAATTAAGAAAAAAGCATTTATATGTTTGATTTTTATTTATTTGATTATTTATTTGAGAAAAATTTATTATTAACAAATAAATTATAATAATTGGTTATAATGACAAATATTAGTATGATAGTTACGCCACTGTGTTCTTTATTTCTCCGCGAGAGAGAGAGAGAATACGCAGTCGGCCATGCTTTTCTTACAGTGTCGTAACTTAGTTCGAAGTTGTCAAATTCAGTAAAGTATGAATCAATCAACGACACTACATAACCAAATCATAGCCAATTGCGAAGTAAATTATCGTGCAACACTTGATATGTGGTTTTGACATCGAAACAAATCTTTGACATGAGAAATTTGATATTTTAATCGACCACATTTTATCTAGAAATAAACAAATAATTATATTTTCATTATTTTTTTGTTGGTATTACAACAAATTTTTGTTCAGTTGTTCATACAGAATGATTCTGCATAGTTTGATAGCATATAATAATATTTAGGTTATAATCGTTTTTAACCTAAATTTTTTGATAGTCATTTGTTTCTTCTTTTTTTTTTTAACTTGATTTGAGTTAAACGGACCGCCACTGATCAAAGTATGTCCTATTGTTTTCTAACCCTCATAACTAGATTAAAATTCCAAAACATTAAGGTATATTGAACCCACTAACTGGGTTGATGTATAGTAAATTCAAATACTTGAATGGTTATAATTATTATATTGAATCATTCTGTATATAAAACAAATATATCTACTATTATTACAAAATTATATAATTTTAAAATTGCTTAAACACCACTTCGTGCCCCTCTACCTTTACCAACACACTCTCTCTCCTTGTTTTTCGTTAATAATGCTAATAACCGGTGATAAGATCATGACCTAACCTTTAAAAAAAAAATACAAATTTATAATCATTCTTATTATTATTATCATCATTGATATCCTTAGTAATAATAATAATAATAGTAATAATAATGATAGTAATCATTAGATTACCATCTGTTGGTAAATTGGGTAAAATTCTAATAGAAATCTAAAATTTATGCAATTAAAATAAGTTAGTTACACACTAAATACGTGCGATAAGTTAGTTATTTAATCGTAATAAAATATGTTTGTAGTAGTGATTGCCAATTCTGTAGATCAAGATATTAAATATATCACTAATTTCCTTTATAGTTGGCTATGGTTTTGATATATGTATAGTGTCGGCATTTATTAATGTATTTTGAAATAACCGAATAAAGCTACGACATTTTATAATAAAAGCATAGCCAACTATAGGGTTAAAAACGTGATATATACAGTTAAAATTACAGCAACACATTATTCTAATAATAACCTTAAAACTATAATTAAGGTAATAACAAACTAGATGCGTTCAATAATAGGTTATAAATCCAAATTATTTCGATTTCTATCTTACTTATTTAGTTGGTAGTAAGATGTTTGTATTTGTAATGGCCAATGCTGTATATAACAATAATATTAAGATAGTTACACACTGGTTGGGTTCAATAATATGTCACACAGGTTACTTTGTTGATTAAAAAGTATATGTTTATTGTTGCAATAACCAGTACTGTATATTTTGTTTGTATTTGTAATAGCCAGGGCTGTATATCAATATACAGTTATAAAAATAACATCAAGACAGTTAAACACTGGATGGGTTCAATAATATGTTATAGGTTACTTTTTTAATTAAAATATGCTTCTTGTTGCAATGACCAGTACTGTATATTTTGTCAATACATATACAATCGTTTATATCGAGTGTCCTACGCTAATTTAGCTTGCACTCGGTTATGTCTTTAGTGAATAGTGTCGTAGCTTAGTTCGGTCTCTTGAAAAATACTTTAATAGTGAAATATGAAATAAGCTAAGACACAACCAAAGTATGGCTGATTTTGATGTAAATTATTGATATATATTTGAATTTTTGCGCGCCTTTTAATGACTAAATCTAGCGTCTTTGTTTTCTTATGTATCCACTTAGAATGCCATATCGGTATTTAGGGTAATTTATAGGAAATAAAACGAAAATTCCCTAGGTTTTTTTTTGAAAATTTCCATTTATTTTGTATATAGATGATAGTTCCTACTACTATTATAACACATAACCAATATTTATATATTTATAGGTATAAAAAAAAAAACTAGAAATATACATAAAAATTCCATCTCTATACCTATCTTTATCTATTTTATACAATATACAATTAAAAAATAATAATAACCGTAATAGTATTGATAAGAAATGACTAAAATTGGGCGTGTATCGTTGGAGAATTTTCAAATTTTGTACTAAAAACTACAAAAATATCGCCTAATCAACGACTTACGTTTACTATCATTAGCCAATGATTATTTTTGTTTTTGTTTTAAGAAAAAAAATAATGCACAGCACCCTTTATTTTATTTTTAAAAATTAAAAAACACCTTTACAAACTAAACAACTATATGAGCAATTTGTCGTTTTATATATCAAATAAAATCAGTAATAATAATAGTAATTATAATAATAATATTGATAATAATGATAATAATAAAAAATAATAACAGTATTTTGTTCGATAATTTTAATTATTATTCTACTTATAACAGATGTATTATGGTAATTTATATCGTAGTAGGCTAGGTTTTTGGTACGTAGTGTCGTAGCTTTGTTCGGACAATCAAAATTAATGAACCAATCTTCGAACTACGGGATAAATATGGAATTATACAACCGTATTTAATCTCGCAATCGGTTCTTTTATTATAGTGTAGCTTGGTTCATAAACTTGACAAGTATATCAGAAGTATGAACTAAACTACGACATATGTACCAGTTTTTATGACAGCTCTCAACAATTACCGAGTGTTTTGGGTTGATGCGGTAGTTTCTAGTGGTTATTTGAGCAAAATTTGGACTTTGTAGCTTATTGGAAAATTTGCCACCAATCAACGACATACGTTTAACGTTTTTTTTCCGAAAAAATAACCTTCTAGTCATTCTTGATCGTTTCATCTGTATATTCGATTGGCGACAATCGTAATATTGTCAAATTTTAGCGGTTTTTACCAATTTTCCCAATAATCTACGTAGACCAAATTTTTGCAAATTCTAGATTAACCTATAAAATTTTAAAGAATTTTTCAAATTTCCCACCATTTAGTAGGAGCAACCCACATGAAATAGGAACACCCGGTATAATAAATTTAAATTAACCGATAGGAGCAACCCATTTTGAAATAAGATTAGATGGAACGCCCGGTATAATAAAAACATAGCCGACTACAAGATGAAATACTATTGTAGATTAATTAATTTTGATTTATAATTAATTTAGAATTAATTAAGTCCTTGGTACTTGACCCATTGGTACATCTTTATTTTTATTATTTGTATTATTACCATTATTACCACTAGTACCATTACCAATATGTCCAGTTTGTAAATGTAATGAACTTAAACGATTTGCACCGCGTACTAATCGCCATATAGCAATAATTAATAATAATATACCAATTATAAATAAACAACTGAATAATATAATATGTGCAATTGGTGCTACTGTTGTTGCTAAACTCATTAAATTTGTCATTTCATCTGGTAAACCATCTAAGCCTTCTTCAAACCATATTATTGGAAAGATAATATCAGGGAAAGTTGCAACTTGTTTTATATCGATCACCTGTGATACAGCCAAATTGATTTGGATACGTGCCTTTGCCGACATTGCAGTACCCATATTCTAGAATTATACCAAAAAAAGTCATCATCTAAATTCTATTCTCTAACCTATTGGTTACCATGACAACCCTCTATTGTTCTGTTTTATATGGAATTGTAAAGAGACATAGTTGTCATGGTAACGGAATCGTCAATTTAAGGTTATAATTACCGGTTGTACATCCAAATAGAAATGATGTTTTTCCGCATCTGGTGGTGATATTCCATCAAAAGCTGTACGATAACTATCATTAGCTAGATAGAAATGTGGAAAAGATAATAGAATTGGTGAATCTGTAAATTAATTTCGAATCAATTAATTTTCAATTACAAATTATTTTTAATTATCAATTACCATATTGGCATAGGGAGACATTAAAGAAACCAGATGGTGCACATGGTGGTCCATGTGGACAAAAACATAAATTCTCTGGATTCTCATCAATATCAGCAAATACATTTTTCGGTGGTGTAAATCGATAAGCTGGTACATCATTACTTGATTTTACAGTTTTTTCATAACTGGAAAAATATCAGAAATATAAAATTTACAAGTTTTTATAATGTCCCTCAATTAACACGGAAAATCCATATTTAACACGAATTAGAATCGTGTAAAATGAGTCTTAGAAGAAGCATGATGATTATTTTAACACTAATAATCAAGTAGGCTATGTTATAAAGAAATATCTCAGTCGGTTCATTTTACATTAATAAAAATCGTGCAAATTAAGTCTTATTATCAAATGAGCTATGATATAAGGAAATAAATAACACGAAGGAAGATAAATAGCATTCAATTGGAAAATTCAAGCAAGCGTTGATACAACGAAGGGTCAATAATTGTTAATTTGTTCAAACTGTGCTAAATTTGATGATGTTAAATATGTCGTGTAATTAGAGGGATGGGTGTAAGTATTAAAATCTGGGTATTGTAGCTGTCTTAACAGTAAATTGTTTAACTAATTAGAACATTGTGGTTATTTTAACACTAAATAACCAAGAAGAAGACTATGTTATAACGAAATATCCAAGTGGATTCATTTCACACGAATTAAAGTCGTGTTATAAGAAGTATTGTTAAATCAAGCAGGCAATATAGGGAAAGAAATTATACGAACGGATATAAATGGGATTGATTTGCAAAATCCACGGAATTTATAGCGAGACTATATAATTGTCGTAACTTTGTTCGTACTGTGGCAAATTTGATAAGGTTGGATAAGTCGTGCAAATCGAGGGATTAGTGTATTGTTAATCTATTATAAAGTTCGAGCAGTGTCTTAACACTAAATTGTTTAGTTAAGTAATCTATATTATAAATATCCAAGTGGATTCATTTTACACGAATCAAGATCGTGTAAATTGAATCCCAGAATAATCCATCAATAATATAAAGAAATTAATGATACAATCAAAGATAAATGGCATTAAATTGAAAAATTCGAACAGATTTTGATGTAATCAAAACGAAAACTATACAATTGTCGTAACTTGGTTCATATTATGCTGAATTTAATAAGATAAAATATCGTGTAAATTGAGGATGGGTGTTAATCGATAATAAAATCCTGACATTATGTTTATTTTAATAATAACGATTTAATTAATGAGACTATGTCGAGTATTTTATACAAAAGATAACACGAATTAAAATCGTGTAAATTGAGCCCTATATAAAACAAGTAGGCTATAATATAAAGAAATAAACGGCACGAATTGGCATTCAATTAAAAAATTCTAACAGGCTTTGAGAAATTCTATATATATGGAGACTTGTCGTAATTTCGTACTTAATTTGATGAGCTTCAATGCATCGTGTAAATTGAGGGAAGAGTATATTATCAATGGATAATAAAGTCCGAGCCGGTTTTGATGAAATCTCTAAAGAGATCTATATAAATGTTATATATTTGTTCATATTGTGTTAAATATGATGAGGTTAAATGTGTCGTGTAAATTGAGGGACAGGTATATTGTTGATGAATAAGCTTTGATAAAATCACAATGGAGAGCTATTTAATTATTTGCCAATTTTATTCATATTGTTTGATGATTTTAAATATATCGTGTAAATTGAGGGATGTGTTAATAATGAATAATTTGATTGAATTTTAAATAAAATCACTTACACTAATGGTAATATCCGGCATAGATCTTTATCATAAATATAAATGGTTGTATTTTTTGTCATATGTGGTGGAAATATTGAACCATCTGAACCTAATAAACTATTACATTTATCTGATGTATAATGTGGTAATTTTGAATGGCCATTAAAACTATCAATTAGACCATATTTTGTTATATCACTTAGGCCAGTGAACATTGTTACACGATCCTCTGATGTTCCATTTTTCTATAAATAAAACAAAAAAAAATCAGCACATAAATCAAAGTAGGCTACAGATAGAGAACGTAGGTCGTTACTAGAAACGTTGTAGGTTGTAAATTAGAGTAGGATAGAGAACGTAAGTCGTTACTTCAAATGCTATTATAATACATTTTGAAAATTTTTGGTTTTAAGAGCCTATTTTAGGTTATTTTAGCACTTTTATTGGTCATTTTTTGAAATTTTTTGGCCTAAATATCATTTTTTCGAATGCCTATTTGGCTTTTAGTTTAAATTTTAACCACTTTCAAATTTTTACAAAATTTTTGTATGAATTCATTAAAAGGCCACAATTTTTGTCATTTTCGTTGACCCTTTTGAGTGGATTTTTGAGTTTAGGCCGAAATTTTGAAACAACAAGGCTAATTTTAGTTCAATTTTGAGTTGAATTTTGAATTTTAATTCGAATTTGAAGAGATTTTTTGGTTCTTAATCGTAAATTTCGACCGAATTCAACTTTTAAATTGTAAAAAAGATCCAATTGGGACATTTTTAGTCCACTCTGGTGCTAAAATCTCGCCTTTTGGGCTAAGTTTTTTTTTGAAAATTTTCCTGTTCAAATCAAATTTTGACAAAATTTTAAGTTCATTTTGTAAATGAAATTAAACTAAAATAGAATAAACTAACCTTGGCCTAAATATGATTTTTTCGAATGCCTATTTGGCTTTTAGTTTAAATTTATAGCCACTTTCAAATTTTTACAAAATTTTTGTATGAATTCATTAAAAGGCCACAATTTTAGTCATTTTCGTTGACCCTTTTGAGTGGATTTTTGAGTTTAAGTCGAAATTTTGAAACAACATGACTAATTTTAGTTAAATTTTGAGTAGAATTTTGAATTTTAGTTCGAATTTGAAGAGATTTTTTGGTTTTTAATCGTAAATTTCGACCGAATTCAACTTTTAAATTGTAAAAAAGGTCCAATTGGGACATTTTTAGTCCGTTCTGGTGCTAAAATCTCGCCTTTCGGGCTAAGTTTTTTCTTGAAAAATTTTATTTTAAATCAAATTTTGATAAAATTTGAAGTTCATTTTATAAATAAAATAAATTAAATTAGAATAAACTAACCTTATACATTAAACCGAATTCTTCATATGGTAATTTTTGTTCTTTTGGTACCACATCTTTAGCCAATTTCAATAATGGATCCTCATAACCCCATAATAATTGTCCAACTGATACTTCAACAAATGGTTTAATTTTCAATATATCCATAATACTGGCCATTGCTAAACGTAGAAATCGAGCTGCATGTTTCGATTGTGATGTAGCACTCTATTTATCAAAAAAAACAAAAAAAAAACACTAAATTAAAAGATAAAAATTGAGATCGAGATAATCATTTGTTGTGAATACGAAACATTTGATTATGACCTGACACTTGATTTATCGTAAAAACGAAAGAAAACAATTGAAAAATTAAACACCTCTAAGTTGGCTATGTTTTCAATTTGACGTAGCGTCGTTGATTAATTCAGACACTCAAGAAGTGTCAAATGTAGTCAAATATGAAATAATCAACGACACTATATAACAAATGCATAGCAAATCTGCGAAATTTACCACAATCTACTCAATAACGATTTTAACCGGTAAAGATCGAGATCGAGATAGTTATTTGTTGTGAATATAAAACTTTCTTTTTGTTTTAATACAATATAGCACTCTATTTACCACAAAAACCACAACAACAACAAAAAAAACAATTAAAGTATATTAAGAAACGTCAAATGCAATGAAATATGAAACAATCAACGACACTACGTAGCAAATTGCCAATTGGTGAGATTGAGATCGAGATAATTATTTGTTGTGAATACGAAATGCTCATTTTCACTATTACTCAAATGATAATTTCGATATCAAAATTTGTAATTTTGTAACTCTATCAAGATAATAAAGATTTAGATCGAGATAATTATTTGTTATGAATATAAAACGTTCTTTCTTTGTTTTATTACAACATGGTACTCTAACAACTGCTAGATAGATTATCTTACAATTAATATACTTGATATTGATTTTGGATGATAAAGATTGAGATTGAGATGATTATTTGTTGTGAATACGGATTGTTCTTTCACTATTTCTTTTATTTTATAACCTAAAAAAAAAACAATCAATGGAAATATTTCAATATAACGAATATTGTTTAAGAATTACAAATATTCGTAGTGAAAGATTAAGATCGAGACAGTTATTTGTTATGAATATGTATTGTTCTCTCTCTTTCTTTATCTCTATCTCTGTCTTTGATTGTATTGTGTATTATTGGGTACGGTTTACAAAACAGTCGATTTCTCTTAAATTTTCGAAAGTAGAATTTGAAATTTTTCATAAACTGTTTTAAACCGTACAATTAGAAAATTAATTATCTAATTAATTAAAATCGATTAACTAATACTTTTTTTTCCACTCTCTATTATTGTAATTTTTTTTGTTTTTGGTTAATTTCCATTATCAGAAAATCGGTCGTTTCCAAAACGAAAAAATAAAAAAAAAAGTGGAAAAACGAGTTGCAATAATCGTTTAGAATATTAACGAAATTCTCAAATAAATTCCAATATTATCGTTAAATTTCGTCATCAATTCGATTTGTGTTTTGTTAAACTTTCAAATTTTTTTTTTTAGATTTCAAAGATGTCTATGTGTTTCTTAATCGTTAAAACATTCAAAAATCTCGCGTATTCTTCAAAAATCTACAGCATCATCTCTATCTCGCCGTGTACAAGGCGCAGTTGGCTGTGTCGTAGCTTCGTTCGGACGTTTGAAAAATACCCCAACGAAGGTGGTCTGATGATGCTTGATTAAATTGCATACGATTTGCTCAACCTGTATAACTAGATTCTCATGTTTATTTTTATATAAATTTCTAACCTTAAAATCTCAATTTTGTCCATTTTAGTGTTTATTGGTTTAATTCTGAGTTATTTTTCAAATATTTTGAATTGTTGATGGTTGTATTAAATGGCTAAATAGAAAATTTGCTAAATATAACCTTTTTTATGCCAAATTTAACCTAAAATCGCCAAAATTAATAAACGAATACTCAATTTGAATACAAATAATCTTCAAATTCATTAAAATATTGGAGCAACACTTTAGAATTACACGAATAAAACAAATTGAGGATTTTTAAGGTTAGAAAACTTGGCTATACCAACTCGTTTTTTTTTTTAATCGCACATAATTAAGAATTTTCAATTTGATTAATTGAAAACTTCCCAATTACAATTGGGATCTAGATTTTCTAACCTAACCTAATCTAAATTGTCAGTTTCTGTCAAACAGTTGGTATCACTGAATTCCCCAAACAATATTGTAACTAAATTTCTTTTTTGAATTACAGGTCCTTCAATAATGTGAGTTGGTACAACCGAATTCCACAACAACTATACATTCATGGCGCCATTTAGATGGGTTGGTGAATTATTTTTTCAAGTAAGTAATTTTAATCTATTTTAACGATTATACGCAGATTAAAATTGATTGTTTTATACAAGAAAATGTACAATACGAATAGATTTTATTGCAATTTTGAGGTTAGAATCTCAGTTTAAATTTAAATTTAAAAACTATAACTCGGCGGCTCTGTAAACAATATTAACAAATGCCAAATTACGGCATATATGAACTAATCAACGACACTACAAAACTGAACCATAAACAACTTTGAGATTGTTTTTTTTTTATTAGTGAAGATAGAGATACAGATATGTTTGTAGAATATCACCGATCATTATTCAACGGAGATTTTATTTTTGAAATAGAGATAGTTATACATAAGTATATGCGATGAAATCAACTTTCACTTTAATAAATCTGGTCAATTGTTGGCTCTTTTGTTATATAATTGATAATAATAATTGTGATAATAATAATAATAATAATAATGATAATAATAATAATAGTAGTGATAGAAATAAATAAAAATAGAGCATGAGAATTGCAAAATTTCTAAAAAAATATTCAAAATCAATTTTTTTTAAGAATGAGAAAAATAAAGATAGAGAGTGATATTGTTGTTGTTATTGAATTGTTACTGAATTTCCAGTTGGTCAATTTTGCATAAAATAGAACGAAAATACCAATTTTATGTTGTTTTTTTTTTCTTCTGTTGTTTTTAAATTATTATACATTTACGTATTTATCTAAACTACTTTCTATATTTTTCCACTATACACATATACAGGGTGATTCATTATTATGGTACATTCAAATTCGAATTTAATATTATCGAAACTACTTTCAGAAGATAGTTTTAGTAACCTAACAACTGTCATTATATCATTTGATTTTATATATTTTAGGTTTAGGTTTAGGTAGGTTATGTCGTAGATTATTTCATATTTTACTAAATTTGATATTTGTTTATGTATTTTATAATATATGAATCAATCTACGACATTACGGTTCAAGTGTAAGGTGAAATACAGGGTCTTATTTAGTTTTTTTTTTTTTAATAATTAATGATCGGATTATAGAAATAAATATTGAATATTTACCAGCATTGGTATATTTGGTACAACAACAACATCATCTTCGGAACCAACTGATTGGTTCTCATCGAATGTATAAATTTTTTCTTGATTAAATGATACGGTACCATTTTTATTGAATGTTATATTCTTCTTTTCCCATTTTTCACTAAAAACCAAAAAAAAAAATTATATAAATATCCAAAAAAAAAAAACTATAAAAACACCAAAAACTGTACGTTTATAATTTAGAATTAACGCCATCTATTGACAGTTAATCCAACCATAAATTACCATGATTTTGTTGTTTTTCCATAGAGGGCACAACGATATCTACGTAGTTGGCCATGATTTGGTTAAGTCGTGTCGTAGCTCTATTCATATGCTATAACTGACTACTATGAAATTTATTGAGCAGCCGAACAAAGCTACGACTCTAGATTAGCATGACCAATTTGAAATAGAGTTGTACAATAGAGTTTTCGATTGTATTTCACTTCATAGTTGGCCATGATTTGGTTAGGTAGTGTCGTAGCTTTATTCATATGCCACTATTATATTTGACATTTATTGAGCCGAACAAAGCTACGACTCTATTAGCATGGCCAACTTGAAATAGAATTGTACAATAGAGTGTACGATTGTATTTCACTTCATAGTTGGCTATGATTTGGTTAGGTAGTGTCGTAGCGTTATTCATATGTCACTATTATATTTGAAATTTATTGAGCAGCCGAACAAAGCTACGACTCTAGATTAGCATGGCCAGCTTGAAATAGAGTTGTACAATAGAGTTTTCGATTGTATTTCACTTCATAGTTGGCCATGATTTGGTTAGGTAGTGTCGTAGCTTTATTCATATGTCACTATTATATTTGACATTTATTGAGCCGAACAAAGCTACGACTCTATTAGCATGACCAATTTGAAATAGAGTTGTACAATAGAGTTTTCGATTGTATTTCACTTCATAGTTGGCCATGATTTGGTTAGGTAGTGTCGTAGCTTTATTCATATGCCACTATTGTATTTGACATTTATATGCTACTATGACTGATACTATGACATTTATTGAGCCGAACAAAGCTACGACTTTACATTAGCACAGCCAACTTGAAAGGGGTTGTTGTTAAATTAATTTTTCACCAGAGTGTACAACTGTATTTCACTTTGTAGTTGGCTATGTCTTGGTTAGGTACTATTACGGTTGATCTACTTTAAAAAAAATCAAACAAAGCTACGACTTACGTAATCAAAGGCATAGCCTACTGTGTATGTACATCCTGTATTTTTACGAGGAAAAAAAAAAGAAAATACAGCAATAAAGATCAAGATTTCCTTGAATTATCCAACAATCACTTTAAACATGTTGAAGGATAATTTTTTTCTATTTCTATTTCTATTTCTATTTAATTTTATTTAATTATGAACTTTATATAAGAATTACAACAATTTTTTTATTTAATAGGTTGAATTAGTTTAATTTCTTCATAAAGTGAAGAATTTCTTCATAAAATGAAGAAATATTAAAGAAAAAAACAATTTGAAGAAATATGTTAATTATGTTATATAACTCAAATTTTTTTTTTTTTTCGAAAATATCTTGAGTGTACAAACATTTGAAAAAAATTTCCGTATTTATTTTAAATATTTGACGTGTCAATTGAAAATTTCCATCGAAATTACGTCAATACTTCTATAGACTGTACAAATTTTTCTAAACAAATTAAAAGTTGGCCATGTCTTTTATATAAATTTATGAGTCGTAGATTGGTTCATATTAAATTTGATATTTGGATTTCTCAACAAAAAAAAAAAGAAGAAAAACAAGTGAAAATATCGCCTACTTTATGGTGAAACAATATTGTACAGTCTGTGCAATAAATTTGAATATCGTCTTCAATTATTATTATCATGTAAAACACTTTCACGGAAACTTTCTTTCTTATGCAACAAATATTGTTATCTTTGTCTATTTTGTTATAAATTCATATATCGCTTTCACACATACACTTTCATAATCATATTCTATAACAGTCATAATCTTGACCTCTATCGCGATTAGGAATTCTAACCTAATTTCTACTAATTCGCCTTGTAGTTGGCCATGTAGATGGAGTTTTCAATGGAAAATAAACCAGTGAACTAAGTTACGATATTAGTTTGAAAATATGGCCATTTACAAGACGAATTAGAGATTAAAAAATTAAGAATACTTACACATATACATAAGGGCCTAATTCATCAACAATAGGTTTGGAGCCATTATTTAGAAATTCATCAGCATTGGTTACATTATAAACGTAAACTTTAATTTTTGGTGTAACAGGTGGCTTTGCCCACCATTCAAATGTTTGTGAACCATTTCTAAGTACTATTTGCTATATATAATTAAATTTAATTAATTAATTTAATTTTTAATTAATGAAGTATACTCACATAATTGATAACTAAATTCACCCAACAATTGAAGAATATAACAACAATAACACCAAATAAGATAATACCAACTGATATAGCAACAACGAACCCTGAAATTTACAAAAAAATACGTAAAAAGTTAGGTTATTAATGGCGGAATTCGAGATCTTACAATTGTAGATTAAGTTAGTAATGGCGTCTTAAGGGGAGGTTGGAAATTTGTCGAATTAAACACAAAAGTTAGGTTATTAATTGTAGTATTACAAACAAAGAAATTTTATATTAGGTTATAAATGGCGTTCTAAGGGGAGGTGTAATTCAATAATGACGGCAATAAAGAAAATACAAGACGTTAGTTTAATAATGGCCGCGTTAGAAAATCCCATAGAAGGAAAATTATTAATGGCGCTTTGAGGGGAGGTTGATTATTTTCAAATAAAACAAAAAATTGGGGATTTTGTGAATATACCACACAAAATAAGGTTATTAATGGCGTCAACAGAAAACCCAGAGATTTTGAACTTTCAACTTAGGTTATTAATGGCGACAATTTGTTTTTCCAACGAATTATTAATTGATTTAATTGCCTATCTAATCAAAGTTTAAAACTATTAAGTTTTTCAAAAAATTAATAATCGTAATTAATATAACAGAAAAAAATAATAAATTATTTATGTTAATTTTGTTGTTTAATTGCATAAAATCAACAAGATGAGTTGGTATTTTATATTCTTAGAATTAGATGTGTTGCTCTTGATGTTCACCTTTGATTAGTGCTATAATAGTTCATTTAGAGGTTATTAATGGCTGTTTACTTCTTTTTTTTTTGGTATAATTTCAAGGGTATCAATATTTGTTTAAAAATTAAAATATTAGAATAAATATGTTGATAGAATAATAACAAATTATCATTTATTTATCAAGAGAAAAAATTGAGATTTAATTAATCTGGTCAGCTTAATTAGACATCATTTGTTTTCTTTCCATTTAGTATTAAATGAATGTTCAAAAATACATTAAAACAATAAAAAATTAATTTAATTTGCAAAATACCAGACAGACATTATTTATTATTAAAAAACAAGTTCGTATATGGCAATTAATTTAGAGGTTATTAATGGCAATTTTGGATAAATATTGTAGTTTTATTCTAGAAAATATTACAATAATTTGCCAATTTTTCAAGGGTAATTCAAAAATTCTTTTGCATTTTTAATAATAGATCCTGTTGATTTAAGAATTGTAATTTTCGAGGTTATTAATGGCCGCCTCTAGTAATTTTCCGAAATTACAAGAATACGAATATTATTCAAATTAAAAATAATAAATCCTCGATTTTGGATGATTTTAGAGGTTATTAATGGCGATATTTGAAGTTGATTTTATGAAATTAAAGGTTATTAATGGTCGAATTACTACGTAATTAGGGATTTTCCGAAATTATAAAGCAACATTATTCAAATAAATATCTAATGATAATAATAATAAATTCTATATATCTCGATTTGAAATAGGCAGTTTTACAGGTTATTAATGGCGATGTTTAAAGTTGATTTTCTGGTTTTAGAGGTTATTAATGGCGATTTTGCATAAGTCTTGTGGTTTATTTTATGGAAATTTATAGTAATTTGCTTAATTCGCAATGCTAATCGATAGAAATTCTTGTATATTTTTAAAAATTGATCCTTTCGTTTTAAGGATTGTAATTTTCGAGGTTATTAATGGCCGAATTTAATTAGTAATTATTTGAAATTATAAGGATACCAACGTAATTTAAAATAAAAACCAATACTAAATCCTGTACTTATATTTCAATTAGGAAAGATAATTTGGGAGGTTATTAACGACATTTCTGAATTTCGAGGTTATTAATGGTCGAATTACTACGTAATTAGTGATTTTCTAAAATGACAAAAGTACCAATATTATTCAAATAAAAAGTACAAACCTCGATTTGGGGTAGGTGATTTTTGCGTTAAAAATGTCCTTTAATTAACGAATTGTAATTTGGAGGTTATTAATGGCCGAATTACTCTATTTAATTAGTAATTCTCCGAAATTACAAGGGTACCAATATTATTCAAATAAAAAACTAAGTTGAATATTTCGATCTGAGAATGTGATTTAAAGTTGATTTTCTTGATTTAGAGGTTATTAATGGCGGATATTATCAATGATCGATTATAATTATGTGATAAATAACTTGAACATTTTTGAGGTTTTTTTTCCAAGAACAATCACATCAACAAGGTTATGAATTGTTTCTTTCCCCTTACTTCCACCTCTCCTACCATCCCCCTCTTTATTTTTATCCCCTTCACCCTATTTTAATAATAATTAACAACAAGGTAAAAATAATTTGATCAAAATTCCAAGGGTACCAACTTTACGAGAAATTATTTAAAAAATTTATTTCTAGTTTACAAAGTTGTCATTCGTATGAAAAAATGGAAGGACTATACAATAATTATTCATCGTTAAATAGCGTATTGAATAATAATAGAAATGTGATAATTTATATTTATCCGGAATTTCCGGACAATTTACTAAAATAACAATAGTAATAATTGATAATAACAATGATAATAATAATGATAATACGAAATTTTCGTCAATTTTTTGTGAAAGTCCCCACAACACACTCAAAGATAGACAAAAAAAGAAAACGAAACAGAACAATTTCTAAATTAATTTCAATGTAATTGTAATTAAAATAATAATAATAATATTAATGATAATGATGATTAAAATAATATGTAAATTTGATCAATTACGAAAATATTCCTTTTATGTAAATTTTACCTTAAAAAAAAGTTAACTTTACTTTATCAATAAAACAAGTCAAGGTGATTTTTATATTTTAAACATCCACGATAATAATAATAATAATAATAATAATAATAATAACAATAATAATGATAATAAATAATAATAATAATAGAAATAGAAATAAAACTGTTGATTTTGTAGAAAATTTTATTATAAAGCTACACTCCGTCTATTTTAATCTAGACAACTTGACTTGAATATAAAATAGAACAAGAGAAAGTTTATATATTGTATATCTCTTTCTATTTTACATAATTCTGTATAGTTTCTCTTTCTTTTCGGTCTCTTGAACAATTCAATTGTTTCTAATAAATACAGTTGAGTTGATTCAATACTAATAGATGAAATATAGAAATTTATGGAATTTAAATGACAAATTCTAGAAGAATTTCATTTGTTACCATTACAATAACAAATGAATTTTTCCTATATTTACCTATTTTAGAACAAAATAGATCGTATCATTCGAATCTAGTTATCTATGGTATGAATTTTTAATAGTGGAAATTTTATAATAGTGTCGTAACTTTGTTCAGATACCTTACGAAAATATACAGGATGGTCCACTATTATTACCTAAATATTTATCGAGTTTATCAAAAATCTAGTGAGCTTTATTATTGATTAAATAACCTCCAATTATTGAAAGTAGAATCAAGTTTGTAATGAATCCTAAGTCACCTGTGGATTTTATTTTATTCTATCGTAGTTGGCTGTGTTGTAGTTGTCAAATGTCAAATTTTTAACGAAAGTGTGAAGTAATCAACGACACAATATAACCAAAGTATGGCCAACTGTTGAAATTAAATTTGATAATTAATTAATTCAAATTTTGTCAATCAATTTAAATAAAAATTGAGGTCATTGTCGTTCGTTACTCTATAAAATTCACTGCATGTTCTAACAATTTTTCGTAAATACGATTGCTTCATCATCTTTATATTGTACTGTTATTATTATTATTACTATTATTATTATTATTGTTGTATAATTAAATTGTTATTACACCAACATTAATATAGAAATCGTTTGGGAATTTTTCGAAATTAAATCTAGACACCTGACGAATAAGAAAACAAAACAAACAAACAATAGTGTTGTCTTTGTTTATTTCAATAATTTAAGTAAAATTTAAAAAAAAGTGTAGAAGAGACAAATTTCAGTTGAATGACCCTGTATTTATTTGATTGTTTTGTTTTTTTTTCTCGCACAACAATATCGAGTCTCATAGTTGGCCATGTCTTCTATTATTATAGGTCGTAACTAGATTCGTACATTTGATTATCGTATTCTTCAATGGGAAACAAATGACACTCTAAATATCCAAATTCATAGCCCACTTGTTGATTATAATTGTCAATTTGTAGTAAACTATATAGTTGGCTATGTTTTTATTGATTTGTATTTTTCAATGAAGAAAACAAAAAAAAAATTGCTAAATTCATAGCCAACTTTTGCAATAAATTATTGTAATTAACAACAGGTATTTTTGTTATTCAAAGTTGGTAATAATTCTTGTATACTTTTTGTGTTAATTTTTGTTTTTTAATTAGTGTGTTGTATAGAGTGACAAGTTGCCAACCTTGAAACTTGATCGTTTATCGTTGAACTTTTTCAAAAAAAAAAAAAAAAAAAAAAAACAAATGGACAATTCTAAAAAAAAATAATAAAAATATTGACGTCAGTCTTTTTTTTTCTTCTTTCTTATTCTTGTTCTTCTAATTTCGATTCATCTAATTGGTGAAAAATTCAACGAATTATAATGACGCAACTATTATTACCATTATTATTATTATTATTGCAGTTGTTGTTAAATTATTTTATGGATACGGCCCTGTACACGTTTTGAATTAATTTGATTACTGAATCGTGTTTTAATCAAATAAATGAACATCAAGGGCGCCTATACTCCCCAAAACAAGCGAATTCCATAGCCAATATGATTTCTATTAGTAATACAGGGTGATATAACACAGTTGGCTATATTACGATCACATAGTGTTGTAACTTGATTCGGCTATTTATTGTTTTCATTGAAAAATACCAAATGTAGTAAAGATATGAAACAAGCTACGACGCTATTCTCCAAAAACATAGCCAAGTACCGGCTAAAATATTGTTATAAATCTGATTTTTCATCTTAGAGTTGGCTGTGTTTTTTATAGTCGTAGTTTACTTGATATTTTCTTATATTCTGTTTTTATTGGTTATTTTTCCGATGAAACAATTGCCGACTATAAGTTTGTACAACAGTTGGCTATGTTTCAGTTACTTCATATTCTACTGTCATTTGTTATTTTTTTTTAAGTATACGAATCAATCTACGATATATAATCAAAGTCTAGCCAACTCCCTAGAAAATTCCATTGGGTGAACTTCAGTTACGTATTGCCGTAGCTTGATTCAGTTATTGTGCCAAAGGCATAGCCTACTGTGAAATAAAATTCACCTGTATATCAGCTCATAGTAGGCTAAGTTTTTTGTAATATAGAATCGTAGATTACTTGATATTTTCTTATTATTTCAATAAAACAATAAATCATGGAGCATAGCCAACTATAAGGCACACTCTTTCTATATAAAGTTGGCCATGGCTTGGTTATATATTGTCGTAGATTGCTTCATACTATACACAATTTGATAATTGTTGTATTTGTCAATAGTATGGATCAATCTACGACAATATCTAATCAAATTGTGGCCAAATGGAAATTATTTTATTTAAAAAAAAAAAAATGGCGAATTTTCAAAATACTTACACCACTTTCTGAGGAAGGCGCTCGATAATTTTGCACACAATTTCTCTCTTCCTTTCATTATTTTTGACGTTTTTTTTTTTTTAAATTAAATTATTAATTTTTTAATAGAAATTTTCGTTTTAAACAAAAACGATTTATTAAAAAACAAAACAAAAAAAAAATCGCGTATAGATGGCGTTTACAAAACAAATGATAAACGGTCTTTTGAGTCGGTTGTTCGTTCTTCTTATTGTTTGAGGTTAAAAATAAAAATTTAGCACAACACACTTGATTTCACTTCACTTGAATTGAATAATTTCGACATTTTGTCTGGAAATAATAAATTATTATTACTACAATTATTATTATTATCATTATTACTATATTTATGTCTAAATTGATAATTTTCTTTAATTTTTTTGGACTTTTGACCAAAATAACATTAACCTAAAAAATTACTCAACTCTTCTTCTGTTTTGTTTTTTTGTAATTTGTCAATTTTAATAACCTAATCCATCTATCTCTATTTATTCGAATCAAATAAATAAAGATAGAAAATTAATAATAATAGTAATACGAAAACAAAAGACTAAAAACAAAAGAATTCCATGGTATTACGATTAAATTCATATTATTTATTGGAAAAAAATATTTTAACACACCTATATTGTAGTATTTTAGAAAGTTTTAACAATCTAGTTGGCTTTTATTACTTTTATATTTAAATAGTTTTGTTCAATTTTCAACCAATGAAATTTGCCAAAAATCAAAAAAAAAATTCACCAAACCAACTAGATCGTCGAATCGAAAAGGGATGAATAAAACTACCCTTATTAATTACAATAATAATAATAATAATAGTAATAATGGCAATTATAATAAATTGAGAGAGAGTTGTAACGAATCTCACCGTGTTAATTTCGTCTTCGTGTTAATTAAAGTAGGTCCACATCACCACCAATTATTATTATTATTATTAATTAAGATGATTTAACACACACACATACACACACACGAATAGAGTACTTGACAACAACACGACTGTTTGAAGAAAAAGAACTTAACGGCATACAGGTTACACCTGATCAAGTCCCCCTTTTTTCTACTTCTTCTGTTTTCTATTTTCTATCTTTTTCTAACTTATTTATTTTCCTATAATAATAACACCAATATCCTATTAACGAACTAAACAAGTGATGCTATCTTTATTTAGTTCATATGAAATTTAAATATATATATATATATAATCCCCTCTCCATTATTATTAATCTATCTATCTTTGTTTAATAAATATGATTTTATTCAATGGTAGTTAATGGTAGTGGTCATATTGGAGAGGGGTCGAATATAGAGAGGGTGCAGTGAAGCGGGGGTATATTGAGGTAAATATGTGTAAAGAGCACATAGCACGTCAGCAACTATACTTATATGCATATCTCTAAGCATATGAAATACATAAAAATAACATTTATCGATAAAAAATTTTTTTATTAATTATTTAACCAAATCAATAATTAATCAATAATTATATTCGTATCGGAATAACCGCCATTACAGTATAACAGTACTAGTTGTCATAGTAACTGATTTATGATTGGTTAATTCGTTTAACATAGTCGACTAGATTCGTTTTAAATTTGAATTATTTGAACTATTTCCGTTCATTATTGATATAAATGAAATTCTTTAGTGATATCAATGGTAGATTAAGTTGCAAACTTGTTATAATCATTTGTTTTGTTATTTTGATATTCATTTGTTTTCGAGAAAATAGTTTGTTAATTATTATTATTATTATTATTTTAAATAAAATATTCAATTAACAAATGAGCGGAAATTTCTCATTGTTTTATAATTTAGATTATGTTAATTGATTGGTATTTATTTAGAAGGAATTTACCACAATTATTTGAATAATATAGAGTGTTTATAAAAATCTAGTCAACTTTGATTAAGACAGTTATAGTTGGCCATGTTTTAGTTACATTAGTCGTAGTTTGTGTCATACTTTAATGATTTGCCATTTGGTTACTGTATGAATGAAGCTACGACATCATGTAACAAAATCATAGCCAATTGCGATAGAATCAAACAAAATTCATAGGTGACTTTGATTATTTTTTCCTCTATAAATTTGTTCTACAATCAAAATAATTGAACTTTAGAATAATAAAACAATTGACTTACGATTATTTCATTATCAATGACAGTAATTTACAAAGGTGACTAGATTTTTGATAATTTTTACTAATAATTTCATACTTTACTTTGACATTTGATAAATATATGAATAAAGCTACGACACAATGTAGTAAAGTCAAAGCCAACTGTGACATAAATTATTGATTGAATAAAACAAAATTCATAGGTGACTTGGATGTTTTCTCCAAATTTGTTCTACAAGTGAAATATTTTAATTTTAGAATATTTAAACAATTGAACGATTCTTTTGTTATAAAATAACCAAAGTGACTGGATTTTAATAAATTTTGTAGCAATAAACAATAATGGTGTTTGCAATTGGCCATGCTTTCGTTACGTAGTGTCGTAACTTGATTCATACTTTATTAAATGTAGCATTTATTATCAGAGCCATGGCCAACTGCGACATGAATTATCTTATAGAATAAAACAAAATCCATAGGTGACTTTGATTTTTTGTCTCTATAAATTTGTTCTATAATCAAAATAATTGAATTGTAGAATATTAGAACAATTGAATAATATTATAAACGACAATAATCAATGAAGGTAACTAGATTATTGTTAAATTTTATGAATGAAAATGGCGATAATTAACAAAGGTGGCTTGATTTTAATAAAATTAACAAATTTTAGTTAATAATAGTGAACCACCTTGTATATTTTTTCTAATTTTTTTTTTCTTGAAGTGAAAATTTTTGATTTTTTTCTCCAACACTTTCACCAACAATAAGATCCTCCTCTCCCCTAATTTCCGACAATTTAATTTAGAGAAATCTAATTTTATTATAATTGTCCGTTGTTTTTTTTCTTTTTTTCTAGTATTTTACAAAAATGTTATCTGTCTCAATAAAACAAATGATAACTGATAATTATTACCATTATTATTATTATTATTATTATTACTATTATCTAGTAGTATATATCTATGATATTTCTCCTTGCAGTAGCCTGATTTTGTGAACGTAGGTCGATTTCTTATTTCAATTCAGTAATCTGCATTACCGACAATTATTGAAACAAGAACTTGTCGGTAATGCAGATTGCTGTATTGAAAACAAGAAGCGACCTACGTTCACAAAGTCATAGCTTACTGCGAACAGAAATAGCGTGAAACAGCAGGTAATGTGTGTGCGTGTCTGTGATTTATAGTTTTGATAGATTGTAATATTGAAAAATTCTGTCTAATTTGATAATTGTTTGATTATAATTCGAAATATAATGTGCAATTCTATAATTTGCTTTTAAACAATTATTGGTAATAATGATGACAATTTTAAAAGATTTACTATAATTTTTCTAATAATTATTTCGAGTTAATTAATCACAGAAAACAACTGTGATTATCGTTCATTAAAATGTCCATTTAAATATTTATTCCATCAGTAATTCTTTTTTTTTCTAGTAATTTATAAGATAACAAAAATTTCAGGCTAATTCTATTTATAGAAATAAAATTGGTACTTTATAATAATTATAATTGATGATTTACTGATTTCCGTAGAAATTTGACAACATTGTGTCTTTTTGAACTAATAAAATCTCCAAGGTAATTAAATTGTAAAGGGGATTGCTGGATTCGAAATTTGAGGTTAGTTTACTACTGACGTCACAACATTTAAAATACTCAAAATCTATAATTTATTTATTAATTGAATAATTAACCAGTAATTTGAGAATTTAATACATTTTGAAAGTAATTGATTGAAATAAAATTGCTAAATAGAATAAAATTCTCTAATTCTTAACAGGATTTCAATTAAATTCAGGATAAACAAATTATTGATTTGTGGCACGATTTGACAACACTGCGTCATTCTGAACTACCCAAGTTATAAAATAATCAATCAAATGAATTTAAATTTGAAGAAAATAAAATTGGGCTGCAGGTACCGGAATACCGACAGTGAAATTGAAAAATTTTCTATATGAAGGTCTGTTGATTTTTATCTGTAGAATCAAATTCTAAAGAGAAAATTGCGGTTCTTTAATTACCTTTTTTTTTGCTTTTAAATTTAGTATAAAATGGATTTGGCAACACTGAGTTTTTTATTAAAAAGTGGAGATTTTTCGAAAATTGGTATGGTGTGATGCGAAAACGACAGCCCGAGTCTCCTTTAAGGGAGTGAGATTGGAAAAATCGATTTTTACATCACGATTGTAACACTTTGTGGGGAATTTGTCATGTCGAAGTCTTGAAGTTTCTAGGCACCATATGACAACATGCTGGATTGTGCGATGTTGCCGAACTGTCGTTTATAGTTACTTTTTCTGTTGATAGATGGCCTCTTCCAGATTTTGTTTTTTTAGCTTTGTCTTTGTGAGATTTAAAATTTCCCTTAAAGTTTGCGTGGTACTACGCCCTACAAATATTCGTGAAAACCGCGCTACATTTAGAATTTCCATTTAAAAAAAATACATAACAACTTCTCTAACTTTCGAAAAATCCGCGCTTTTTAGCGAAATTTGCGCTGTTGCTGGATTTTGTTTATTTTGAAGATAAAAATAAAAAAAGATGATGAAAGAGTCGCAATTTTCTTTTCAAAATTTTGATTCTATGAGTTACAGTCTACAAACATTTCTATGGAAAATTTTTCAATTTTACTGTCGGTATTCCTAGCCACAACCTGAAAATTGCAATATTTCTATAATTGTTGACTAAATCTTAATAAAATTTCATTAATTTGCAACAGTAAATATTCTATAAAGTTAATTTAAAGCAGTTGGTAATTATGTTAAAATATTACAATAACCTCTAAAAAATTTAGAAAACAATTCCTGCAACAACCCTATAGATTTGAACATTTACAGATCAAAATATCAATAAAATCATTATTTACAATAAATCTACAGATTTTTGTGTCAATTTGACAACATTGCGTTGCTTTGAACTACCGAATAATAATCAAAATGAACTACAATATATTGCTGCCGGTAATACAGATTACTACAACTATTTCCAATTATTAATTATAGAAAAATTAAACAAACATCAAAATATTTTAACAAATTAAACAATAATTGTATAAATTTAATTAATTAACGCTTATAATTTAAATTTCGACTTTAATTAACGATAAATTCGTTTAAATAACTGTAAACATTTTAGTGGATTAATTTGACAACAGTTGGCAGTACTGTCAAAATATCATCATAACCTCAAAAAAATGTCGCACAATTTTGCTAAACAATTCCTCGAACAACGTAATGAATTTTTACAACATTTACAAAACGATTTAAATAAAATTAACGAAATTATCAATGAAACTAATAATAATATTGATGAATTAAATAAAACAATTAATAATATCAATGAATTAAAACAAAAAATTCAACATAATTCATTGATACCTTTGGGTAAACGTATTTACGTTGATGGCACAATAAAACATACAAATGAATATTTTATTGATCAATTAGCAACGCCCAATTCATTCACAATCGAACAAACAAGTGAGAATACATTGAAATTATTAGAAGAACGTTTGAAAAATTATCGTAATATATTAGTGAGGAATGAACAAAATCGAGAACAATTAGTGAAACGTATTGAACTATTGAATGGTGAAAGTGTTGATAATTTAACAATTAATGATAATAATAATGATGATGATGATAATGATAATAGACGTGAAGAAATCATAACGGATCGTGGTGTGGCTGTACGTGTTGGTGAATTTTACGAAATTCTAGAATTTGAAGAATAAAATCAAACTTTATTATATCAATTGTACATACAATGATTATTAATAGTAGGCTTTAAATTTCATGACGTAGATTGTAGCTTAATTGCTTCAATATACAAGTATCTAATCGTATTTTACATCAGAGTAAGCTGTGTCGTTCATGATGTAACGAAACACAGCCAACTATGAGATGAAATACTGTTAAACACTATCTAGTGGAAAAGTATGGTTCTAGTTACAACCTACGTGTCTAATTACATTGTCCAAATAAAAAATGTACAACTACTAATAGGCTATAGATTTAGTAACGTACGTTGTAGCTCAATGTTTCAAAATACGATCTATAGTTTTTCATATCAGAGTAGGCTGTGCTTATTATGTAATGTCGTCGATTTTAGTCGAGTACGAATAAAGCTACGACTCTATTAAATCAATTGTGAGATGAAAATGGTAATAGTATGAATCTAGTTACAACTGACATGACTAAATTCATTGTCAAAATATGTTGTACAATAAAAAAAAAAATTAATAATAATAATAGGCCATAGATTTAGTAACGTATGTTGTAGCTCAAATACTTCAATATACAAATGACCAATGGTATTTCATTTCAGAGTTGACTTTGTATGTTCTTATATAGTTTTTAGTACTGTATGAACAAAGTTACGACTCTATGAAACCAAAGAATAGCCAACTTTGAGATAGAATACCGTTAAACATTCTCGAATAGATTAGTATGAGCCTAATTACGACCTACGTGTTTAAATGTATTGTCTAGATATGTTGTATTATCATATTTATATAATGTCGTAGCTTTGTTCATACTTGACTATATTTTAATATTTGTTAACGTATTCTTCAAATGACCGAATAAAGCTACGATTCTACATTACAAAATCATAGCCTACTGCCAGGAGGAATACGCTAGTATAACTACAATAGGCTATAGATTTTAAAACGTAGGTCGTAGCTTAAATGCTTCAATATAAAGGTGATTTCATTTCAGAGTAGGTTGTCTGTGTTATGTAGCATTATAGATTTTAATACAGTACGAACGAAGCTACGACTCTTCAAAGTCAAAACATAGCCAACTATTACATACTTAGTATTGAAATCGTATAGATTTAGTTACAACCTACGTGTCGAAATACATTCGCCAGATTAATCAATTGTACCGTAGATTTAGTAACGTAAGTCGTAGCTCAAATAGTTCAAATATACAGATGTTTGAAAGTATTTCATTTCAAAATAGACTGTCAGTCGTATTCTCTAACTTTGTGGAGATTCGTTACTATGACAATGCTGTTTCATTTTTTATAATTCCATTTTATATAAAATTGAAAAGATTATTTATAGAAAGGTGACTGTTAATCTCCAATATTGTCATGGTAATGAATCACCGAAAAGTTGTAGAATACGACTGTGTGCCTGTCATTATTTGTAGCTTTTAGTACAGTATGAACAGAGCTACGACTCGAAGAAGTCGAAAAACTGCCAACTCGATGTAATAATATCGTTGATTAAAGTATTGTGGAATTGTGTGGATTTAGTTACAACGTACGTGTCTAAATTTATTACTTGACATCAGATAAGTTGTATACAATAAAAAAAGGCATATAAATTGTACAATAGTAGGCTATAGATTTAGTTACGTAGGTTGTAGATTTATTCTTTCAATATAAAGTTGACCAACAGTATTTCATTTCAAAGTAGACTATCAGTTGTATTCTATAACTTTTTGATTCGTTACCATAACAACAGTTTTTTTGGATAGAGTTTCTGTCTTATTCTTTATTATTCCATTATATGTAGAATTAAAAAGAGACAATTATAAAAAGGTTATTTATTCCAAAATGACTGTTAATCTCTAGCGTTGTCATGGTAATGTATTACCAAAAAATGATAGAATACAACTCTAATTTTCAGTAAAATATGAATCTAGCTACGATTCTATGACGTGAAATACTGTTTATTATTTTATAGTGGAATTATATGGTTTTAGTTACGACCTACGTGTCTAAATTTATTGCCAAGATATGTTGGTATATAATACAAAACAAGTAAAAAAATGTTAAAATATTAATAGAAAAATTTGATATAATAATAAAAAAAAAACAATTGGACGGATAATTTATGAGATTGTTGATATTGTTATATCTTCGTAATCTTTAAATGTTGAAGAAGTCGATGGTGCTGCTGTAATTAAACTGGCATCGTTGATACAGTACTGTGGGGTGTCGTCGGACGAGAACCCGCCAGGGAAGGCACTGTCGATGCATTCAGAGATTGCATTGTTCCCATCTAGAAAACAAAATAATTTTTAACAAAAAAAAAAAAAAAACACAAAAATTTCAATAAATCCAAATGAAATACAGTCTGTTCCACCTAAATGGGCCTATAAGTCTTACAGCAACACGAACTAGTATTTGGCGAGCGATTTGGAAAATATTTTGAGGATTTGTAGGAAACCGCCAGGAGAGAGAGAAGCAGACAGAAAGAAAGAGAAAGAAAAAGGACATAAAAGGACATAAAAGAGGAAAGAGGGACAGGGAGGGAAGGAAAGAAAGAATGAATTTGAAAGAAAAACGGAGAGAGTTCGATACTAACAAGAACAAGACAGAAACGTGAGAAAAACAGAGACAGAGAAATCAGTTAGAAATTAAGAGGATTGGCGACAGTGAGGTACAAACAGAGATAGAATAATAGGAAAAGACAGAGAAACAGGCAGACAGACACACAGAGAGAGAGAGAGAATGAGTTGAAAGGGAAGAAAAACGGGGACAATGAGATGCAAACAGAGACAGAATGATTGATAAAGACAGGCAGACAGACAGAAAGAGGAAGAGAGAAAAAACGGATATACAAAGAAACAGATAAGCATGGATAGATAGAGGGAGCGGTAAGGAGGCAAGGGGAAAGAGAAGAGAAAATGAGTTGCAAAAGAAGAAAGACGGAGAAAATTAATTGCAAACAGAGACAGACCGGCAGATAGGCACAAGACACAAAATGAGTTGTGATGAAAGAGTCGGAGAGACTGAGTTGGAAAGAGAGAAAGAATCATAAATAAGGACAGAAATACAGAGACAATAGAGAGAACCAAGCAGGCAGATAGAGTGTGTATGTGAGAGAGAGAAAGAATAGGTTGGAAAGGAAGAAAGACTGAGAGAATGAGATGCAAACAGAGATAGGCAGGCAGAGACACATAAGAGAGAAAAAGAGCCAGATAGAAATAGGAAGGGAGAGAGAGAGAGAAACAGGCAGGCAAAAATGGGAAAAGAGAGAGAGAAACAAGCAGACAGAAATGGGAAAAGAGGGAAAGATAAAACAAGCAGGCGGAAATGAGAAGAGAGAGAGAGAGAGAGAAACCAGCAGACAGGAATGGGGAGAGGCAGAGAAACAAGCAGACACAAATGAGAGAGAGGGAAAGAGAGAAAGAGAAAGAAATAGGCAGGCAAAGAAAGGGAGAGACATAGGCAGAAATGAGCTGCAATGAAAGAGTCGAAGAGACTGAGATGCAAACAGAGGCAGAATGATAAATAAAGCCAAACAGACAGAGAATACAAAAGAGAGAAAAACAGGCAGATATATAGGCAGATAGAAGAGAGAGAGAGAGAGAAAATGAATTGGAAAAGAAGAAAGACGAAGAGAATGAAATGCAAATAGAGGCATTCGGGCAGATAGAGACACAAGAGAGAAAATGAGTTGTAATGAAAGAATAGGAAAGTGAGATGTAAAGAGAGACAGAATGATAGATAAAGACAAACAGAGAAAAACACAAAGGAGAGAACCAGGCAGGCAGATAGAGTGTGTGTGTGTGTGAGAGAGAGAAAGAATGGCTTGAAAAGGAAGAAAGACTGAGCGAATGAGATGCGAACAGAGATACATAAAAGAAAAAAACAGACAGACAGAAATAGGAAGACAGACAGACAGAGAAAGAGAGAGAGAAACAAGCAGGTAGAAATAAGAAAAGAGAGAGAAACAATTAGACAGAAAAGAGACGAGAGGGAGAAACAAGCAGGCAGATAGAGTGTGTATGAGAGAGAAAGAATGGGTTGGAAAGGAAGAAAAAATGAGAGAATGAAATGCAAACAAAGATAGGCAGGCAGAGACGCATAAGAGAGAAAAAGAGCCAGATCGAAATAGGAAGCGAGAGAGAGAAACAAGCAGGCAAAAATGGGAAAAGAGAGAGAGAAACAAGTAGACAGAAATGGGAAGAGAGGGAAAGATAAAACAAGCAGGCAGAAATGAGAAGAGAGAGAGAAAGAAACCAGCAGACAGGAATGGCGAGAGGGAGAGAAACAAGCAGACACAAATGAGGAGAGAAAGAGAGAAATAGGCAGGCAAAGAAAGGGAGAAGCATAGGCAGGAATAGAGAGAATGAGCTGCAATGAAAGAGTCGAAGAGACTGAGATGCAAACAGAGGCAGAATGATAAATAAAGACAAACAGACAGAGACATACAAAAGAGAGAGAAAAACAGGCAGACAGAAAGAAGAAGAGAGAAAAAACAAGCATACAAAGAAAGAGAGAAACATGGGCAGATAGAAGAGAGAGAGAGAGAGAGATAATGAATTGGAAAAGAAGACGAAGATGAGTTGTAATGAAAGAATAGGAGAGTGAGATGTAAAGAGAGGCAGAAAGATAGATAAAGAAAAAGAGAAAACACAAAGGAGAGAACCAGGCAGGCAGATAGAGTGTGTGTGTGTGTGAGAGAGAGAGAAACAATGGCTTGAAAAGGAAGAAAGACTGAGCGAATGAGATGCAAACAGAGATACATAAAAGAGAAAAACAGCCTGACAGAAATAGGAAGACAGACAGAGAGAGAGAGAGAGAGAAAAAGAGAGAGAAACCAGTATACACAAATGAAAATAGAGAGAAAGAGAAATAGACAGGAAAAGAAAGGGGGGGCATAGGCAGAAATAGAGAGAATGAGTTGCAATGAAAGTGGAAGAGGCAGAAATACACAAAAAAGAGTGATAGAAAGAGAGACAGATAGGCAGAGAGGGAAAGAGGAAAACAAAAAAATCGTCATCTGAATCGTGAGTAAAAATACGGAAAACATTACTAAACTAAATTCAAATTCCTATTATAAAATTTTGTAATGGCATCTTAGAAAGTTGTCCAATTAAATACTTAAAAAGTTTCTACAAAGTGTATCACAGTATTTCTCCTTGCAGTAGCCAGTAAACATGGGCCAACTTCTGATTTGAGCTTAGCAATCTGTATTACCGATAATCTGTTGAAATTAGAGCATGTCGGTAATGCAGATTACTAAATTGACATAAGAAACTAACCTATATTCATAAAATCATAGGCTACTGCGAGGAGTAATATCGTATATTATTGATACTGTAACGTACAAGAGAAAAAGAGATAGACTAATATTCTAAGTTGGTATTAACAAATGTACCAATAAAAAAAATTTAAGTGATTTTTGCAAATAATGTTGGATAACCGTCTGAGATGTCATTTTAAAATTTTATAACAGAAACGTGAATTTACTATAGTTTCGCTTACTTTTACTATACGTTATCTACACCACTGGTTGCCATAACAACTAAGGCTATTTTAAATGAAAGCGACTGTATAAATTTTAATAAATTAAATAACACAAATCTATTACCTAAATGATATCGTTCAAATGTCTGATAGCATAATTAATTTAATTATTTAATTTAAAATTGATTTGTGGAAATTAAAATAAAAGAAACTTACCCTTAAATGGGCTAAATCTTCCAATTTCGTTAAATCCGATAATTCGATATATAACGAATAAACTAATACCCATCCATAAATACTAATACATAAGAAAATTGTCCATAATAAACATATCATTATATTATAAGCGAAAATTAAATCATTAACAATTGAAAAAAACAAATAAGCTAATAAACGAAATAATGTAAATATACCAAATACCCATAACCATGGTACCATTTTCTTTTCATACTCTTTACGCAATGCAATGATTAAAATTATACTCGTTATAAACGTACCGAATGCTAATAATATTGAAAATACAGCAAACATTACCAACGTATTGCGAACTAAAACAAAACAAGTATTATTAGTTGCATAACCACAAGCCAATTGCTGTATAATTGGTTGCATAATTACAAAATTGATTATTCTATAGTTGGCTGGGTTTTAGTGGTGTCGTATCATAGCTTGCTTGATACTTCACTACGGAAACATTTCTTGAAACAATCGAAGATATGATTTTAAAGTGTCAAATTCACAGCCAACTATGAAGTTTTAAATTCTGTATAATTGGTTGCATAACTATTGGATAAACTATTTCATTTCATAGTTGGCTGTTTTAATACTATTGTATTCATAGCTTGCTTGATTGAAACATTTTTAAACCAATCGAAGAAAGGTATCAAATTCACAGCCAACTGACATTTAAAATTGTGTATAATTGGTTGTATAACTAAACTATAATTAATTATATTAAAATAATAATTACCATGACGATTTCCAACATAAACAAACTGATAAGATAGCACATAATAGCCGGTATGTGTTGAACCAGGTGTGGCCATAGCATAACAATACAAATCAAAGATAGCTGTGATTATTGTAAAAATCGATAACAACTGAAAATAATATAAAAACAAAACAATAAATGAATTTAAACAATATAATAATAATCAAATTACCAATGAGAATATGCCAATAAATAGAGCAGCCCTTTGGATATCTAAAATGATGGCATTCTGTATTAATGGTCGTTGATACCATGGTGTTTTCAATGATTTTATTGAACGACTACTACGTAAATTTGCTGAACTACGTGTTGTTATATGGGAATATACTGATGGTGTACCGGTTGTTGGTGATTTTTTACCGTAAGTCATTGTGATTATTTTATTTTTTTTAATTAATTTTCGTTAAAATTCTCAATTATTAAAATGACACATTTATGAACAATGTAAACAAGTAGGTGTGGTATTTCGTTATTCATTTGTTAACATTAAGGGATTTTTCATTTTTTACAGTTGGTATTTGGGATTTACTAAATTGGTGGAATTCGTCAAGGTGGATACGTATTGAAGGTCGGCTCGATCTTCCGATTGCAACATTATTAACACAAATTTTTATAAGAATTTTTTTAATTATCAATCAAATTTGTAATATAATTAAGATAATTTAGATATAATTGAAATTGTATATTTTTTTAATTATGATAATATTATTGATGACGTCATTTTGAATTGAGCCACACTTAGGTTATACTAAATGAACCTTGGTGAGAACTGTCAAATCAAAGTTACATTAACCTCACTTTTATTCTTTATAGTTCGTAGTTTTATTGATGATTTATCAGTAAATTAATAAAATAAACTGATTAGAACAAACATTAGATGAACAAATCAATTGTTATCATCAGTGATAACGATTGAATAAATTTATAATACAGTGAAATTAGATAATAAGGACAACTGTAAGCTTGAACTACTTTTGATTATTATTTAACGCCATCTATAAGGCAATAGTGGAACTATAGAATGTATAATTATTTATACGGTATGTTTCACGGTATCTCCTCTCAGTAGTCTATGACTTTGTGAACATATGTCGGTTTTTTTTTTTGTTAGCCTAACAATCTGCATTACCGACAGTCTGTTAAAACAAAAGCAAGTGCAGACTACAGACAAGTAAGTGACGTACGATCACAAAGTCATTGGCTATTGTGAGGAACAATAGCGTGAAACATCCTGTATGTTGATAGCCCCATCTATTAGATAGTACTGTAACGTCAAATGTATTATCTATATAGGAAACTGTAAAAATCGTCCTGTATAGATGCATAATACTGTTGCCATCTATGAGGCAGTAGTGGAATTTTTGAAGTCTTTCCTATCTGTATTGTGTATTGCATAAATAATAAAAAATTTAAAACAAGTTTTCTTTAACTACCTTTTCACATGGAGAAATTAAATAAAAAAAAAAACAAATAAATATTTCACTAGATATAAAAGTATAAGGCCCCACTACAATTGTATAATTTTTAAAGTCACAATTTCATTATTGCCAACTCTCCATTGTATTATCCCATGAAACACTTGTATGTTATCCGACATTAGTTGCAATACCACGCGTTCATACGTCATAACACTGAAATAACGGTGTAAAATTGTTAACACGCCGTAACACCCCGTAACATGCTATAACACGCGATAACACGTTTCTCAAATTTCGCATTTTTGAAAAGGTGTTATTGCGTGTTATGACGTGTTATCGGGTGTTATAGCGTGTTAACGGTTTTAGACCCATTTTGGGGTGTTAACACGTAATGTAATTCGGTAACACGCAATAACACGTTAATCGAATTTTCCAAAATAGAAAATTTGAGAAACGTGTTATCGCGTGTTGTAAAGTATTATTCGATGTTACAGCATGTTAACAATTTTAGGTGTTAATTCGTCGTAATTTGGTGTAATAAATGAAATTATGGGACGGTATTTGAATAAAACAATTTCTTTCTCTTTTTTAGACTTCAAAATTTTTAACCAATTGATTTATTTTATGATTTTCATTACAAAATATCACTTTTTTTAAATTTTTATCTTTTACAAATTTTTAAAATACATCAAGTCACTTTGTAAACGTAGACCCGCCATCTTGTTTCAACCATTTGTCGGTAATACAGATTACTGTCGGTAAATAATCGGTGAATTTCCTAGAAAATTTGGTTAATAATCGAAAGTTTCTATCACACCGAATAAATCTTGAAAGAAATTTAATTTCAAGATGAAATATTTAATAGAATTTTAATAAATTGTCATTCAAAATTTATTTGCAATCCACACTGATAGTAACCTGCATTACCGACAAGGACTTGAAACAAGATGGCGCACCTACTCGCTCGAAATCACAGCTTACTGCGTGGAAGATTACAATGGAACATTCGGTATATTGACAATTGGAAAAAATTCTAGGGAATTTTGTGTTGTATTGTTGCAATATTGTTAAAATTACCACAACAACGGCACGAAAACCTTCAAGATTGTCAAATTATTGTCATTTGTTTATTTGTGAGTAATAATAAATTAATTCAGGCATTAATTAATTAAAATAATTAGTAATAATGGCGTATCCATTATTACAAGCTGATTGTAAACGTGCCGTTGCCAGTTTAAACAATCTAACCAATAATGAATTGGACGAAATTATGAACAATGAAGAGAAATTAGAAAATATACTCATCAGTCTAGATCAAGTAATTAATTAATTTTTTCAATTTAATTTAATTCAACTAATTCGAATTCTTTTTAGTCGTATTTAAATGAAATTGAAGCCGATAAAGAGGCCTTATTGGCCAGTAATCAACAATTGGCTGAAGAGAATTTGAATCGTGAACCGGAATTGGTAGAAGGCCGTGAAAAATTACAACAATTAAGCGAAGAAGTCGAACAATTATCGAAAATTATCGAACAGAAAACAAAAGAAATACGTATGTCCAATTTTCAATAATCAAATCATCATTGATTTGTTTAAAATCACAATACCTTTGATTTTTTTTAATCAATATTCAATATGAATCGAGTAGGCGTACGTCAATCAAAGTAGACTTGATTCACTTCATCTTCTATAATATTTGATTCAATAATTTGATTTGTGAAAACATCAAGTCATCTATGATTTGTTCATAATCACAATACCTTTGATTTGTAATTATTGTTCGATGAATCAAGTAGGGGCATGTCAAATTTAAAAACGTCAATTACACATCATTTGTTTTTAAAACTACTAGATCCAATAATTTGCATCTATAAATCAAAGGTATTTTAATGAATGAAAACAAAAGAAATGCGAATGTTTAATTTTCTATCATCAAATCACAATATCTTTGATTTTTTAAATTGATGTTATATGTGAATCAAGTAGGCGTATGTCAATTACAAATCAAAGTACACTTGATTCAATTTATTTGCAAAACAATTTTGATTAGTAAAAACATCAAGTTATCTATGTTTTGTTCGTGATCGTAATACCTTTGTTTTGTAATTAATATTCGATGAATTAAAGTAGACTTAATTCATTTGTTTTTTAAATTACTAGATCCAATAATTTGCTATTATAAATCAAAACTATCTTGATGGATGAAAACAAAAGAAATACGAATGTTTTTCAGGATCAATTTATCCATGGATTAAACGATTTAAAATCATAGTAGCTTTGATTTGTAAGCATGACTAATTTGTGGTTAATGAATCAAGTAGGTGACGTCAATTAAAAATTAAAGTTGGCTTAATTCACTTATCTCTTAAGTTACTTGATTTAATAATTTGTATTTATTGTAAATCAGAGGTATTGTGATGATGTAGAAACAAAGGCGCATCGATGTTGATTCATTCATAGATATCTCGATATTGATTTTTTGTTTTTTTTTAGGCGAAAAAACCGGTGATATGTCACTAGAAACAGCATTGGCACTATTACAAACTGCAGCTAGTGAAATGGAGGAAGAATCCGATCGTATTGTAAAGAAATTCTTAGAGAATGAAAATGAATTAGATGATTTTCTAGATGAATTTTTAATAAAACGTAAATTGATGCATTTACGTTTAGTTAAAGCTGAAAAATTAACAAAAATCCTATCGAGAGGTGGTGATCCAACATTAAATTATATGAATCAACCAACAACGATACCATTGAATATAAATACGAATTATTTTCCTGGTGTTAATATACCGACGGCAACAACAACGACAAATCCAACAGTGCCTTATCCAACTGGACCGCTAATGATGCCAATGCCACCGCCACCTACTAACTATTTCCAAAATCATTATTAAATCTAGATAACTATGGTTTTCAATATAATCACCATACCTCTGACATCAACCATTTTGAAAAATTTATAAATCATAGGTATTGCGATTATTATAAATAAATATATACAACTATATTCCAGTTTATAGTTGGCTATTTCTTAGTATGAACTAAGCTACGACACTACATATTATCCACTAGATATCCGTGATTTCAATTTAATAGCAATACCTCTGACATTAGCCACCTATGTGTACAAATCATAGGTATTTTGATTGTTTTAAAAATGTACATAGTTGGCTGTTTTGGTTTATAATGTAGTGTCGTAACTTGATTCGACTATATATTAACAAATGAAAATCATAGCCAACTACGAGGTGGAATAACGTGGTATATTCTATATGTTTAAGTAGATTTACTATATTTCTTGTTAATTATAATTTTATTCACCAATAAAAATAAATCGCATCTAATTATATTTTGGTATGAATCAAGTTACGACATTACGTAATTAACCAATGCCACCATCAAGTATCTTTCAATTGTCAATATTGTAAACAAACCGTATTGATTGAAAAGAAATCAAGATATCCATGATTTCAAAACAATCACAATACCTCTGACATTAGCCATCTTGATATTTACAAATTATAGATAAATAAAAGGTGTGTATTATAAAATATAACGATATTTCAAGTCATAATAGGCCATACTTTAAAATATGAACTAATCTACGACAATACGTAATTATCAAAGCAACCGTATCGATTATTTCCAATTATTAGTTGAATTATAAACAAACATCAAAATAGCTATGATTTCAATATAATCACAATACCTCTGACGTTAGCCATCTTGATTTTTAAAATCATAGGTACTGTGATAATTTAAACAAAAGATGAATATAAGTAAATCTTATCTTGGTATGAATCAAGTTGCGACATTACTTAAATTACCAAAATTGATCCTCTAATTGTTTCTAAAATTATAAATTTTAAACAAATAGCACAAATTTATAACAATATCCATGATTTAAATATAATCACAATACCTCTGATAACAGCCATCTTAAAATTTACAAATCATAGGTGTTGCGATTATTTTAGATAAATTCCGATTCGAAATTGGCTATGCCTTGATTATATCATAGTCGTAACTTAATTCAACTGTACATGAACAAATGAAAAGCACAGCCAACTGTAACGTGAAATAATATTGTACAACTTATAATTTAGGTTAGATTTGCTTATATTTCTTGTTATTCAGAATTTTTCCATTCGTTTGTAGAACAATATTCCAGATCACAGTTGGCTAAAATTTGGTATGAACTAAGCTACGACAATATGTAATCAACCAAAGCAACTAGATTCATTATTTTGAAAATTATCATTACAAACAAATATCAAGTAATCCATGATTTAATATTAATCAAAGGTATCTAGGATCTAAATATAATCACAGCCATTTTGATTTTTACAAATCATAGATACTGTGATTATATTTAGACAAAAGATATATTGCAGTATTTTAGATCATAGTAAGCCTTACGTTCGTATGAATCAAGTCACGACACTACATAATTCACCACCAATCTCTAATTATTAATAAAATCATCAATTATAATTAATTGAAAATAATATCAAGATATCCATGATTATAACACAATCTGATATCAGCCATTTTGATATTTACAAATCATAGGTATTGCGATTATCACAAACATGTACAATTTGTAGTTGGCTATGCTTTGATTATAAACGTATAGTCGTAACTTAATTCAACTAGATTAACAATTGAAAACAGCCAACTACAATTTAAAACAATATTGTACATATAATTTAGGTTAAATCTTTTTATTGCTTGGCATTTAAAATTTTATTCACCAACAAAAATAAATAAATCACATCTCTCTAAATATTTACAATACGATCACATGATCAATCACGTTTTGTTCGTACAATATCGGCATCATGTCGTTTATGGAATACCAACATAAAAAAAATTAATACAGCACCAATAATCATCAACATACGTTCCGTTTTTATATCATCCATACGAATTCTATGGAAATGTTCCTGTCGTTGTCGTCGTTCTTTATTTTCCATATCACGTTTAAATGTCGCCCCATAATGTACACGTGTCCATTCATCAAAATCGTAAACAACTGTACGGCCAGTTGTTGTTGTTGGTGGGGCTCTTGTACGACGATCACGTGATTGATAGAATTTCGATTTATTCTCAATATCCTCTTGACTTGCTGTACTAGTTGTTTTATAATAATTATTATTAATTAGTAGGCCACGATCGTATAATTTTCGTGTTTTTACATTACTTAGAATTTTATACGCTTCGGTAATATCGCGAAATTTCTGTGATGATTCCACACTATTACCGATATTATCATCATTATTATCATTATTACTAGTATTCGGATTCTTATCAGGATGATAGATCATTGATAATTTATAATAAGCAGATTTTATATCGGCTTGTGTTGCATGTTTCGTTATACCTAAAGCATCATAATGATTTAATGATTTTCTTGTTTTATTGATCGATGATAATGATAATTGTCGTATTAATAATAGACGATAACAATTGAAATGATTCAAATTCATTATTATTTTGAGGTTATGTTCGATTACCAAATTTTCAAATTACTTCATTTTATTCTAAAAATGTCACTGTTGGAATTTTATTAATTTCAAATAATTATTAATTATTATTTAATTTGCGATAATTACCTTTAATTAATTCTTGAAATTTGTTGTAAAATTTTAAAATATAAATTTAATTAAAAAAAAAAAACATATGATAGAAATGTCAAATACGAATTTGGGGAAATTACTAAATCAGTTCTACCAACCGTTATAATACTAGCGCTGTTGTCACGTCTACTTGGAATTAATACAATCGTAGATCACTAGATGGCGCTAAATTTGTATAATTTAAAGTTTACTTGATTCAAGTTTTAAATTTTACCCAACTATTATTAATTAATTACAATTATAATTTTTATTAATTTATAGAATTTAATATAATAATAATTGATGACGTAGCGTTGTAGCTTAGTTCAGACAATTGATAACAATAACAATATTTTGTCGTAGCTTGATTCGTTTTTTTGTACTTTATGACTAAATATGCTAAATTCTGTAAATTACGAAATAAGCTACGACACTATCACCAAAAACATAGCCAACAACTAAACAAAATACACCCATAGATTAACAAATATCAAATGTACGAACAAGCTACGACTTTCTTAACAAAAAGTGCAGAAGGTACAATGATATTTCATTCAACAGTTGACCATGCTGTGATTAACTGTTGTCGTAGCTTAATTCGTTTGGTTGTCTACAAGATATTTCGCTATTGATTGTGTCTGTTTCATGGTGTCGTAGATTAATTCGTACTTTATAATAATGTGACAATTATAAATATATTTGTTAAGTGTCTGAACAAAGCTACGACACTACATATATAACCGAAGCATATCCAATTGCAAGATGAAATATTATTATACGTCAAATTTAGTAAATTATGAAATAAGTTACGACATTTTCTATCAAACACATGGCCAACTGTGAGGTTATACCTTGACAAATTTGAAATGTAATAATGTATGAAATAAGTTACGACTAGCTTTATCAAATGGGTATATTACGCAATTGTCTGTGTTTTGGTTATCTTAGATTAATTCATATTTTACTAAATTACTAAAGCAAAACCAAGTGAAATCCCATTGGGTACTCTTTATGTCAAATTTAATAAATTATGGAAGAAGCTACGACACTCGCTACCAAAAACCATGGCCAACTGTGAGGTAAAATAACCTTGGACATTGACGATAATTAAATGAAACGAGCTACGACTCTCTTTACCACAGCCATAAAGTTCAATATGTCAGCTTGAATTTGGCTAAATTTTGGTCAAATGTTATCGTAGCTTAGTTCGTTTATTTCTTTATTTTAACTAAAAAAACACCGGGATATTTGACAATTGGCTGTGCTTTATTTTTATAGTGTCGTAGATTGATTCATACTTTACTACAATTGGATAATGAATTTATCAAGTGTCCGAACAAAGCATAGACAACTGCGAGGTGGCATATTGTTGTAGATTCTATACGTCAAATTGCATAAATTATGAAATAAGCTACGACTCTCCTTACTTAAAGCAAGCACTATTTGTACACCATACAGATTAACAAATATCAAATATAGTAACGTATGAAACAAGTTACGACTCGTTTTACTAAAGACTAAACGATACAATAAAGTGTTGTCGTTGCTTATATCGTGTATTATTATTATTATTATTTAATTGAATAATACAGGGTGTATTTCGCAGTTGGCGATGCTTTGATTTCATAATGTCGTAAATTAGTTCATATTTTACTGCAATTTGATAATTGTTAGTCAATTTTTTAAGTGTCCAAACAAAGCTACGACACTTATATAACCGAAACAGCCAACTACATGATGAAATACCGTTGTTTAGGCAATTATGAAGTAAGCTACGACTCTCCTTACTTAAAGCAAGCACTATTTGTACACCATACAGATTAACAAATATCAAATATAGTGACGTATGAAACAAGTTACGACTCGTTTTACTAAAGATTAAACGACGCAATAGAGTGTTGTCGTAGCTTAAATCGTTTATTATTATTATTATTATTATTTAATTGAATAATACAGGGTGTATTTCGCAGTTGGCGATGCTTTGATTTCATAATGTCGTAAATTAGTTCACCTTTTGCTACAATTTGACAATTGTTAACGAGTTTTTTAACTGTCCGAACAAAGCTACGACACTTATATAACAGAAACATAGTCAACTACATGATGAAATACCGATGTTTAGGCAATTATGAAGTAAGCTACGACTCTCCTTACTTAAAGCAAGCACTATGGTACACCATTCAGATTAACAAATATCAAATATAGTGACGTATGAAACAAGTTACGACTCGTTTTACTAAAAACTAAACGCCGCAATAGTGTTGTAGCTTAAAGCGTGTATTATTATTATTATTATTTAATTGAATAATACAGGGTGTATTTCGCAGTTGGCTATGTTTTGATTTCATAATTTGTTTCATTGTTTGCTACAATTTGACAATTGTTTAAGTGTCCGAACAAAGCTACGACACTCATATAACTGAAATATAGCCAACTACATGATGAAATACCGTTGTTTAGACAATTATGAAATAAGCTACGACTTGTTTTACTAAAACCATGGCCAACTGTACAATAATTTGCCTACAACTGAAATGGGGAGTACAAATTCAAAAAAAAAAAAAAAAAAAAACAATTGAAATAATTAAGACAAAAACAAAAAAGAAAAAATCGAAAAACAAAAGATAGAAAATTAGATGTTGGGAAAAAATGAGAAACGTGCCCATCTGATTATTATAGCGTTTGTTTTTTGTTCGCCTTCTTTCATTTTTTTTTTTTCTATTCAATTTTTTTTTTGGCTAAGCCTTCTTCAATCCAACAATATGTTTTCGTTAAGTCAAGTTAGTTTATTAACGAGTTAACATAACTTAAGTCAGTTAGTTAGTTAGTTAGTTGAAGTTAAGTCAAGATATTGAGGGGGAGGACTCCGAGTCGAAAAAAAAAAGACACAAACCTTATTACTTTAAGTATATGTAGTGGAAAAGAAGATGTCATCTCTCAATTTATAATTAGTGTTGTGAAAGACAAGACGATAATAATAACAACAATAATAATACTAATAACTTAAGTAATGAAATATTATCATTAAAAGTGAGTTAATTTAAATTTCAATTTAATTATAATTAAAATTAAATTAATAAATTGTCGATAGAAATTAAAACAAAACAAATTTCAGATGTTACTAGATGAATCTTCTGAAATTTCATTATATCAAACAAATGATATAACAACAAATCATAGTGAACGTGATCATTATAATGAATTTACACCAAGTGAATTAGAAGAGAAATTCAATCTAGCCTTCTATGAGGGACAAAATCTAAACAATCATCAAACAAATGATTATCTCAATATCAATGATAATCATTTATTACCACCACCACCACCACCACCACCACCGATAAATGATGATAATGATACGATGAATTTTTTCAATTTTAATTTTAATGATTTTTTCGACAATTTCAATGATTTCCCACCACCATCAACAATAACAACAACAACAACAGCAACATCATCATCATTATCGACAATTTATGATGAAATCGATGATGATTATAAAATTGATAATAATGATAACGGTGATGAAGATCAAGATGATTTCTCGCAATATTTCCAAGATGATGATGATAACGATAATAATAATAATAATGATAATAATTTGGATGATATTGAATTATATGATGGTCTATCAACTGATTTTTATCATGATGATGATGATAATATCACAACTACAACAACAACAACAACAACAGAAACAATGAATTTTGGTGATTTTGATGATTTTTTTAAAATTCCACAACAAACCAATGATGATTTTTATTGTTATCACAATGATATTAATGATAATAATAGTGATAATGATGGTGGTGATTTTGGTCATTTAATTAATATAAATACAGATGACTATCTCTTATCAACAATACCAACAACAACAACAACATTATTTAATGATAATCATTATAATGATTATGATAATGTTGATTTTAATCAAATTTTAACAACACAACATCAAGCATTGCTACTAGATGAACCAATAATTCAACAAAATTCAAATAATAATAATACAATTATCAAAAATAATAATAATGATAATGGTAATGATAAAAATGATAAGAAATCATTGCAATGTGAATGGGAGGATTGTTATAAAATTTATGATAATCAAATGGCCTTAGTTAAACATATTGAAAAATGTCATGTTGAAATTAAACGAGGTAGGCTATTTTTTTGATCTTTTGTTTTTCGATTTTCTCGTATATTAACATAGTTACCTATGGAAATTGTATAAATGTGACAAAAATTTGAATGAAATTTCGTAGTTGGCTATGGTTTGATTCTGTAGTGTCGTAGATTGATTCATACGTTGATAGAAATGTTAAATTTCAGTAGAATATGAATCAATCTACGACACTACATAACCAAATCATAGCCATGTAGATTATAATTATTTAGAATTATTTATACAAATTAATTAATTGTTTTGTTTTTTCTAATTACAGGTGATGAATTTACGTGTTATTGGGCGAATTGTCCGCGTAAAATTAAACCATTCAATGCACGTTATAAATTATTGATACATATGCGTGTACATAGTGGTGAAAAACCAAATAAATGTCCGGTAAATATTCAATTAATTAATTATATAAATTAATTACTTAATTTAATTAATTTATATAAAGTTATTACACCTTAAAGTTGGCTATGATTTCAGTGAATAGAGTCGTAACTTGATTCACACTTTACTACGTTTGCATTGAATCAATAGGAAAACAAACAGTTGAATCAAATTCACAGCCAACTGTGAAATAATGTTATATCTACATAATATACAGGGGTGTATATACGTAGTTGGCTATAATTTTGATTTTAGTGTCGTAACTTGATTCACGCTTTATTTAATTTGAATTAATCAATGGAAAAACAAACGAAATGCATGGCCAACTGTATAAAATAACATTGTCCATACTATACTGAATAATACTAAAACACATCGTAGTTGGCCTTGATTATATTTTTAAATTGTCGTAGCTTGTTTCACATTTTACTGAATTTGTAATTATTTAATGGGAAAACAAATTAAATGCACAGCCAACTATGAAATAATCCTGCACACACTATACAGGGTGTATATCGTAGTTGGCCATGATTTTGATTCTAGTGTCGTAACTTGATTGATACTTTACTATACTTGTGGCCAACTGTGATTAATTAATATTATATTTTAATTAATTGTTTAATTAATTAATTACAGTTTAATGGTTGTAATAAGGCATTTTCCCGTTTGGAAAATTTGAAAATCCACCAACGTAGCCATACAGGTGAACGTCCATATTTATGTCAATTTGCCACGTGTACAAAAAGTTTTTCAAATAGTTCAGATCGTGCTAAACATCAACGTACCCATTTTGACACGGTAATAATAAATTAAATCAATTTACCTATCATTTTTAAATAAGTAAATAAAACAATTGAATATTTACAGAAACCGTACGCATGTCAAGTGATTGGTTGTATGAAAAAATATACAGATCCAAGTAGTCTAAGGAAACATGTGAAAAATCATAGTAATGAAGAACAAATGACTGTCAAAAAACGCAATCTACTCGATTTAAATACAAATAATACAATAAATAATCGCAAGCTACTAGATTTAACACAAGAAAAACAAATGAAGACTACTATCAAAATAGACAATTATAACACGAATTTTGAACATAATTACTCTAATAATAATAATAATAATAGTAATAATAATGATAATAATAATAGTAATAGTAATAATAATAGGAGGCATGTATCGTCGAATATACGGCAAGACTTGAAGAATAAAATTTCAGAAAAATCAAAATTGAAAAATCGTCCAAATTTGTGATATATTTCTATCTCTCTTTTCTTTAATTTTTTTATATTTCTATTTTTGAATAAACTTTTTTCTAAATAAACAAAATCGATTCGTTTTTGTTTAAACGCCTTCACTTGTTCTATGATATTTTAATTGTTACGTCCATATGTGACTATGATTTTTATTTTGGTTTGTTTTCGATTTTAAATACATCTAGATTTCGAGCAAACAAAAAACAATAGAAAAAAACAAACAAACGCCGTTTTTATCATCCCCTGGATAGATTTTCGGATGGAAATAGAGAATATGGAGGAGGCGTATAGCACGCGTACATTTTATTTTTTTTCCCCATTGTCTATATTACCAAATATGAAAATTATACAGGGTGATCTACGATTTTAGAAAATTCACCTCAAATTTACAAAAAACACCCTGTTTATTACAGTTATAGTTCCAATAAGCCTTATTATAAGGGTTGAATGTTGTATTCTTAATTTCTGCATGGAAAATTGACGTTTTTCTTCAATTTTTGTCTTTTTTAACCTCAAATTTCTTAAAAACTACAAATGATAGTTTTAAAATTTGGAATTTCAATCACCGAAATTGCGTAATTTTAGCCAAATTTTACAAATTAACTTCATTTTCTATAATTTTACTTATATTGGCGATTAATTAATCAATTAGGTATATCCTAGTGAATCACCCTGTATAAATACAATTGGATTTAGATCGGGTCGGTGCAATGGTATGTTTCGTTTTTTCAACGCATTTTTTCACTATTTCTCTCTACATCTTCGGATTTTTTTTTTTGTTTTTTCAAACGAAATGACGAGGAGAAAGGGGAGGTTACGAACAATTTCATATGGTGTATATAAATAATAATAATAATGATGATAATAATAATAATGGCAACATTTGTACATACGTACAGAAAGATGGCTGATATTCAACTATCTCTTTTTATTTTGTTTCATTCATCTTTTGTTTTTTCCCAAATTGTTTAATATAAACAAAGTTGGCTATGTTACGGTTTTATAGGTCGTAGATTGATTCATATTTTACTAAATTTGACATTTTTAAACAACGTTACGTAATAATTCTGTACGATAACAACTGAGCCTATCAATTGGGACACACCCTGTAGAAATTAATAGTCCGAAATTTAACCGAAACACTATATTGATAAGGTTGATAAAACGGTTTTAAAATCAAGTCGGCACTATTTTAATTGTTTGTTTTTTTGTTTTGTTTTAATTTAATATTTAATGGGTCTTATTTCTTCTACTTATTCTCCCTTATCTCTTTACGTCTCTTCATTTTTTCTCCCCCACATTTTTTATATTTTTTTTTTTTGCTTAGTTTAAAGTCATATTTAACACACTCGTCTTAACAAACACACGTGTTCGAAGTGAGCCACATATCATACACGCATATAATATACAAATTTATACAGGGTGATTCACTATGATCGTCAATTCTAGGAAAAATTACCAATTTTTGATTAAACTAAACGAGATTTATCAAATTTATAAATTCTAACAGAAAGTACACGATTTTAACCACCACAATACAAAATTTCAAGCCTTTAAACCTCAAAATTTCAGCTCTATTAACATTTAAATAAAAGACTAAAATCCAGAAATTATAACACTAAAAATTATCAATTCTAACCTATAATTTACATTATAAAAACCACCCACAATTTCAATAAACAACGGAAAAATCCAATAAAAACCCCTTTTTTGTATTTATAAAAATCGCCCACTATTATAAATCACCCTGTATATTTGCATATAATACACAAAAACAAATGAAAAAAACAAAAAAGATAGTCATATTGTTTTTTACTCACTAGCTTGCTTGATCTCAAAATGTAATTAACAATAAACAGGCATGTAGGAGACTTTTGTGTCTATATTTATATATTTATATTAAAACAAACGAATATAGCCTACTTGATTATCATCTTTATAGAATTAATAATAATAATAATAATGATAGATATAAAAAAAAAGAATCAAGGTGGCTATGATTTTTGTTATTTTGTTAATTTTAATCGAGATTGGTACAACTGACCATATGTCAATTATTTAGTCTCTAGGGTTTTTTCTGTTGTTATTTGGTAACTTTTTTAGGTTAAATTTTAATGTCATAAACATTGATGTGAAACGACGACACGTCTCATTTATTTATACACCCCCTCCCCTATTCTTCTACTCAACAAAAAATATATATCTATCTCTATCATTAGTATTAAATTTAGATATTGTTGTCTTTATTTAATAACAAACGACAAGTGTTGTCTATGTTGAAGATCAAGTTACCGGGTGTGCATTGAATAACGCAATAAAAAAAACACAATCGAAGCCACGTGCAATCAACCAATCGGAGAACACTATGGAAATTAACAACATGGAGATAAAACAATGATGGATATATCGATAATATTATTGGTTGAAAAAAGAGACAGATAGAGGGTGAAAACAGTTGAAATACACCAATATCGGTTTAAAAGCTAAAAATATAACCACAAAAAATTCATTTGTTTATAGCGGCCATTTTTTACCCGAGACCAACGCCTGTTTCGATTTTTTTTTCTCGATTAACGAATTACGTAATTTGCGAAATTCAGGAAGTTATTGTTTGTTTTTTTTTATTTATTTTAACGCCTGTCTCTAGATGCTTTAATTTTTTGTGTTTTTTTTTTTGTTTCGTTTCACTTGTTCGAAATTTTGTTCGGTGTCAAACAACAAGGGTTGCTCTAATGTTGGATGTTTTCAACTGTTTTTTTTTCCCTAAGGCAACTAGATTTTTTGTCGGTTTTTCTTATTTTTGAATATTTATTAGTATCACTTTAAACCCCTCTTGAGAAACATGTGAAAATTGTTAGAATTAAAAAAATAAAAATAAAAAAATTATAATAATAAACAGAGACAAGTTGAGGTTATTTTTTCTGTAATTTATCACTAAATATTTTTGAAAGGTTGTAAACGAGATTTATTTAAAAAAAAATCAACATGTGTTGATATTTTTTTGTCAACAATTCCCTAAAAATTTAAATTTAAAACAAGTTTATAACCACCTCTATGAGACGCCACTGGTTTTCGATTTTAAACATCTACAATAGCCTACTAAGAATCAACTAATTGTGTATAATTGGTTGTATAACTCTTGAATTACGTTTTTATACAGGCTGATTCTATAAGAATGGTCCTTTATTTTAACTGTTAATTAAAGGGTTGATTTGTAATTAATTATTAAAAACAAAAGATTAATTTAATTATAGATTTCTATAAATATATTTTTGTTTTAATTATAACCTATAAACAATTAAATTTAATCTCTCTCTCTAATATAATAAAGAAGACACTTTTACAGTCTTATGTTAGAAACTTAACTGAAATTTAACATTAATTAAATTGAATTAACACAATAATTAATTAACTAATTAAACAAATGAACGACTACAATTTAAGGTGTCTAGATTAAACAACATAGCTCTTATGGTATCAAAAACAAGTCTTCAAATGTTCGATAAAAATTGAAAAAAGACGCAACAACTGTCAATAATCGGCGAGAATTGAAAAGTAAAATCGTTCGCCTCCCTATTTAAATCTACTCAAAATCAAGCCTCAATGATATTAAAATTATTGAGGGTTAAAAAACCCTATTGAACTGTTAAATTATTCGTTAAATAATAAAGGAGGTAGATGATTGAGCCATTTTAATTCTACAATATTTTGAACCTATTCGTATTAAATTAAAATCGTTCGCCTCTCGATTTAAATCTACTGACAATCAACCCTTGATGATTTTATAATTGTTGAGGGGTATCAAACGTGTTTTCTAGATAAAAATATGCGAAATTACTTAAAAAAAAAAAACACAACACATTAAGGAGAATTGGAAGATAAAATCGTTCGCCTCCCGATTAAAATCTACTGCCAATCAATCCTTATTCCTATTCAAATTTAAAAAATCACAGGATTGAACCAAAAATTCACAAAATAATTTAAAAAAAGTGGATGATTTTAATTTTGTTATCAATTTGGGGTAGTTCTAAATTGGGAAAAATTGATGAAATTATGAAAAACTTCTTGAAAAGTTTTTCAAAAAAACACAAACTGTCAACGATTATAGAGAATTAAAAAACAAAATCGTTCGCCTCCCTGTTTGAATTTACAATCAAACCTTATCGATTTATCAAGAGTCTCTTCCAGTTAAAAAACACATTCTATTCATGGACCAATCAAATAATAATTGGAGAGAATTAAAAAACAAAATCGTTCGCCTCCCTGTTTGAATTTACAATCAAACCTTATCGATTTATCATGAGTCTCTTCCAGTTAAAAAACACATTCTATTCATGGACCAATCAAATAATAATTGGAGAGAATTGAAAAAAAAATCATTCGCCTCCTTATTTAAACTTACTCACAATCAATTCTTATCGATTTCAGGATAATTTGGGGATAAAAACAGCCTTTTCTTGATTACAAATTCGTTAAATAATCAAGGAGGCGAATGACTGGGTCATTTAAATTTTGTAGTAATTGTAAAGACTCACCGATTTCCCGACAGGTATAACACCATAAAAACTGCGTTTAACCTCAAAATTACACACAATTAATACTTTCTTCCTTCTTCTACACCATTTTGTTACGTTATCCACAATAATTAAACAAATAAATAATCATAATTTAAGGCCTCTAGATCAAACCATATAATTCTAGTGGTATTGAATAAAATTTTGGAAAAAAAAAAACTTATAAATAGCACCAATTGTCAACAATTGAGGAGAATTAAACAGCACAGTCGTTCGCCTCCCGATATAAAATACAATCAACTCTTATCAATTTTAGTATTATTGGAGAGTATCAAATGTTTTCTAACTAAAAAAAAAACTCTGTTGAGTCGAAAATTCGTCCAATAATAAAAAAGTAGACAATTGAGCCATTTTAATCCTCTACAAGTATTAAAATAAAATCATTCGCCTCCCATTTTAAATTGATTTAAATACAATGAAATTTGCAATCACGTAAAAAAAAACAAATTGATCAATAATTGGCGAGAATTGAAAAACAAAATCGTTCGCCTCCCTATTTAAAACTATTTACAATCAAATCTTATAGATTTTATGATAATCGTGAGGTAAATGCCGTTTTTTTTGGAATAATAAAAATCTATAGTTAAAAATTCGCTAAACTATAAAAGAGGCGAATGACTGGGTGATTTTAATTTTGTAATTTTCAACTTTAGAGTGATTCCTAGCGAATAAAATTTGAAATAAAATAGTCTCACCGACTTCTCGACAAGCCTATCAACTGACAAAACTTTCTTTGACATCTTCTACACCATTTTGTTACGTTATCGACAATAATTAAACAAATAAATAATCATAATTTAAGGCCTCTAGATCAAACCACATAACTCTAGTGGTATTAAATAAAATTTTGGAAAAAAAAACTTATAAATAGCACCAATTGTCAACAATTGAGGAGAATTAAACAACACAATCGTTCGCCTCCCTGTTTAAAATAATCAACAATCAACTTTTATAAATTTTAAAATTATTGGAGAGTATCAAGAGTGTTTTGTAGCTAAAAATTACACTCAATTGAGTCGAAAATTCATTCAATAATAAAAAAAAAATTGACGACTGAGCCATTTTAATTCTCCACAAGTATTGAAATAAAATCATTCACCTCCCATTTTAAATTAATTTAAATACAATGAAATTTGCAAATCATTAAAAAAAAAAAAATAATATCGATCAATAATTGGCGAGAATTGAAAAACAAAATCGTTCGCCTCCCTATTTAAAACTACTTACAATCAAATTTTATAGATTTTATGATAATCGTGAGGTAAATATAGTTTTTTCTTTAATTATAAAAATCGGGAGTTAAAAATTCGCTACCCTATAAAAGAGGCGAATGACTGGGTCATTTTAATTTTGTAATTTTCAACTTTAGAGTGATTTATATCGAATAAAATTTGAAATGAAAGTCTCACCGATTTTTGAATTATAAAAATCCAATTAAAAATTCGTTAAACTATAAAAGAGGCGAATGACTGGGTGATTTTAATTTTATAATTTTCAACTTTAGAGTAATTTATATCGAATAAAATTTGAAATAAAATAGTCTCACCGATTTCTCGAGAGGCCTACCAATTGACAAAACTTTCTTCTATATTTTCGACGCCATTTTGTTGTTATTATTGTCGTTTATCTTCAATAATATGCCGTTTTTCATGGTCCTTCATATGATCGAAACGTCGGAATTTCTTCTCACATATACGACATTTGATATAATCGAATTCATTGGCGTGCGTATTTAAATGACGTAAATATGTTGAACGATAATTATTATGTAATGGTTTTGTACAAATTGGACATTTTGTCCAATCTTTTATATCGTAATATAATTTTTTTATTTCACTCATGGCCATTATGATCTTTGGATATTTATGTAATTCACGACGATGACGTAACAATTCGATGCCATTATTGAAGGTTAATTTACAATGGCGACACAATACTTTCACCATATTATCATTATTATCAATCGTATTATCTTTAGTTGCAATTGTTTCCTCATCTTTATCATCATTATTATCAGTAGTAATAACAGTATTATCGTTATTACCATTAGTTGTGGTAATAATAGTAGTACTGGTAGTATTATCGGTAGTCGGTGAACGTGGTATAGTTATTTTCACGGCCATCTTCGATTTCGTTTTTTTATTCAAAACAATATTCTGTTTGACATTGATTTTTTCCATTGTTTAGATAGATTTCATTTGTTTTACTAGCCAATAGACGATCAAAGGCGTCGGTTTTCTTAGCCTTCTCGATATCGTCAATATTATTATCTTGTTCACTATTATTATCGTTATTATTATTATTATTATTATTATTGTTGTAATTATCGGCAATTGTTAAAATGTACGATTTGGCCGGACATTTCCGTAAATGTACGGTTCGTTCTTTTTTTATACGAAAAACTTTATTACAATAACGACATACGTAATATAGATGGCCGTCTTTTGTTACAATTTCATCGGGTATTTTCGTTGTTTTATTATCGTTATTATCATTATTATCGTTGTTATTACCATCGTTATTATCGTTGTTGTTTGTTTCAATTTTTGTTAATTTCCTATTATCAGGGTCGTTATTATCGTTTATTTCCAATTGTTTTCTTTTATTACCATTACTATTATTGTTGTTGTTGTTGTTAATTTTATCTAAAAATAATAATGATTAGAAAATTGTGAACTTAACCTCACTTTTTTCCAGATAATTTTCGTTATATTTACCGATTTCCATTTGTGTTATTTTTTATTAGTTTATGTTGTTGAATATAAATTAAATTAAATTATAATGATTAAATTAATTAAAAGTTAACTAAATTATAATTAAAATTAAAATTAATATAAATAAATGAATGTAAAATAAAGATGGAGAAAACAAAACAAATAAAACTTGTTGGATGTAAAGATGGCGGTAGAGTGAAATATCCCCAAAAAATGGGCGCGTAATTCAAACAACATATAACCAAATTGGGTGTTTTTTTTGTAATATTTGCCCACGAAATTGATAAAATCCAACAAATTATTGGAACGACCGTCAAATTGATGTAATTTCATCGATTGAGTTGGATTTATTTATTGAATTCGAATTTTTTTGGTGTGGTATTGTAGTAGTGACAAACTTGAATATTCCTAGAATTGCGCGCGAAATTCAAATAGTTATCAGTTTCAAAACTGTTCATTGGTTGTAATCACTTTAAAACTCTTGAACAACTAGATTGGAATGTGAACCAATAGAAATAATAATGGACAATTGATCGGATGTTATCACTTGTATTGTTGGTAAATTAAAACAATCGAATTGTTGATATTGACTAGATTTTATTAATATTCAAATTTTTAAATTTACAAGTAAACGAATCAAATTGAAATGAAAATCAAAATAACTGGGAAAATTTGAATTAAGAACAAATGAATTTTAACATAATTGAAGGTGGCGCCAGAACGAAATATCACTAGAATACGCGCGCGATTCAAACACCACTTAACCTAATCAAGTATTCAAATAAAGAATCAACCAATAGGAAACCACCATTTAGGCGCGAAATTCAAATCACCACTAGTGTTATTGTAGTGTGTACTATCAACTGAAATATTCCTAGAATTGTGCGGGTAATTCAAATAGTTATAGGATATTATTGATCGGATATGTCACTTGGTAGTAAAATAAAACAATGGAATGCTTAAATCTAACTAGATTTTATTGATTAATATGCAGATTTTTAAATAATTGTGAACTTATCTAGAATTAAACGAATCAAATTGAAAAGAAAATCAAAACTAATTAAAATAACCGGGAAAAATTGAAGTAAAAACAAAAGAGTTTCAACAGAATTAAAGATGGCGACAGAACGAAATATCCCCAAGATTCACGCGCGCGATTCAAACACCACATAACCTCGTTAGGTATTGAAATAGTGAATCAACCAATAGGAAGCCAACGTTTAGGCGCGAAATTCAAATCACCCCTAATTATTGCCGTGCTGTCAATTAAAATATTGCTAGAATTGCGCGCGTAATTCAATATTGTCCAACAATCGATCGGATTTTATCACATGGTAGTAAAATAAAACAATGGAATGCTTGAAGTTATCTAGATTTTATTAATATTCAAATTTTCAAATAATTGTGAACTTATCTAGAATTGAACGAATCAAATTGAAATTAAAATCAAAATTATTTAAAATATCTGAGAAAAATTGAACTTAAAACAAATGAATTGAACGTGGTGATAGAACGAAATATCCCCAAGATTACGGGCGCGATTCAAACACCACATAACCTAATCGGGTATTAAATGAGAATCAACCAATTGAACAACAACGTTTAGGCGCGAAATTCAAATAACCCCGAGTTATTGCCGTGTTGTCAATTGAAATATTGCTAGAATTGCGCGCGCAATTCAAATAGTCCATCGACATAACTGATCGGATATAATCACTTGGTAATAAAATAAAACAATGGAGTGCTTAAATCTAACTAGATTTTATTAATATGTAGATTTTTAATTAAAATAACCGGGAAAAATTGAACTTAAAACAAATGAATTTCAACAGAATTGAAGGTGGCGATAAAACTAAATATCGCCAAGATTTCGCGCGCGATTCAAACAACAGATAACCTAATCAGGTAGACAAGTAGAGAATCAACCAATAGGAAACTACCATTTGGGCGCGAAATTCAAATCACTCCTAGTGTTATTGCAGTGTAGATCGGCTGTCAATTGAAATATTCCTACAATTGCGCGCGTAATTCAAATAGTTATCACATGGTAGTAAAATAAAACAATGGATTGCTTGAAGCTAACTAGATTTTATTGATTAATATTAGCCAAAATTTTTAAATAATTATAAACTTATTTACAATTAAACAAATTAGAAAAAAACTGTTTCTAAACTTAGAAAAAAAACTCTTACAATTCTAAATCAATCGTTGTTTTACCATTAGATTACTTCAAAAACAAATAAATAAATTGGTCCGAAATTCAACTATAAAGAAAATAACCCCAAATTTCTTTGAATTACAACTATAAAAAAAAAAAAAACCACCCCTCAATTATTGTATTGTTCTGGCAATACATAACTGATATCATCCCAGGGATGCCGGTACAACCCCTGCTTCAAACGTTTTTGATCCATATAATGACCAATAAAACCGATAGACCGCCCTAAAACAAACAACGAATTTATCGCCCCAATATTGATATATTCTTGCGCCTCTTCACTGGTAAAACTACCACAATTGCGCAACATATCGACAAAGGCGCAAGCAATCACCCCATCCACATTCAAAATCAAATTCGGCTTTTTACTCGTCGTAATCTTCTCCACTTCCAATGCATACAACAATAGTGGTGTTGCTGGGAAATTTTCAATAACATATTCTTTGATGATTTTAACACGCTGATCGGGATTATTGATCGATTTAACACGATGTCCAATACCCATAATCAATTGTCCTTTATTGCGCATATGATTAACAAATTCAGCCGGATGCATACCGGTATCGTAGGCTTCACTGAATTGTTTCGCTGCGCCATCTAGTGCGCCCCCAAAACGATCACCTATAGTTAGCAACCCACTGACTAGACTACTAACTAGATCTTTACCGGCGCGTGCGCAAACTATTGTATTGTGAGCACCACTAACAGCCGGCCCATGGTCGGCTGTTACCATTAGGCACATTTCGAAGAATTTACAAACATAAGATGGTAGACAACGTTGAAACCATAGCAACGATATAACCCCACCAATACCGACGTTTTTTTGAAGAACATCCGAAATCGGCATACCTGCATATATCAATTCTTGACCTCTTTCATCACAAATTGACGTCATAAAACTTGCAGGTTTCCGAATTAGACCCAATTCACGTGCCCATGAATAATCCATTGGTACTGTAGGTGGTGGTACTTCATTCGCTTCAATTATCGTACCATTCTTAATCAATTTCGTATAAACATTAGCGATAATTTCGCCTAAATAATCAAATGATTCCGGTACATAAGCACCGGCTAATTTTAAAGCATCATTTTTAGCCTGTGCAGTTTCTAGGTTAGAATTTGCACAACTACCAGCATGACCAAATTGTACTTCTGATGTAAACATACCGGCACAAGTACCAATACACCATGCCACCAATGGTTTATTGATTAAACCATTTTTTAAAGCATTACACACTTGATACTCTTCAATACCACCAACTTCACCCAATAAAACAATCATTTTTATATTATCATCATATTGATAACGTAAAATATGATCCATAAATGTTGTACCAGGATAACGATCACCCCCAATTGCCACCCCTTCATACACCCCATTTGTTGCTTTCGATATAATATTATTTAATTCATTTGACATACCACCAGAACGGGAAACATAGGCAACACTGCCTGGACGATAGAGTTTCGAATGGAGGATATTATCCATCATGCCGCCAGTGTTGCCAATTTTAAAACAACCCGGTTTTAAACCACCAACCGTAGCCGGACCGATTATTGATACATTTTTCTCATTGGCTAATTTGATTAATTTACGTGTTTGATTTTCGGGTATTCCCTCAGCTATTATTGCTATTGTACGAATTTGGGGGAATTCCATTGTTTCAATGGTACTTTGATAGGCTGAACGTAATGATGCAAAATTTACTAAAACATCAGCTTCTGGATGTTTGGTCATGGCATCCGTCATACGTTTATAGACTGGAATTTTATTTTATTATTATTATTTTTTTAATTTGAGAATTTCCAGTTGTATTCTATAATTGGTGATTTGTTACCATGACAACTCAATCAATTTGAATAGAACGTCTATCTCATTCTTTATCATTCTATCGTGCAGATAATTGATTGTACAGAAGTAGATCTTCAACGTTGTCATGGCAACGAATCACCAACAAGTTATAGAATACGATTGATTAGCATTTTTAAGACAAAACAAAAATATATCGAATAGATGGCTATGGACATTCATTTAAATGAAAATAACACCGAATTGAACACTATTCAAAGTCGTATTCTATAATTTTTTGAAGATTCGTTTCTATGACAACGCTAGAGATCGACAATCTGCTTGAAAACAACTTCTATCTCACTCTTAACAATTCTATTGTGAATATGATTGAAAAGAGACAATAAAACAGTTTATACAAAAAAGAAATTGTTGATCTTCAACATTGTCATGGCAACGAATCGCTAACAAGTTATAGAATACGATTGATTAGCATCTTTAAGAGAAAACAAAAAAAAAATATCGAATAGATGGCTATGGACATTCGTTAAAATAATAATAATAATACCGGATTGATCACTATTTAAAGTCGTATTCTATAATTTTTTAGAGATTCGTTACTATGGCAACGCGTGAGATCGACAATCTACTTGAAAATAACTTCTAACTCATTCTTTACCATTCTATCGTGCATATAATTGAAAAGAGAAAATAAAACAGGTTATACAAAAAGTAGATCTTCAATGTTGTCATGGCAACGAATCACCAACAAGTTATAGAATACGATCGATTGACATGTTAAAACAAAACAAAAATATATCGAATAGATGGCTATGGACATTCATTTAAAAGAAAATAACACCGAATTGAACACTATTCAAAGTCGTATTCTATAATTTTTTGAAGATTCGTTTCTATGACAACGCTAGAGATCGACAATCTGCTTGAAAACAACTTCTATCTCACTCTTAACAATTCTATTGTGAATATGATTGAAAAGAGACAATAAAACAGTTTATACAAAAAAGAAATTGTTGATCTTCGACATTGTCATGGCAACGAATCGCTAACAAGTTATAGAATATGATTGATTGACATCTTAAAACAAAACAAAAATATATCGAATAGATGGCTATGGACATTCATTTAAAAGAAAATAACACCGAATTCAACACTATTCAAAGTCGTATTCTATAATTTTTTTTGAAGATGCGTTACCATAACAACGCTGTAGATCGACAATCTGCTTTAGAACAACTCCTATCTCACTCTTAACAATTCTATTGTGCATATGATTGAAAAGAGACAATAAAACAGTTTATACAAAAAAGAAATTGTTGATCTTCGACATTGTCATGGCAACGAATCGCTAACAAGTTATAGAATACAATTGATTGGCATCTTTAAAACAAGACAAAAAAAATATCGAATAGATAGCTATGGACATTCGTTAAAATAATAATAATAATAATAAATAATAATACCGGATTGACCATTATTTAAAGTCATATTCTATAATTTTTTTAGAGACTGGTTACTATGACAACGCAGGAGATCGACAATCTACTTGAAAAAAACTTCTATCTCACTCTTAACAATTCTATCGTGCATATAATTGAAGAGAGACAAGAATAAAAGTGGTTATTGAAAAAGAAAAACGTTGTCATAACAACGAATCACCAACAAGTTACAGAATACGACTGATGATTATCTTTAAAATAAAACAAAAAAATTACGACGGTTATGGACATTTTCATTAAAAGAAACAAAACAACAAAGAAAATAACACCGGATAGATCACTATTTAGAATGGTATTCTATAATTTTTTGGAGATTCGTTACTATGACAACGCTAGAGGAGATCGACAATCTATTTGAAAAGATATTCTATTTCACTTTTTACAATACTATTGTGTATACAATTGAAAGAGACAGTTGATCTGTAGCGTTGTCATGGTAACGAATTGTCAACAAGTTAGAGAATACGACTGTTTATTAATTTTGTTTTAATCTCAGATTTTTAATGTGTTTTCAATTCGATTTGAATGATTCAAACGGTGTTGGATCGACTCTTTTAAGGCGCCTGTCTGACGTTTTTCATTTTGGAAAATTTCTATCATTTTGGGAGTTGTCGAGGCAAATCTCTTAGTTTTCCATATTTTCCATCATTATTTGCTCAATTTTCTTGATTTTCCGATAAAATTATAGATTTAGATAGAAAATTGAATGCTTTTTCTAAATTTGGAAGAATTTCCACCAAAAAATGTATTGTCGAGTTTTCCCAAAAAATTTCCCACAATAATTTTCGCAAAATTAATAAAATTGAAGTGTAATTTTATTGCAAAATAATTTGGTTAAATATGTGAAAATAACACAAAAAATTGACAAGAATGTTGGAAAATTTACAAGTAATTTTCCCAATTTTCCGAGCTTCAATTTTCCAACAACGTCACAACTACCTGCCCTGTGTATCTATAAACTTTCAAATGAGATTCTATCGTCCAAATTTTAGGAATAAAATTTCCAAGATTTTTATCAATTTTCCGGAAAATCGCCAAACCGATTGGAAAATTTCTTCCACATTCAAAAAACTCATTGAATTCCCTATCTAAATCGATATAATTTCATTACAAAACCACCAGAATTACCCAAATTATAAAGAAAAATATCGGAAACTACGAAAATTACAACAAAAAAACATACCCCCATATTTCCCTCTATAACTCGGAAAATTTTACGAATTTTCCAAAAACGAAAACACCATTCCCAGCACCTTGAAATACTCTATCCAACACTACTTGAATCATTAAAATCGAACGGAAAACAAACGAGAAAATTCATTTTAAAGATTAGCCTTGAATTTTAAAAGTGTCGCTCGAAATAAACAATTATATCGATACAGTAGAACTCATATATCTCGAAAACTACCCAAGATATCAAAATTCTAGATACCTCAAACGATTCCAAATATCATTCTCTACGGTTGTAACTCTGTAGCAATTGGAAAAAATGATTAAATTTTCGGAAAATCCAGAAAAACCTCATTTTTATGTTAGAAAAAGTATATTGGTAAATTTCGAATAACTCAGCAATTAATCAATGGAATTAAATGAAACAAAAACATGTGGATAGAGGAAAGTTTAAGCTACAATCGTGACTGATTCCCGTTTAAATCCGACTTTCCATTTTTCGTAAAACCGCACCCAAAGTGGCGCAATTTTTACATATCGATTATCTACCGAGCGACACCTTTTTTAAATGAAATATTTGACATACAAACCTGGTATGAGAATCTCCTTATGGCCCCAATAATATTTCTGTTTATGATCACCAGTAAATGGATAAATTATAGCAACAACACTGGGTTCATTACGGCGACATACAAAATCAAAATCAAGCATACTCTGTACAGCTCTAGTTTGCATACCCCAAACAATTGCTTTAGTTTTACTGGTGAACATCGGTGTTTTTAAGGTTGTTGTTGTCGATGTTGTTGGTAGGGAATTCACCTAAAAAAACAACCAACCAAAAAACATACAAATTACCAACATATAAACCCAAAATTCCCCAAATTACCTCAATATTACAAAATGACGGTATTGTTTTTACAACCTGGTTTGGTACAACTATATCCTTGAAAATAACCAATAAATCGAATCAAATTTGAGTCTAATTATCGAACAAATTTTTGAAGAGATTAGTAGTAGGAAAAGTGGAAAATTAGATACATTTTTTTAAGACCAAACCAAGTCCCATTTTTGTGGATAAAATTTCTAATTGTAAGAAAATACAACAATAAGACTCACTTTGGTTGGTTTCTTATCAATTGGTGCATCGACACAATCTTTTTTCGGTGATAAGCATTGTTTATTTGGTTCTTTATCACCGCTGGGTAATAGAAAGTTGGCAGTGGCGAATTCAACATTGTTCTCTTGGGGTATTGGACGGGTACCTAATGCCATACCACAGATTGAAGTCATATGGGTTTCCGGACCGAAGACATACAGCGGTATACCTGGAAAATTAATAGAAAATTAGTTAAAAAAATCAACAAAAAAATATGGTAATCTTTGATCGAAGATTTCTCCTTTATTTTTCACTCTAAAAACAAATAGTATGGCTTGTTGGACAGATAATTTCAAGCTCTACAGCGTGATGGCTTCAGTTTTGGAAAATTTTGGGAAAATTTTGAATTATCGGTGAAAATCTGCAAGTCTGTATTTTATATGTTTTACCCAATAATTGTGTGATCATGGGGTTTAAATGACGGGAAATTGAGAGAGCTTTCCAAAAATGTGAGAAATTTTCCGATTAATTTCATAGTGTTCTAGAAAATTAAAAGAAATTGTAAAATTTTAAACTTTTCTTATATAATTTAACAAGTAGAACCTTTGATCGAAGATTTCTCTTTTATTTTTCATTATAAAAACAAGCAATATGACTTGTTGGACAGATAATTTCAAGCTCTAGAGCCGGACAAATTCAGTTTAAGGAAATTTTCTGGAAATTTCGAATTATTCGTGGAAATCTAGAAGTTTGTATATTTTATATTATGTCATATTTTCCCCAATAATTCGGCGCATATTCATTTGTTTGTAGTGGTCATGGGGTTTAAATGATAGGAAATTGAAAGAGCTTTTCAGATATGTAAGAAGTTTTTCGATTGGCTCAGTAATTTTCCGGAAAATTCCTAAAAAGTGGAAAATTCGTTCTATTGTCTTAAATTTTAAGAGAGTTAAATGTGGAAATCTCTTTAGAATCCAAAGAATCGTCTACAAATCTTTAACAGACGGAAGTGGCTAACGAATTTTCCCAAATATTAGACAAATTTTCAAAATTTGGAAATTTCAGTAACGTCCTGATATTTTCCAGTGTGACATTTAACTCTCAAAGTATGAGATTATGCAAGAAAGCTGTAGTGGATAAAATTTTCCATTTTTGTCCGAATTTTCCGGAAAACACACGCTGATCGGAAAATTTATTAAAAATTGAGAAAACTCCTTTAATTTCCTATCAAGTGAGCCCCATGAACAACACAAACAAATGAATATAAACCGAGTTATAGAAGAAAATAGAGAAAACTCAAATTTCTAAATTTTTATCAATAAATCAAAATTTCCTTAAAATTTTCCAAAAAGGAATCTGTCATGGCTTTCTACTTTAAATTTTCTATCCAACAAGCTACAACACTTGACTATAGAGTAGAAAACACAGGAGAAAACTTCGATTAAAAATTTCTAAATTTTCACCGATAACTCAAAATTTCCCAAAAATTTCAAAAAACTGAATCTATAATGCCCTAGAGCTTAAAATTCTTTATCCAACAAGTTGTAACACTTGACTATAGAGTAGAAAATAGAGGAGAAATCTTCGATTATAAATTTCTAAACTTTTACCGATAATTCGAAATTTTCTCAAAATTTCAAAAAAATGAATCTGTCATGGCCTTCTACTTAAAATTATCTATCCAACAAGCTATAACACTTGACTATAGAGTAGAAAATACAGGAGAAATCTTCGATAAAAAATTACTAAATTTTCAATAACTCAACTTTCTAAATTTTCGATAATTCAAAATTTTCCAAAAATTTCAAAAAACCAAATCACTTATGCCTTAGAACGTAAAATTGTCTATCCAATAAGCTATAACACTTGACCATAGAGTCGAAAATACAGGAGCAATCTTCGATTAAAAATTTCTAAATTTTCACCGATATCTGGAAATTTCCCAAAATTCTCGAAAAACCAAAAACATCATGCCCTACAGCTTAAAATTCTCCATACAACTAGCTATACAATTTTATTTTATAGTAGCAAATACAGGAGAAATCATCGATTAAAGATTTCCAAAATTTTAGATAACACGATTGTCTAAATTTAAGTTAACTCTAAATTTCCCCTAAATTGCAAAAAAACCAAAAACGTCATGCTCTACAGCTCAAAATTCTCTATCCAACAAGCTCTAATACTTGACTATAGAGTAGAAAACATAGGAGAAATCTTCGATTAAAAATTTCTAAACTTTCACCAATAACTCAAAATTTCCGCAAATTATCAAAAAACCAAAAACATCACACCATAGAGCTTAAAATTCTCCATCCAACAAGCTATACAACTTTATTTTATAGTGGAAAATACAGGAGAAATCTTCGATTAAAGATTTCTAAATTTTCACCGAAAACTCGAAATTTCCGCACCATTTTAAAAAAACAAAAACATCAGGGCCTACAGGTTAAAATTCTCTATCCAACAAGCCACACCACTTGACTATAGAGTAGAAAATACAGGAGAAATCTGCGATTAAAAATTACTAAATTTTCAATAACTCAACTTTCTAAATTTACAATAACTCGGAATTTTTACCAAATTTCAAAAAACCAAAAACATCACACCATAGAGCTTAAAATTCTCTATCCAACAAGCCATACAACTTCATTAATCGAATTAAAAATGGAGGAGAAATTTACAATCAAACATGGCACATTTCCAAAAAATCGACAAAACAACAAAAATACGAATATTTACCTAAAGTTTGTCCAACTTCTCGCATCCTACGTAAGCCCTCTTGATAATTCGGCCCAGCACGACGTACAAATATCGATATATTATGTTCAATTAAACGTTCTTGATATTCAATCAATGCCGTTATAATACCACGGAATGTTGCAGCAACATTTGTAAAATTCGCTATACCACCACCAATAATTAATACTTTACCATTTGGATGTTTCTCATGTGTCATTAATGATAAGATTGTTTTTGCATATTCATAGGTTTGTTGTTCAGATGGTGCCCCACTATATTCACCATAATTGGCCAATTCTTGGGCACCACCCAAATCACATATTGTATCACTATAGATCACTGAGGCACCACCACCAGCTACCATTGTCCATATACGGCCGGATTTATTCAAAATGGTCAATTTTAAACTGGCGCCAGATTTTGAATCTAGATCGGCTATGTATGCCTCCTCTGAAACATTCGAAAAATTTACAAAAAAAATTGAAAAAAAAAACACTAATTTTGTGGTTAATTACTTTTTTTTGTTGGAAATTAACAGTTAATTAAGGCAAAATTCATTTGAAAGGTCAATTGCATTGTTGTTCTTATAAATATTTATGGTGTTTGAGAATTAGCCTTCAGTTAAGTATGATTTTTTTTTAATTAACTTCAAGATAATTGTTATCGAGTTGTTGGTGCAACTATTTTGTTATTTTAATTATAGTTAATTGAGAATTATTGTTTAAAATTGAGAAAAACTAGTGAAATTGTTTGAATTGCTGTTAATTTATAGTGAAAATTTGAAAAATATTTGTCGAAATTCGATTAAAATTGGTTAAAATGGAAGATTTTTAAATATTTAGCCCAAAGGGTTAAGATTAGCACTAATTTTTTTCGAAATTTTGGAAATTTACAAAGAAGACAATTCAATCGTAAGATTCGTTGAATATTCATTATTTGGGACTATAATTTTCCAAAATTACAAAAATTTTAGCCCCCAAAATTGACTAAAAGTGCTAAAATTTGATTTTTTTTTGTTGAATTTAAAATAGATTGAAAGTTTACAATTTAACTCAAAAAATCGAATAATCAAATTCCTCATAGGTTAAGCCCCAAATGTGGCTCCAAATTCAAAAATTCAAAAAAACAAACACTATAAATTGATAGTAAACATTTGAATAATATTTGTAGAAAATCGATTCAAATTGACTGAAATTAGCTCCAAAATTTTGTAAATTTTCAAATTTTAATAATTTCGGACTAAAATTTTCCAAAACTACAACAGTTTTATCCCCAAAAATTGACTGAACGTGTTAAAATTTGGTCAATTTTTTTGAAAATTCAAAATTGACTAGAAATTTAAACGTTCAAGTGACAAAAATTACCAACATTCTTCATAGATTAAGCCCCAACTATGGCTCCAAATTCAAAAAAACAATCAATTGATAGCAAGCTTTTGAAAAATCTTTATCGAAAGTCGTTTAAAATTGACTAAAATGGAAGATTTTTAAATATTTAGCCCAAAGGATTAAGATTAGCACTAATTTTTTTCGAAATTTTGGAAATTTACAAAGAAGACAATTCTAACGTAGGATTCGTTGAATATTCCTTATTTGGGACTATAATTTTCCAAAATTACAAAAATTTTAACCCCCAAAATTGACTAGAAGTGCTAAAATTTGATTTTTTTTTGTTGAATTTAAAATAGATTGAAAGTTTACAATTTAAGTCAAAAAATCGAATGCATTATCTAATTTTGAATAATAAAATTCCTCAGGGTTAAAGCCCAAATAAGGTTCCAAATTCAAAATTTAAAAAAAAAACAAGAACTGTTAATTCATAGCAAACATTTGAAAAATATTTGTACATACAAAATCGATTAAAATTGACCAAAATTAGCTCCGTAATTTTTCAAAAATTAATAATTTACGACTAAAATTTTCCAAAATTGCAAAAATTTTAGCTCCAAAATTGACTGAAAGTGTTAAAATTTGATACTTTTTTTTTGAATTTTAAATCGAATGAAAGTTGAAATTTTAACTCAAAAAATCGAATGCTTTTATCTAATTTTGAATAAAATACCTCATAGTTTAAGCCCCAAATGTTGCTCCAAATTCAAAAATTCAAAAAAAAACCACAACTATAAATTGATAGTAAACATTTGAATAATATTTGTAGAAAATCGATTCAAATTGACTAAAATTAGCTCCGAAATTTTGTAAATTTTCAAATTTTAATAATTTCGGACTAAAATTTTCCAAAACTACAACAGTTTTATCCCCAAAAATTAACTGAAAGTGTTAAAGTTTGGTCCATTTTTTTGAAAATTCAAAAATTGACTAGAAGTTTAAACGTTCAAATGACAAAAATTACCCAAATACTTCATAGATTAAGTACCAACTATGGCTCCAAATTCAAAAAAAAAACAATCAATTGATAGCAAGCATTCGAAAAATCTTTATCGAAAGTCGTTTAAAATTGACTAAAATGAAAGATTTTTAAATATTTAGCCCAAAGGGTTAAGATTAGAACCATTTTTTTTTTCGAATTTTTGGAAATTTACAAAGAAGACACTTCAATCGTAGGATTCGTTGAATATTCATTATTTGGGACTAAAATTTTCCAAAATTATAAAAATTTTAGCCCCAAAAATTGACTAAAAGTGCTAAAATTTGATAGTTTTTTTTTTAATTTAAAACAGATTGAAAGTTGAAATTTTAACTCAAAAAATCGAATGCTTTAATCTAATTTTGAATAATAAAATACCGAAGGATTAAAGCCCCAAGTAAGGTTCCAAATTCAAAAATTCAAAAATTCCAAAAAACAAGAACTATCAATTCATAGCAAACTTTTGAAAAATATTTGTTGAAAATGGATTAAAATTGACTAAAATCAGCTCCGAAATTTTTTTAAATTTTCGATTAATAATTTAGGACGAAAATTTTCCAAAATTACAAAAATTTTAGCCCCAAAAATTGACTGAAAGTGTTAAAATTTGGTCCATTTTTTTGAAAATTCAAAATTAACTAGAAGTTTAAACGTTCAAGTAACAAAAATTACCAAAATACTTCATAGATTAAACCCCAACTATGGCTTCAAATTCAAAAAAACAATCAATTGATAGCAAGCATTTGAAAAATATTGGTCGAAAATCGATTAAAATGGATGATTTCTAAACATTTAGCACAAAGGGCTAAAATTAGCGTCAAATTTTTTTTTTTTTAATTTTCGAAATTTACTAAGAAGAGAATGCAATCGTAGGATTCGTTAAATATTCATAATTTAGGGATAAAATTTTCTAAAATTACAAAAATTTTAACCCCAAAAATAAACTAAAAGTGCTAAAATTTGATTAATTTTTTCAAATTCTATATAGACTGACAGTTCAAAAATTTCGAGTAAAAAAAATTATTAAAATACCTCATGTTTTAAGCCCCAAATATGATTCCAAATACAAAAATTAAAAAAAAAAAAAACAACAAAAAGACTCATCAATTGATAGCAAACATTTGAAAAATATTTGTCGAAAATCGATTAAAATTTGCCGAAGGACTAAAATTAGCTCCAAAATTTTTCTACATTCTCCAAATTTACTGAAAAAAAAAAACCAATTCAATCGTAGGATTCACTGAATATTAATAATTTAAGACTAAAATTTTTCAAAATTACAAAAATTTTAGCCCCAACGTTGACTAAAAGAGCTAAATTTTGGTTCATTTTTTTCAAATTCAAAATAGACTGCAAGTTTCAAATTTAACTCAGAAAATTGAATACATTATCTAATTTAAAATAACAAAAATTACCAAAATACCTCACAGTTTAAGCCCCAAATGTGGCTCCAAATTTAAAAATTCAAAAAAACTATTAATTGAGAGCAATTATTTGGAAAATATTTGTCGAAAATCGATTAAAATTTTTCTAAATTCTCGAAATTTGTTAAAAAAAAAAACAACCAATTCAATCGTAGGATTCGCTGATTAATAATTTAGGACTGAAATTTTCCAAAATTACAAAAATTTTAGTCCCAAAAATTAAATAAAATTGTCAAAATTTGATCAATTTTTTTAGAAAATTCAAAATTGACTAGAAGTTTAAAATTTAACTCAAAAAATTGAATAAAATGTCTAATTTCGAGTAACAAAAATTCCCAAAAAATCTCACAGATGAAGCCCCAAATACAGCTCCATATTCAAAAAAAAAAGGAATATCATTAGAATAACTGTCAATTTCTAGCAACAAATTTGAAAAATATTTGTCAAAAATCTACTAAAATTTAATATTTTAAGAACAAATTTGGCTTAGAATTTTTCAAAATTTTCGAAATTTAATTGGAAAATTCACTAAGAATATCACTTTTATTCTTCTCTTGACAATTCTGATAGAATTCGCTGGAAATTGACAATTTAAGGCTACAATTTCAAAAATTTTAAACTCAAAAATTCGTTAAAATTTGGTGTATATTTTGGAAAATTCAAAAAATCAGAAAAAATGTCAAATTGAATCAACAAACTTCATACCTCAAAATATAGCTCTCCAAATTCGAAAATTATTTCGTAATTTCTAAATATTTAGACCGAAAGGCTAAAATTGACTCAAAAATTTGTTAAATTTTTGAAATTTATTACCAAAATTTATCAAGAGTGGCATTTTTTTCTTTTTGGGCAATTTAATCGTAGGATTCTTTGAAAAAAAATAATAACCCTTCGGACTAAAATTTTGCAAAAATACAAATAGCCCCGAAAACTAGAAATTTTGGTTTTTTTTTTTTTGAAAAATTCAAAATAGACCAAAAGTTTAGAATTAAACTCAAAAAATTGACAATTTAAGCCAAAAATTTTCCAAAAATTATAAAAAAGTTAGCACAAAAATTGACTAGAAGTACTTCAAATATTTCTCAAAAAATCCAAATTCAAATAAAAAAATTAATTACAAAATTTATCAAAATATCTGATAATTTGGACCCCAAAATATAGCCTTGAATTGAAAAATTCCCTAGAAGCAAACCCAAAACTGAACTACAAAGTTTGAATTTTTCTAAATTTCTAAACTTAGTACTGGATCTAATTAAAAAAACGAAAAATCCCAAAAATGGCTCAAAAGTCATTCTAAATCAACACCGGTGATGGGTTAAATTGCTATTTTTCAATAGCAGTGCTACTGTTACTGCTAAATTTGCTGTAATATAGCAGTAACAGTACGGCTAATGAAAAATAGCAATTTAGCCCATCACTAATCATCACTTTTAGTGATCTAAAAATTAATCAAAAAATCTCCAATTTAAAAAAATAAAAACCCCAAGAAAAAAAAACAATAATTTAAATTGTAATTTACGATATTTCAGCTCACAGTAGCCTATGACTTTGTAAACGTACGTCAATTTTTTATTTCAACGCAGAAATCTACATTACCGACAAACTATTATTTCAAACAGTTTGTCGGTAATGCAGATTACTACACTGAAATAAGAAGCCGACGTACGTTCACAAAATCATAGCCTACTGCAAGTTGGAATATCATGAATTGTGTGTAATTTTAGTTAAAAATATTGACGTCAATTAAATTAAATTAACCAAACAAACAGTCAATTAATTTGAAAAATTACATTCAGTTACTTTTTAAGAGGAAACATGCCATTGATTAATCAATAAAAACAATTAAAACCTAATTAAAAAAATTATAAATAACCTTCGATTATTTACCAAGATAATAATTAATTGTCAATGGGTTGAAGTTAAATTTTAATTGTTGGTTAATTTATCAAATCGTAGAAAAAAAAAGTTTTTATACAGAGTGAACAACGATATTTCATCTAACATAGTTGGCTATGTCTTGATGATGTAATGTCGTAGCTTGAATCATATTTTACACTAGATTTGACATTTATTCAACGCTTGCTAGAATTTCTCAACCACAAACCTTAAAAAATGTTAAATAGAGTAAATTATGAACTAATCAACGATATTTGTTATAACGTAAAGTTGTAGCTTGGTTCAGTTATTGAACAAATACCAAATTCAAGAAACAATCAACGACACAATAAACTAAATTCATTGCCAACAATACTAGACATTCTGTAGAGGATATAAAATTTCACAATTAACTGTGTTTTTTATTACAACGTAACGTTGTAGCTTAATTCGGACACTTGGCAAATATCAAATTTAGTAAACTATGAACTAATCTACGACACTACTAAATTCAAAATCAACTAATAGATGAAATTCCGGTATAAACTCTAATAATCGAAATAATACAGTTTTTTGCAACAAAATATTGTTGTAGCTTAGTTCAGACATTTGTTAAATCTTAAATTTAGTTAAATATGAACTAATCTACGACACTATGTGGCCAAATCATAGCCAACTATAAGGTGAAATACTGTACAAGATTGTAAAATTTCCCAATTGTGTATTTCTATTGCTATAACGTAGTGTTGTAGTTTAATTCAGACACTTTACAAATGTCAAATTTGGTAAAATATGAACTAATCTACGACACTACTAAATTCAAAATCAACTAATAGATGAAATTCCGGTATAAACTCAAATAATCAAAATAATACAGTTTTTTGCAACAAAATATTGTTGTAGCTTAGTTCAGACATTTGTTAAATCTTAAATTTAGTTAAATATGAACTAATCTACGACACCATGTGGCCAAATCGTAGCCAACTATAAGGTGGAATACTGTACAAGATTGTAAAATTTCCCAATTGTGTATTTCTATTGCTATAACGTAGTATTGTAGTTTAATTCAGACACTTTACAAATGTCAAATTTGGTAAAATATGAACTAATCAACGACAAAACATACTAAATTCACTACCTACTGTTGCGTGAAATATTTTATACTTTGATGTTATATTTACAACACAACACCATAATTGGTTGTTGTGTTTTTTTTTTTGTTTGGACGTACGTTATAGCTTTGTCCGGACATTTAACAAATGTCAAATTTAATAAATAATGAATTAATCTACGACTAAATCTACTACTAAATTCCTAGCTAAATGATAGATGAAATACCTTAAGACTCCTTATAATTGGGCTTGTCTTTTGTTAGTTCGGACACTTAACAAATTTCGATTTTTGTAAATTATGAACTAATCTACGACACTCTATAAAAAATTTACAGCCAACTGTGAAGTAAAATACCGTTTGAGACCCTGTACAGAATAGCTGTGCCTTTTGTTATAACGTAGCATTGTAGCTTAGCTCGGACGCTTAAAAAATATGAATTAATCTACGACATTGCGTAATCAAATCACAGCCAACTACAAGATGAAATACAATTATATATTCTGCACTGTATTGTACAATCTCTAAGACGTAACGTTGTAGCTTTGTTCGAACTTTTAAGAAATGTCAAATTTAGTAAATTCGAACTAATCTACGACACAATTTATTAAATTCGCAACCAATGGCTGTATCTTTTGTTATAACGTTATAGCTTAGTTCGGACGTTTAACAAATGTCAAATTTGATAAAATATGAACTAATCTGCGACACTACATGATGAAATACTTTTGTTTTACACCCTGGACAGGTGTACATACAATCTGCTTTTTGTGATGTCGTAGGTCTGTAGCTTTGTTCATACACTTGCCAAATGTCAAAGTTTTTAAATTAAGAACTAATCTACGACATAACTTATTAAATTCCGTTATATGCCCTCTACTCGATGACTGTATCTTTTGTTCTAACAAATGTCAAATTTAGTAAAATATGAATTAATCTACGACACTACAGGACCAAATCACAGCCAACTACAATTATATACTTTGCACCTCGCTATTGACTGTTTTTATTACAACGTAACGCTATAGGTTTGTTCAAATTTTTGAATAATATCAAATTTACTCAAATATGAACTTAGCTACGACACAATTTACTAAATTCACAGCCAAGTTCGATAATTAAATACCACTATACATCATCCAAACTATGTATCTACAATCTTACATACAGTTGGCCATAACATAGCGTTGTAGCTTAGTTCAGACACTCAACAAATGTCAAATTTAATAAAACATGAAACAATCTACGACATTACATATGCAAAACATAGCCAACTCTATTATATACTCTGCATTAACAGAAAGCAATAATTGTACAATCTCACTGTCTTTTGTTAAGACGTAACGTTGTAGTTTTATTCGAACTTCTAAGAAATGTCAAATTTAATCAAATATGAACTAATCTACGACACTACATAATCACATCCAACTACAAAGTAAAATATCGTTAGACCCTCTCGCAGATGCCATTTTTTTGTTGTTATAACGTAACGTTGTAGCTTAGTTCAGACATTTAATAAATATCAAATTAAATGAAATATGAACTAATCTACGACACTACATAACCAAATCACAGCTAACTAGAATTATATACTTTGCACCTCGCTATTGACTGTCTTTTATTACGACGTAATGTTATAGGTTTGTTCGAACTTTTAAATAATGTTAAATTTACTTAAATATGGACTAATCTACGACATAATTTACTAAATTCACAGCCATGTTCGGTAAAATAGTATTATACGTCATCCACCCTATTTATCTACAATCTTACATACAGTTGGCCTTGATGTAGCATTGTAGGTTAGTTCAAACACTCAATAAATGTCAAATTTAATAAAATATGAAACAATCTACGACATTACGTACGTAAAACATGGCCAACTCTATTATACACTCTGTATTAAAAGAAAATAATAATTGTACAATTTGACTGTCTTTTGTTAAGACATAACGTTGTAGTTTTGTTCGAACTTTTAAGAAATGTCAAATTTACTCAAATATGAACTAATCTACGACACAATTTACTAAATTCACAGCCAACTGTGGAGTGAAATACCTACCTAAAGTGCACAACTTTGTAGTTGGCTTTGTCTTTGGCAAAGACGTAGCGTTGTAGATTAATTCGAAGATTTGTCAAATGTCAAATTGGGTAAAGTATGAACTAATCTACAACACTACGTAACAAATACACAGCCTAATAGGAAGTATTATATATTCTGAATGGGATTTATAACCTAACAATTAGTTGCGTCTTTTATTATAACGTACCTTTGTAGTTTAGCTCAGACATTTAAAAATTAATCTACGACACAACTTACTAAATTCACAGCCAACTATAAAATGAAATTCCGTTGTATACCCTTCACAGGATGGTTATGTCTTTTGTTATAACGTTGTAACTTAGTTTGAACGCTTAACAAATGTCAAATTTAATAAAATATGAACTAATCTACGACACTACATAACCAAATCACAGCCAACTACAATTATTGCACTTCGCTATTAAATGTGTTTTATTACGACATAGCGTTATAGGTTTGTTCAAACTTCTAAAGAATGCTAAATTTACTCAAATATGAACTAATCTACGACACAACTTACTAAATTCACAGCCAACTACAAAGTCACAAGATGGCTCTATCTTTTGTTATAACGTAGCATAGTAGCATTGTAATTTAGTTCGGACGCTTAAAAAATGTCAAATTTGATAAAATATGAACTAATCTACGACACTACATAACCAAATCACAGCCAACTACAATTATTGCACTTCGCTATTAAATGTGTTTTATTACGACATTGCGTTATAGGTTTGTTCAAACTTCTAAAGAATGCTAAATTTACTCAAATATGAACTAATCTACGACACAACTTACTAAATTCACAGCCAACTACAAAGTCACAAGATGGCTCTATCTTTTGTTATAACGTAGCATAGTAGCATTGTAACTTAGTTCGGACGCTTAAAAAATGTCAAATTTGGTAAAATATGAACTAATCTACGACACTACATAACCAAATCACAGCCAACTACAATTATTGCACTTCACTATTAAATGTCTTTTATTACGACATTGCGTTATAGATTTGTTCAAACTTCTAAACAATATTAAATTTACTCAAATATGAACTAATCTACGACACAATTTACTAAATTCACAACCAAATTCGATGATTATACGTCGTCCACAGTATATATCTAGAATCTCAGATATAGTTGGCTGTGATGTAGTATTATAGGTTAGGTTCAAACGCTCAACAAATGTCAAATTTAATGAAATATGAACTAATCTACGACACAACTTACTAAATTCACAGCCAACTACAAAGTCACAAGATGGCTCTATCTTTTGTTATAACGTAGCATAGTAGCATTGTAAGTTAGTTCGGACGCTCAACAAATGTCAAATTTGATAAAATATGAACTAATCTACGACACTACATAACCAAATCACAGCCAACTACAATTATTGCACTTCACTATTAAATGTCTTTTATTACGACATAGCGTTATAGGTTTGTTCAAACTTCTAAAGAATGCTAAATTTACTCAAATATGAACTAATCTACGACACAACTTACTAAATTCACAGCCAATTGCAAAATTCAATCACAAGATGGCTCTATCTTTTGTTATAATAGTAGCATTGTAACTTAGTTCGGACGCTTAAAAAATGTCAAATTTGATAAAATATGAACTAATCTACGACACTACATAACCAAATCACAGCCAACTACAATTATTGCACTTCACTATTAAATGTCTTTTATTACGATATAGCGTTGTAGGTTTGATCAAACTTCTAAGGAATATTAAATTTACTCAAATATGAACTAATCTACGACACAAATTACTAAATTCACAACCAAATTAGGCAATTATCCACAGTATATATCAGTTACATATAGTTGGCCATGATGTAGTATTATAGGTTAGGTTCAAACGCTCAACAAATGTCAAATTTAATGAAATATGAACTAATCTACGACACAACTAACTAAATTCACAGCCAACTACAAAGTCACAAGATGGCTCTATCTTCTGTTATAACGTAGCATAGTAGCATTGTAACTTAGTTCGGACGCTTAATAAATGTCAAATTTGGTAAAATATGAACTAATCTACGACACTACATAACCAAATCACAGCCAACTACAATTATTGCACTTCACTATTAAATGTCTTTTATTACGACATAGCGTTATAGATTTGTTCAAACTTCTAAAGAATATTAAATTTACTCAAATATGAACTAATCTGCGACACAATTTACTAAATTCATTTGTACGTCCTCCACAGTATATATCAGTACATATAGTTGGCCATGATGTAGTATTATAGGTTAGTTTCAAATGCTCAACAAATGTCAAATTTAATAAAGTATGAACCAATCTACGACAGTACGTATGCAAAATATGGCCAACTCTATTAATAGTCTGTATTAATAGAAAATAATAAAGTCATTAATTAACCATCAATTGTTTTGTCTTTTCTCAATAATTAAAATAATAATAATAATAATAATAATAATAATTTTTCATAACCTACCTGGATAGGCATCACGTCCAAATGGTGGTGGATAATCAATTTCACCCCATAATGGTCGACATAGAAAATCAGCGGTTGCATCTAATTTTGCAGCTAAATCTAATATATAAATTTGTTCATTTGTTATAACTAATGGATTAATTTCTAAATATGTAAAATATAAATTAACATATAATTTATATAATTCATTAATGAATTTTGCCAAAATTAATTTCAATTTCTTATCATTGATATTAATCAATAATATATCGATAATTTGTTGTTCATTCAATTGTTCATCAATTTTCACATCTAATTTGATTGCTTTTGTATCAACATCACCAATATCAACACCACCTTGATGATAAAACAATATCGTATCGACTGTACGTTGTGAATAGATACATAAATATGTTTCTTCATTTGTTTCATGTTTTATAAACGGTTCAATAATGAAATTACGTAATTTGCCTTTTGTTTTACCAATTTGTTGATCTTTATTCATACGTTCATTAATCCATTTTTTTATATCATTAAAATCTTTATTAACACCAATTAAACCTAATTTACCACGACGTTTTATCAATTGATCCGGTTTAACAACTAATTTCTCATTTTTTAACCATTGATGATCATTTAATAAATCATTAAAATTTGTATTCGGATTTACAGATGCAAAACGACATTTTATAAAGTTGGTATTATTGTTTGATAAATGACGATTTATTAAATCTTTACCGGTTGCTTCACGGATTGCTTTAGCTGACATTTTTTCGGTTGTTCTTCAAGAAATCTGAAAGAAAAAAACAACAAAAAAATCATTTATATCAAGTTTACTATGGAAGTTTATCTAATAGTTGGCTATGTTTCAATTATCTAGTGTCGTAGTTTTGTTCATACTAGCATATTTGACGTTTGTTAAACATACGAACAAAACTACAATGTTAGGTTATAAAAGTCAAGGCCAACTATCTAGACATAATATTGTTTAAATCAAGTATACTATGGTAGTTTAATTAAAGTTGGCTATAATTTAGTTCTGTAGTGTCGTAACTTTGTTCATACAACAGTAAATTTGACATTTATTAAATATCCGAATAAAGCTACAACACTACGTCATCAAAATCACAGCCTACTTTTCGGAAATAATAGATTTATTATCATCAAGTATACTATGGCAATTTAATTAAAGTTGGCTATGGTTCAATTATGTAGTGTCGTAGCTTTATTCATATAACACCAGATTTGACATTTGTTAAATGTCCGAATAAAGCTACAACTCTACGTTATAAAAGTCATAGCCAACTATCTACAAATAATATTATTAAATCGAGTTTACTATGAGAGTTTAATTAAAGTCGGCTATAAATTAGTTTTGTAGTATCGTAGCTTTGTTCATACAACAGCAGATTTGACATTTGTTTAATATCCGAACAAAGCTACAACGCTACGTCATCAAAGTCACAGCCAACTATCTGGAAATAATAGATTTATTATCATCAAGATTACTATGGTAATTTAATTAAAGTTGGACTATGGTTTAGTTATGTAGAGTCGTAGCTTTGTTCATACTGTTACAAATTTGACATTTGTTAAGTGTTCGAACAAAACTACGACATCTGCTATACGAAATGGAAATAATTAATTAATTATGGCAATTTTTGTTGTAGTTGAGTATGGTTTAGTGATGTAGTGTCGTAGCTTTATTCATATAATTCCAGATTTGATATTTGTTAAATGTCCGAACAAAGCTACAACACTACGTTATAAAAGTCATAGCCAACAATTTAGAAATAAATTAATTTGTCATTTGGTTCACGTCTACCATGGTAGTTTAATTAAAGTTGGCTATGGTTTAATAATGTAGTGTCGTAGCTTTATTCATATAACAGCAAATTTGACATTTGTTAAATGTCCGAACAAAGCTACAACACTATAAAATTCATCTATGGTAGTTTCATTAAAGTTGGCTATTATTTAATTATATAGTGTCGTAGCTTTGTTCATATAGTAGTATTTTTGACATCTGTCAAATGTTTAAAGAAATCTACAACACTACATCATAGCCGACTATCTGTAGAAATAATAAATTAATCATTTATCATCAAGTATACTATGGTAATTTTATCTTGTTAGTTGGCTATGGTTAATTTAAGTGGTGTCGTAGATTTGTTCATACAGCAGTAAATTTGAAATTTGTTAAAACAAAACTGCAATACTACAACACGAATGTCATGGCTAACTATCTGGAGAAATAATAAATTATCATTAATATCAAGTATACTATGATAGTTGGCTATGGTTTAATTATGTAGTGTCGTAGTTTTATTCATATAGCGATAATTTTGATAATTGTCAAATCTATGAATAAAGCAGCAATGGCTTTGGTTTAATTACGTAATGTCCTAGCTGTGTTCATACGACAATCGATTTGACATTTTAACTGTCAAATATACAAGGCTATCTCGATTCAAGATTTAATTAAAAAAAAATCAAATTGGTTATAAAATAAATTTGAAAATAACCAATAACCTTATTGAAAAAAATAAACAAAACACTTGGTTGTAATATAAAAGCGCCAAATTTAAACCAACCAATAATCTAGACGTACATCATTGAAAACAATACTTTTGTTATAGTCACGTGATAGTTTAATTACAATACCAACTAAATATGGATAAAATTACTAGATTCGTGAGGGATCAAATTAGTAAAAATTTGGTACTTTTATGTTTTCAAATTATTAGAAAGAGAAAAAAAACCAAGCCAACTATGAGTTTTGTTTTATTCAATAAACAATTGGCCATATCTTTACTATATGGTGTCGTAGATTCATTCACCCGCCTAACAAATGTCAAATGAAACAATCAACGTACCTAAGATATACGTCACGAGAATCATGGCCAACTAACTATAAGATAAAATTATGGGTTATTCCGTATAATATTGACGTAATTTATTTATTTTCGTTAAATAACAAAAAATTTGAATAGATAACTTTACGATAACCCTTTAAAATTTAAATAAAAATTTTATAATACAAGGTTATTTTTATCTGGAAATTAGTAAAATTTATTAACAATTTAATGGAATTAAATTTTCGAAATTTTCACCAAAATATCAAATTAATCATCAAAAATTTGGAACACCCTGTAGATTAAATAATAGAAAACACTTTAGTTGTCGTAGCTTTCTTCACATAAAAATTAAATTAATAAATAGACAAACTGTAAAGTATGAACTAATCTACGACACTAACTACGAAACCGTAAGAAAACCAAAAAGTAAGACAAGGATGGAGATAACAAAAAATGAAACAGCCAACTAGAAGCTAAAACAAACAAAACGAACATAATCTCTATGATACAAGATTTGTTTGAAACACCCTGTAGATAACTAGATAGACATACATATAAATCATAAAAAAACAAAGTTACCAAGGATAAAACAAATGAAGTTGGTAACAACAAAATCCTCCCTTATCACTTGATTAATAAATTAATTTTTATTATATAATCCACTAATTAATCAAAATTAATTAAAATTAATTGAAATTAAACAAGTAGAAAAACAACGAAATACAGGAAGAGATAGATCGAAAAAAAAAATAGTAAATTGTTTTATCACACATTCCAACAATAATAATTTACATAAATTAATTAAAATACACCAACATATAAATTAACTGAAAGTAGGCTATGATTTTCTAATGTCGTAGCTCAATTCGCACACTTAACAAATGTCAAATTTACAACCATATGAACCAATCTACGACATTAACAAAATTAGCATAGCCAACTATGTAGTACATTCGATGCATAACAAAAAAAATTTAGAAAGTTGTAGGGAAATTTCGGTGAAAGTTACGAATTTGTTTTTTTTTTTTACAAGGGAAATTTCCCAAAATTAATAAATTTGAAAATTTTGAAAATTTCGAAAATTCAAAAAAAAAAAATCCACACACTTTAAATATCGCACAATAATACTTTCTATTGTTTTCTACAATTATGGTGACGTGACCACATTAACATTGCAATTATTGAAAATCATCACTCAATTGACTAATTAACTAATTAACAAAAGATAGTGACAATTATCGAAAAAAAAAAACAAAAAACAAAAATCAAGTGACCATTATTATTCGCTTGTTTCAATTTCAAACAATATTATTCATTTATTTCCATAGTTAACTTTGTTACTACTTACATTTGTTTTTTTTCTTCTGTTCTTCAATTTAAATAAAATTCTAACCAATAATGCACTTGAAAACACATTCAATTTAACGGACTTGACAGTTAAATCGAAATAAATCCGAATCGAGTGAAAGGCTGGTTGTTCTCCTTAAATACTACTACTACTATTGTTTGTATTATTATTATTACTATTATTATTATAAATAACCGATTGGAATTTGTTTTAATAATTGAATGAAGTTAAAACCAGCCAACTACAACACAAATATATCGTACGATTCTTGATAACGTGCAAGTCCGTCAATATCATACACTTAGAATGTGATCGTATTGTGTTATTACAATAAATTCCCACCGCACACTATTCAAACATGTGTTGTACATAATTTATAATTATATAAAAAAAAAAATTGAAATTAAAAAAAAAAAACAAGTGATCATTTTTTGTTTTGTTTCAATAGGAAAATCCCCCAAAATTTTGGTGGGAAAATTTGAAATTTCAAATGGAATTTTCGCCAATTTTCCAATTTTGTGGAAAATTCTGGCAATTCTAATATTACGCAATCGATTTATTTATAAATTTAGAAACAATTAGGAATAAAATTAGAAAAAAATTAGTGATAACACTTGTAGTTGTTATCATGAAAGTGCACAATTTTTGAAATTTCCAAATGACATTGGAATGAACTTGATTGAAATTATTAGGTCAGTGTGTTCTCTCTACAAAGTAACCAATTTTATTTAATTTAAAAAAAAAAATAACAAAAAAACCCGAATAGTGGGTCATCCTGTATGGGCACTTATAACGAATCACCCTGTATATATTTTTTTATTAATTTAAATAAATATTGGATTTTATTAGAGAAATGACGCGGGGAAAGGGGTTGGGGATTAATATTTGAACGAAATTTCCAATAAATCTGCCATAATTCAATTTAAAAATTAAAATAATTGCATTTTTTTATAAATCAAAATTTAATTGCATAGTAGGCGTGTTGCATTTTTATTAAAACAAAAAACATACGATTTTCTAATAATAAATAACAATCAATCAAGACAACTTGATTCGATTTATTCAAATTATTGCACAGTAGGTGTTGTATTTTTTTTTTTTTTTTTATTAAACAAAAGATCAATACGGATCTAGTAGCAGTTGTTTTCAAAGTCGACGTTGATTAAGAAATAGTTTCGTTTGTTTTTTTTTTAATTTTGTTGAAATTTTTGGAAAAAAATTAATTAAAAACATCGGAAAATTCCAACAAATTAACTAAAATTAATCATAATTGTAATAAATATTGGAAACAATTTGCGTCAATATCGAGTCGTTTATGAATTGTGAACAATTGCCAATCGATTGTTTTTGACAGTATACGAATTTCTGTCAAAAAAAAAAAATACAATCTAACCTAATTATTTCTATCGGTTTTTTCCTTTAATGATAATAACAATAATAATTAAATAATTAAATTCAACTCACCTTAATTAATTATTGTTAATTATGATTGTTTTGTTTTCTTTGAAAAATTATGGAAATTTTACAAGAAACAACTTTTACGTGGATATAACCGGAGAAAAACAACTGCCACTAGTCGTGGATATCTAGGGGGATTTGGTTTTATTACCAAGAAATTTAGCAATATTTCGATTGTCATTAAGATCATGTACTGTACTTAATTGTGGCGGAATATTTAAATTTATCTGATTGTTTGTTGTTAGCTTCAATATTGCCAACATTACTAAAAATTGTCAGAGATGATGTACTGTATTTAAACCTACGCCGGGATATTTAAATTAATTTCTAATATTGTTTATAAATCATTGCACCTATGATAAATTCAATACTACCAACATTTATACAAATAATTGAAGATTTTTTCTCAATTATGGTTATATTATTGGTCGATAGATGACGCTTTTTGTTCAAAGATGAAGTACTGTGTTTAACAGTAGGCGGTAATTTCAAATTTCTAACGAGTATAATTGTGATTTTATTACCGGCTAGATGGCGCCAATGATAGTGTTCTGTATTTAAAGAAATGGCGGTTTATTTTAAATTAATCAGACTTTTTATGTCCAAATGGTAAATCCAGTATTGCCAACATTTAAATTAATCACTTGTATTTTTTCAATTATCGTTAAATTAATGATCAATAGATGGCGTAATAATCTCAGCGGTATTTTTAAAATTCTTTCAAATAATGCAATAATGTTGTTTTATTAATGGATAGATGGCGCTCTATATTTAACAAAAAGGCGGGATTGCCCCGACGTTAAATTCAAAATTGCCAACATTTAAATTTCACTACAATTCTATTATTACTCGATAGATAACACTTTAATTAATTGAAGATTATGTACTGTAGTTAACATTGTAGCGGTATTTTTAAATTTATCGCAAATTATCTTTCAGTACTACCAACATACAAATTTGATTTCAAATAAACAATTGATGTTAATTTTACTTATAATTAAAAATAATTGATTTATTTAATTGGATTCATGATCGATCAGGTACTGTATTTAATCTAGTGGCGGTATTTTTAAATTTAAGTTTTATATTAACAGTACTACCATCGTTTCAATGGGTCTAGAGATCGTGTACTGTATTTAACAAAATAGCGGCATTTTCAAATTTGTGTCAAATACGAGTTAGTTTTCGGTACTACCAACATTTCAATGATAATTTATAAATGTTCGTAAGATGGCGCATGTGTCTAAGGAACGAAATGGCGGCATTTTCGAATTTGTCTCGATTATGACTTTTTTTAATCAGTACTACCAACATTTTGCGTGACGTTTTATGTCCGATAGATGACGTATTTGTCCGAAGATTGTGTCCTGTATTTAACAAAATGGCGCAAATTTCGAATTTATCTCATCTTATACGGCGCCATTTTCAAATTTGTCTCAATATAAGTTGTTTTTCGGTACTACCAACATTTCAATGATACTTTAGATGGCGCATGCGTCGAAGAAACGAAATGGCGGCACTTTCGAATTTGTCCCGAATACCAACATTTAACGTAACGTTATTGTGTCCATAGATGGTGTCCTGTATTTAACGGAATGGCGCGTATTTCGAATTTATCTCCCCATATCTCGTACACTTATCTCGTTTTTTTTCGGTATTGTATTTCAATTATAAGTACTGATAATCAATTGTGAATGTTTCTTTTGTTTTATTATTCAAACAATAGTGTCAAAAAAAAATTAAAAATTAAAAAAATGAGTGTAAATTTAGAATGTGATGCTGTACGTATCCAACAACAAGAACAACAATTGTTATCACCATATTACCAACAACACGACGAAGAAAATCCCCAAATTTCGATCGATAATCTCTACAATAATAAAGATGATTTCTATTATCGTATGAATCATAATTATCGTGGTCTAGCTATTATATTTAATCATAAAATTTATGAGCCATATTTACGTTTAACACGACGATACGGTACAAATCGGGATTGTAAACGTTTAGAACGTTTATTCAAATTTTTAGGTTTCCATTTGGAAATTTGTAACGATTTCAAATACGATCAAGTACGTACGAAATTATTTGAAATATCAAAATTGGACCATAGCCAAAATGATTGTTTATGGATTTGTATTTTAACACATGGCCAAGATGGCCATTTATATGCTAAAGATAGTGTCTATAAAATTGATGATTTAATTAATTATTTTAAAGCGAATAATTGCACAACATTAGCCGGTAAGTTGGAAAATTTTCACAAAAAAAAAACGGCAATAAAACTCGAACGTAGATCGTTACTTGATTCATACACTCAATAATTTGACGTATGTCAACCGTATTGAGGTTAGATTCAAAATCAACGCCTACTTTGTGTCAATAAAATTGTTAAATGTCAAATTTAAATTAGGTTAGAATCAAACAACGCTTACTTTGTTTTTTATGGTAATATCTAAAAGATTATTATAAGTCGAAATTTTGAACGTAGATCGTTACTTGATTCATACACTCAATAATTTGACATATTTCAACCGTATTGAGGTTAGATTCAAGATCAACGCCTACTATGTTCTTGATTCAGCCATCAATAAAATTAACAAATGTCAAACTTATAGGTTAGAATCAAACAACGCTTACTTTGTTTTTTTTATGGTAATATCTAAAAAAATATTGTAAGCCGAAATCTATAGGCAATAAGTTTTAAACGTAGATCATTACTTAATTCGTACACCAATAAATTTAGCATATGTAACTATATCAAAGATATTAGTATCAAAATCAACGCCTACTTTGTCCTTGAATAATTAAAATTTGAACATATAGCGTTACTTGATTCATCCACTAATAAAATTAACATATGTCAAATTTGAAATCAACGCTTACTTTATGTTCTATGTTATAATTTAGAAGATTGTTATAAATCGAAATCCAACAAAATAGGCAATAAAGTTTGAACGTATATCGTTACTTGATTCATCTACTAATCAATATTGAGGTTAGAATCAAATTCGTTGTCTAATTTGTTCGTTATGATACAATTTAGAGCGACTGTTATAAGTCGAAATCGAACAAAATAGGCAATAAAATTTGAACGTATAGCGTTACTTGATACATCCACCAATAAATCTGACGTATGTCAAACCGTATTAAGATTAGAATCGAAATTAACGCCTCCTTCGTTTTCAATTATCCAAGTAAATTTACGTATATCAACCCAATTTTAGGTTAGAATCACTCACATTGTTCTTGACTAACCCACCAAACAGACTGACAGATGTCAAATTTAAATGAGGTTAGAATCAATTAAGATTTACTTTGTTCTTTATGGTCCACTATAATAGAGAAAGATGTTATAAACCGAAATCTGATAGAATAGGCAATAAAATTTGAACGTACAACTTTACTTGATTCATCCGCTTATAAATTTGACATATGTCATATTGAGATTAGAATCAATATCGGCTCCTATTTTGTTCTTTATGGTAAAATTTGATAATTATTAGTGCAAATTTAACAAAGTATGCAATAAACTTTGAACGTATAGCATTATTTGATTCATCTATCTATAAATCTGACATATGTCAAACCGTATTAAGGTTAGAATCGAAATTAACGCCTCCTTCGTTTTCAAATATCCAAGTAAATTTACGTATATCAACCCAATTTTAGGTTAGAATCACTCACATTGTTCTTGACTCATCCACCAAACAGAGTGACAGTTGTCAAATTTAAATGAGGTTAGAATCAATTAAGATTTACTTTGTTCCTTATGGTACTAGTATAATTTAGAAAATTGTTATAAGTCGAAATCTATTAAAATGGGCAATAAAATTTGAACGTATAACTTTACTTGATTCATCCGTTTATAAATTTGACATATGTCATATTAAAATTAGAATCAATATTGGCGCCTACTTTGTTCTTTATGGTAAAATTTTGAAAATTATTAGTACAAATTCAACAAAGCAGGCAATCAACTTTGAACGTATAGCATTATTTGATTCATCCACCAATAAATTCGACATAAATCAATCGTATTGAGGTTAGAATCACAATTAACGCTTACTGTGTTTTTAAATTGATCTCTTAAAAATTTGACATATCTCAACTAAATTGAGGTTAGAATCTTGAATCATTGACATATGTCAACTTTAATTGAGGTTAGAAACAATCAAAGCTTACTTCGTTTGTCTTGATATAACCTAGAAGATTGTCATCAAGTAACCATATTGATAAATTCCAGGGAAACCCAAAATTATAACCTTTCAAGCTTGTCAAGGCCAACGTGCTGATATCGGCTATCCTGTTTCTCTAATACGAAAAGACTCAAACAGAATACCACAATACAACATTCCGACGACTGCTGATTTTATTCTATGTGCTACTCATCATCACCTGGTACCAACATTTAATTAATAACCAACAAAAAAATGATTTTTCGACTTTTTAGGTTATGCTTCATTTCGACATACAAGCCGTGGTTCTTGGTATATAAAAGAATTATGTAAACAATTAGAAAAGAACGCGTACAATTTCGATTTTTTCATGTTATTGACGATAGTTGCTCAAAATGTTGCATTCAAATATCGCACAACAACAAGTAAAATCTATCAACAATGTTTAGGTTATGGACGAACACATGAACAACAAATGCCGTATTTTACGAGTACACTAACGAAAATACTACAATTTCAACCGGCTAGAAATGCTGGAATTTCGTAGAGAAAACCGCAACATAACCTCAAATTTACACCGATCGTCAAAGTGATGATATCTGATGAATTGAACATAACCTCAATTTTTGGGCGAATAAATCGGCATTAAAGCGTTGTTAGCGAGTAATTTTGTAATTCTAACGGTCTAGAGTTCGAAATTTGGGGGAATTTTGTCGAAAAATCGGCGAAAATTGCACAAAAATCACCAACAATTGTGGCGTTTCTCCCTTTATAATTCATGAGATATCATCACTTGTACCACATCTAAAATCAAAGAAATTTGGAAAACAACAATAACCTCGGAACAAAGTGACGATATCTCATGAATTGAACATAACCTCAATTGTTTGCGAATAAATCGCTAATTGGAGCCTATAATCGAGTAATTTTGATTATTTCTACACGAAATTTGGGGATTTTGATGGAATTATGGCGAAAAATCACCAAAAATTTGGTAAAAAATCAATTTTATAATTTTTCCAATTACAATCCATCGGATATTGTCACTTATACCCTGTTATTATCAATAAATTTGCCATATTTGTAACAATTGAATATCTTAATTAGAAACAAAACACTAATTAATTGTAATTAAAATTATCGATCTACTATTAGAAATAAATATTAGTAATTTATATTTGTAATAGATAGGTTTGATTTTATTGATTTATTCATTTGTTTAATTCTCGAATTTAGCGCCAATTTTTTTATTGTTTCTTCCACCTTGTTTTTAAAATGAACAAAAAAAAAACATCAATCTATCTCTTTCTACTATTTATAAAATCTTATATGGACAGGTGTTATGAGATCAAGTTACCTTACAAGAACAAGTAGATTCTCAGTTGTTCCGTGACCTTTCACTATAGCCGTCTTTGATGTGTTTGTATTAAATTGTTGCTAAATTAAACAACGAAAAAAACAAACGAATAAATTAAATTAAATTAATTAGGAACAAAAATTGTAAGTATTTGGGGTTATTAGATAGAATTAAGGGAAATTTCGGGGATTTTCCATAATTCGATTGTTTTCCCCCTGTGATAAACGGAGATGTTTCTAAATTTTAATCGAAAAAAAAAAAAAAAACGTGCGAAGGTGAACCACTATCTAGTTACCTATGATGACACGAATTCAATAACAATTGACTATCGTATAAACATTAAAATCTAGCTAATTTACAACAAAGTTGGCTGGATTTTAAGAAAATTTGAAAATCAACACCTACTTTGATCGACACGAGTTTCTCTTGAAAACAAAACGTAAAAAAAAAATCGCCGCCAACTGGATTTTATGAATGAAATTTTCGTTCCAAGTGAATGACCCACACCTGTTCCATGTAGCTGTGTAGGTTTTAATGACGTAATCCAGTTACCATGGCAATAAATTAAAACGACAGCCCTAAAGCTAATCGAATCGTCTATGGTAAAACAATTTGTTAACAATCAGTTGTTTTTAATTCTGTTGTTTTACAGGTACAGTTGCGCCAACTAGATTTAAAAATAAACAAAATGATTATTTCAACAATAATAACAGTGCTATTGGGGCTACAATTAACCTACTGTGAACGTGAACATAAGGTAATATCGTATTATTATTATTATCAATTATTATTATTGTGATTTAATGGTAGGTTCACAATATAATTTTATATCCGCAACGTTATTCATGGTGTCAAACAACAGAAATTCAACAAATTGTCGCCTCACCTGGTTATGAACCGGTCACAATCAATAATACAGTGTGCGTTGGTGCTTGTTATAGTTACAGTATACCAAGTACACAGCCAGCTGAACCTGGTGAATTAATTGGGCCATATTGTGATAGTTGCCAACCGGTTGAAACGAAATGTTACCATGTAAGTATGGCTTTTTTTGTCGAATTTATACGAGACAGCCTGTATATGAACGTTTATAGAATAACAGTAAGAGAAATCTAGTTGGCTTGTTTTTTTATCAATGAAATTAATCTTGAGTATAATTTAAATGAGACAGCCTGTATATATGAATATTTATCGAGTAAGAATAAGTGGAATCTAGTGGGTTTTGCTTGATTTTTTCAATGAGATTTGAGCCAATGAGCATGCGCATTATTCATTTTTTGACTTCTTTACAAATATACAGTGTGTCTAAAAATCATGATATTTCTACAATTTGTCTCGTTTAAATGATTTTGGATTGTTTTTGATTTACGGACAACCTGTATATATATTTACATAACTATAATTGATATCAAGTTGGCTTTGTTATGTTCCATTTAATAAAATTGAGCTTTTGTACAATTTAAATGAGACAGCCTGTATGTATAAACAATTATAGAGTAAGAATAAGAGAAATCTAGTCGGCTTTGCTTGATTTCCTCCAATGAAATTTGAGACCATGAGTATGCGCAGTATTCATTTGTCGACTTCTTAACAAATATACAGTATGTCTAACAATCATGATATTTCTATAGAACGTCTCGTTTAAATATTTTTGGATTATTTTTGATTTAGAAACAGCCTGTATGAACATATAATTTTAACCACAATTGATATCAAGTCGGCTTTGCTTGATTCTACATATATAATGGAATTAAGATTGTGTATAATTTATACGAGACACTCTGTATATAAACGTTTATAGAGTAACAGTAAGAGAAAGTCTAGTTGGCTTTGTTTGATTTTCTTCAATGAGATTTGAGTCAATGAGCATGCGCAGTATTCATTTGTTGACTTCTTTACAAATATACAGTATGTCTAAAAATCATGATATTTCTACAATTTGTCTCGTTTAAATGATTTTGGATTGTTTTTGATTTACGGACAACCTGTATATACATATAATTGTAACGATAATTGATATCAAGTCGACTTTGCTTGATTTTATACAATGAAATTATAATTTAAATGAGACAGCCTGTATACATATAAACATCTGTAGAGCAAGAAGAAGAGAAATCAAGTCGGCTTTGATTTTCTTTAATGAGATTTGAGATCATAAGCATGTGCAGTATTTATTTTGATTTAATAAATATACAGTGTGTCTAAAAATTATGATATTTATACAGTATGTAAATTTTTTTGACTGGTTTTAATTTAGGGACAGTCTGTATATAGATGTAATTATTATCTAGTCGGCTTTGCCATGTTCAATTCAATAAAATTAAGCTTTTGTATAATTTAAATGAGACAGCCTGTATATAAACATTTATATAGAGTAAAAATAAGGTAAATCTAGTCGGCTTGGCTCGATTTTATTCAATGGAATTTGCGAAAATAAACAAGACATTAAAATACAGTGTGTCCGTCTAATGGTGAATTTCTTAATTTTGTCTAATTTAGAGACACTCTGTATACAGGATAGTAACAATAATAATCGGCTTTGCTTGTCTCTAATGTTTGATAGATATACAGTGTGTCTAGTAATTTATACAGTACCTGCCCTCTAATTCTACTTTATTAGGTTTTATTTTATTTTAGAGACACTCTGTATAAGTGTCTGTAACAACAACAAGTTGTCTTTGCTTGATTCTTTTCAATGAAATGAAATGAAAATACAGAGTGTCTAGAAATCACGATTGATATTTATACAGTGTGTCGTTTTAATGTTTTTTGGGGTGTTGCCAATTTAGAGACACTCCGTATATAGACTTATAACAATTATAATAATGAAAATCTAGTCGGCTTTACTTCTATTTAATATATAGTGATTTATTGTGATTTGTAAATATACAGAGTGTCTAGAAATTGTGTATTTATCTCTGATTTGTTTGATTTAGAGACACTCCGTATACACAATTTTTAACAATAATTGAAATCTAGTCGACTTTGGTTAATTATTTTCAATTGAAATTTTAAAACAAACGAGTTGAATTATGTATAAATATACAGAGTGTCTAAAATTTACATGTGTTTATTGATTTTTATACAGCATGTGTCGTTTATTTGTGTATTTTTAGGTTTATTTAATTTAGAGACAGTCTGTATAGTAACAATAATCGAAATCTAAGCGGCTTTACTTTCAATTTGATTTGTAAATATACCGAATGTCCGAAAATCGTGCACTTATACAGTATGTCTCTTTATGGTTTTGTTTATATTGTTTAATTTAAAGACAGTCTGTATACACGCTAGTAGAATAATAATAGAAATCGAGAGGGCTTTGTAAAGTAACAGTAATTAAAACCTAGTCGGCTATGCTTAATTCTTTTCAATGAAATTAAAGACAAATGAATATCGCTAGTATTCAAATTGCTTTGTAAATATACAGAGTGTCTAAAAAACGTATATCTAAAATTATTTATTTAATTTTAATTGATTGAACAGACAGTATATACAGGGTGTATAACATCAAGAACATCATTTCACTTTGTAGTTGGCCATGCTTAATTGTAGTTGCTTGTTTTTTGCATAAACAAATGCCAAATTTAATTTTTATTAAATATTTCTATATTCAGATTTTGTTTGATTTATAGACACTCTGTATACATGATTGTGTAGTAACAATAATTGAAATCTAGACGGCTTTGCTTGATTTTATCAATGAAATTAAAAACAACAAACGTCATATTTAAATTAATTTGTAAATATACAGAGTGTCTAAAACTAATGATAGTCAGGTATTATTTGATTTAGAGACAGTCTGTATAGACCATAATAGAGTAACTATAATAGAAATATACAGAGTGTCTAACAATAATGATATTCAGGTACTATTTGATTTAGAGACAGTCTGTATAGACGATTGTGTAGTAACAATAATGAAAATCTAGATGGCTTTGCTTGTAAAGCAACAATAATTGAAATCTAGTCGGCTTTGTTTGATTTTAACCAATGAAATTCGAGACAATGCGCACAATTCAAACAACTTGTGCATATACAGAGTGTCTAAAAATAATGACATTCCGGTATTATTTGATTCAGAAACAGTCTGCACAGACAGTATACACGATAATAGAGTAATTATAATAGAAATATACAGAGTGTCTAACAATAATGATATTCAGGTACTATTTGATTTAGAGACAGTCTGTATAGACGATTGTCTAGTAACAGTAATAGAAATCAAGATGGCGTTGCTTGTAAAGCAACAATAATTGAAATCTAGTCGGCTTTGTTTGATTTTAACCAATGAAATTCGAGAAAATGCGCACTATTCAAACTTATTTGTAAATATACAGAGTGTCTAACAATAATGATATTCAGGTATTATTTGATTTAAAGACAGTTTGTATACACGAAAATAGAGTAACTGTAATAGAAATATACAGAGTGCCTAAAAATAATTAAATTCAGGTATTTGATTTAGAGACAGTCTGTATAGACAATTAGGTAGTAACAATAATAGAAATCTAGATGGCTTTGCTTGATTTTAACCAGTGAAATTCGAGACAATGCGCACAATTCAAACAACTTGTACATATACAGAGTGTCTAAAAATAATGACATTCCGGTATTATTTGATTCAGAGACAGTCTGTATACACGATAATAGAGTAATTATAATAGAAATATACAGAGTGTCTAACAATAATAATATTCAGGTATTATTTGATTTAGAAACAGTCTGTATAGACAATTGGGTAGTAAAAATAATTGAAATCTAGTCGGCTCTGCTGATTTTAACCAATGAAATTCGAGACAATGCACACAAATCAAACTAATTTGTAAATATACAGAATGTCTACAAATAATGACCCTAAAATCGAATTTATACAGTATGTCTCATCTAATTATGGTTTTTTTTTTGGTTTTTAGGTAACTTTGAAGGCGGATAGTAAGAATCTAGATGGCCCTAGAACGTTCCAAAAACGTGTCCAAATAATAAAAAAATGTTCGTGTACAACATGCGGACAAATCCAACAGGATTGCAACATTAACGACATAAATACACTAGAATTACCAACCAATTTATTTACAACAAATCAAACTAAAACAACAACGAATTTAAATAATGGCGCCGAATATCAACCGGAAATACCCGAATTATTCCATTTTGTCAACGATCATAATAAACACTTACAGTACAACATAAATTTATTAGATTCACTACCCTTAATGAAAACGAATAATTCGAAAATTGAACAACATTACGAATTAACCGAAAAATTGATAAAATTATTAAAAACCATACAAAATAACCATATTGATAACGACAATAATAATAATAATGATAATAATAGTTATGATAAGGATCAATTGAACGAGCTGATCAAACTGATCCAGGGCAATGATAGTGAACTAAATGATAAGAATTTGATGGAATTCGTCAATTATGTCAACACCTATACTGATCACAATGATGGTGATGACGGTGATGATGATTTAGAATTGGATTTGAATCGTCTAAAGGACGTTATCAATAAATATCGCAAGACCCAACAGAAATTGATAAAGAACGATTTGAAAAAATACAAATTACACCATTTGGGGGATGAAATCCATGTCGGTATGAATTTGGAGCATTTAATCAAAGGACCCCATCATAGTATGGTCTTATCAGCACCACTAACACCACCAGAATCACCACCCGAACAACAACATCCCCATGTTGAGGAGAAATTAAACATCGATTCGGATGTTTTAAAGCCGAATCATGATGGTGTTGTTATTTCGTATGAGAATCATCATCAACACAATCATCATCATCATCATCACCATCAAAACATCGATGATTAATTGATAAAATTCGATATTGAATTCGAAAATCTACAGGGTGTCTAGTTGGCGTTGGATTAACAATAAGATTCTAACCTATCAATTGGATTCATAGCCAACTTTATACTCTTGAGTGTTGGAAAATTAAAACAAAAACGAAATTAGAGTCTAGTCGAATTATATCAAAATTACTTTCGATAATTTGAAGTCATTCAAAATGGCGCCACATACGTAATTATTATTATTATTATTATCATTATTATTATTTTTATTATTATCAATAATTAGTTTTGTATTGGTACAAAGAGCTACAATTAACCTATACTATACTGTTATATCTTCATTATTCTTTTGTTTATTACTATAATTTTATTAAAGATTGATTGATTAATCAAAATTGCAAAGGCTGTGTGCTTTTTAGTCAAAAAAATTAAAAAAAAAACAAACAAAATAACATCGTTTCTTTACTTTTGTTATAATTTTTATACTAATTTTGTAATTAAAATCGTAATATATTCTACTTTTTAATTAAATTGTAGTTTCATTCAAATTTCCCGCTTAATTCTAGCAAAAAAATTCAAATTCGCCGCTCTAATCCACCAATTATATTAAATACCGAATTTGATTGGATAATTATTGGCCAATAGGATTTGAAATTCTAATAAATGGGCGTGGTTTCGATTTTTAAACTAATTAATTCGTACAACTGTCTTGTTGGCATAGTGATGGATTTACAGCCTACTTTATTCTAATTTTTGATTAAATTATGGTTTAATCTTCACATTTCCCCCATTATTTTAGTGAGAAAATTTCAAATTTCCCGCAAAAATCAACCAATTATAGTAATGTCGATTTTAATTGGACAATTCGTAACCAATAAGATTTGAGAAATTCGTAGAATGGGCGTTTTTCAATTTCTAACCAATCAATTCGTATCAGGTACGTTATTATAGTGATGATTTCTTAGCCTACTTTTATTATTTGAATTTTAATTCGATTTTTTAAATCTCCCGCTTTATTCTAGACGATAAATTTCAAATTTAGCGCTCAAATCAACCAATCGTAGTAATATGGAATTTTATTCGACAATTATCAACCAATAAGATTTGATAGATCGGTCAAATGGGCGTGTCTTCAATTTTTTAACCAATTAAATTTTATAAGAATAATTGCGTTGCCATAGTGATGGATTTACAGCCTACTTTATTCTAATTTTTGATCAAATTATAGCCTGATTTTCAAATTTCCCACTAATTTTAGTAAGAAAATTTCAAATTTACCGCAAAAATCAACGAATTATAGTAGTGTGGAATTTAATTAGACAATTAATAACCAATAAAAATTGAAAAAATCGTAAAATGGGCGTTTTTCAATTTTTAACCAATAAATTCGTATCAACAACGTTGTTATATTGACGATTTCTTAGCCTACTTGTTCAATTTCTTAATTCAAATCAATTCTACGTTTTAATTCGATTTTTTAATTCTCCCGCTTTATTCTCGAGGATAAATTTCAAATTTAGCGCCCAAATCAACCAATCGTAGTAATATGGAATTTTATTCGACAATTATCAACCAATAAGATTTGATAGATCGATCAAATGGGCGTGTCTTCAATTTTTTAACCAATTAAATTTTATAAGAATAATTGCGTTGCCATAGTGATGGATTTAAAGCCTACTTGATGTATTCAATAAAATCGCATTCAACGTTTCAATTGAATTATAGTGTAATTTTCAAATTTACCGCCTTATCATAGAAAATTCAAATTTACCGCTCTAATTGGACAAACATAGACCAATCAAATTTTCTATTTTGAAACCAATAAACTCATATTGTTGCCATGGTGATTAATTTTAATAATTAAAATCTGAATTTTTCAAATTTCCCGCATTATTCTAAATAGATAATTCAAATTAACCGCATAAATCAATGAATTGTATCAATTGGTTGATCACGAACCAATTAGATTTGAAAATTCAAATAAATGGGCGTGTCGCCAATTTTTCAACAAATAAATTCGTATAACAACGTAGCGTTGCCATAGTGACAAATTTATAGCCTACTTCGATTTAAATTCAACTAATTCCGGTAATATCGTTTAAATTTAGAAAAAAAGTTAAATCTTATCAAATTTCTTATCTTTATAGAAGTATTTTTATCTTTAACATTAAATTATAGTCGATCAAATTTATATTTGGCAACCATTTTTATTATAATAATAATATTTTTTTATAATATTTAATTGGACTTCCCACCTCATTGAAATATCATTATTCCAAATTACTTTTGTTAAGTCAACAAACAAGTGACATTTTATCGAAAATTGAAACAAATTATCAAAGTAAGTTCGATTATTTTTATTTGAAATTAAGTAGACTTTCACATTTATCGACTGTCATTTATTTATCTGTATTCAATTGTTAGTTGAACGTAACACGGCCAACTCGATTAGAATCATGGTGAAATTCAAAGGTAATTATCAACCAGTTTTTATTACCATCTAGATACCGTTGAAATATTCTAGAATGAAACAAATAAGAGCAAAAACAATCGTAATTTTTCGACTAGACCCGGTAGATAATTTCGTTTTTAATCCGTTAATTAACCGACAGATGGCGCCGATAGTTTGCCAAAATGACGTCATGCATGCGCAATCAGATCCAGTCGACTGGATTTACAACCATACTTGTCGTGGTGTATTCGAAACGCACAGTTGGCGGTGTTCAATTGAAAATCGAATAAAAAAACAAAATCACAATTAAAACAAAAACCAGACGTGTTGATATCGAAAAAAATCGATGTGTTCATCTAGGAAGCGGTTAAAATCGTAAATCGAGTGACCGTTGGTATAAATCGATCGGTTTTTTGTTTATTTTAATTCTGTTCAAATTAATTCAAATTTAACGAAAATGAGGATTGATTGGGATTTTATTTTAAAAAATCGTGCACTACGAGGATTGACTGTTTTAAAAATGAAACATTTGTAAATTTCCGGTGAATTTCAGTGACGTGTATTTACGTGAAATTAATTTGAAAAAAAAACACCCTAAATATTTGTGCTTAAATTAAACAAAAGACGAAAATCTTCAATTAAATCTAGTTAACACTGCTTCCTATTGTTTCACCATATCTGTCATTGTTCAAATGTTTTTTAATTCAATTGTTATTATGTCAATGGGTGCTAGATTACTTAATTATTATATCGATAAGGATTTGAATCAAAATAGGGTTGAAATTCTACGTAATTATCTAATTAATAAGAAATTAATCGGTATTTGTACAAATAGAATGAATGGGGGTATAATTGAAACGATATTTGTTATAAATATCGGCTATCGAGCCAAAAACGACCCTGGCGACTGACAAAAATCGTATTACCCCATCAATAACCACCCCAATTATGGATATTTGACGACGATTTGATAGTTTTTTTAGAATTTCATTGAAACTAACCCTAAACTAGGGGTGACGTGAACATAACCTCACTTTACCTCCACGGCACAATAACGGTAAAAAATCGCCGATAAGGGTGGTAATAAACGGATAATTAACGGTAATTTAGGGGGCAGATTGTGGGGAAATTGGCGGAAAATCGCCGGAAATCACGAAAATCGGGGTGGTATTATTACAGTGAACTATTGTCGGTAATACAGGAAACTATAATTTATTAATTAGTGATTTAATAATAATTAAAATTAATTAAAAAAAATGGGTTTATTTACGCAAGAATTGAATCGATTATTCGGTAAGAAACGTAATGATCGTACAATACAAGAACAACATGCTGAATTATTAAAAGGTTAACGCCATCTATCGACAACTATACTCTATTAAAATTTGACAGTTATTCTAAATGTAGCCCTATTGATTTTAGGTACAACTCAAAATGATAATAACGATTATAAAATGGTGATCAATAAGGGTCAAGATGACGAAATGGTGATTTGTTTATATCGTACCAACTTAATAAAATTAACATTAATCTACTTATCATTCGTATTGAGTTTGGGTATTGTACGTCTAGTATTCCATTGGATACCCCATTGGTATGTCCGGGCTACATGTAACCCGTGTGGTGTAAATGCAGCCCACATGGTACTAGTCGAGGTAAATATCGCTCTCTCTTTTTGTAGTTCGAATCATATTACGACATACGTACCGGAATCATAGCCAACTGTAATGTGGTTGTTTTTTTAGGAGAAATTCAAGGGGAAACATTCGATTTATCACGTGAAAGAATTAAAGATCTTAACACCGGAATCAGTAAAACAATATTTATTGAACAATAATGATAATAATATTGATAAGAGTGATAATATGCCGAAATTATCAGTCCATTACGATAATGGTGTATTTCAAATGGTCGATTATTTGTTTGTGTTTAATTGTAAAAAAGTGACATATATATGGAATAATGATAAGAATGAATTTGTTAAATTGAATGGTTTAGATCAAAATATTGATTGTAAACAATTACATAAAATGAATGGTCTAACAATTAATGAACAATTAATAAGACGTTTAATTTATGGACCAAATAAAATATTGGTTAAAGAATTATCAATTTTGGCTATATTATTTTTGGAAGTTTTAAATCCATTTTATATATTTCAAATTGCTAGTTTTATATTATGGTTTTTAGATAATTATTATTATTATGCTACGGCCATTTTTATTATGTCAGTATTTGGTATTACCATGACAGTACGTCAAACACGTAAGGTAAGAATTATAGTTAAACAAAGTGGGCTATGGAAATATCGCCATTTTCTATATTAGTCTATTGTTTCAATAAATTGTAGGTTATGGTTTTGTTTAAATGTCAATTATAGTAGAGTGTGTGATTTAAGTTACGACAAAATTATCATAGCCTACTTTGTTATTTTGATATTTTCTCAATTTTTTTGGTTAAAATTTTGTAGGGTACATAACTTGGACAAAGTGGGCTATGAAAATACCGACATTTTCTATATTAGTCTATTGTTTCAATAAATAGTAGACTATGATTTTGTTTATATGTCCATTATATTAGACAAAATTATCATAGCCCACTTTCTGTTATTTATTTATTCTTGGTTGCAATTTTTTAAATTAAATAATAATAAACAAAGAGTGCTATGAAAATACCATTTTTTATATGTATAGTAGTCTATTGTTTCAATAAATAGTAGGCTATGATTTTGTTTAAATGTCAATTTTAGTAGAGAGCGTGAATTAAGTTACGACAAAATTATCATAATCTATTTTCTATTATTATTATTATTATTATTTTCAAATAAATAAAATTAAACAAAGTGGGCTATGGAAATATCGCCATTTTCTATTAGCCTATTGTTCCAATAAATAGTAGGCTATGATTTTGTTTAAATGTCAATTATAGTAGACAAAATTATCATAGCCCACTTTCTGTTATTTATTTATTCTTGGTTACAATTTTTTAAATTCGATAATATTAAACAAAGGGTGCTATGAAAATATCATTTTCTATATATATAGTAGTCTATTATTTCAGTAAATAGTAGGCTATGATTTTCTTTAAACGTCAGTTGTGGTATAGTCTGAACTATGTTACGACAAAATTACCATCGCCCACTTTGTTAAATTTTCATATTTTCTTGGTTAGAATTTTGTAGGTAAATAATATTAAACAAAGTGGGCTATGAAAATACCATCATTTTGAACAATAGTTTATTATTTCAACAAATAGTAGGCTATGATTTTGTTTTAAATGTCAATTTTAGTAGAGAGTGAATTAAGTTACGACAGAATTATCATAGCCCATTTTCTATTATTATTATTATTTTTATTATTTTTTCAAATAAATAAAATTAAACAAAGTGGGCTATGGAAATATCGCTATTCTCTATATTAGTCTAGTGTTTCAATAAATAGTAGGCTATGATTTTGTTTAAATGTCGATTATAGTAGAGAGTGTCATTCAAGTTACGACAAAATTATCATAGCCCACTTTTGTTAAATTTTGATATTTTCTCAATTTTTTGGTTAAAATTTTGTAGGGTACATAAATTGAACAAAGTCGGCTATGGAAATATCGCCATTTTCTATATTAATTTATTGTTCCAATAAATAGTAGGCTATGATTTTGTTTATATCTCAATTATAGTAGACAAAATTATCATAGCCCACTTTCTATTATTTATTAAATCTTGGTTACAATTTTTTAAATTAAATAATATTAAACAAAGGGTGCTATGAAAATAATTTTCTATATGTATAACCACCGTTTTGAACAGTAGTTTATTATTTCAGCAAATAGTAGGCTATGATTTTGTTTAAATGTCAATTTTAGTAGAGAGTGAATTAAGTTGCGACAAAATTCTCATAGCCCATTTTCTATTATTATTATTATTATTTTTATTATTTTTTCAAATAAATAAAATTAAACAAAGTGGGCTATGAAAATACCACAATTTTCTATAGTAGTCTATTGTTTCAATAAATAGTAGGCTATGATTTTCTTTAAATGTCAGTTGTGGTATAGTATGAACTAAGTTACGACAAAATTATCATAGCCCACTTAATTAAATTTTGATATTTTCTTGGTTAAAATTTTGTATAATATTAAACAAAGTCGGCTATGAAGATAGCGCCATTTTGTAAAATTGCCTATTATTTCAGCAACTAATAGGCTATGATCTTGTTCAAATGTCAATTTTAGTAGAGAGCGTGAATTAAGTTACGACAAAATTATCATAGGCCACTTTCTGTTAAAAAAATTATTTTAGGTACAATTTTTTAAAGTAAATAATATTAAACAAAGTGAGCTATGAAAACACCACCATTTTGAACAATACTCGATTATTTCAACAAATAGTAGACTATGATTTCGTCTAAAATATCAATTTTAATTGAATATGAATCAAGTTATGGCAAAATGATCATAGCCCACTCTGTTAAATTTTGATATTTTCATAATTTTTTTTTTGGTTAAAATTTTGTAGGGTAAATAATATTGAACAAAGTGGGCTATGAAGACACCGCCATTTTGTACAGTAGTCTCTATTATTTCAACAAATAGTAGGCTATGATTTTGTCTAATTTTAAATTTATAGTAAACTATGAATTACGATAAAATTCTCATAGCCCACTTTCTATTAAATTTAATATTTTTTACTACATTCTTTTAGAGTAAATAACATTAAACAAAGTGAGCTATGAAAATACCACAATTATCTATAATAGTCTATTGTTTCAATAAATAGTAGGCTGTGATTTTCTTTAAACGTCAATTATAGTAGAATATGAACCAAGTTACGACAAAATTATCATAGCCCACTTAGTTAAATTTTGATATTTTTTTTTTATTGAAATTTTAAATAATTTTAAACAAAGTCGGCTATGAAGACAGCGCCATTTTGTATAATTGTCTATTATTTCAGCAAATAGTAGGTTATGATTTTGTCCAAATGTCAATTTTAGTAAAGAGTGCGAATTAAGTTACGACAAAATTATCATAGCCCACTTTCTGTTAACAATTTGTTTTAGCAAAGTGTGCTATGAAAATACCACCGTTTTCTATAGTAATCTATTGTTTCAATAAATAGTACGCTATGATGTTCTTTAAACGTTAAATTGTATAGTAGAATATGAACTAAGTTACGACAAAATTAGCAAAGCACCTTTGTTAAATTTGGATATTTTTAATTATAATATTTTGGTTAAAATTTTTTAGGGTAAATAATATTAAACAAAGTGGACCATGAAAATGCCACCATTTTGTATAATCATAGTCATTTTGACAAATAGTAGGCTATGATTTGATTCAAATGTGAATTTCAGTACAATATGAATTAAGTTACGACAAAATGATCATAGCTCACTTTGTTAAATTTTTGATATTTTCATAATTTTTTGGTTAAAATCTTGTAGAATAGATAATATTGAACAAAGTGGGCTATGAATACACCGCCATTTTGTACAGTAGTCTCTATTATTTCAACAAATAGTAGGCTATGATTTAATCTAATTGTAAATTTATAGTAAACTATGGATTACGATAAAATTCTCATAGCTGACTTTCTATTAAATTTTAATATTTTCTACTACATTCTTTTAGAGAAAATAATATTAAACAAAGTGAGCTATGAAAATACCACCATTTTGTAGTCATTTTGATAAATAGTAGGCTATGATTTTGTTTAAATGTCAATTATAACCGTGTATAACAAATTTCTCATAGCCTACTTTGTGTTAGTTCAGTTTTATAATAAAATTAAACAAAATAGGCTATGAAAACACCATTTTGAACAATAGTCGATTATTTAAACAAATAGTAGCCTATGATTTCGTCTAAAACGTCAATTTTAATTGAATATGAATCAAGTTACGACAAACTTATCATAGCTCACTTTGTTATAAATTGTAATATTGATTTTAATTCTGTTTTTTTTTTTTTGGTTAATTTCTAGAATCAACGTAATTTAAAATCAACAGTCCATAGTTCTGATATTTGTACAATAATGCGTAAAAAACAAAAGATTAATTTAAATAATCACTATACCAATAATAATGATAAGGACGATAATAATGATGATGATGTTGTTGATGATGATGATAATGATGTTGATTATTATACAGAATGTATATCAACGGATTTATTAGTACCGGGTGATGTTCTAATTATACCATCACATGGTTGTATAATGCATTGTGATGCAATTTTATTAACTGGTACATGTATTGTTAATGAATCTATGCTAACAGGTATGTCGTAGATTAATACAAAAATAATAATTAAGCCTTAAATTGAGAACGTACAGCTTAGCTTATATGTATCAAATGTCATCAATCTCACAGTTGGCTATGATTTTATTACCGCCATTTTGTGTAGAAACATAGCCAACTGAGATATTGCCATAAATTGAGAACGTATAGCTTAACTTGATACAGAATTGTACAAGTTTTATCAATTTGACAGTTGGCTAATATAGGTTAGTTTCATCCATAGTCAACTGCGATATTATTATGTTATATAATAAACTGTAATAAGTTACAACTTACGTTCTGGATTTGAGGCGTGATTTGTTTTTTAATTTTTTTGTTTTGTTATAGGTGAATCTGTGCCGGTGACAAAGACATCGTTGCCAAATTTAAATAATTTAATTTATAATGAAAAAGAGCACAGTCGACATACGTTATTTTGTGGTACAAAAATTATACAAACCCGTTATTTTAATAATGAAAAAGTCTTAGCTGTTGTAATACGTACAGGTTTTCAAACGGCTAAAGGTAGTCTTGTACGTAGTATTTTATATCCACCACCTGTTGATTATCGTTTTGAAACCGATTCATATCGTTTTGTTATGTTATTGGCTGTATTAGCTGGTATTGGTTTTATCTATACAATTATAACAAAAGTTTGTATTATTTATTATTATTATAGAGTGTGTACAATAGTTGGCTATGAATTGGTAACGTAGCGTCGTAGATTGATTCGTATTTTACCAACTTTCTAGCGGTAGTGTAGTGGAATTAATATCTGTTTGTCACGGCGAGGACCGGGGTTCAAACCCGGCCGATTACAAAAAAAAAATTAACATGAATAACGACAGCGTGAGGGTGAAACTTAATAACAGGGGCAGCAGGAAAGTAACAAATGAAAAAAAAAAATATTAGCGATTCGTTACTATGACAACATTGAATGAAGATCAACAGTTATTTTGTGTAAATTTTCTATCTCACTCTTTATAATTCTATTTTATTTAGAATTGAAAAGAGACAAGTAGAAAATGAGCGTTGTCATGGTAACGGATTGTTTATAAATTTGACATTTGTTGAAGCGACACCAAACCATAGCCGACTATGATGGTTGTACACCTTGTATTCTAATCAATTATCAATTGTTTAATTTAAATTTTAGACAATGCGTGGTGTTAGTGCAAATAATTTGATAATAGATGCATTAGATTTGATAACAATTATTGTACCGCCTGCATTACCGGCTGCCATGTCTGTTGGACGTTTATATGCTCAAATTCAATTAAAATCGAAAGATATCTTTTGTATATCACCAAGGAGTATTAATGTTTCCGGTTCGATTGATTGTGTCTGTTTTGATAAGGTTTGTTATCATTTTATTTTATTTCAATATTATTTCTTATCTACACAAATATATATGCCTCAATTTACACGGTATTTCATTTTGTCCAAGTTGGCCATGATATTTTCTTGATGACATAATGTCGTAGATTGTTTCATATTAAATTTGACATTTATTCTAATTGGTTCAATCAACAGACAAATGAATAAAACGAATGCCAACTGCGATGAGAATTACTCTTGTATATTCTCTAGTTGGTATAGTGATTGTTTGTAATTAAAGTTCCTCATTTTACACGATAAATTTATTGTCTATTAAAAGAAAAACAGACAAAAAAAAACACAAATGCTAAATTGAAAGATTCAATTTACACGATTTTTATTCGTGTAAAACAATGTCATTTGTGACGAATATTCGGTGTAAATTGAGGGATAGATGTATGTTTTATGTGATTTCTTATTAGCTTTTGTCTTTTTTCTTTCTTTTTCTCTCTCTTTCTCTCTCGATTTCTTTGTTTCTCTCTCCGTCTATTTCTCTTTCTTTCCCTATTTCTATTTTCCTTTTTTATTCTTTCTGGCTTTCTCTCTCTCTCTCTCTCTCTCTTTATTTAACTCTTTTTTTCTCTATATCTCTCTTTCTTTATTTCTCTCTCTCCCTCTTTTATCTTTCTTTTTTTTCTCTTCTTCTATCCTTCTCTTTATTTCTCTCAATTTCGTTTTCTCTTTCTTTCTGTCTCTTTCTTTCTGCCTCTCTCTCTCTTTCTGTCTCCCTTCTCTCTCTCTCTTTCTGCCTCTCTTCTCTCTCTTTGTCTCTCTTCTCTCTCTTTCTTTCGGTCTCTCTTTTCTCTCTTTCTATCTTTCTTTTTGTTTCGCTTTCTTTCTTTCCTTCTCTCTGTCTTTCTTTCCTTTTTTCTTTTTTTCCCGTTTTTGTCTCTTTTTCACTCTTTCTTTCCCTATTCTTTTTTCTCTTTGCCTCTCTTCCTTTCGTTCCCTTCTTTTTTCTCTCTCTTTCTCTCCCTTTCTTTTTCTCTTTGTCTCTTTCTTTCTGCCTCTCTTCTCTCTCTCTCTTTCTATCTTTCTTTCCCTTTTCCTTCTTTCTGCTTCTGTTTTCTCTCTCACTTTCTTTTTGTTTCGCTTTCTTTATTTCCTTCTTTCTGTCTCCCCTTTCTCTCTCTGTCTTTCCTTTTTTTCTCTTTTTTCTTTTTTTTCTCTTTTTCTCTTTCTCGCTCTTTCTTTCCCTTTCTTTTTCCCTTTCTCTCTCTTTCTTTCCCCTTTTTATTTCTCTTTCTCTCTATTTCCATTTCTCTTTCTTCCTTTCTATTTTTCTTACTCTCTTTTTCTATCTTTCTTTCTATTTTTCCCTCTCCATATTTCTTCCTTTCTCTCTCTCTCTCTTTCTCTCTACCTCTATTTTTTCTTTCACCCAACATCTTTCTTTCTTCCTTTCTCCCCCTGCCTTTTCTCATTCTTTTTAACTTCCTCTCTCTCTCCTTTCTCTTTCTTTCTTTCCTTCTTTCTGTCTCTTTTCTCTTTCTTTCCTTCTTTCTTTCCTTCTTTGTCTTTCTCACTCTTTTCCCCCCTTTTTCTCTTTCTCTCTCTTTCCCCTTCTTTTTTCTATTTCTCTCCTTCCCCTTCTTTTTTCTCTTTCTCTTTCGCTTTCTTTTCTCTCCCTCTCTTTCTTTCACTTACTTTTTCCCTTTCTCTCCCTTTGCTTCTCTCTTTCCCCTTCTTATTTCTCTTTGTCTCTATCTTTTTCTATCTTTCTTTCTCTTTCTCCCTCCATATTTTTTCCTTTCTCTCTCTTTCCCTTTCCCTCTCTTTCGTTCACCACTCATCTTTCTTTCTCTTTCTTCCCAGCTTTATATTTTCCTTGCTCTTTTCTTTCTCTCTTCTTTCTCTCTTTCTTGCCCTTTATTTCTTTTCTTTTTTCTGTCTCTCTTCTTTCTTTTTCTGTCTTTCTTTCTCTTTCTTTTTTTCCTTTATTCTGTCTCCCTTTTCTCGTTCCGTCCTTTTTTCCTTTCTTCTTTTTCTTCCCTTTTTCTCTCTTTCCTCACTCTTTCACTTTCTTTTCTCTCTCTATCTCTTTCTTTCACTTTCTTTTCTCTCTTTCTCTGTCTTTGTTTCTCTCTTTCTTTCCCCTTCTTATTTCTCTTTCTCTCTATATCCATTTTTCTTTTCCTTTCTTCCTCTTTCTTTCTATTTTTCTTTCTCTCTTCATATTTCTTCTTTTCTCTCTCTTTCGCTCTCCCTCTCTTTTTTCTTTAATCCCCCATCTTTCTTCCTTTCTTTCTCCCCTGCTTTCTCTCATTCTTTCTCTTTATCTCTCTCTCTCTCTTTCATTCTTTCTCTTTATCTTTCTCTCTCATCCTTTCTCTCACTCTTTTTCTTTCTTTCTTTCTTTCTTACTTCCCTCCTTTCTTTCTTTTTTCTTTCTTTCTTTTTTTTCCTCTTTATTAATGCTTGTCCTTCTTTCTTTCGTAATATATTTGTTGCTTTCGTTTTTACTTCTTCCTTTATGCTTTTTTTTTCTTTTGTTTACTTTGTTCATTTGTTTATTTCTTTCTTTGTTCCTTCACGTCTTTCTTACCGCCTCTTTCTGTTATTGTTTTTTTTGTTTTTCCTCCTTTCTTCCTGTCGACCCATCTTTCCTCCGTTCTTGCCTCTTTTTTCTTTACCTCCCAATCTTTCCCGATTTCTCTCTATCTCATTTCTTTTGCTCTATATTCTTCTTTTTCTAATTATTCAATTTTTCTTCATCTATCTCAATCTCACTTTTTTCTTCTTCTTTCATTCTAACCCATCCTTACAATTTTGTATTTCTTTCTTTCTTTTCAAATTCGCATTTCTGTCCCTTTTTATCATCTTTTCTCATATATCCTTTCAATTGTGCTATCTCTTTCTCTTTTATTACTTTTATTTCTAACTTCTCCTTCCTAATTCTTTGTATTTCTGTGTTCTTTCTTTCTCAGTTCCTCATATTTCACCCCCCCCCCCTCCTCTTCTACTCGCTTTATTCTTCCTTCTTCCATTCCTTCGAAACTCACTCTAGCTGCCCTCTATTTGTATATCGCGTAAACTAGAACCGTGTAAATCGAGGATATAGTTTTTTTTGAGGTTATTTCTACTGGTATTATCATTTATTTTTTACAGACTGGTACACTAACAGAAGATGGTTTAGATTTATTATGTGTTGTACCAATTTACGATAAAAACTTCCATACACCAATCAAACATATTGATCAATTACCACAAAATAATAAATTATTTTGTGGTTTAGTATCATGCCATTCATTAACAATAATTGACAAACAAATTGTTGGTGATCCATTAGATTTGAAAATGTTCGAAAGTACAAAATGGCTAATTGAAGAATACGATGTTGCCGATAATAACAAATTCGATATGATATTCCCGACTGTATTGAAACCACCGAAAAAAACTAACCTCAATTCGATTAGCAACAAAGATGGCGGCGATCATAACCTAAATGTTGTTGGTGATATTGATGATGATGATGATGATGAGTTTAATAATGGGTTGCAAATCGGCATAATCCGTGAATTTCCATTCTCCAGTAGTTCTCAACGTATGGGCGTTATCATAAGGAAATTAAATGGTAAATCATTCGAATATTATTGTAAAGGATCACCGGAAATGCTGTTGAATTTCGTTAATCCGGATACGGTACCATCCGATTTCCATGATGTACTCGAAAATTATACCCAAGATGGTTACCGTGTTATAGCGATAGCCCATAAGGAATTAAAGAAAATGTCCTATGCTAAAATCCATAAAATCCAACGGGAGGCTATCGAAATCGATTTAACACTACTCGGTCTAATTGTATTGGAGAATCGTTTAAAAGCCGATACACATCCGTGTATACAAGTGTTAAACGAGGCCAATATCCGTGTTATAATGGTTACAGGTAATTCTAACAACTATAGTTGGCTGTGATTTCATTAAATGACGTAGATTAGTAAAAAAAAACCATAGCCAACTGAGTTTTTATTATTATTAGTAAGGCGGCCATTAATAACCTCAAATTTCAGGTGATAATATTTTGACAGCTCTCAGTGTTGCCAAAGATTGCGATATTATAACAAATGGCCAAAGTGTTATTACAATCAACAATGATAATAATAATCCCCCACAATTGTATTTCACTTTAGCCAACACAACAAATAAAAAATCACCAATAATAAATAATACGTCATCAATTATTACAACAACAATGACAGATACAGCCAGTATTCTAAGTATGGAAACAATTGAAACACAAACACATACGATTATTGATATGAAAACAAATGAAAATTTTATCAAAAATAATAATAATAATAATAATTATAATAATTATCGTTTTGCTATCACTGGTAAAGTATGGAGTATAATTAAAGATTATTATCCAGATTTATTGGCACGTGTCGTTACACGTGGTACAATTTATGCACGTATGTCACCGGAACAAAAACAACAATTGGTACAAGAATTACAAAATTTGGGCCATTGTGTCGGTGAGTTTACGTTTTATTTACAAATTAACGTTAACGTAATTTCGTTGGAAGATCCATTAACTTTTTTAATTAAAATATCAATTTGAAGATGGCGCTAATTTACATTTACGCATAGATACGTAAACTTAGTAGATTATTATAGTTGTATCAGTAAGTTAACGATTCGTTGCGGATGATCTCTACTGGATTAGAATTTGATTGGAGTTTTGCGTTTCTGATTTACGTTAACGTAAAATTGGTGGAAGATTTTTAAATTTTTGAAATTAGATTGATGGTGATGGTAATTTACAAATTGATATTCCGCATTGATCCGTAATGTTTGTAAATTATCGGAATTTTATCGATAAGTTAACGATTCGTTGCGGTTTAGCTTTCGTAATTATAGAATTGTTGTAATCGTATTTTTTAATTAACGTTAACGTAATTTTGGTGGCGAGTAATAAATTGACGATTCGTTGCGGATGATCTATAAGAGTAGAATTTGACGAAATCGGATTGGTGTTTTACGTTTTTTTAATTAACGTTAACGCAACATTAGCGGAAGATTATTAATTTTTCAAATTAAATTGTTGATCAGTAGATGGCGCCAATTTACGTATTGATATTCCGCATCGAAACGTAAATTATGTAGATTATCATAGTTGTGTCGATAAGTTTTCGATTCGTTGCGGATGATCCGTAGGAGTAGAATTTGGCGGAATCGTATTGGAGTTTTACGTTTTCAATTTACGTTAACGCAAAACATTGGCGGCAAATCTATTATTTTTTCAAATTAGATTGATGACTAATAGATGGCGCTAATTCACATATGGATATTCCGCATTCATCCGTAAACTTAGTAAATTATCATAGTTTTGTCAATAAGTTAGCGATCCGTTGCGGATTACCTTCCATAAGAGTAGTATTTTGAAATTATATTTTTTAATTAACGTTAACGTAATATTGACGTGTAATAAATTAACGATTCGCTGCGGATGATCTATTAAAGTGGAATTTGAAGAAATCGGATTGGAGTGTTACGTTAACGCAACATTGATGGAAGATCTTTTTCAAATTAGATTGTTGACTAATTGATTGCGCTAATTTACATATTGGTATTCCGCATTGATCCGTAAACTTGGTAAATTATCTGATTTTTCAGTAAGTTAACGATTCATTGCGGATTACCTTCCGTAAGAGTAGAATTGTGGATATCATCTTTAGGTTTTCAGTTAACGTTAACGTAAAATTGACGGGTAATAAATTAACGATTCGTTGCGGATGAGTAGAATTTGACGAAATCGGATTGGAGTTTTATGTTTTTGATTTACGTTAACGCAACATTGGTGGAAGATCCATTATTTTTCAAGTTTAATTGATTAATACATTGATATTCCGCATTGATACGTTTAATTAGTAGATGATCACAGTTATGTCAATAAGTTTACGATTTGTTGCGGATGATCTATGATGAAGTCGTATAAGATTTTTTCCTATTTTGCGTTGGAAATAAAATCATTTCCACACTAAAAGTAGTGATGTAATGGAGATTTCCCAACTACTTTGAGTGTGGAAAATCTGGGATAATTTATTTTTTCAAAGTTGGTAACATTGTCGACTATCTCAAATGTCATTCTTTGACAGAAATGCAGACCACTTGATTAACGTGAAAATAACTTTTATTTATTTTCAAATTATTATTCTTGAAAATTTTGATAACAATGTTCATATTTTGTTTTTGATTTACCGGGAAGTAAATCATTGATACCATTTTCAATAATATCACGTAATTCTGGTGGAGTACACGATAATTCGTCACACATTTTTACTTTGTTAAAAGTCGTAATTAATATGGAGACTTAAACAATTGAAAATCAACTTGTTTACAAACAAAAAGTTGAATATCGTCAAGTAGAACTTTCATTTGTTTTATTTAATACCAACTTCTACAAAATTCCCTAAATTTGAAGGGTTCAATTTTTATTAAAAAAGGGTACAAAGGGGCGCAAAATAGGAAAAATAGTATGAAAAATTCGTTTCAGAAGTCAATTCCTGCACTCGACCATTAAAAAACTCGTGCTACCGCACTCGTTTTTTAATTTTGGTCTCGTGCAGGAATCATGGACTTCTGAAACTTATTTTTCAATATACTATTATGTTTACGTAATGTTAATGGAACATTAGCGGAAGGTTTTTTTATTAATTTCGCACAATTTAAATGTAGACTAATAGATGACGCAAATTGCAGATTGTTATTCCGCATTGATACGTTAAATAAATAGATTATCATAGTTTTGTTAAGTTGGCGATTCGTCGCGGATGATCTTCTATTAGAATAAAATTTGTGGCAAAATCGTATCAATAGTGGAAAATTTTCAAACGTTAACTTTAATTTGAAAACGATCGTTTTATTTGACAAATGTTAATTTAACGTTAACGCAACATATTTGGAATAGAAATTAAGTTAAAGAGTAATCGCGGATGATTCTTTACAGTTTTTTTATTGTTTTATGATGGTTATTTTGCAATGTTTTATTATGTTAGCGTTTAATATGCGGAAGTATCAATGTATATGGATAACAAACAATATTTTTTACAGTAATTGGGCGCCAAATTTAAATGTTTTAGTGAATTTTGTTGTGTTAGCGTTTACTATGCGGAAGTATCGATGTGAAAGATTTCTATTTGGATAGCCATTAGAGGGCGTTATATTTAGAAATTGTTTTAGGCGCTAAATTTAAAATATTTAACAAAGTTTGTTGTGTTAACGTTTAATATGCGGAAGTAGCGATATGAAAGATTTCAATTTGGATTGCCAACTAGATGGCGTTATGTTTCGAAGATATTTTAGGCGCCAAATTTAAAATTGTTAGTAAAATTTGTTGTATTAGCGTTTACTACGCGGAAGTATCGGTGTGAAAGAATTCTATTTGGATAGCGCCTACAGGGCGTTATGTTTAGAAATTGTTATAGGCGCCAAATTTAAATTTTTAGCAAAGTTTGTTGTGTTAACGTTTAATATGCGGAAGTCTCGATATGAAAGACTTCAATTTGAATAGCCAACTAGATAGTGTTATGTTTAGAGATTGTTTTAGGCGCCAAATTTAAAATTGTTAGCAAAATTGGTTGTGTTAGCGTTTACTACGCGGAAGTATCGGTGTGAAAGAATTCTATTTGGATAGCGCCTACAGGGCGTTATGTTTAGAAATTGTTATAGGCGCCAAATTTAAATTTTTAGCAAAGTTTGTTGTGATAACGTTTAATATGCGGAAGTCTCGATATGAAACACTTCAATTTGAATAGCCAACTAGATGGCGTTATGTTTAAAGATGGTTTTAGGCGCCAAATTTAAAATTGTTGGCAAAATTTGTTGTGTTAACGTTTAATATGCGGAAGTATCAGTGTGAAAGATTTCTGTTTGGTTAGCCAACTAGATGGCGTTATATTTCCAAGCTGTTTTAGGCGCTAAATTTGAATTTGTCTTTAATATTTCCAGCCTATTTGAATAGCCAAGTAGATGGCGTTATAGTTCTAAGATATTTTAGGCGCCAAATTTGAATTTTTACTATTTCCAGCAATGTGTGGTGATGGTGCTAATGATTGTGGTGCATTAAAAGCAGCCCATACAGGAATCTCATTATCGGAAGCTGAATCCAGTGTTGCCAGTCCATTTACATCGAAAAATCCCAATATAACTTGTGTATTGGATATAATCAAAGAAGGACGTGCTGCTTTAGTAACATCATTTGGTATATTCAAATATATGGCAGCATATAGTTTATGTCAATTTGTTAGCGTGTTAATTTTATACAGTATTGATTCGAATTTAACCGATATGGAATTTTTATATATTGATCTATTTATTATATCGATATTTGCATTCTTTTTCGGCCGTACTAAAACATATCGAGGGAAATTAGTTAAAGAAACACCATTGAGTAGTCTAATTAGTTTAAGTCCCATATTATCCCTCTTATTACAAATGTTATTAGTGATCAGTGTACAAATAAGCGCCTATTTCCATCTACAATCACAACCGTGGTTTATACCGTTCGTACATAAAGACATCGATGATGATGAGGAGGTTGCATGTGTCGAGAATTACACGATTTTCACCGTATCCAGTTTCCAATACATCATCTTAGCAATCGTGTTCTCCAAGGGTGCACCCTATCGTAAAAGTATGTTTACCAATTACGGTCTAATAATTGCCGCAATTCTAACAACACTATTTTCGATCTATTTAACACTAGAACCGGCACAATTTCTTATCGATTATTTCGAATTAATCCTACCGGAAGATTTCAATTTTAGGTTAATTCTCCTCATTTACGTTCTCGTTAATTTCGTGTTAAGTATTTTTATCGAACAGATTATTATCGATTATTTCGTGTTTAAAAAGTACCAATTGGAGGCGATGGGTAAAAAGTTGAAATATCGTCAAATTGAACACGAGATCAATTTGGACACGAAATGGCCGATTTTAACATCGGATTATAAATCGGCGGCTAGTCCACAAACACCATATCCACCCTCGATTAACAAAACGGAAATTTATATAGAACAAGTAACAACAAATAACGATAATAACGACGTGTTAAATAAATTATGTCGTGTTGTAGAAGATCCGTCGTTTTCTAGTCTACCCTCAATTAACGATAACGATGATGATGATGATGATGACGATACTTTCCAAAGTTTACCACCAACAACCAGTTTACAACACGATTCATCATCATCGTTTAACAATATTGCCGATCTACCGTACGATCAGTGTTATAATAGTCTTCCGTGTACTCCGATCACTAATCCTAATAAATCATCAAATTTGAGTAGTTTTAATCTAATAAATCGACCAAATTTGAATCTAGATAACAATGATAAAGATTTTGAATTGAATTGTTTGAAAGAAACGTCTAATATTAGGTGAGATTTACTTAAAAACAATCAAATTACACGAATATCGTGTAATTTGAAGAATCTAGTTGTTATAATAAGCATTAGATGGAATTATATTAGGTGAAATTTTCGTTAAATTAACCAAATAAACACCCTCAAATTACACGAATATCGTGTAATTTGAAGAACTTAGTTATAATAAGTATTAGATGAAATATTAGGTGAGATTTTCGTTAAATTAACCAAAAAAAAAATAACACCCTCGAATTACACGAGTATCGTGTAATTCGAGGTATATAGTTGTAATAATGAGTATTAGATGGAATTATTGTACTTAACGTGTTATAATTAGATTGGTTTCTAGAGTTCCTTTCAATAGTGATTTTGTATTGAATGTACTAGAGGAATTTAATAATTGGCTATGGTTTGGTTTAATGTCGTAGATTAATTCATGTGTCATGGCCTACTATAATGATACGTACAATAATAAAACGCCAATTCACTACATTTAGTAACGTATATCGTGACTTATTTCATATTTGATTTGACATTACAGTACTATTTTAATGAATAGTAGAGTATGAACTAATCTACGACACTGTATAATCAAGACATAGCCTACTATTGTGGTGGATTATCGTTATAAAATTGTGTACTTATATGGGAGTATAATTATAATTTTATTAATAATAATTTATTTAAATTAATTTTTGTTTAATTACATTCCCAATCTGTGTATTTTGTCAAACTTAACACGAGATCAATTTGAACACGAATGGTCGATTTTAACGACAGTTGGTCCACAAACTGCATATACTCTACTAAAATTATTACAATGACGTGTTGAATAAATTATGTCGTGTTATAAAAGACCGGTTGTTTTCTAAACTCTCATTGATCAAGGATAACAACGATAAAAATGTAGAATTGTTTGAAAGAATCGTCTAATATTACACGAATATCGTGTAATTCGAGGCATATAGTTAGGTATTATATGGAATATTAGGTGTATTTTTTTTAATTAACCAAAAAATTAAACCCTCAGATTACACGAATGTCGTGTAATTCAAGGCATATAGTTGTTAAATTAGGTATTAGATGGAATATTTGGTGTAATTTTTTTTTTAATTAACCAAAAATAAACCCTCAAATTACACGAATATCGTGTAATTCCGGGTGTATAGTCGTTAAAGTAGATATTAGATAGGATTATCGTAACGTGTTATAATTAGGTTGGCTTGTAGTTCTTTTCAATTGTGATTTTGTATTGAGTGTACTATGGGAATTCAATAGTTGGCTATGGTTTAGTGTATTGTCGTAGATTGATTCATTTGTCATTTTACTAATCATGGCCAACTATAAGAATTCTGTAGTACACTCCGTACAATAATGTAACGCTATTGTATTACATTTAGTAACAGTTGGCCATGATTTTATTGGAGTATAGACTAATCTACGACATTATATAATCAAGACATAGCCTACTATTGTGTACTTATATGGGAATATAATTAAAAAAATTAATAATAATAATAATAATAATAATTTATTTATAGCAAATTTTGGTTAAATTACGTTTCCAATCCGTAGACTTTTCGTTTAATTCTAGCATAAGGCCCAACATCCGGATCCATAATGAAATCGTATAGAACACCACTCCATGAATTGTGTTGTGGTAGATTTTCGTAGAATTCCGGTGCGATTCGTTTAACCTAAAAAAAAATATAGGTTAGAATTTTATAACCTTTCCATACCAACAACAAACAAACTAAATATTACACCGTAGTTGGCCGTGGATTATTTCGTATATTAACAAATGTCAAATAAAAAATTATAGGTTAGAATTTTATAACCTTTATAAACAAATGTCAAATCTAGTGACATATGACAGTACAAAGTCGTGGCCAACTATGGTGTAAATTATTGTAACACATTCGAATCAATCTACGACATGACGTTATCAAGACCAATTACAAATTTGGGTACACCCTGTATATAATCAACTTACTTCCGGTAATCGTGATCCGGGTACATATGGAAAATCATGGTGTTCATTATGATAACCAACATTGAAGGTTATCCAATTTAATGGACCATAATAACTGTAAGTTTCATAACCTTTTTTAAACATATAATGTTCACTAATGAAATGTCCAGCTACAGGATGTAGGCCCATTGCCATTACCGATCCTAATATCAAATAACCCAAAACACGGCCACCTAATTATCAATAAAATTCAACGAAAATTTTAGGTTATAAATGGCCGCCATCTTGACACAAATATGATACATCACAAATACAGTTGGCTATGACTTTTAAACAAATACACGATTCAAGTTACGACGTAACGTTAGTAAAATCATAGCCAACTTTATGGTGAATTATCATTGTAATTTCGTTGACTTACCAAAATAATAAACAACAATAATATCGAAAATTAATTGGATGATTGTATTGATAATTTCTAAATTAGTTGGTGATTTTGGATAGGTTATAACTGGACGTAATGTATAAAAAAATGGTTGTAGAATCACCCAAATAAATTTACCAAATGTTGTACAGAATAATTTCGCTTCAATATATGTTGGGATGTCTGTATCTTTAATCGGATCACCTTGGTACTAAAACAAAAAAACAAACAAAAGATTTAAACAAGTCAACGGAAAACTAGTATAAAGTTGGCTATGCTTATGTGACGTAGTATCGTAGCTTGATTCAGTTGTTTTCTTGACAGAAATATCAAATTTAATTAAATATGAAATAAGCTACGACTATTTACAATAAAAATAGCCAACTAAGAGTTGAAATAGTGTTGGCATTTGTTCTTAATTAATCCACCATAGTCGACTTTGATTTGAAATATGAACTATCGTTATAATTGAAACTAATCAAATTAATAGGGCTATATTTAGCTATAACAATCACAGTAATGTTGATTTATTCATCCACCACAGTCGACTATGATTTCAAATTTGTACAATTACCCGTCTAATTGAATCTAATCAAGTTAACTATGACGTTTCGTTTATAGCGCTACATCTAACTAGAACAATCATAGTTATGTTGATTGGACAAATTCAATTAACTTACCCGATGGTGTTCTAGATGGTATTTTTTGAAACTAACCGAAAACGGTACACCCACTGGTAAATTGGCAAAGAAACCAAATAAACGATTCGCTAAAGGCCGGCAATGTCCAAAAGCTAGGTTATGTGAAATTTCATGGATTGCTAGATAACGATACAAAAATTGTTTTTTTTTTCAAGGCGTTATTCATTTGTTATCTTACCTAACATCAATGAATGGTTGATTACACCACCGAAACAATAAGCGACTAGAATTATAGTTGGCCATGATCGATCTTTCATTAGAAATAACATTAGAAATTGTATTAGAACCATACCGGTGACGATCCATTTGAAATTCGGATCGTAACCGAATAATTTCTTAATTTGTGGATATTTTTCTAATAAATTTCAAATTCGATTGGATTATTATAACCTTAAAATTTGAAACAATTGAATTTCTAACCTAAAATCAGTTTACGCCGGCTAGCATGGGGCTCCTCGGTGTACACCCATTCGAAATCGGTCCTGGATACGTGCTGGCCCATTATAAATTAATCAAGTCTTCCAAATTATCAAAACAATTGTTCTACAATAATACTGTTGAATTAATTAATTAATTTAATTAATTAGAAATCATTTGGTTAATTTTGGAATTACGTCACTATACACAGCCGACTAGATTACCACTGAAATTTAGTCACGTATCGGCAGTGTTGCCACAATTATCGCCATTTGTTTGTTTTATCGTATTAAATAATCCACAGGCGACTTGATTCATCGGTATTTCTTATATTTATTATTTTATTGTTTTTTTTATGATAACCACAATAGAAAATTCCTGGAATTGTTGGTTTTGGATAAGATAAGATTTTGTTTAAGTAAAAATTCAATAAAATTGTGGAAAAATTAGTGGTTCAACAGAGGCCCCGGTGGGATTCGAACCCACGATCTCCTGTTTACTAGACAGGCGCTTTAACCAACTAAGCCACGGCGCCGATGTCAACATTACTTTAAAATTAAGTTTATACGTTACGTTTAATTTTTTTTATAATTTTTTTAATTTTTTCGAAATTTCCCTAATTTAATTTATTAAAAATCGAATAAAATTGTAAATTATTAAGAGAATTGTTTATTTCTTGATTAATTATTGTATAAAGTTGGTTAATTGTGGTTGTTTGTGGAAAAAGACAGGTCCGGATTGGGTTCAATTCGGTTCCGATATAACCTCAAAATTTTCTATATTGTTTTTATTCTTCTACAAATTAAACAAATTGAAATAAATTAAATTAAAATTATGTTGGTTCATTCTCTTGTTTTCGATTCGTCGTTATACTTTGGACAATTAAATTTAAACAATCTAGACTCGATGTTGTTGTTGTTGTTGTAATTTCGCTACCATAACCTAAAAATTACGAAAAATTGAGAAAATTGTGGAAATTTAAATGAGGAAAACACCCATTTACACACACACACACTAGCAACTAATCGATGTAATTAATTTAAATGTCACACGCTGGCTAGTTCTTCTGGAAAGTTTTAAAAATAAAAATTTTCAAAATATTCCACGTTCCATTAAATCTAACTAATAATCATCAATTATACAGGGTGTACAACTGTATTTTTATCAAATAGTAGGCCATGTCTTCGATCTGTCGTAGCTTACTTCATCTGTTTGGTAAACTCTAAAAAATTTAATTGAGTATGAAACAAGCTACGACTCTTACCACAAAAAGCATGGCCAACTACTATCATCTATACAGAGTGTTCAACGCTATTTTACCGAATATAGTTTTGTCCTAGCTTGATTCATAATAATAGCAAATATAGTAAATAGTAGGCCATGTTTTTGATTTGTCGTAGCTTACTTCATCTGCTTGTTAAACAATAACAAATTTAATATAGTATGAAATAAGCTACGACTCTAGTAATCAAAGTAATAGACAACTTTATGGTAAAATTTATTATTACCTCATTTTAGGCTATGTTTTTTATGTGTCCTAGCTTACTTTATCTGTTTATTGATTCGTTGATACGAAGTATGAAACAAGCTACGACATTAGTCCTAAAAAACAAGGCCAACTGTGTTGTGAATTTTTTCATTATTTATATAGATTGTGAGTATATAGTTCTATTTTACGTCATAGTATGCTATGTATTTGATTTGTCGTAGCTTACTTCATGTGTTTGTTAAACTATTACAAATTTAATAGAGTATGAAACAAGCTACGACTCTAATCACAAAAAGCATGGCCAACTAACATCATCTATACAGAGTGTACAATGCTATTTTACCCACTAGTAATTTGTCTTAGCTTAATTCACCTACAAGTCAATTGATTCATAATAACAGCAAATGTAGTAAAGTATGAAACAAGTTACGACTCTAGTTACCAGATTCATAGCCGATTTTGTGGTGAATTTTATCATATACACCTCAAAGTAGGCTATGTTTTTGCTGTGTCGTAGCTTACTTCAACCGCGCATTAATTCATTGATAAATATTTACATTATTATAGATATAGTAAAGTATGAAACAAGCTACGACATTAGCCATAAAAAAACAAGGGCAACTGTGTTGTGATTTTTTTATCATCTATAGTGTGAGTATTTAACTCGATTTTATCTCATAGTAGGCTAGATATTTGTTTTGTCGTAGCTTACTTCATCTGTTTGTTAAACTATATCAAATTTAGTCGAGTATGAAACAAGCTACGACTCTAATCACAAAAAGCATGGCCAACTATCATCTATACAGAGTGTACAACATTATTTTACCTCATAGTAGGCCATATGTTTGATTTGTCTTAGCTTAATTCATTTTCTAGTCAATTGATTCATACGTCAAATAATAACAAATGTAGTAAAGTATGAAACAAGTTACGACTCTAATAACCAAATTCATAGCCACCTTTATGGTGAAATTTATTATCACCTCATTGTAGGTTATGTTTTTTATGTGTCCTAGCTTACTTCATCTGCTTATTGATTCGTTGATACGAAGTATGAAACAAGCTACGACATTAGTTCTAAAAAACAAGGCCAACTGTGTCGTGAATTTGTTCATTATTTATAGCTCTATTTTACCTCATAGTATGCTATGTATTTAACTTGTCGTAGCTTACTTCATCTGTTTGTTAAACTATAACAAATTTAATAGAGTATGAAACAAGTTACGACTTTAATTACAAAAAGCATGGCCAACTAGCATTATCTATACAGAGTGTACAACACTATTTTACCTCATAGTAGGCTATACGTTTGATTTGTCGTAGCTTACTTCATCCGCTCATTAATTCATTGATAAATATTTACATTATAATAGATATAGTAAAATATGAAACAAGCTACGACTCTGATTCATAGCCAATTTTGTGGTGAAATTTACTATCACCTTATAATAGTTTTTGATGTGTCGTAGCTTATTTCATCTGCTCATTAATTCGTTGATAAATACGTTACATTATAACAAATATAGTAAAGTATGAAATAAGCTACGACTCTAACCATAAAAAACAAGGCCAATTGTATTGTGAATTTTTTCATCATCTATACTGATTGTGAGTATCTAACCCGATTTTATCTGATAGTAGGTTATGTATTTGTCTTGTCGTAGCTTAATTCATTCATAAATATGTCAAATTCAAGAAAATATGAACCAAGTTACGAAAACTATGGTGAAATTTATCATAACCTATATTCAGGGTGTATAAACGCAAAATCGCATCATAGTTGGCCGTATTTTTGATTTGTCGTAGCTTACTTCATCTATTTGTCAATTAATTGTTGGTTACTGTCAAATTATAACAAATAAAGTAAGAACCAAGCTACGACTCTAGTTACAAAAAACAGCCAACTTTGTGTTGTCGTAACTTACTTCATTTGTTTATCAATTTGTCGACAGATATAAACTATAACAAATGAAATAAGCTACGACGCTTGTTATAAAAGCACAGCCAACTACAGCCTGTATTTTTATAATTTTCAATGTTATTTTGATTTTTCGATGAAATTCCTGTAAATAACACCTGAACTTATTCTGTTGTTTTTGTTTTTGTTTTTTGTTGCAACAATTTTGATTACTTTAAGTTGTTTCTATTTTCGTATCAAGTTGGCTGTAATGTTTTTAAATGTGTCATTAAAGAGCGGCAAATTATTAAAAAAAAAAAAAAAAACAAACAAACACGAAAAAAAGGAACAAAATCGAATCGAGACTGGAGAAATGAAACAAGTCGACTATGGATAAACAAATGTGACACTTTTTCGTTTGTTCTATTTTTTTTTGTTTTCTATTTAAATTATATGTAAGTGGAAATTAATGGAAATGTATATAGAGATGGGTGATAGGCGTCGGGACGCCCATGTTTCTAAAAGCGTCGCCGTCGTCGTTGTAGTAGTGGAATTAAAGTAGACGACGACGACGAATCTAGATGGCTTTGACATGGACATATCTTGTAATGATACAATTTACAAAGTTGGCTTTTATTTATAACTCTTTATAAAATTATATCTATAGGCGTTTAGACGGTGCTTTTAGTTTTTTTTAATCATATTATAATGGTGGTCGTCAGATATATTTATAAATAACATATATATATATCTAGTAGACATACATAATTTTCATATATTTATACACGGCCAACTTTGACTTTAATTATACTAATCATTTGTTTTTTGTTTTTTTTTTTCGTGTTTTGTCCGACACGTATTTTAGTATAACACTAACAATAAATTGTGTATTATTTAAAATAACAAATGAATATCTGTACAAAACCTACTTTGTTTTTATTTTTCATTTGATTTTCGTCCATCTTTTTTATTGCAGTCATTTTTTTTTCCAAATCGTCTATTCATAGCCAACTTTATTGCGTTAAATTATTATTATAATAAAAATCATGTCAACTATGCACAATTGGTGCAGTTAACAGGACCGGTTTGAGAATTAAATTGGCCCCATTTTAGTCCGATTTTTATTACAATTTAGTGATAAAATCAACAATTTTTTTTATCAATTGTTCCTTATCAATTTTTGTTATAAGTCTAAACAAATGAAGATCTGGTATTTTTAATAATTTTTATAACAATATAGCAGGCTATGAATAAAAACAATTGAATTAAATATTTGTGATCGTTTCATTTGTTCCAATCGATTTGATTGGTTCTAATTTCATATAACGTAGTCAACTGTGATTTTAAATGTTCATTTGTTTTCAATAAAATCAATCCAAAGACTGCTTTAATTTATTTTGTAGATAATTAAAATACATAGTAGGCTATGATTTTGAACAATTCCAAAACAAAGAATTTCATGGTTGCTATGATTTTTCGTTTATTATATAAATTATAATATAGTAAACTATGGCTTTTAAAAAAATGTTCATTTGTTTTTCGAAATCAATCCAAAGATTACTATGATTTTCGATTTATTTTATTGATAATTAAAATAACACAGTAGACTATGATTTTTAACAATTCTAAAAACAAGAAAATTCGTCTATCTCTTTCTAACTTGTGTACGGATATATTTTACTTCTCTGTCTAAAATATTTCCAATTGTATTCTTCATTTGTTTCTAGAAATCAATCCAAAGATTACTATGATTTTTGATAGTATACCATATTAAAAAAGAAGAAAATCGTCTGTCTCTTTCTACATTAAGTTCGTTTGTATTTTGCTTCTCTTTCTAGCAAATTTGGTTCTATGGCTACTATGATTTTTAATAATTACAAGACAACTGCTATCCAAAACCAACTAAATTGGGTTAAATAATTATAATAAAAATCAAGTCGACTATGATTGTATGGTTTATTAATTACAGGGCTGGATTGGGAGTTAAATTGGCCCCTGTTGGATAAAATAAACGAATTTTTTTCCAATTGTTTCTTATCAGTTTTTGTTATAATGACGATCTAATATTTTTAATAATTTTTATATTAATTAATAAGCAGGCTAAGAATACAAACAATTGAATCAAATATTGTTTGGTCTTAATTTTATGGCCACTATGATTTTTAAAATTGTTCATTTGTTTCTGGAAATCAATCCAAAGATTACTATGATTTTCGATTTATTTTATTGATAATTAAAATAACATAGTAGGCTATGATTTTTAACAATTCAAAAAGTAAGAAAATGTGTCTATCTCTTTCTAACTTGTGTACGGATATATTTTACTTCTCTGTTTAAAATATTTACAATTCTATTCTTCATTTGTTTCTAGAAATTAATCCAAAGATTACTATGATTTTTGATAGTATACCATATTAAAAAGAAGAAAATCGTCTATCTTTTTCTACATTATGTTCGTTTATATTTTTCTTCTCTTTCTAACAAATTTGGTTCTATGGCTACTATGTTTTTTAATATTCTATAGAAATAAATAGAAATTGTAGTAGTCTATGATTTTTAATAATCACAATACAACTGCTATTCATAGCCAACTTAATTGGATTAAATAATTATAATAAAAATCAAATCGACTATGATTGTATAGTTTATAATTACAGGGCTGGATTGAGAGTTAAATGGGCCCAATTAAATGTTCCAGTCGGATAAAATAAACGAAAATTTTTTTTCAATTGTTTCTTATCAATTTTTGTCATAACTATAAATAGAAATAAATTACGATTTAATATTTTTAATAATTTTTATATTAATTAATAAGTAGGCTGTGAATAAAAACAATTTGATTGGTCTCAATTTCATGGCTACTATGATTTTTAAAAATGTTCATTTGTTCCTACTAAAATTAATTCCAAGACTACTGTAATTGTCAATTTTTTCGTTATAGGTAACTAATTAGAGAAACATAGTAGACTATGATTTTTAATAATTCCAAAAAAAAACAAGAAAATTCGTCTATCTTTTTCTAAATTGTGTATAAATGTATTTTGCTTCTTTGTCTAAAACTATTGCAATTGTTTTAAAAATCATCTATCTCTTTCTATAGTGAGTTTGATTGTAGTTTACTTCTCTTTCTATGATTTTTAAACGGTTACTATGGTTACTACGATTTTTAAATGATGGCAAGACAGTTGCTATCATAGCCAGTTTGATTATTAAATTATTATAATAAAAATCATATCAACTATGGTGTATTATTTACAATTTATCACAGGGCCGGATTTGGAGCTAGATGAGCCCCTTTAAATATTCAAATTGTATTCTTATCATAATTTAGTGATAAAATATGATAACAGTAGATTTAAGTAGAAAACCTACCGTTACTTACATTTTTTTTGAATAAAATTCGTTTAAAATTCGCAATATAGCACTAAAAAAAAACCACCCCTCAAGTGTCCGAATAAAAAAAATGTCAGCCATCTACAAAATTTATGTTGTTGATGTTGTTGTTGTGAGGGTTGATTTCCGGTTTGAATTACACGAAAATCACGTTCAAAACACCCCCAACCACCCCTCATCCTGTTGATATAAATTTAGAAAGAGAGAGAGAGAGTGTGGCGCACCTACGAGGGCTTATTTAGCCATCAATTAACTACCCAAAAATTCGGTTAAACAACCCAGATGTCAACTGTTTTAATGCCGAAATCGTGTCGTGTCTTTAAATCGTACGGGTAGTAAGTGCCCCCTATTTCATTGCCAGTCAAAATAAACTTGTGTGTGGAACAGAAATAGACAAATTACTTAAACATTTAACCCCCTACCACCTACACCAACCCCGATACAAATAAAACAATTGAAAATCTACAGAGTGTCACGATATTTCACCCTATAGTTGGCTATGCTTTGGTTACATAGTGTCGTAGATTGGTTCATATTCCACTAAATTTGACAGTTGTTAATGTTATAGTGTCCGAATAAAGCTACGACAATGCATAATCAACTGTGTTCTACTCACAGTGTAAGTAATGGAGCGGAGAAGGGTGGGGTGGGGTGTGTGGGGTTGAAAAGGGCGAGAAGAAGAGGAAAATGAAGAAGAAAATAAAAACACTCGTAAAAATCTAAAATATTCCAAAATTTATGTTATGCTTCAAGAAGAATTAGTCCCACAGGAATATCTCTTTTAGTTAAAACATCCGCTCTATATTTATACTCTACTTTCAATCATTGTCAATAGACAAGAATGAAAAAACATTAAAATTTTCAATGTTGGTATCCGTGATTGGAAAAAAAAACAACAAAATTCACTTAAAAACACAGCCAACTTACTAGAAATAATTCTAAACACGATCAGAGTAAGCCATGCATCAAGTTACGCTATACGTCCATAATTCATAGCTTACTTTGATTAAATGTTCAACGTAAGAATATTCATGGCTAACTTTGATATAATTCAAAATTAAGTTGGCTATGACTTGATTTTTTACATAAATGTCTGTAAATCACAGCCAACTTAATTTTGAATTATATATCAAAGTAAGCCTTGGATAATATAGAAACACAATACAAATCAAGTTACGACATACGCTCATAATCCATAGCTTACTTTGATCAATTCTTATTAATTGTCTAATGAAATAATAAATAATAACAATCAAGTGGGTGTTTTATTGTAAAATTAAACAAAACAAATCAGTGTTACCAACTGTTTATATTTACCTGAATTGTTTTGATATCGCACTAATGGTAGCTCATTAAATTGTTGTTGTAATCGAGTCATCATAAATTGATGATTTGTTGTATTCTGTAAAAATAAATAAATAAATAAATAAACAAAAGAATTAAAATAAAATCAGTATTGCCAACTTGGATTTCGATACGATTTATACAAATCGTCATGTCATATCCAATTTACAAATTCTCGTTTTTTTTTTTTTTGTTATTTCCATGGAGACTAGCCAAAAATTTGATGAAAGTAACCCTTATTATTAAATATTCAAAAATACAGGGTGTTCAATTATTAAGTAGAATCTCATAGTTGGCTATATAGAATAATTTTCTAACCTATTTCTAATTGACAGATGTCAATTGAATCCATGGCTAATTTGACAAGTAATAAACATTTTCTAACCTAACTTTCATGCAAAATCAATATAACTTCACAGTTGGCTATGGTTGATTAAATTAAGTTTTCTAACCTAAATTATATTGACAGACGTCAAATTTAACCTAACTTCTATGAACAATTGCTTGATTTCTACCAATATTATTCCATAGTAGGCTTGAAATTGAAATTTTCTAACCTAATTTCTAGGTTAAATGTCAAATTTAAACCGTAAGTGCATGGCCAACTTTGGTGAGAAATAACGCTATTTATTTGTTATACAGGCTGTCTTTATTAAGCGATACTGAGACAGCCTGTATAAATTCTATGTCTAGTCTTTTAATCAAGCAAACAACCAAAAAAAAATTGGTTAATTTTTGGCCGAAGAACAATCAGAATATTGTTTTTGCCGATGGTGACCAAAAATAAAATTCTCATAAATTAAATTAAGAAAATACCCAACAATTTGTATTTAATTAGATCTAATCTCTATCTCTATCTCTATCTAATTTTATTTATAAATTTCCTCCATTTTTTTTCGTGTCTATTTTCTAATATTTCATTTGTTATAATAAGCAACAAAATATCAATTCGAATGTTGACAGCAACTGTCAACACTGTAACAATTGTCGTTTTGTAAACTAACCTCACATATAACTTTCAACTGTCCCCGAAAATTATATAAATTACAATATTTACAAGATTACCAACATTCGAATATACTGGGTGGTCTTAAAAAATAAAAACAACTAAAATTTGATTAATAGTAGGCTTCGATATCCGAATGACAGCTGTCAATCTGTCAATTAACCATAGCCTACTATTACTACAACTAATAAAATACGATAAAAGAATAACGTTAATTAGTTTAGATTCAATTGTTTCATTATTATAATGTAGATTTTTATTTTATTTTGTTGGTAATTCGATATTGTTAGATCTAGTCATATGTGATACATATGTTTGTTTGTTTTTTTATTCGTTTGTTCTTTATTAAAATATTCCATATACTACTAGATCATTAATTTTAATTTTTTTCGGTATTAATTAAATGACAATATTAGTTTCCTTCTTTCGACTGTTATAAGTAGAAACAAATGAAGATCTACTATTTTTAATAATTTCCGGAATTAATATAGTAGGTTATGAATAGAGACAATTGAATATTTAACGTTTGTTTCTATTGATTTGATTGGTTCGAAATTCATGGCTACTATGATTTTTCGGATTTTACTCTAATATAGTAAACTATGATTTTTAGAGATGTTCGTTTGTTTCGACTCAAATCAATCAATCAATATTCGATTTATTTTATAAATAATAGAACTACATAGTAGACTATGATTTTTTCTTTTCATTTCAAAATAAGAAAAATTGTCTATCTCTTTCTAAATTGTGCAAAAGACACTTCTTTGTCTAACATAAATTCCAAGGCTTCTACGATTTTAAATCTACCGTATAGATAAGTTAAATTAAATCGTATATAGTAGGCTATGATTTTTGATAATTTCAAAAAAAGATTTTTTCTTACTCTTTCTACATTATGTTCGATTATATTTCACGTCTCTTTCTATCAAAATTAAGGTTGCTATAATTTTTTGTCAATCTATCTTTTTCTAACTTGTACATAATCGTATTTAATTTCTTTTTCTATTAGAATCGATTCTAAGGTTATGATGTTTTCATTTACTATACAGATAAATAAAATATCTAGTAAACTATGACTCTTGATGATGGCAAAACAAGAGTCTATCTTTTTCTAAATAATGATCCAGTGTATTTTACATCTCTTTCTATTGATTCTAAGGTTACTATGATTTTTTATTTCTTTTTAATAAAATTCGAGTCTAAGGCTACTATGATTTTTGTTAAACGCCATCTTTTTCTAACTTCTACATAATCGTATTTTATTTCTTTTTCTATTAGAAACGATTCTAAGGTTATGATTTTTTGACCGTTTATCCTTTTCTAAATAATGAATTAATGCATTTTCTATTTGTTTTTATTAAAATTCGAAATTAAGCCTACTATGATTTTTGATTTACTAAAAAGACAAATAAAATACAAAGTAAACTATGATTTTTATCGTCTGTCTTCTATCTTTTTTATTATTTTCTAGTCTAAGGCTACTAGATTTTCGATATATCCAAGACAAAAAACATCTCCCATCTCTTTCTAATTAGAATAAAATTGTATTTTATCTCTCTTTCTATCAATTTCTAAGCCTACTACGTTTCAACTTACCGTAAAATTATCACCATTATTACTATTATTATTATTGTTATTCTTATCATTTTGTTGATTATTTTTGCTAGCACCCTGCAGTATCTCTTCTAAATATTCAATATATTCAATAGCACTACGTAGAATTTCGACTTTTGGTAAACGTTGTCCGGGATTATTACACGTGCGCCGTTTCAACAATTCGAAGGCCTCATTTACCTTAAATTACCAGAAAAATTTAGGGATTTTCTCGCTAAAAATCAGGGAGAGGTTATAAAATTCCGCACTACCTTACGTAATCGTCGACGTTCACGCAACGTGGCCGCTTTCCGTCGATCGATCGCTACCGTTTTCTTTTTACACGCTTTACACGCCCATGTTAGGCATTTTCTTGGTGTTATCGGAGGGTTTGTTGAATTCGTTGTTGTTGTAGTGGTACCACTGCCATTTTGACAATTGGTTGGTTCTAAAATATGATGGCCGTTATCTTTATCACTGTTATCACCACTATCACTAGTACCACTAACATAACCTGTATCTGATTTTAGTGATTTTATTTTGAATTTTTTAATGGATGAAGATACGGATGGAGGTGTTGATTTCTTCTTAATTGATTGCTCTTTATAGCAGTAATTTTGATAGAAACTCTGGTAGAAGTTCATTTTTAACACGGTTATTTTAACACTTATCATCAATTAACACGGCTCATATACACACATTTAAATAGAGATAAAGATAAAGATGTTGTTCAGTCATCACAAATCTAGAAACTGAAATTTTTGAAATCCACCACTCTAACAACTCTATTTCCGTCTCTATCTATCTCTTTCTAATATTAAACAATCTAATATAGTGCTATTTTCGTCTTGATTTATTATCCCGAATATTCCCATTTCCCCCCCGATAATAATAAAAAAATGATAATAATAATAATAATAATAATGATAATAATAGATATTAAACAAATGAAAAAGACAACAAAAATCAAGTAACCGTTGGAAATTTGATATTTATTCTCATTCGTTAATTTTTTAACAATTTCAAAATCATTAAAATCAAGTAGGCCAGCCGTAAGCCACGCCTATAATCCAACATGACTTAACCAATGGCAATCGTCGAATCGTCGAATAAACCACGCCCACTCTACCACTTAAGGGTTGATCAAATTACTAAAAAATACAATTCAAAATAATAAAATTTTATAAACCCCTATAGATAAGGCTTGATAATCGAATATTGTCGATCCGGTATGTTCGTTGGTCGGTTTTCATCCCTTAATTCACAGCGATTATTGTCGATCCGGGCCGAATTCGAGATGAAATTTTAAAGGGCAGTTGTATACGGGGTGGTGAGAGTGGGGGTTGATAACATACGATTTCGGCGGTGCCGGTGGTGGTGGTAATGGTGGTGGCAGGATGCTGGATGATAACGGAAGGGGTGTGTTTCGTTTATTTGTTGAATTTGTGTAATTTTTAAGGGTTGTTTTCAATTGTTTTCGTATTAATCAATCGTGTTATTCAATAATTTATTGGATTTTTATTAAATTCGTGTCAAATTGTAGATCATCCCTTACAACAATATGGGTTGTTTTAAGGACAAATAAATAACCTCACTGGGGGTTGTTGTTTTTTTTTTTGTTGAAATTATGTCGTGGGAATCGTTAAATTCGCACGATTTCACCAGGTAGTTGTATTTTAACCCTTAATAATTCTCAAATAATCCCAATTTACCCTTATTAATTTTAATAATTTTTTTTTAATTGTAGCGGGGGTGTTAGCCATCAATTATCAGCAACAAGGCTCCTATCATCCCCGGATAATTCCCGCCATCATGGTCTAGACGGGGGTGGTGGTTTAGATCATAGTTGGCAATGGAACAACCACCACGATTCCTATTCGAGTCTACACAGGGATGGTTATACGGAAGTGTGCCGTCAACCGGTACGACGCCGGCCACCCCTAATAACATGGGGTTGTTTTCGAGCTTACCGGGCACGAATCTATCACAGTTTAGCCAAACGAAAGGTCCACCCTTAATCCATTTTTTTTTAATTTGTACTAATTTTCCACCCCCCCAAATTTAGGTAGAACAAGGGTTGAAATTGTACAATCAACATAAACAACAACAGGCTGTACGCAAATGGCGATCGGCTTTGAAAGCTATCCGAAAAAGGGAAGATAAATTCACCCTCTTGGGGTATTTATATCAAGCATACATGGATTGGGGTAAATACCGGTAATTATCCAATTTTACAACCCTTATTTGTCAAGATAGTAGGCTATGATTTTTAATTAATTGTTCGTTTGTTTTCAATTGTTTTTTTTAGGGATGCCTTAGAGTACGCCCACCGGCAGTTGTTCATATCGGAAGAATTGGATAATCCGAATATGAGGGCTGAGTCGTATTTGAATTTGGCGCGTGCACACCAACGTCTAGGTGGCCTTGAACGGTATGTCTAAATGTAGCTCTAACTACATTAATTATTTAAATTATCGACAAATATTAATTAAATTATAATAATTTAAGATTAATTTATTCAAATTTATTGTAATTAATTGAAAATTTGTTGATTTATAGTTGGTAATATTGTTTAAAATCGATAAAATTGAATTTTAAATGGCGTATATTTGGTTGCCTAGACGTTAATCTTTAGTTCAAGTAAATGGCGAATGCGCCGGGTTTTCTATACCGAGTGATTCATTTGGCAATGTTTTTCTTACCGGATATCGTAGATTAATTCATACTTCACTAAATTTGACATTTGTTAATGTATTTGTATCGCGATAGTTCAATTGGCTATTTGATTACGTAGTGTCGTAGATTGATTCATATTTCCTTAGATCTGAGCAAGACCTACTGGATTTTTCAACTTTCTGCTGTATTATAAGCCTACTGTGATATAGCAGAGTGGTGTAGTTATAAATGAGGAGAAAGGGTGGAATAGAGGGGTGAAAGAGAAAGAGAGAGAGAGATAGATACAAATAGAAACAGCAACACACTGAGAGAGAGAGAGAGCGATGCAAACAGAAAGAGCAACAGACAGAGACAGAGAAAGAAAGAGAGAAAGAGATAGAGACATGCAGACAGAAGAAAAAACAGGCCCACAAGCAGATAGAGAAAGAGACACTGAGAAAGAGGGAGAGAATAGAGAAAAAGACGAATGAATTGGAAAGGAAGAAACTTGGAGAGAGTGAGGTAGAAACAGAGACAGAATGATAGGCAAAGACAGATCTACAGAGGCACACAAGAGAGAGAGAGAGAAAAAGAAGGAGAAAAAGAGGGACTGAGATAAAAACAGAGATAGAGTGATTGGTAAAAATGGTCAGACAGATAGAGACGAAGGGAGAAAGATAGAGACAGGCAGACAGAAAAAGAGAGAGGGTGAGAAAGAGAGAGGGTGAGAAAGAGACAGCAAAAGAAACAGAGAGGCGGGGCGAGAAAGAGAGAGAGAGAGAGAGTTGAAAAAGAAGAGAGTTGAAAAGAGTGAGATATAAACAGAGACGGAATAATAGGTAAAGGCGGACATGCGCAAAGACAAAAAAAGAGAGAGATAGACAGACAGGGAGAGACAGAAACTTATAGAAAGAAAAAGAGAGAGAAAAAGAGCGAGACCAATGTATATAGCAAAAGAGACAGGCAGAGAGTTAAAGGGAGAGGGAGGGAAGGAGAGGGAGGAACAGGGAGTGAGAGAGGGGGATGCAGACAAAAACAGCAACAGATAGAGAAAGAAAGAAAGAAAGAAAGAAAGAGGGAGAAAGAAAGAAAGAAAGAAAGAAAGAAAGAAAGAAAAAAAGAGGGAGAACAGAGAGAGAGAGAGAGAGAATCAGTTGGAAAGGAAGAGAGTCGGAGCGAATGAAATACAAACAGAGATAGAGTAATAGGTAAAGGCGGACAGACAAGCAGAAACGAGAGAGAAAGATAGAACAAGCAGACAAAAAAAGAGAGAGGTAGAGTTACGGAGAGGGGGGAGAGTGGGTAGAGGAACAGATGCAAAAGAGGGAGAGAAAGAGGGAGAGAGAGAATGAGTTGGAAAAGAAGAGATATAGAGAGAGTGAGATATAAACAGAGATAGAGTGATATATAAAGGAGGACAGACAGCCAGAGACAAACGAAAAGAGAGAGAGAGACAGACAGACAAACAAACAAGGAGAGACAGGGACATATGAATACAGAGAGAGAGAAAGACCAATGCATACAGACAGCAAAAGAGATGGGTAGAGAGAGAGAGAGAGAGAAACAGAGAGAAACAGTGGGTGAGAGAGAGAGAGAGAATTTTGCTGTTCAGTATCTACACCACTGGTACAGCAAAGTATAGAGAAATCTAGTAGGCCTTAGTTTGTTCAAACGGATGAATCAATCAAAGACAACGTAGCCAACAATAAACTACCATTATACTAGATGTAATTAAAGAAAAATCGTATTCATTGATGAGCGATTCGAAAAATTTTTTGGGAATTTGTAGAGGGGCGTCTGGAGAATATTTGAGCAAAATTTGGACCTTGTAGCTCAACGGGAAATCGTTTTAAAAACGCTTTTTTGGGGCAATGTCACGATTTTCACCAACCAACTATACACATAAAACAACCAACAACGACTCAAAGATGCGAAATTAGTCAATTTTTATCGATTTTTTTTTTTGTTTTAATTCGCATAAAAATTACTATACAGGCTGATAATATACAGGGTGATTCAATAATTTAATTTCAGAGCTTTAGCATACGCCCGTCATTCATTATACAACGAATGTGAACAATGTGCAACAGCCGGCCATGTTCATCTAACAGTTGGTACAGTCTATTTAGAATTAGCCGGTTTCAATAAGGCATTAGATAGTTTCCAACATGCCCATCGTATTGCCCAAACTATACACGATCCAGCATTAGAATTACAAGTTTATATTGGATTATCGGAATTATTTTATCGTTTACAAGATAGTGAAAAATCGGTTAAATATGCATCGAAAGCATACGATCTATCCCGATCATTACAATTAGGTGATTTAAATTCACGCCATCATCGGGCCGCTCTAATACAAATGGCGTCGGCTTTGAGGAAACAGGGCGAATTGGGCGATGCCCACGACTATTGTTCGGTAAGTTCTACAAATTGAACGTATGTCGCAGCTTTATCCGTACTTCACTACATTTAACATGGCCAATTGTGAGGTTAAACACGATAACACACTGTATAAATTGAGTGTACATCACAGTTGGCCATGTCTCTAGTACGTATGTCGTAGATTTACTCGTATTTCACTATACATATAATTTGTACGCGTGTCGTAGCTTTATTCATCCTTCACGACTTAGAAATGGCCAACTATGAGACCAATTCTGTAAGTTTTCTAAATTGAGTGTATTTTATAGTTGGCCATGTCTTTAAGACGTATGTCGTAACTTTACTCGTACTTCACTACACACGCTGTTTTGTTTTGGTACGTGTATCGTAGCTTTATTCATACTTTACTAAATTTGACATAACCAATTATGAGGTTAGAAAAAAAACAAAGTACTATTCTTTTGTTTTAAAGGAAGCAACGCGATTGGCTCTAGTTTCCGGCGATCAAGCCACCTATGCACGGAGTATACGAATAATGGGCGACATCTATCGGAAGAAGAACGACATCAATGTGGGTTATTATTGCGTGATTATTTACGGTTAGAATTGATTTTTTGAATTGTTTGCCCCGAAATTTAGAAGGCCTTCCGCCAATATGAGACGGCAATGGGTTCAGCGGCGGCGATGGGTGATCGTGTCATCCAGATGGAATCGATGGATGGGGCGGCACGGTGTCTGGAGGCGTTACGTTTACAACATAAAATTTGTAATTGTCGACCATTAGAATTTAATACAAGACTGTTGGAGGTTGCCAGTTCTGTTGGTGCTAAAGTAATTCAAATTCGAAAAGTTGGCTATGGAAATTCCATTGTGAACCGACCTTAATTTCATTTACAACTAGTATAAAACACTATTTCATTACACAGTTGGCTATGTTTTTATTTAGAATCATAGCCTACTATTTATTTCATTAAATTTGACATTTGTTGATTAACGACGCAGTTGGCTGTCATATTGCTCTATTGTAGAACATTTGACTGAAAGCATGGCCAACTGGTATATCTGATTTTATTCATTGTGAACCTACCTTAATTTCCATTAAATTACACTATTTTAGCACACAGTTGGCTATGTCTTTATTTAGAGTCATAGCCTACTTTACTACTTTACTAGATTTAGAATTTAAGTTTCACTCAGTTGGCCATGTGTTGTTAGTGTCATATTACAAAACATTTGATTCAAACCATAGCCAGCTGTGATCTCAGGGTACATTTCACTGTGAACCGACCATATTTTTTTTTCATTACAATTATTTTATTTTACCACATAGTTGGCTATGGCTATATCGAATCATAGCTGTCTTTGTAATTTATTACTTTTGACATTTATTGATTTATTGCCATAATTTACATTGCAGTTGGCCTTGAATTTGGTTTGTAATGTCGTAGATTGATTCATATTGTAGAATTAATCAAAATCATGGCTAACTGTGATTTTTTGTGGTACATATTATGATATTTGGTATTAATTGTGAATCTACCATATTTAAAAAAAAAAAAAAAAATTAAAATCCTATTTCATTACAGTTGGCCATGAGTTTATGTAGAGTCATAGCCTACTATGAATAAATTTGACACCTATTGATATACCACGATAATTCACCACACAGTTGGCTGTGTGTTTGTTTCGTTTATGAGAGAAACAAGCAAAGAGAGAGGTAGAGACAGAGACAGAGAGAGAGAGACAAAGGAAGGGAGGGGGAGAGAAAGAGACAGACAGAAAAAGAGATAGAGAGAGAGAGACATACAGACAAAGAAAGAGACAGAGATAGAAGAGAGAGAGAGCGAGAAAGAAACATGCAGACAAAGAGAGATATACTGAAAGAAATTGGCAGAGAAAGAGAGAGAGACATGCAGACAGAAAGAGAGACAGAGAGAGAGAGAGAGATCGGGACAAAAAGTTTATGCCTCTCTCGCTCACTCTTGTATATCTCTGTTTGTCTATCTTTATCTATAATTCTGTCCTTGTTTGTATCTCACTTCCTCCGCTTTTCTTCCTTTCCAACTCTCTCTCTCTCTCTCTGTTTTTGTGTGCCTGTTTCTCTTTCTATCTGGATATCTTTTTAAGGTTCGTTCACACATCCATGGAATTCCCATAGCCTACTTGATTTGATTTTCTAACTGTTGTAATTGTTTTGTTTTTTGTTTTTGTTTTAATGATGATTACAGTTATTGGTACGTACAGTACGTATACGCTTATCACACATCTATCATGCATTAGGTGATGAGGATCAACGTTTACATCATGAACGTGTCGCTTATCGTTTACAACAAGATTTAGATTTAACCTGTGGTGGTTGTGGTTCACCATATGGTTTAGAATGTGATTCATTAGAGGCATTACCATGTGCCCATATCCTACATGCAAGGTTTGTTTATTTTTTTTTTGTTTTTTTTTTTTTATAAATTTTCAAATCAAAAGTAAACTATGGAAATCCTATTGTGAATCTACCTTTAATTTGACAAAAAAAAAATGATACATAGATACATTTTTGCAGTTGGCTATGGTTTTGGTTATACAGACAAATATTTGATTCAAGAAAAGCATAGCTAACTGTGAAATATACAGTTTCAAATGACAAATGAATGCGTTCATAATGAAATTTCCATAGCCCACTTAGAGTTGAAGTTCAATTGAATGGTTTTTATACAGGGTGATTTCTTAAATAATCGAATAAGGTAGTAATTCCTGTGTTTCATGTTTTCGTTTTGTCATTTGTTCATTTCTTGTCTTTGTTAATTTGTAGCGCCATCTTTCTTTTCTTTTTTCCTTTCTTTTCTTTTCCTTTTTCTATCTCTATTTCTTTTTCTCTTACTCTCTCTTTTTGTCTACCTCTATCTTTCTCTCTTTTTCTCTCTTTCTTTCTTTCTTTCTTTCTTTCTTTCTTTCTTTTCTTTCTTTCTTTCTTTCTTTCTTTCTTTTCCTTCTTTCTTTCTTTCTTTCTTTCTTTCTTTTTTTTTTCTTTCTTTCTTTCTTTCTGTCTTTCTTTCTTTCTTTCTTTTCTTTCTTTCTTTCTTTTTTTTTCTTTCTTTCTTTCTTCTTTCTTTCTTTCTTTCTTTCTTTCTTTCTTTCTTTCTTTCTTTCTTTCTTTCTTTCTTTCTTTCTTTCTTTCTTTCTTTCTTTCTTTCTTTTTTTCTTTCTTTCTTTCTTTCTTTCTTTCTTTCTTTCTTTCTTTCTTTTCTTTCTTTCTTTTTCTTTCTTTCTTCTTTCTTTCTTTCTTTCTTTCTTTCTTTCTTTCTTTCTTTCTTTCTTTCTTTCTTTTCTTTCTTTCTTTCTTTCTTTCTTTCTTTCTTTCTTTCTTTCTTTCTTTCTTTCTTTCTTTTGTCTTGTTCTTTCATCATTCTCTCTGTCTCTCATTCATTCTTCCTCTCTTTCACTATTTCTTTCTCTCTTTCTTTCGTTCTTGCTTCTCATTTACTCTCTCCGACTCTCTTCCTTTCCAACTTATTCTATCTCTCGACCTCTCTGCCTCTATTTTTTCTCTCTCTCTTCCTCTCTCAATCTTTTATTCTCTACCTTTTTTTCTTACTTTCTAGCTGTCGTTCGCTCTCTCTTTCTTTCTTTCTTTCTTTCTTTCTTTCTTTCTTTCTTTCTTTTTTTGTCTTGTTCTTTCATCATTCTCTCTGTCTCTCATTCATTCTTCCTCTCTTTCACTATTTCTTTCTCTCTTTCTTTCGTTCTTGCTTCTCATTTACTCTCTCCGACTCTCGTCTTTTCCAACTCATTCTCACCTATCTCTCGACCTCTCTGCCTCTATTTTTTCCTCTCTCTCTTTCTCTCTCAATCTTTTATTCTCTCCCTTTTTTTCTTACTTTCTAGCTGTCGTTCTCTCTCTTTTCTTTCTTTCTTTCTCTCTCCTTTATTTGTTTATTCTTTCTTTTTTACCCTCTTTTATCTCCCTCTTTCTTCTTTTTTCTTTCTTTGTTTCTCCCTTTATTCTTTTCTTTCTCTCTTCGTCTTTTCCAACTCATTCTCATTCTTCTCCCCCTCTCTAGCCCTTTCTACCTCTATCTTTTTTTCTTCTCTATCCCCCCTTTTTCTCTCTCTGTCTCTCTCTTTCCTTCTTTCTCTCTCTATCCACCCTCTCTCTTTCTCTCTCTGTGTCTCTCTTTTTCCTTTTTTCTCTCTCTATCCTCCCTCTCTCTTTCTCTCTCTCTCTATTTTCTTTCTCTCTCTGGCTCCGTCGTCCTTTTTTTCTTTCTTTTTGTCTTTATTTTTTTCTCTCTCCATCTTTCTTTGTTTTTCTTTCTTTTTACTCTCTCTCTCTCTCGTTCTCCTTCTTTCCTCCTTTTTCTTGCTGTTTTTTCTCTCTATCTCTCTCTTTCTTTCTTTCTTTCTTTCTTTCTTTGTTCCTTTCGTTCTTTCCAACTCATTCTCCTTCTTTCTTACTGCCTGTTTTTCTGTATATCTTGGTCTCTCTCTTTCTGTCTACATGTCTGTCTCTCTCCCTGTGAATGCTTCTCTATCTCTCTCTTTATCTTTCTTTCTTTGTCTCTATCCTTCTTTCTTTTTCTCTTTCGATCTTTCTATCTTTTTTTCGTCCTTTCCAACTTGCCTCTCTCTCTCTACTCCTCTCTCGTTCTCTCTCTCCCTCCTCCGCCACTCTTATCTTATCTTTGTCTCTTTCTACACTATCCATCTTTGTCTCGAATAGCAAAATTTACCCATCAATCTGGGAATCACCCTGTATATTCGAGTAGTATTCTACAACAACCAATTATAACCTAACTTCTTTTTTTTTAAATTCTTTTTTTGTTTTTTTTTTCTATTGTTTTCTCAGATGTGCCTACGATTTATTCCGGCGCAGCAGTACTAGTAACAAAAAAAAGAAACGTTCATGTCCAGAATGTGATCGTACTAGTTCACGTTTATATTTAAATTCAACCGATTACCCCCCACCACCACCCCAACAACAACAAAAACAACAAATTTTAGTCCTGTACCATTATCTGTATGCTCATCGGATAGCCATTGTACTACATCCCATCAAGCCACCAGTTCTGTTTAAAGTAAACAAAAGAAAAACACAAAAAAACAAAATAAAACAAAAGAAATAATCGTACAATCATCCAAACAATCATCAATTTGTTTGTTTTTAAAAATAATAAAATAAAATAAAAACAAAAGAGAATCACAATTAGTAAAAACAGGGATTTTCGTAGTTAGATGTTGGTAATTATCGAAAATCAGGCACCATTTCTTCCCCCAAAATACACAATTACCAAACTAAATCTAGCTCAAATTACACAAATTTTAATAATAGTCTTATAATTTGAGCTACAATTAGTTGAAAACTCTCAAAGCACTCTAGATTAGTCAAATCTATATTATCGAGTGTACTGCGATAATTCAACAAGTAATCGGCCATGTTTTGGTTATGTATTGTCGTAGATTACTTCATACTTCATTATTGGATATTTATTGACGAATTTATCGAAGAGAGCTGCGACATCAGTGAAGCATGGCCGGCTACGAGTTGTAATATTGGCGCACACTCCGTTATATTAAAGTACACTAAAATTTTCGAAATTATAATTATTATCAATAAATTGTTGTAAATATTTCCAAAAAATTTTTATTGTATATAATATTAACAATTATTAATTAATTAACGAATTAATTAATTATTGTACAGAGATTTTAATCAAAAAAAAACAATTATTAAAATTAAACACTATTCATTTTGTTGATTGTTTCCGAAATTTGTTTGTTTTTGTTTCTAATAAGTTGTACCAACAATGGGGCTACATTGAGTCAATGCATCACCATTATAACCATTAGCACAAGTACAGACGGCTATATGTCGCCTCGGATTACACATGGCGTTCACGCCGCATTGGCCACGACAAGGATTTTGACACCTAATTTTGTTAGAAAAAACACAAAAAAAGAACAGAAAAACAGTTAATTTTGATCGTCCATTGTTTCAATCCATTTCTTCAATTCTTCATCGTCCGTTATCAATTTCGTCTCACTATTATAATTATTGTTAATATTACGGATTTCTTCGATTAGATCGTTCAAGGTTAGAATCTCATGGTCCATTGGATTTATGTGGAATAGATTGGCAAGGCGGCGTAATTCATCGATTGTTAATTCCTCTTGTTTCGGTTCTTTGCGTTTCCGTTGCGTTTTACGATAACGTAAATACGCAACAATTGTTGTTAACGTTAATACGGAGGTTATTAGAATTTTTCGCGGATTTTCGTATAAAAATTGATTCAGATTTTCTTTAATTTCGGAAAAATCCATTTTCTATTATTAAATTCTATTAAAATAAACCTTAAACTGTCATTAAAATTGACATTTTTTGTTTTGTTTGACATTGCGCACGACTACTGCGCATTATTCACGAAATTTCTAAAAAATAACCTCAAAATCCGCCTTGCCGTGTTTCAACATTGTGTCGTGGATTGATTCGATGCGTGTTCGAATTAAGCTACGACACTACGCAAGGGAGCATAGTGATTATAGTACAAACTTACTTGTTATCAATACAGGCACGATTATCGGGACAGTGGGAATCCTCAGTGCATTCACCCTGTATACAGCCGGTTAGTGGATCGCCTAAATAGCCAGGATGGCAGGTACAAACTGGACGTTCACGGCCACTGCGATCGTGGCCTGGCTCGCAACGGGCATTGGCGCCGCACGGATTCGGTTCACATAAATCACCTATTTTTTTTTTTAATTCAATTGTTAATCGATCAGTCTAGTAGGCTAGATTGTAATTTTTAATCAAGAAAATCGCTTAGTTTTCCAATTTGTAGCAATAAAGTGTTGGATAGAATGGTTTAAGGTGCGCAAATAGGGTTTTCCGGTGTTGGAAAATTTCGTGGAAATTCAGAATTACAAAACAATTTTCTTGGAGAATGTTTTTTATGAATTTTCCCGAAAAATTAGCACAAATTTCCTCCAAAATCTGTCATTTTTAGCCCATTAAAATCTCTCAAGAATATCAAAAAAACATCCCCCAGATTTTCCTTAATAATTTCGAATTTCCCCGAAATTTTCCAAAACTAAAAACATCATACTAGAGCTTGAAATTCTCTTTCAAATGACGTATTATAGTTGATTATTGATTGAGAAATAAACGAGAAATCTTTGTTTAAAAATTCAAAATTTTTCCTTATCAAAAAAGATACTCTCAAATTTTCCTCTATAACTTCAAAATTTCCTTGGAATTTTCCAAAACTAAAAACTTTATAGAATAGAGCTTGAAATTCTCTTTCTAACGAAATATCAAGATTTGCTACCAATCAAAAAACAAACGAGTAATTTGCGTTTAAAGTTCGACAATTTTTCTCCACGCTAAAAGCAACAATTAAAATAATTACGTTCAGTAAATGGCCGACAACTGATAAACGGATCTCCGGTCATATCTTTCGGACAGGAACAAATCGGCGTTAGTCCTCTCAATTGACAGTTGGCCTGGTAACCACAAACACCATCACATGGATTCTTACAGATACCGTAGAAACAAGCCGGCCGTGCTGCCGGACAATCAACATCACCATAACATTCCGGGGCGCATTTCACGAATGGATCGCCGAAGTAGTTTTTCGGACACGAACAGACAGGCCGATGATTCTGGACATGGCAGTCGGCATTTTCGCCGCATTGTAAACATGGGTTGCTGCACTTGAATTCGATACAGGCCAATTGGTTGCCACACTCGTAATCACTGTCGCATTCGTGGCGACAGCCGGTGATTGGTGATCCGTGATAGCCCGGTAGACATTTGCAGGTTGGTACTTCATTGACCACTTCGCATTGGGTGTTAGCACCACATGGACTCGGGTGACATAATTCGGCTATAAGAAAACAAATCAAATTAGTGAATCATCCTGTATTTTATACAATTTACAGGGTGATTTTGTTGCAATTACCTGTTTTTCAATTGTGCAATAGGTTAGAACGAGTGAATCACCCTGTATTTAACATAATCTGTATAATTTACAGGGTGATTCGCTATAAAGGAGCAATCAAATTAGTGAATCATCCTGTATTTTAGATAATTGGGGTGTTAAAGCTCTAATTATATCTGTTACGAGTGAATCACCCTGTATTTTATACATTTTATATAATTTACAGGGTGATTTGTTTGAATTATACACAATTATTAATTGGCCCAATAAGCTTAAATTGGTGAATCATACTGTATTTCATACAACTTACAAGGTGATTCAAACGAACGAATCAGCCTGTATTTAACATAATCTGTCTAATTTACAGGGTGATTTGCTTTAATTATTGAATTAGTCATCAAATAATAATAATCTACAGGGTGATTTGTTCTAATTCTTGTGAAATAACTAGTGAATCATCCTGTATTTAATATAAATTGTTAAATCTACAGGGTGATTTGTTTGAATTATGTAGAGTTAATTGCGAAATAACCTCAAATTAGTGAATCATCCTGTATTTTATATAATTAGGGTGTTAAAGTTCTAATTATATCTGTAACGAGAGAATCATCCTGTATTTTATAAAATTTATATAATTTACAGGGTGATTTGTTTGGATTATACACAATTATTAATTGACACAATAACCTCAAATTGGTGAATCATACTGTATTTTATACAATTTACAGGGTGATTCAAACGAGCAAATCACCCTGTATTTAACATAATCTATCTTATTTACAGGATGATTTGCTTTAATTATTGAATTAGTTATCAAATAAATTCAACTTGATGAATCGTCCTGTATTTAGTAATAATCTACAGGGTGACTTGTTTTAATTCTAACTAAATTTATTATAGTTGTGGAATAACTAGTGAATCATCCTGTATTTTATATGATCTACAGAGATTTCTTTTAATCACCCTGTATTTAGCATAATCTACAGAGTGATTTGTTTGAATTATTAGTTTATTGGATAATTGACTGGATAATAAGTTCAAATCGGTGAATCGCCCTGTATTTAACCAAATCTACAGTGTGATTTGTTTTAATTAAACGCAGTCAATTGTGCAATAGTAAATCACCCTGTATTTCACATAACCTATAGGATGATTCAATTAGTAATCTCAAATTTATGAATCACTCTGTATTTAATCTACAGGGTGATTTAACCTAATTGTACAACTAATAATACAATAGATTCAAATTAATGAATCACCCTATATTTCACCTTACCTACAGGGTGATTCCTTTAAATTTTAAATAAGTAAATCATTCTGTATTTAATATAAGTTACAGGGTGATTTATTGTAATTATATGCTTCAAATTGTGTGTTAAACAAAAATTAGTGAATCATCCTGTATTTGTGGTAATCTACAGGATGATTTATTTGAGTTTTAATGAATAAACTTAGTCTTAAATCACCCTGTATTTCTATGATCTACAGGATGACTTAATATAATCTACAGGGTGATTTATTGTAACTGTACATAGTTGTGTAATTAATTCAAATTAATAAATCATCCTGTATTTATCATAATTTACAGGGTGATTTGTTCTAACTGAGATGCAAATAAATGAATCACCCTGTATTTAATCTACTCTACAGGGTGAATTATGGAATTTATAAACAATTGTACAATAAACTCAATAAATCACCCTGTATTTAATCAAATCTACAGGATGATTTGTTCTAATTGAACATAGTTGTGTGGTTAATTCAAATTAACAAATCAGCCTGTATTTAATCAAATTTACAGGGTGATTTGTATTAACTGAATTGCAATAAATTCAAATAAATAAATCACATCGTGTTTAATCTCATCTACAGGGTGATTTATTCAATTTAACCTAATCTATAGAGTGATTTAATTTGTATAAATTCTGATTGGTGAATCATCCTGTATTTTAACTACTCTACAGGGTGAGTTGTTGAATCTATAAACAATTGTGCAATAAATTCAGTAAATCACCCTGTATTTAACCAAATCTACAGGATGATTTGTTCTAATTGTAGTACATAATTGTGTACTATAATAAATCGAAATTAATGAATCATCCTGTATTTAACTTAATCTACAGGGTGATTTATTTTAGCTTTAATTCATGAATTCGAATTATTATTCACTGTAACTTACAGGGTGATTTGTTCTAACTTGGTAGTAAATTCAAATTAATCATCCTGTATTTGATCTAATTTAGCCTAAATGAAGTCCATAATTGTGCGATAATGTCAAATAAATGAATCATTCTGTATTTATTATCTACAGGGTGATTTGATCAATTTGTATATAATGGTGCGATAAACCCAGTAAATCACAAATCTACAGGGTGGTTCGTCTTAACTGGACCCATTTATGTAAGAAACCCAATAGTCTACAGGGTGATTCGAAATTAATATACGTACATGGATCGAATCGGCGACAATGCGTAAATGGATCACCAGTATAACCAGGTGGACATGAACAAACTGGCAGATGATTACGGGCATCACATTGGGCATTTTGTCCACATGTACCATCACATGGATTGACACAATAGCCATTACGGCAGGTCAGATGGCTCCTACATTCACTATTATCTAAACATTCGGCACGTTTACAATAGGCCAATGGATCACCTAAATAGCCACGAAAACACGAACATACAGGACGGCCACCGATCACCGAACATTGGGCATTCTGGCCGCACGTTGTACCCGTACAGGAGGCAACATATGCCATTGCTATCATTAAAAACAAAGAAAATTCAGTAAATCCGACAACACTGCTATAGCATAACCACAAAAATCGGCCATATTTGGTTCAGTTGACATATGTCAAATTTAGTAGATTATGAACCAATCAACGACGTACATAACCAAATCATAGCCAACTTGTGTTGTTATTTAAATGTGTTATACAAAGATTACTAGTAGGCTGTGATGGCAGAAATCAAGGCTGATTATATTTTTATATTAAAGAAAAAAAAACAAGAGAAAAAACAAAAGATGAGACAAAATAATAAATCACAACAATCAAGGTTGTAATTTTGATATAAATAAACGACCTCGATTTGTAAATCAAAGCAATCTGTGATTTTTGTCAATAATTAAAAACAAAAAACACCCACTTGATTTATTTATTGTTTTTTTTTGTCAATTGTGTATTATTGGTTTAGTGTGCGTGTAGATTTAGTGTAGAAATCGTGTGCGCCAACCTTAACTCTAATTAAATTCGACAGTTGTTTTCTTCAAATGGCTACTAAATTTCTATTAGAAAGAGATGGAAGATTGCAATTGCCGAATGTTAGATAGAGTTAGATTGAGTTGCATTGTTGTCAGTTTGTGTGAATTTGTTGTGGTTTTAGAGAATTATAATAAAATAATATACGGGGTGAACCTCTGAAAGTGGCCTTTGTTGAAACTCGTGTATTTCCATATTTGTCCGTTATATAGAGATTATTATCTTCTGTATATGGTCTATATGATCGACCATTTAAATAACGATAATACGGATTTCTATAATAATATGTACGATAATATTCATTGCCATATTGTTGATAATTATTCCCATTACGATAATAATGTTGATAATAATTGGATGGCTCACCTTGTATAACAATAAAATTTTCAAATATTGTCAACACTGATAGAATACAGAAAATTCGGTGTAAAGTCCCCATTTCTACCACTACACCAACGATTTAGAAAAAAAAAACACCAAATTTAATCGTCAAGAAATCTGATTAATAACTGAACGATCAAAGACGGCTTGGCTGATTTAAAATAGACAGCTGAAAATCGTTAATTGAAGAGAAGGAGAATCGAGTAGGTGGTTGATTAATTCATTTAAGACAAAACAAGGTAGAAAAACAACGAACGAAACAAGAATTATCAAGGTTGGCGATGACATATTTGGCGATTTTTATAGAAAATCAAATAATCCCGGATTTATTTTTGTTTTTTTTTACAAAAATTTCGAGAAATAGTAGGCTATTTGAACAATTGAATTGCCCATAAACGAACCGAATTTAGTGCCTTTTTATTTTAGATAATCTAGAAGGCGTTTAATTTACTTTATGTTAAGAATTTAGTAGGCGGCTTAATTCTTTTGTTACATAAAAATATATACAGGGTGATTCTATATTATTACCAATTTATTAGTTGGCTATTTGAACAATTAAAATAATTTAGAATTGAACAAATACAGGATGATTCATTATTATTGCTAATTTAATTGTATAAAAGATATCAAGTAGGCTCTTGAAACAATTGAATAGTTTATAAACATATCCAAATTAGTGTGTTTTTAATTCTGTTAGAAAAAATGAAAGTATTAGGTAATCTAGAAGGCGTTTAATTTATTGTCAAAATCATAGACGGCAATGTTAGTCTTTTGTTTATATGGAAAATGGCGACAAAAACAGGCTGATTTACTATTATTACCAATTTATATTCAAATATCTAGTAGACTATGCGACTAATTAAATATTTACAGAATGATTCACTATTATTGCCAATTTAATTGCATTTTTAATGTAATCAAATAGGCTATACGAACAACTGAATAATTTATAAACGCATCTAAATTAGTACGTTTTTGATTCTATACAGAAATAAGAAAGTAATCTAGAAGGCGTTTAATTGGTGTTAAAATTATAGTGGGCGTTGTTAGTCTTTTGTTTATATAAAAAAAAAAATTAGGAAAAGGAACGAATATATACAGGATGATTCACTATTATTAAAATAGTAGGCTAGGAAATTGAGTATATACAGGATGATTTTTAATGTTAATGTTTTTTCAAGTAGTAAAGTAGTAGGCTATTCAAACAATTGAATAGTTTATAAACGCATCCAAATTAGTGCGTTTTTAAATCTATTAGATACGTAATAAGTAATCAAGTAGGCGTTTATTTGAAAATAAATTAGTAGGCGGTGTTATTCTTTTGTTACATAATTATAGAAAAAACAAATATATACAGAATGATTTACCAATTTAATTGTATAAAAATATCTAGTAAGCTTATAGAACAATTGAATTAACCATAAACGCACTCGAATTAGTGCATTTTTTTAATTCCATCCAAAGATAAGACGTGTTATTGTTAATCTAGAAGGCGTTTACTTTATATTAAAATTCAAATGACGTCTTTTGTTTATATGTAAAAAAAATTAAACAAAAACTAATCTAATACAGGATGATCCACTATTATTGCCAATTTGTATTGTAGCTGGAATTTAAACACGTAACCACCCCTATTTAAATCGGGGTGTACTACCCTTCATCAAAGGGGTTGTCGAAACTAAATCGAAGCCCTAATGTCGTTGATTAGTTTTTAGGAAATTTAATTTTTCGAACATATGAATCAATCTACGACACTTATATGAAAAAAATGGAATGATAGTGGATCGTCCGGTATAAGGGTGGTTTGCGTAATTGTTTTATCATTTTTGGCCAACTTGATTCTAACCTTGACCAAATTTCTGTAATTTTGCTAAAATTTCAACAAAAAAAAAAACCAATTTTGTATCAAGTAGGCACTGATAATTTTAACAATAACAAAAAGAAACAAGAACGCCAACCAAACAAATGAAATTTCAGTTATTCTATTGTTTTTTTTTTCGGTTTTTCTATTTTGTTATTATCGCAAGATTTCTGGAATATTTAATTGATATTATTATTAATAATAATGATAATATTGATAATAATAATGGTAAATTGGAGTTTCCTTCATCTTATCACATTCGGTCTTATCGGAGCGTTTTTAACAACGTCTCCCCTACTGTATTTAAGAAATCACCAAAACAAAATTCGTTCAGTTGGCTGTGATGATCGTTCTATACTTCATTTGTTTTATTTTTGAAAAAAAACTTATAAACTAACTGTACTTTTATTGATCCTCCATGTTGTTCTACAATCATTACGTAATGACTGGTGAGTTTTTTGTTTTTTTTTTTGTTTTAGAAAAAATACAGTATAACCTCTCTATACGAATTTTTTTCTCAATATTCTTGCGATTTGTCTAATCGAAATTAACAAATGCAAAATGAACCGTAGGTCACTTTGATGATAATTAACACAATTTTATCGCACAAGATCTAGAATTGAATAAAACAGTGATTTTTTGTGTTTTTCTTTTGTTTTTTTCTGCTAATTCTGGAATAATTTCTCTACACTGTTGATACATAAAAAAAAAAACAAAACAAACGAAATTCGAAAAATCATGGCAGACTTGATACGGAATTATAAAATGCTTATCAAAGGCCGTTTAAGTGATTCAGATGATGTTGAATCACGGCCATTAATTAGTTCAGCATCGTCGTCAAGAAGTCAAAGTTTCGGTAGTATACCAGTGGTATTCAAACAGGATTCCGATACAGAATTTGAAATTGTACAGAAACAATTGAAGAATCAAGATAATAAACAACAACAAATACCACCGGTTTTATTACAAAAAAAACAAAACAGGTAAATTCTAGACCAACACACTTAATTGAGACGTCCTGTATAAACCATAAAATTCGCTATTTTAACCCATAGTTGGCTATGGCATTGTTACGTAATGTCGTAAATTAGTTCTTAACCTAGCGAATTTGATTTTTGTTGATGTACAATATTTTACTTCACAGTTGGCTATGATTTAGTCTTAGATTGATTCATTCAAATTTTTCAAGTACCCGAACTAAACTACGACACTAAATATTCAAGACCAACTTTGGTAGAATTGATTTGATTTCTAAATGGCGCCCGTGTAGATATACATGACGTCACTATTTTTGACAGTTAATTTTAAGGTTATTACAACCATTAAAACATACTTGAGACGTCCTGTATAAACTATACAAGTTGATATTTTAAATTGTAGGCTATCCCATTGTTACGTAATGTCGCAGATTGGTTCATAACCTAGCGAATTTTGATATTTATTGATGTACAATATTTTACTTCGCAGTTGGCTATGGTTTAGTCTTAGATTGATTCATTCGAATTTTTCGAGTATTCGAACAAAACTACGACACTACGTATTCAAGACCAACTTTGGTAGAATTGATTTGATTTCTAAATGGCGCCCGTGTAGATATACATGACGTCACTATTTTTGACAGTTAATTTTAAGGTTATTCTATCCATTAAAACATAATTGGGACGTCCTGTATAAACTATACAAATTGGTATTTTAAATCGTAGGCTATACTTTTGTTACGTAATGTCGTAGATTAGTTCATATTCTACTACTAAATTTGCCATTTATTAAAGTCCGGCGTATATGTAGTTGGCTATGCTTCAGTTGAGTAATGTAGATTAATTGATACACTTGTAAAATCTAAAATTTTATAAAATATGATTTTTCAAATATTCGAACTAATCTACGACATTAAATAATCCAAGTATAGCCAACTTTGAGAGAATTGATTTGAATTCTATCATCACTAGATGGCGCTCAAAACTCGAGTAAACTCGTAGATTAGTTCATACTCAAATAAATTTGTTATTTGTTAATGTCCAGAGTGTACACCTTATAGTTGGCTATAAATCAGTTGAACATTGTCGTAGATTGATTCATACATTTGGAAAATAAATGTCAAATCTATATAGTAAAATAAAAGCATAGTCAACTGTGATATTTTTCAAATATCCGAACTAAGCTAAGACACTATGTAATTTAGAAATGATTTGAATTCTAATTTGATCGCTAGATGGCGCCTAGTTATACATGACGTCACAATTTTTGACATTTATGATGTATTTTTGTTTTTTTTTTTAGAAAATTATTATATCCATCTAGTTACGAAACACCAGAATTAGATAGTTATGAACCGGATCCAAATGAAATCGTTGTAAGTAATATTACCAACTTTATAAAAATAAAAATAACTAAAAATTTTAGTATCAAAAAAATCTACCAAATGGTAATAATTATGATTATAATAGTAATAATAATGAAATCGAGCAGGCATTGCCGATAAAAAAACAACCAACTCACAGTTCACTTGTTACAATGTAAGTATATAAAATTGAATTAATTCCAATTTAATGTTACGCCACTGTCATGTCGATATCAAAAATTAAAAAAAAATTGACTATAATTTTAAAGTTACGCTACTGTACTTAGTGACAGATTTATAGAAAGAAAACATCCAGTGGCGTAACTGGCGAAAAATCCAATGTTACGCCACTGTTTTCAATAATAAATAAATATCAGTGGCGTAACTTGTAATTTATATCAGTGGGTAAATTGAAGTTACGCTACTGTATTGAATATCACCTTGCAAGAATAAATATTAAAAGTTGAAAACCAGTGGCGTACTTTGTGTATATTTCAAATTCAACCAGTGGCGTAACTTATATAGATACCAAACTCAATGTTACGCCACTGCCTCTAATTTTACAATTTAAAATTGTAAATTATGAGAAAACACAGTGGTGTAGCTTGTTGTAATTTTTGGCAACTTTCAACGAATTGAAATTTAAAAAAAATACAGTGGCGTAACTTGTATCATTAATTTTGGGTAAAATTCTCAATATTCTATTCTCTAATTAGATTACATTTGATTATTATCAAATATTAGAATAATCCTCTTTTAGTACTAATAAGTTAAAATAAACAGTGGCGTAACTTGTGTTAATTATCAACAGTTTAAGGGTGGTAAAATTGATGTTACGCTACTGTCTTTTGCATACACATGTACGTACAATGTCGTCTTAAATCTTATCAAGAAAAACAAGAGAGAAAAAAAAACAATAAAATGACGGTCATTTCCTTAATTTGTTTATTTAAAAATAATAATAACAATTGAAATAATAATTAAAATAATCTCTTATCTATAAAAAGAATCTGATGAAATATTAACAAATTATTGAATCATCCTATTTTTCAAGAAAAAATTATCACTCAATAGTCCATTATAAACAAATAATTTTTTTAAAAAAAAGGTCACTTATCAGTGATTCCAGAATTTCCGGTAATTTCCACCCTTATGAACTCACCTTAACACAAAAAAAAAAAAAACAAACGAGAAAATTTCCAATGTTACTACGATTTTGTCAATAATCGCTAAAAACTGACCTACGCCAACTTGATAACATTGGTGTAATTTGGATATGAATTGACAATTGTGGCCTTGATTCATTTGTCAATAATGACGTCATTATTGCGTCAAAGTCGATTTGATTTTTAATATTTATTTGTAAATAAATTCATACACTACAAAACTAGTAACTTTAAGTATACTCAGTTGGTATTGCAATTAAATAATAACAAATGGGTTATTGGTTATTTCGAATTTGGCGCCTCTATATTAGAACCAATGAGATGTTAAAATAAACTCTTCCAAACAATTGGCGAATCGAGTATCCTCGACTTCAATTGTCGTTAATGGCGCCAAATTTGGTTTGTTTATTGTTATTTACTCGTTTGTTTCCCACTAGATTTTCAGTATGGAATACGTCAGTTGGTACGTCGTTATTGGCAATGGCATGGGGTGTCGAAAAAACCGGTCTATTCCCATCGATCATTATCAATATTTTAATAGCCGCCGTATGTTTGTATACAACCTATACATTGTTGAAAATTAACGAGAAACACGGTGTAATTGGACGAAATTGTGAAGTCTACGACTTATGTCGCGAATTATTGGGACGTTGGGCCGAGATTTTAGCGAAAATTTTCTCATTAATCGTCCTAATTGGTGCTAATATTGTCTATTGGATATTAATGGCGAATTTCCTTTATAATTCCGTACGTTTAATCTACAGTAAGTCATAATAAATAATTATTATTACTATATAAAGATTACACTGTATAATTTTACAAATATTCCATAAAAATCAATAATTGAACATAGTTACCTGAGGATTTGGAATTTAGATCGATAATACAGATTCCTATAATTGCCGATAACAACTCTAACCTAACTTTAATCATAGCTTACTTTGACCCATTATTAATTGATTAGTTGATTAATACGAAATTCACTCATTCAATGGAAGATTGACGAGAACATAACGGAATAAAAGTCCCTAACTTTTACTAATTTATTCTCTTGCGAATCTAGTGATTTTATCTATCCTCAGTTGGTATTACAATTATCACGTGATTATAATAAAAGTCTTATTTAGTCTAGGTTATTGGTTGTTTTAAAATTTGGCGCCTTTATAGACAACCAATTGTTTGATTTTTAAATATTTTTAGGTTATTGGTTATTTTCAAATTTTGCGCCTTCTATGAGAACCAATGAAATTGTTTCTAACTATAATCTTATATTTAGTGAGTGAATTGAGTATACAATAGTTGGCTATGATTTAATAACGTAGATCGTTACTTAGATCGATAATTAATAAAACAACAATTCTAACCTTACTTCAATCGAATATTGTTTAAATAGCCATAGATTTTGAACGTACGTCTTAGATCGGTAATACAGATTCCTATAATTGACAACGAAAATTCTAACCTCAATTTTAATTAATTTAATTTGATAATTAATTAATTAAATTTTAGCATCGAAAATGAAACAAGCAACGAATGAATCGTCGGTGATTTGTCCAAAAAATGACACAATAACAGTAATTACAACAAATACAACAATAACAACACAAAATGTCGATGATTATTTCGATAAATATTGGGATTTATATTCAACAGTACCGATAATTTTGGGTATTGTAATGTTTCCATTATTAAACTGGAAAAGTCCCACATTTTTCACCAAATTCAACAGTTTAGGTACGCTCCAATTATACAGAATGGCCAACAGTAGTCCATTTGGTAATCGTAGATTAGTTCGTACAACTCGATTTGACAGTTCTCATAACCTTAATCAACTACTGGAATATTCTGAATTAAACAAATTAAAGCAGGCATTGAGTATTCCATCTAGTAGTCGTAGATTAGTTCATACAAGTCGATTTGACATTTGTCATAACCTCAAACTACCAAGTGGATAACTGTTAATTAAATCAATTAAAGCGGACCACACACGGATTAATTTGTTTTTCCAGGTACATTAAGCGTATCGTACATTATAATATTTGTTGCAACTAAAGGTATGTATTGGGGTATTAATATGACGGATTGGTCGATTGAATGGAATTTAAAGCCGACATTTTTTGCATTAAGTGGAATGTTATCATTGAGTTATTTCATTCATAATATCATCATTTCAATAATGAGAAATAATCGCAATCAAGACAACAATGTAAATAATAACCTCAAATTATTTGAGATTCTAACCTAAAATTTTGTTTGTTTCTAGGGACGTGATCTAACTATAGCTTTCGCTCTAGTTACATTCACCTATATTTTTTTAGGTTGTATATTTTATATAACCTTTCCATTACCGAAATATTGTATAGAAGATGTGAGTGTAAAATAGCACGAATTCTAACCTCAAATTTTTCTAAAATTTGGTTATTTTTACAGAATTTCTTAAATAATTTCAACCAATATGATTTGATGACAATTATAGCACGTATTTTATTATTATTTCAATTGTTCACTGTATTTCCATTAATTTCGTTCATGTTACGTAATGATGTTCTTGTTAATTATCAAATAATTAGAAAATATTTCAATTTAAATAATAATAATAATAATAATAATAATAGTAATAATAGTGACGAATTTAATTATTTACGTGTTATAATATTGAATCTTATCATTATTACCATTTGTATATTATTCGCTTGTTTCCTACCAAGGATTGGTACTTTAATTAGGTTAGTATAATAAAATCTAGTAGGCTATGGATTTAGGTTATGTTATCTGTCAATATAAAGTTAGGTTAAAATATGCCAATACACTTGTATTCATATCTGTCAATATAAAGTTAGGTTAGAACATACCAACACACTCGAATCCATGGCCTATTTTTGTTAATTAATACTGGGTTAATTAATTAATTGGTTAATTAAATTATAGGTATACGGGTGCTTTAAGTGGACTAGTCTATATATTCATGTTGCCAAGTCTATTGAAAATTGCCTCGTTACGTAAAGCCCGTAAATTAACCTCAATTAAATTAATCTTCTATATTTCATTATTTATTATTGGTATAGTGAATTTATTATGTCAATTCTTTATTAATGACACTTGAGTATTTAATTGTTCCACAATTTTTTTGTATTCTTTTATATATTTTATGTGTAAATAACTGAAATTATGACAATTGAATAAAGCATTTTGTTATTTTTGATAGCTTAAAATAATTGGATTCAATGTGAACCTGGCTTAATGTTAAACTTTAAGAAATAGCGCCATCTATTAGTCGTTTTTTGAACAATAATTTCGTGTGAATTCGCTTTAATTTTTGTAAAAATTACAAACAACGCCATCTCTTACTGGTTGTTGAAATTTTTAGAATATAAGAATAATTTCGTATGAACTTGACTTAATAGTGACATTAACAATTAGCGCCATCTCTTAGATTTTTCAAATAATAACGTTAAACAATTCAATTCCGTGTGAACCTAACCTAATAATCAGATAGACAAATAGCGCCATCTCTCGGCTTTAAAATAAATAATTTCGTGTGAATTTGCCTTAATCTTATCAAAATTTCAACGATGATAGAGTAAAGCAATAGAGATCAGTGTGAATCTGGCTTAATAGCAAAGTTTAAAAACAGCGTCATCTGTTAGTGGTTGTAAACAATTGAAATCAGAATGATTCTAGCTTGATGGTAAAATGGGGAAAAACAATTGAATCAGTGTGAATTTAGCTTAATGGCAAAATTTGGAAATAGCGCCATCTCTTAGTAGTCAAATGCAAATTTTTCGCAGTGTGACCTTGACTTTATAATATTAAGTTAGGTTCAAACTGGAGCAATAAGCAGAGCCATCTGTTAGTAGTTATAAAAATATATCAATTTCTATTATTTATAGAATTCGGTGTGAATCTACCTTAATATTACAAAAAATGTATTTAAAAATAACGCCATTTTGTAAAATTTAAATAATAATAATAATAATAATAATAATATCGACTATAAAACAAAATTATAATTCAATGTGAACCTAGCTTAATATACAAATATGATAAGTAAGTGGCGCCATCTATACAAATTGAACTAGAATTAAAGCAATACAGATTTCTGTAATAGTAGATTTTCAACTATTCTAATGAAAGCGCCATCTAATGTTCGATAAGTAGACTTACAACAAAAGCGACATCTTCCAACTAATATTAGAACCATCTAGAATTTTAAATATTTAAAAACCAACAATTAATTATTCAATTTGTATAATTAACCAATAAATATACGAATTAATTAAATTATAAGACAAAACAATTAAACAATTGAATATTTTAATAATTACAAATAATTTTTGTATAATAAACGAACAAAAACGAATCGATTAAATTTATATCATAGCCAACTTAGATTGCGAATAGTGAAGGTTCTAATAGTGGGGACACTATCTATACACACACACACAAACAAACAAATTATACACAAATACACACTCACAACAATAAACAAAGTGGGGATATTTAGTGGTAATAGTAATAATGGTGGTAGTAGTGGTAGCCGTCTATGATCTCCTATATCTATCTAAGTATGTGTATGTGTGTGTGTGTGTTTCTAACCTATACACAACAAATAATCGGCACCAGTGTAAATCTAACGTTCGCGGCGTATTGTCGACTATGTGGTTGTTGTGGTCGTCAAAATTAAAATTAACCAACAACAACATCTTAATTAATTCTAATTAATTAGAATTAATTAGAATTAATTTGTAATATAAAAAAAACAATGTTTCGAACAATATCAATCAACGCCGCCTTTACTTTCAATTGTTATTATTATTATTATTACTACAATTATTATCATCATTATTACGATTATTATCACCATATAACAATTGAATCCATTTAAAATAATAATAATAGATAATAAACTATTATTATTATTATTATTAATTATTATTAATAATAAATAAAACAAAAACAAAACACTACGAATTAATGGAGTAATCCAGAGGCGGGGTGTTTTCATTTGTTCAACGAAAGCCAGTTATTATAAGCCAGTTTAAATTAAGTTCTATTATTATTATTATTATTAATATTATTAATTAATTAATTAAATAATTAATTATTTATTTAAATCGATAATTGTTTAAATACAACGCAATAAAAGTGGTAAGTTTATTATTATTATTATTATTATTGTTAATTGAAATTAATAGGTTAGAAATTGGAGAAAACAATTGAAAAATCCATAGCCAACTTGTATGTTAGTTGTTATCTAATCAAGGATGAGACAAAACAACTCAACATACACGTGCTTTTGCTATTCTAACTGATAACTGATAACTGATAACTGATAACGAACTTCTTTTGTTTATTAATACAGTCTATGATATCATTTTGATACTGTTATCAATTTTTTTTTCCAATTTTTTTTTTCAACTTTATAAATCTAGTCATCCACCCATTTTTTTGTTTTTTTTTGTTTTTGTTTAAACTAATTTTGTTTTTTCAATTGTTTCAATTACAGGAACCTGTACGATCCAAATTTCTAATCGAATTTTCTAATTCTAATTCGAATTCGAATTCTATCATCGAATGAAATTAGTAATGATAGTACGCGGCGTGTAAAAAAAAGTGTACGTGCTATTTGAAGTCTCATTATTTGGTGTTGTTGTTCACTTGTTTTATTTCAATTGTTTGTTTGGTTTTTTTGTTTTTTTTTTTTTTGTTATTGTTGGATGAACAACGGAAATCCGAGGTCTTAACGAATCAAGTTTCATGGTTTTCATGGTGAGTTATTTTAATTATTTCACACTATTACCCCCCTCACGCCCCTATTAACTCCATTATTACCCCCACTACTTCCACGGTTTACCGCTTATCTACCATTAAGTTGAAATTAATTAATTTACAATAATAATAATAATAATAGGCCACGCCTAATTATTATTATTATTATTATTATTTTATTATCATTTCGTTTATTTGAGTGGAAATTTGAATATTTTTAATTTCTTACGTAATCATCCAAGTAAGCTTTGGAGATTAGAGATGGGTATTGTTTGAGATAGTTTGTTTGTTTTTTGTTTTTTTTTTGCACAAAATTAATAACCTAACCTAGAAAAATAACCGTGTTAAAAATGGGGTGGGTGAATCTACATAGGATACGTAGATTTGGTGGATGCGCCAGGCAATTAACCGTGTTAAATTGGGGGTAGTTTTTCAATCCTTAAATTAGACGATTTTTAGGTTAATTTTTTGATTTTTAAACTTTTTTTTTGTTGGTTTTATTTTAATTTAACTGTCGGTTAATTATTTGTTAATATTCCATTGATTATATTGTTTTTTTTGGGGGAATTGATATCTTTAAGTTTAGGTTAATTTAACTGTTGGTTAAGTTATTTGCGGAACGATAAAAAATAAAAAATACGGTTTGTTTGTTTTTTCGACTTTCTTCAAATAGTATTTTAATTTGTGGTTAAATTTACGAGATTAATTTAACTGTCAGTTAATAATTTATTGATTTTCTATATGATAAACTCTAGGTTTATTTAACTGTTAGTTATTTTAACAGGAGTTAGTTAAATTTACTAATATTTGATTGATTATACAATTTTTGCAAATTAATATTCTTAACGTTAGGTTAATTTAATTCTAGGTTAAATCGTGTTTTTTTTTTGATTTTCTATAATAGTATTTTAATTCTTGGTTAAATAAATTAGCTTTTTCGAAATGTGTAAATTTTAACTGCCAGTTAATTACTTGACTGAAGCTTAATGAATTCTCTTAATAGTCGATTATATAGTTTTTTTGCAAATTAAAATTCTTAACTTGAGGTTAATTTAATTGTTGGTTAATTCGTTTTTTCCAATGATAAATATTTTCTCTTAATTAGATTTTAATTCCTGGTTAAGTTTGTAAATTTAACTGACTTTTTTTTGGCAAATTATTATTTTTAACTTTAGGTTAATTTAACTGTTGGTTAATTTATTTGCGGAACGATAAAAAATAGAACTAGTTCTATTTTTTATCGTTCTATTTTTTATTTAAAATTTTATTTAAAATACGGTTTGTTTGTTTTTTCGATTTTCTTCAAATAGGATTTTAATTCGTGGTTAAATTTACGAAATTAATTTAACTGTCAGTTAATAATTTATTGATTTTCTATATGATAAACTCTAGGTTTATTTAACTGTTAGTTATTTTAACAGGAGTTTAATTAAATTTACTAATATTTGATTGATTATACAATTTTTGCAAATTAATATTCTTAACTTTAGGTTAATTTAATTCTAGGTTAAATCGTGTTTTTTTTTTGATTTTCTATAATAGTATTTTAATTCTTGGTTAAATAAATTAGCTTTTTTGAAATGTGTAAATTTTAACTGCCAGTTAATTACTTAACTGAAGCTTAATAAATTCTCTTAATAGTTGATTATATAGTTTTTTTTGCAAATTAAAATTCTTAACTTGAGGTTAATTTAATTGTTGGTCAATTCGTTTTTTCCAATGATAAATATTTTCCCTTAATTACATTTTAATTCCTGGTTAAGTTTGTAAATTTAACTGACTTTTTCTTTGGCAAATTATTATTATTTTTAACTTTAGGTTAATTTAACTGTTGGTTAATTTATTTGCGGAACGATTAAAAATAGAACTAGTTGTTAAAATACGGTTTGTTTGTTGTTTCGACTTTCTTCAAATAGGATTTTAATTCGTGGTTAAATTTACGAAATTAATTTAACTGTCAGTTAATAATTTATTGATTTTCTATATGATAAACTCTAGGTTTATTTAACTGTTAGTTATTTTAACAGGAGTTTAATTAAATTTACTAATATTTGATTGATTACACAATTTTTGTAAATTAATATTCTTAACTTTAGGTTAATTTAATTCTAGGTTAAATCGTGTTTTTTTTTGATTTTCTATAGTATTTTAATTCTTGGTTAAATAAATTAGCTTTTTCGAAATGTGTAAATTTTAACTGCCAGTTAATTACTTAAAATTAATCTTTTCTTCTTAATAATTTATAAGTTTAAGTGTCAGTTAATTATATAATCGGAGTTTAATTTAATTTGTCAATATTTGATTGTTAAATTATCGATTTGGTTTATTTAACTGTTAGTTATTTTAATTGGAATTTAAATTAATTTACCAATATTTGATTGATTTAAGGTCTTTTTTGCAAATTGATATTCTTAACTTTAGGTCAATTTAACTGTTGGTTAAGTTATTTGCGGAACGATAAAAAATAAAAAATACGGTTTGTTTGTTTTTTCGACTTTCTTCAAATGGTATTTTAATTCGTGGTTAAATTTACGAAATTAATTTAACTGTTAGTTATTTTAACAGGAGTTTAATTAAATTCGCTAATATTTGATTGATTACATAATTTTTGGAAATTAATATTTTTAACTTTAGGTTAATTTAATTCTAGGTTAAATCGTGTTTTTTTTTTGATTTTCTATAGTATTTTAATTCTTGGTTAAATAAATTAGCTTTTTCGAAATGTGTAAATTTTAACTGCCAGTTAATTACTTAACTGGAGCTTAATGAATTCTCTTAATAGTCGATTATATAGTTTTTTTGCAAATTAAAATTCTTAACTTGAGGTTAATTTAATTGTTGGTTAATTCGTTTTTTCCAATGATAAATATTTTCTTTTAATTACATTTTAATTCCTGGTTAAGTTTGTAAATTTAACTGACTTTTTTTTGGCAAATTATTATTTTTAACTTTAGGTTAATTTAATCGTTGGTTAAGTTGTTTTTAGAACATTAAATACAGAACTAGTCATCTTACTTTCTCCTAATAAGTAGTATTTTAATTCGTAGTTAAATTGTAAAAATTAATTCGTTTCTTCTTAATTTATAAGTTTAAGTGTCAGTTAATTATTTAATCAGAGTTTAATTTAATTTGTCAATATTTGATTGTTAAATTATCGATTTGGTTTAGTCAACTGTTAGTTATTTTAATTGGAATTTAAATTAATTTACCAATATTTGATTGATTTAAGGTCTTTTTTGCAAATTGATATTCTTAACTGTAGGTCAATTTAATTGTTGGTTAATTCGTTTTTATTTCTTTTAATTGCATTTTAATCGTTAGTTAAATTTTAGAAATCAATTTTGTTTTATAATTTGTCAGTCAGTTATTTAACCGGAATTTAGTTAAATTTGTCAATATTCGTTTGATCATTAGTTTTTTTTTTTGTGCAAATTAATATCTTTAACTTTAGGTTAATTTAACTGTTGGTTAATTCGTTTTTGCAACGCTTTTGTTTCTTTTATAATTTTTTAATGTTTTTTTTTATAATTTGTAAATTTTAACTGTCAGTTAATTAACTAAACTGCAGCTTAATGAAATCTCTCAATATTTGATTATATTGCATTTTTTGCAAATTAATATTCTAAACTTGAGGTTAATTTAATTGTTGGTTAATTCGGTTTTATTTCTCTCAATTGCATTTTAATCGTTAGTTAAATTTTAGAAATCAATTTTGTTTTATAATTTATCAGTCAGTTATTTAACCGAAGTTTACTTAAATTTGTCAATATTAGTTTTTTTGTGTGTGCAAATTAATATTTTTAACTTTAGGTTAATTTAACTGTTGGTTAATTGTTTTTTTGGACGATAAATACAGAACCAGTCGTCTAAATATAATTATTTCTTGTATAATTTATAGATTTAACTATCAGTTAATACTAATCTATCGATTTTGTTTAAAAAATTATCGGTTAATTTAACTCTTAGTTATTTTAACTGCAGTTTAGTTATAATGGGGAAGTGTGTGAATATAGAAAGTGAGATAGATGATCCGTTTGTTAATTGAATAAAAAAAGACAGAAATAGTACAATTTCCCCTTATATTTTCAACACTGTTGCCAAATTTCTGTTTGTATAAAACATATACAGCACCAGCCACTTAAAACGAGCACTTTTTCGCAATTTTTATTCGCAATTTGATTTATTTAACTGTTAGTTTAATTGAGCAATTCATTAGTAAATAAATTCCTTATCAAAAAAGAAGGAAACAAAAGATTTTAAAAAAAAACGTGATAATAACAATAATAATAATAATAATAATCATCATCATAATAATTATGAAAAAAAAGAGAGACAAATTATACAATAACAGGGAAAGATGTGTAAAGAGAGAGAGAGATAGAGATAATTTCGAACATTGTTGCCAGTTGTGTATTTCTATAGAATACAGAAATACAGTACAAGCCACTTAAAACAAAGACTCGTATAAACGCGTATTTTTATTAAAAAAAAAAAAAACAAACAAACAAAATAAAACAATAGTCATTTGTTCGTTTTCTCTCTTAACACATGATTATTTTATTGTTGTTATTATCATTATTATTACTATTATTATTATTATTATATTGTTCAACGGATGTGTAGGCGGTAATTGAAGCAGTGCAGGTTCATTGTTATTTAACACTTCCGGTCTACGCCCTCAAAGACTGCACTCGGAAAAAATAAAAATTGAAAAAAAAAATGAAGATTATTATCAAACAACACGCAAACTTGGATCTATATAGAAACAAATAACTGTAACAACAAACAAAACAAAACAACGGAAATAGTTTTTTACTTTTGTTCTTCCCAGCTATCTAGATCTCCTCTTCTTCTTCTTCTTCTATTTTAATTAATCGAATCAAACCACTTGATTAATCCAATTCTAAACTTATAATCCAAGTGGGCTTGTAAAAACATAGATGGCGCTATATTATTTCTCAAAATTTTCGACAATTGAAGTTGGCTATGATTTAATCAAAATTGACATTAGTTACACTACAGTAGGCTATGATTTATTCACATTATGTCGTAGATTAGTTCGTATTGCACTAAATTTGACGTTTGTTAATGTATTTGACAAGTGTCCGAATGAAGTTACGACACTCTACGTTCAAAACACAGCCAACTATGAGATGAATTATCGTGGTATATTTCGAATAATAATAATGATGATAATAGTGATAATAATCATAACAATAATAATAATAATAAAGAAGTAGGACAAAAGGCTTGGTTATATTTTTTTTTTCAATTTTTTTTTTTTTTTTAAATTAATTTACATACATATTGTTTCACCTTTTAATTTTATTGCATTCTTGGTGAAAGTACAAGTGTCATCATCATCATTGTCATCGTCATCATCATCATCGTCATTTCTAACAATTTTTTATGGGTTGTACTGTACATAGTTTTCTTTTTTTTTTCAATATAAGTTCATCCTCCACCCACTTGATCTCCACCCAAATCTACAGTGTGTCCCATATTGACACAAATAATACAAAATTTAATTTAATTTAATTAAAGACGAAATTAATTAATTAATTCATTAATTATTAAATGAATTATTTATGAATTAATTGACGAATTAATTGATTATTTTTGTTTTAATATAATTGAATTTAGTTGAATTTTAAATGGAACACGCTGTATAAAAGTCGTGCTGTAATAATAAAATATTACTATAGTAGGTTTGGCTTGACAATAATAATAATAACAACAACAATTTTAAGGTTAAACTCATCTTTTCTATTCTTCTATTGTTAAAATTATTGTTCATCTTCACTTTTATACAGGACGATTCACTATAATTGCTAATAATTTAGAAATAGAACGAATTTATCAAAACCAAAAAAAAAAAATTGACATTTCAAGATTATTATTCTGATAACCTTTATCAATTAATTAATTTTTATTATTAACAAATCGTATAATTTTATTTAGATTTGTTTATTTCTTATATAATAGAATATCATAGGAAATCATCCTGTATTTTTGTTGCCCTTTTGATAATCTAAAATGGGTGGAAATGTCTTTTAAATAACTTTAATAATAGTAAAATATAAAATGTAACGTGTAGGGCTCGCCTTAAATTTATTTATAACACTCTTCCTTGTTTTTTTCTTTTGTTTCTACAATTCTCCAATATTATTGGTTGATAATCGAAATTTCATAGTAGGCTATGTAGATTAGGGTGCGTTCATATTTTCCCAATTTAATATTAGGCTATTATTTATTATTATTATTATTATTATTATGATAGTTAGATGGGGCGTCCTGTAAATTTGTTATAGTACAATTTAGTGGATCATCCTGTATTTTGCTTGTTGTTATTGTGTGTGAGTGAAAATGTCATTTAAATAATTTTAACAATGAAAAACAAAATGCAACGTGTAGGGCTCGCCTTAGATTTATTTCTATCAGTCTTCTTCCTTGTATTTTTTTTCTATAGAAACGTTTTTCTTTTGTTTTCAATAAATCTAGATTATTGGTCACAATCGAAATTTCAAAGTAGGCTATGAAGATTAGGGTGCGTTCATATTTTCCCAATTTAATATCAGGCTTCATATCAATACTTATTATTATCATTACTATTATTATTATTATTACTATTATTATTGGTAATAATAATGGTTATTATTCGAATTAAAATGTCTTGATGTTGGTGATAATAAAATACAAAATGTAACGTGTATGGCTCGCCTTAGTTTTATTTATATCAATCTCGTCTTCTTTTTTTTTGTTCAATTAAAATGTTTTTCTTTTGTTTTCTACAATTCTGCATTATTATTGGTGGACAATCGAAATTTCATAGTAGGCTATGTAGATTAAGGTGCGTTCATATTTTCCTAACCGAATATTAGGCTTGAATTCACTAATTTTCATTTGTTTTATTATTTAATTGCCTTATATAATTTGACATTTTAGTAGAATTTATTGAAATTCAAATTAATCGAGATAATTAAGAAAAATGTTAATTAAATCGAAATTTTTTATCAAATTACACCAAAAAAAATTTGATAAAAACCTTGATTATTTTTGCAATGAAACTATTAAGTTTTTCTAAAATTAATTAATTAACAAAAAATTGATAATTAAATTGAAAATCTAGCAAAAATAGACAGGTCAGGTTTCGAAAATTTTAACGCCCTCTTTTATCGTCACAAAATTGAGTTTAACAACATTTTAACATTAATTTAACACGAAACCGTGTAAATTTCAACCTGAAGCTATATTCGTACGTTTATCGTTACAGCCACACCTTTAGTTACTTGACAGAGAGAGAGATAGCGACAATAAAGTGGTACCAACCCGTATCTACCTGTCAAATTTGTTATTAATATTATTGACGTAATTAAAATAGAATGAGATAGAAATAGAAAGAGAGAGGGGAAATGATTTATAATTTTACTTAATTCTGTCTAATCGAGGACTAATCAATCAATTATCTGTCAATATTTAAAAAAGAATAGCAATCTAATTTGCGACCTGTCAATTAAGGTTAACCTCAAAAAAAAAATATAGAAAAAGAAAGAAAGAAAGAAAAACAAAACAAAACAAAAGAATAACCTTGATTGGTGTACACTTTTTACACACTTCAGATCCATTAATTTTAATGGGCATAATTCATAAAATTGTACACCTTTCATCAATTAACAAATGAATTAATTAAAGAATGAGAAAAAAATTGAAAAATGGCACATCATTAATCAATAAATAACCTCAAATTTAAAATGTACGCATACTTGATTGTATCAATGCCATCTGTGTTGAACGTATAGAAAAATTACAAAAAGGCGCTAATTTTGAAAAAAATTTTTGGTACATTTGTCTTAGCTTTATTCAGACGTTTGTATCAAATGTCAAATTTAGTAGGTACACTCGATATAACCTCAAATTGTACGATTTTAAAAAACGCCATCTATGTACATTCGACGTATAGAAAATTCAAAAAAAGCGCCAATTTTCGAAACTTCTTCATCTACAGGTATTTCATTTTATAGTTGGCCATACTGTTATACAAATCAATGGCGATATTTACCTAAAGTTGGCCATGATTTCGGTACGTGTGTCGTAGTTTTATTCAAACACTTGAACCAAATGTCAAGTTTATCACGTAACCAAGGCAACTGTGACATAAATTATCGTAGTGATATAACCTAAAATTGTACAATTGAAAACACGCCATCTATGTTGGTTGTGTAGGAAGTTTTCTAAAAATTGCGCGATTTTTAAAATTTTCACCAATTCTTGGAGTTTAATCAATTCGTAATAATTAATAATAATTTTAAAATTGCATAATTTCAATTAATTATTATTTTCTAATAAATGTAATATTGTATATAGGGCATTTTAATACATAAATAAAATCCAGTTACTTTAATATTTGAAAATAATTTACATAACAACAAATATTACGAAATTTTCATATTTTAAATATTTATTTTAATATATTCGACAATTCTAACCTATAAATTAAATTCGTTCACAGTTATAGTATCACATGACACATCATCAACTGTCAAAAAAAAAACACAATCATCAATCAATCGGTAATACAGTTTACTACCTGATTATTTGACGAAAAACAATCAAATTTCATGGCTATTATGATTTGATTTGAATCTAGTATTTTCTTTTGTTTTTCTCAAAGTTATTGCTATTTCTTTGCTCAATAAATCTAGTAGGTTTTGATAAATTGTCGGGGGTGGGCGCGGGGGTAGGCTTAATCTATTAAAATTTCATAATTTCAATTTTTGTTTCTCCAATAATAAAAAATCGATTTGATGATTTTTTAATGTCATCGTTCTTGTGGTTTATGGCGTCATCATCATCATCAATATCATCATCATTTGAATATAAGTCAAGTCCGGCGACTTGACCAAAGTCCGGGTGCCACGCCTTGCAAGGAAAGTTGAATTAAAAATTAAATAAAAAAAAAAAAAAATTGTAGGACGATAAATATAGTAGACTTGTATAAAAAAACAAAAAAAAAAAAAAACAGCTGAAAAGAGACAAAAGAGAAATAAACAGATGATTGTTAGAGATGACACTCGATTACCTTGAAAGTATTCCGTAACTTTACATTTTATTATATACAGTATGGCTCAATCAGCGCGCTATATATTTTTTTTTTAATTTCGTCATATAGAGTTGGCTTTGAAATTTAAAATGTCAAAGTTGTAGGATGAATCAAATTACGACATTCGTGTATCAAATTCATAGCCTACTATGAGTTAAAACCAAGTTGGCTATGAAATTTGAAATGTTAAAATGTTATAAATTAGGATGAATCAAGTTACGACTTATATTTGCTCAAATCATAGTCTACTGAGTTTTAAAATAGAAATGTCAAAATATTAGTAGAGCGAATCAATCTACGACTTATGTGCATAGAAATTCATAGTCTACTATTGAAATGAAATAAAGTTGGCTATGAAATTCGAAATGTCAAAATTTTATAAAATAGCCTACTCTGATTTAAAATGAATTTTCCTTCGAAATTTTGAAATGTCAAAATGTTATAAATGAATCAAACTACGACTTATGCTTGCTCAAATTCATAGTCTACTGCGTTTTCAAATAGAAATGTCAAAATGTCAAATGTCAATAGAAATGTCAGAACGAATTAATCTACGACTTACGTGCATAGAAATTCATAGTCTACAATTGGAATAAAATAAAGTTGGCTATGAAATTGAAAATGTTATAAAGTAGAATGAATCAAGCTACGACTTATGTTTACAGAAATTGATAGTCTACTATTGGAATAAAATAAAGTTGAAATTCGAAACAAAATTTTATAAAATAGCCTACTGTGATTTTAAATTAGTTTTTCTTCGAAATTTTGAAATGTCAAAATGTTATAAATGAATCAAGCTACGACTTATGTATTTTTAAATACATTATCTAGTCTTCTATAAATGAAGTTGGCTATGAAATTCGAACTGTCAAAATGTTATAAAGTAGAATGAATCAAGCTACGACTTATGTTTGCTCAAATTCATAGTCTATTGCGTTTAAAAATAGAAATGCCAAAATGTCAAATGTCAATAGAAATGTCAGAACGAATTAATCTACGACTTATGTATATGGAAATTCATAGTCTACTATTGAAAATTTGAAATGTCAAAAATGTTATAAATTAGGATGAATCAAGTTGCGACTTATGTTTGCTCAAATTCATAGTCTACTATAAATGTCAAAATATAATAAAGTAGAGCGAATTTATCTACGCCTTACGTGCATAGTCGAAATTCATAGTCTACTATGAAATGAAATAAAGTTGGCTATGAAATTCAAAATGTCTAAATTTTATAAAGTAGAATGAATCAAGCTACGACTTATGTTTGTTCAAATTTATAGTCTATTGCGTTTAAAAATAGAAATGCCAAAATGTCAAATGTCAATAGAAATGTCAGAACGAATTAATCTACGACTTATGTGCATGGAAATTCATAGTCTACAATTGGAATGAAATAAAGTTGGCTATGAAATTCAAAATGTTATAAAGTAGAATGAATCAAGCTACGACTTATGTTTGCTCAAATTCATAGTCTACTGCGTTTTCAAATACATAGAAATGTCAAAATGTCAAATGTCAATAGAAATGTTAGAACGAATTAATCTACGACTTATGTGTATGGAAATTTATATATAGTCTACTATTGAAAATTTGAAATGTCAAAAATGTTATAAATTAGGATGAATCAAGCTACGACTTATGTTTTTTTAAATTCATAGTCTACTAGAAATATCAAAATTTTATAAAGTAGAGCGAATTTATCTACGACTTACGTGCATAGAAATCCATAGTCTACTATTGGAAATGAAATAAAGTTGGCTATGAAATTCAAAATGTAATAAAATAGAATGAATCAAGCTACGACTTATGTTGGCTTGAATTCATAGTTTACTAAAAATGCCAAAATATTATAAATGTCAGAGCGAATTTATCTACGACTTATGTGCGTAGTAGAAATTCATAGTCTACTATGAAATGAAATAAAGTTGAATAAAATAGCCTACTGTGATTTAAACTAAACTTTTCTTCGAAATTTTGAAATATCAAAATCTTATAAATGAATCAAGCTACGACTTATGTATAGTTAAATTCATAACCTAGTTTTCTATGGACTTCAAATGAAGTTGGCTATGATTTTCGAAATGTCAAAATTTTATAAATTAGGATGAATTAAGCTAAGACTTGTACACCCTGTATATATATCTAATCATGTTAATGTCATCTATTTTTGGTCGCACTATATTATTAAACAAATATATAAACAATTTAAATAGACTTATATGTACAATATATGATAAAGATACAGATCGAGATTAAAGATAAACATTAAACCAAATACAGTAGTATTGTGTATAGACAATTATTACAAGTTTCCACTTCATTGCTTTTTCTACCATAACTGTATACAATTCTACCATATATCTATCTTTATTTATTTATATATTTACTATTCTATGGAAAAAAAAAACATAAATCTTTTGAATTTATAAAAAATTGCCGCTCTCGACCCCAACGCCATCTATATAAACAAAATATGCAACGATATCTTTCGCCTTATCTGTATACGTATTAGAGATCAATTAGTCGTAATTTGATTCATTTAACAGTTTAGTAGAGTAGAATGAATCAAGCTACAACTTACGTTTTCAAATTGTTGTCGAAATAGTGTATCATCCTGTATATAAATTAGTAGACTTGATATATATGAGTCGTAACTTGATTCGTTTATCTCTTGAAGAATACTAGTAAACTAGATCAAGCTACAACATACGTTTACCAATTATTGTGTGTCGAAATACTATATCACCCTGTATATATGGTTAGACTTTCTCTAATAAAAGCCGACATATTAGAGAAATAATCCTATGGGAATATGATTAAGAATTGAACACTGCTAAATTGGAATGTAATCGTGTAATTAACCTAAATTTATTATTATTATTATTGTAGTAATTTAAGTTGGTAATCTTGATTTTAATTCCTGTCTCTTTTTATAGTTTTAATTCTAATAACGATCTAGTTATTTTTGTTTTTAAAAAATGTTGAAGTTGGTAGTATGGCGCAATTGTAACCTTAGACACTAGATTCCAGTGGTTATCAAAATTTCCTTCCAAATTTACGAATTTTATTCGATTAAAATTAATAGAATTACATCTAAAAAATTTAAAATAAATCGTAATTAATTTTTTGTGATAATTTTAATTAATTTCATTATTATAATTAGTAATTAAGAATAAAATTATTTTTAATTAAAAATTGTAAATTATCAAACTTTTTGAGAACTTGTCGATTTTCTTTCGCTATAATAACAATTCTCCATCTCTTTTCTATTTTTATATTTAAATATCTTCCATCTCTTTTAGAAGACAAATGAAATAGACGCCATCTTTTTGTTGTTCCGTACATCAAACAACTAGATTCAAATTCAGTTCCATTTAAACGAAAAAACAAAAACATATCGAAACATTCGCTTTATTCATGATTTTGATAACATAAAAAACATACAAGAATCGACTTTGTACTCGAATATTATCAATAATTATTATCAACACTATTATTATTAAAAAAAAAAAAAAAAAAATTGGTAAGTTGTTTGAAATCAAATTACCGGTGAAAATTGTAGGTTATGTTAACAAAACGATAAAATCATGGCCAATTTTGTTTTTTCAATTTTTCTAATTTTATTGTTAGTTATTTTTATTTTAATGTTTGTTTTTTGTTAATTTTTAGGACGAATGTCGTTCCGACATCGACCGGTGGATTGGGGTTCCCCGGCCAGGGGTGCCACCTTCACCAACAGCACCCGAGGTGAGTCTATCTCTATTTTATTTTATTTTATTTTTTTTACCGAGTATACCCTAATTATCGATTTGATTGTACGTAGTGTCGTAACTTGGTTCGTTTGTTTATATATTTTTTTTAATTAAACAAATATGAAATTTGGTGCTATATGAATAAAGCTACGACACTCTACGTATTAGAAACATGGCCTACTAAATTATACACGTTAATTGTTATTTTTACGATTTGGTTGATTGCAAATTTCTAAATTGATTACTTTTGAAAGGTGTTGATTTTATACGGAGTGTACAACACTATCTTAACAAATAGTTGGCTATGATTTTTTGTTCTTGTTTTACTGTTATTTTTTGGCTATGTAGAATCGTAGTTCATTTGTTTTTCATTACAAATGTCAAATTTTGTAGAGTATGAATCAAACTGAATTTAAACAAATCATAGCCAACTATATGGTGATTTTGAAATCTATTAATTTTATACAGAGTGTACGTAATTATTCAAACAAATAGTTGGCTATGATTTTTTAGGTTATATTGCATGGTTGCATTTATAGTTCATTTGTTTTTCATTTGGGAAATGTCAAATGTAATAGAGTATGAATAAAGCTACGACATTGTTCAAATTAAACAAAATCATAGCCAACTATATCGTGATTTTAAAAGCTATTAATTTTATACAGAGTATACAATATTATTTGAACAAATATATAGTTGGCTACGATTTTTTGGTTACATTGTATTATAATTCATTTGTTTCTCCATTGGAAATGTCAAATTTAGTAGAGTATGAATCAAACGACGACACACTTGAATTTAAACAAATCATAGCCACCTATTTGGTGATTTTGAAAGATATTAATTTTATATGGAATGTACAACAGTATTTTAACAAATAGTAGGCTATAACTTTTTGTTTTCGTGTTTTATTTTTGTTGGTTATGTAGAATCATAGATCATTTGTTTTTTTATTAACAAATGTCAAATTTCATAGTAAACTACGATATTTGTTAATTTAAACAAATCATAGCCAATTATATGGTAATTTTGAAAGGTGTAAATTTTATAAAGAGTGTACGTAATTATTCAAATAGTTGGCTATGATTTTTTGTTCTCGTTTTATTGTTTTTTGTTTTTTGGTTATATAGAATTGTAGTTCATTTGTTTTTCATTACAAATGTCAAATTTCGTAGAGTATGAATCAAACAACGACATACTTGAATTTAAACAAATCATAGCCGACTATATGGTGATTTTGAAATCTATTAATTTTATACAGAGTGTACATAATTATTCAAACAAATAGTTGGCTATGATTTTTTAGGTTATATTGCATGGTTGCATTTATAGTTCATTTGTTTTTCATTTGGAAAATGTCAAATGTAATAGAGTATCAATAAAGCTACGACATTGTTCAAATTAAACAAAATCATAGCCAACTATATTGTGATCTAGAGTGTACAATATTATTTCATTATTTTTTGGTTATTTAACAACATAGTTCATTTGTTTTTTTTTTTTTTTTTCGTTAACAAATGTCAAATTTCGTAGTAAACTACGATATTTGTTAATTTAAACAAATCATAGCCAACTATATGGTGATTTTGAAAGGTGTAAATTTTATAAAGAGTGTACAACACTATTTTAACAAATAGTTGGCTATGTTTTTATTTGATTATGTATCAACGTAGTTCTTTTGTTTTTGCATTGAGAAATGTCAAATTTTATAGAGTACGAATCAACTTACTACATTTTTCAAATAAAAAAAAAAAAAAAAATCATGGCCAACTATATGATTTTGAAAAGTGTTAATTTTATAAAGAAAAATACTATTACATGATTTTTATTTTTTGGTTATGTAGCATTATAGTTCGTTTGTTTTTCTATTGTGAAATTTCAAATTTAGTAGAGTATGAATAAAACTACGACACTCTTCAATTTAAACAAAATCATAGCCAACTATTTGATCATTTTTGAAATATTGTCGAAATTTCAGCAAATAGTTGGCTATGATTTTTGGTTGTATAGCAACGTAGTTCATTTGTTTACCCATTAACAAATGTCAAAGTTAGTCGTGTATGAATCAAACTACGACACTCGTTAACTAATCATAAACAAAAATCATAGCCAACTATGTGATGAAATATAAATGGTGTACACTCCGTATAAACAATCTCTTCTCATTTACCTATCAACACATACATACACACACACACACACATACAGATAAATCGGCCTTAATTATGTGGTAAATGTTGTGTAAATACACTCTGTATCAATATAAAAGACGACAGGTCATGTTGTATGATGTTATTGCATAAGATGGAATGCAAGTGGATCGTCGTCACACCATGTTCAGTGATGTTGGCTATCCGTATTTAGATCTCTTTTATTTCTCTCTTTTTTTTTGTTCTTTCGAATTTAAAACAAATAAGGGTTGTTTCATACGAGAAAACATAACCTCAATGGTCTTTTCGAATTGGCACAAATAAGGGTGGCTCTATATGAATCTAACCTCAATCTGTCAATTATTATAAATGTCATTGATACGCGCATGTATCGAATTTTTTAAGGTTAAGTTCACTTATTTCCAAATTAAAACAACTAGGGGTTGTTTTTATAAGAATTTAACCTCAATCTGTCAACTATTATAATTGGAATTGATGGTTAAGTTCTCTTTTTATCTTAAATAAGGGTGGTTGTATATGATTCTAACCTCAGTCTTTCTTTCAAATTGAAGGTAGTTTCATAGGATTCTAACCTCAATTTGTCAACCATTATAATCCGCGCGTATTTCAAATTTTTTTAGGTTATATTTAATTTATTTCCGTTTTTTCTAATCGAATTAAAACTAAGGGTAGTTTTATACAATTCTAACACTAATTTCCGTTTCAAATTAACACAATTAAGGGTGAGTTTCCAACGAACTTAACGTCAATCTGTCAATTATTACAAGTGGCATTGAAAATGTGCGCATCTCTATTATTTTTTTTTAAAGGTTAACTTCATTTCCGTATTTTCACAAATTGTGATGATACTCGACTTATGTACGCGTTTCATAATCACCTCTCACTTTAATAATAATAATAATAATAATAATAATAACAATAATAATAACGTTAATGAGAGAGAGAGAGAGAGAGAGAGAGAGAGAGAGAGAGAGTATCCATTATGTATAAGGCGCTAAAAGTAGCCCACTCATCATTATTGTTAGGTTATAAAATGCTCTTAATAGACCTACAAATTGATAACCTCCATATTGTAAATAAATACAGGGTGATTACAACTAAATGATATTAATAGTGAATCACCCTGTATATAGATTTTCAACAATATTTCCACCTAATCAATTTTATTATGCAAATTATTATTATTATTATTATTATTATTATTATTATTATTATTATTATTATTATTATTATTATTATTAAATAAGTAAAAGGTACAAGATTTCTATTAGTTGGTAACTATACAAAATAATTTTTTTTTCGGTTGGTATGTCATCATTGCTAACATTCGCCAGATGTTTGAATCTTCTTCATCGTCCTATAGAAATCATCTAACTGTACATTTATTTTTAGAAATTTCATTAAAATAATAATAATAATAATAATAATAAACTTAATGACAAGACAATTAATTTAAAATAGGCGCCAATTATTTATATACCCCCCTCTACTTTACGTCATTTTGGATTTGTTTATTGTTTTATTTAAATTGAAAACAAAAGACGATCAATCAACTAGATTGATTTTTTGAATTCGAGAAATCAAACTTCCATAGCCTACTATTTTCATTATGATTATTATTATAAATACATTTGTGTGAAGAGTTTCCGTTTTTCAACTGTCTAATTTTTCCGTACAAACACTCTTGATTGTTGGATAATTATTGGAAAAAATTATATTGTTACCAACTTGATTATTATATAATCGTTAGTGTTTTTTTGGGGGGTTATTAGTTTTTTTTTTTCAAGAAATTTATACAATAATTAGAAAAATAATAGAATTAAATAAATGTAGAATTCTATTATTATTATCAGTAGGTAGCTGATAAGATTTACTACAATTTTTCTATTTGAATTTTTTCGATATCTCGTCTAATTATCGAGTTATTTGTAATTATAAATTTAGGTAGGGACACTTGGGTTTTTTCCTAAAAAATTAACAACCCTTAAATAGAACTATTAATTTTCTTAATTAGCTTACACTGATGCAATAGTTTGTTCTAAGGGATGTATGTGTCCATCTTTGTAATTAGAGGGAGGATAATAAGGGTTGATTTTACCCTTATTATATCAAATTTATTAAAAAAAATTGAAAATTCATCAATTCTTATTAGTAGTGTATAATAATAAGAAATTATATACATTTTTCATGTATGATATATATATAAAATTTTCATCCCTTATTGGGGTATAATCTAGCAAAAAGAAAATCACAAAATAAGGGTGTTATTATCAATTAATAGTTGATTAGATTTACTACAATAATTTCATTTGAATTTTTTCGATATCTCGTATAATCAGAGATATTTGTAATTATAAATTTAGGTAGGGACACTTGGGTTTTTTTCCTAAAAATTAAACTACCCTTAAATAAAACAATTAAGTTTCACAGATTTTTTTACACAGATACTCTAATGTGTTCTAATGGAAGTACATCTTCATTTTGTTGATCAAGTGGAGAATAATAGGGGTTGATTTTAACCTCATTAAATTTCAAAAAAAATCGTCAGGATTAAGGGTGGTTTCAAATAAATTATATAGATTTCTACCTATATGAAATACATAAATAAAATTGCCACCCCTAATTGGAACAATCTACAAACAAATGACAAAGTAAAATACAGGGTGATTATAAATAATCACCCTCGATTTTTATACACCCCTATTATCAATTGATAACTGATATAACCTACTCCAAGTTGTGCATAAAAAAAATTTCTGAAAATTGCCTAAAAATTGAAATATTTATAGATAAAAAAAATTAAAGTAGGGACACTTGGGGTTTTAATAGTTTTCCATACATAGTAAATTAACAATAAACTAATCGAAGACGACTATAATAACAAATGACTAAGCTATTTTACGAACAATATAGCAGTAGTAGCCTACTGGATAATTAATTTTACTTCATTACTATATTTATTGGTATTTTATTAAAAAAAAAAATGACAAAAAAAACCAACAACAAAATGGCGACTATTTTACAAATCATCGATTATTCAATTATTATCAATTTTTATTATTATTACTATTATTATTTAATAATATACAAGGATTTTACCACGTAGTTGGCTATGTCGTAGATTAGTTCATATTCTACTAAAATTTGACATTTATTCAATTAAAATCGAAGCAAGCTATGATATTACCAAAAAACATAGTCAACTATGAAAGGAACAATTGTAATACACCCTGTATAGGTGTAAATTTATTTATAATGTTAAAGCGGTGACTACACGTACAGATTTGTAACACACCATTATAATAATGATTGTAGGTTAATTATCCTCGACCTGTATACTTATAGATTGTTACTATTATTATTATTACTATTATTATAAACATTAACATAACCGTAATTGTGGATGTTGTTACTGTTAAGGCTTATCATTAACAACACATCTAACTATTATTATAACCTATATGTGTGTGTGTGTGTGTGTGTGTTAATGATTAGAGGGTCTTGTTTAGATTATAGATATGTCATATCGTGTTACATTTGACCGTTTACCAACTGTTTAAAGGTTTATACTGACTTGATCTATGTTTTAAACATGGAAATATTTATTTAAAACCAGTAGTTCTAAAACTATTTTATTGTTATTACTATTATTATTACTATTATTATTATTATCATTATTATTATTATTATTATTATTATGATTAGGCAGAAGGTCCACCAGTACAGATGGAGCCAGTTGATTTAAGTATAAAAACACCAATTTTACAAATACCAAAATACCAACCCACATCGCCACAACAACAACAAAGGATATTGAAGAATCCACCACCAACAAATAAAATTCATACACCACCAGGTAAGTTTCTTTAAAAATATCTCTAATGAACAAAAATCGAGGTTAGAATTTTATAACATAAAATTATTGCCTACTTTATAAAAATTTTAGGTTAGAATTTTATAACCTCTTACAAAAAATCTTCCAGTATTAACAAATTTAAGGTTAAAATCTTGTAACCTTCTAGTAGAACAAATTTAGGGTTAGAATTTTATAACTTCATGGGATTTCTTACAAAAGTTGTTTTAGTAAAACAAATTTAAGGTTAGAATTTTATTAGTTTAATTTCTAACTCTAATACTAAACTTGACAAAAATATGATATTTTAACAAAATTTAAGGTTAGAATTTTAAAACCGTACAGGATTTTTATACAAAAGATCTTCTAGTAATACAAATTTGAGGTTAGAATTTTATAAGTTTAATTTCTAACTCTAATACTAAACTTGACAAAAATATGATATTTTAACAAAATTTAAGGTTAGAATTTTAAAACCGTACAGGATTTTTGTACAAAAGATCTTCTAGTAATACAAATTTGAGGTTAGAATTTTATAACCTTCTTGGATTTCTTACGAAAGATCATCTAGTAAAACAAATTTAAGGTTAGAATTTTATAAGCTCAACTTCCTGTTCTTATACCAAACCACAAAACTATTCGATTTTATTCCAAATGTCATTCGTTTATAAAAGAAATATAAAAATATTTCACCTCAAAGTTGGTTATGTCTTAGATTGGTTGATACGATAATAAATTTGACATTAACGAGTATATGGATCAATCTACGACAATGCGTAATCAAGCCACAATCAACTGTATACACCCTATATTTAGTAAATATAAGAAAAGACAACTTATATTGCATTTACAATACTTCCGGTTATTAATTATAGAATGTCGTAGATTAGTTCATATTTTATTCAATTTGACATTTGTTGTCTATGTATCCATCTTTTTAAATAATCGAATAAAGCTATGTTGTTATTATAATAAAAACATAGCCAACTGTGTGATAAAATCCGGTGGGTTTCTACACCTTGTATACATGTGTAGGTTATATTTGATTCGTTCTTCATTTGTTGAATATTTTATTTATTTTAAATGCAAGAAACAAGAGACGACTATATAATAAATATTTCTATCTGTAAATCTTCACGTATATTTTATATACATATGTACTTATATGTGTATAAAATGTAATAAATAGAGATGACAAGAAAAAGTGAGGTTATGAAATATATCTTGATATGCGCAACGTTTTACGCAACAAATCATCTGAACAATACTTAACAATAGATGGTTTTAATGCATACAAAAAAAATTGTATTACTTAAATGAGCGTATGTCTTTCCTTTTTACATATTTATTAAAGACCTTGATACATATATATCTATCTTGTTTGTATATTATTATTATCATTACTATTATTATTATTACTACATTCTAGTTGTAAAAGTAAAATGCTGTATAATTTTTTGTTATCTTAATTATAATAGTAGTAGTAATAATAATTAACAAATTCGAATTGTACATAACCTCAAAATAAAAAATTTAAGGTTAAGTTAATTTACAATAATTGATAGATTGCTAAAAAGTCAGATTATAACCTCAATTGTGTGGCAATTTTCAAAATTACCGCTATTTCTCATAAACAATAGTACCAACAAAATCAATTTATCCACAATTTTTTGTGCTTATTTTCGTTGATTTTATAGTGGTTATGTCAATTTTAAAATTACCGCCATTTTTCCAAACAATAGTACCAACAGATTCAATCTATTCAAATAAAAAATGTAATATTTTTGGCGTTTATTTTAAACTACTTAATAGAGGTTATGTCAATTTTAAAATTACCGCCTTTTTTTATAAACAAGAGTACCAACAAAATCATTTTATCGAGTCATAAACTTTTTAATTTTTCGTAGTTATTCCATAGGAGGCTGTGACAATTTTGAAATTACCGCCATTATTTATTTATTTATTTATTTTCTATCAATGGTACCAACATAATAACTTTTTTTTGATTTATTTCGACTATTTCATGAAAGTTATGTCAATTTTAAATTTACCGCCTTCTTTTTAAACAACAGTACCAACCAAGTTATCCACAATTTTTTTGTGCTTATTTTCGTTTATTTTATAAAGGTTATGTTAATTTTAAAATTACCGCCATTTTTCCAAACAATAGTACCAACAGATCCAATCTATTCAAATAAAATTTTTATATTTTTGGTGTTTATTCTAAACGACTTAATAGAGGTTATGTCAATTTTAAAATTACCGCTATTATTATAAACAGTAGTACCAACAATTGAAGTATTAAAAAAATTTTTTTTGGTGCTTATTTTCCACCACTTAATAAAACTTGTATGAATTTTAAAATTACCGCCAATTTTTCAAACAGCAATAGTACCAACAAAATTAACGTATCCAATTATAAATTTATTAGTTTTGCTGTTTATTTTCAATTTTGTCATAGGAGGCCATGACAATTTTAAAATGACCGCCATTTTTATTTATTTGGTTATTTTTGAACATTAGTACCAACATAATAAATTTATTAAATTGTAAATTTGGTGCTTTTATAATTATCTCCAATATAAATACACAGTCGTATTCTCTAACTTTTTTCCACGATGCGTCACTATGACAACCTAGAGTAGATCTTCCATCTTATTCCCTATAATTCCATCAAATATACGGTTGAATAGAGGTAAATACAAGTGTCTAGTGTTGTTATGGTAACGAACCATCGGAAAGTTATAGAATACAACTGATGGACTATTTTAGAAAAATAAAAGGATAGATTTACATAAATAAAATAAGATAAAAAAAAAAAAACAAATGACATTTGAAAACGACATATTTGATGATCATCATCCATTCAATTTGATGGATATTGTTGATGGTATACACAACAACACACACACACTATTTCGCAAAACAAGTTTCCAATCTCTATTTCACCCATACATCTATCTTTATTTATTATTTTATTCAACATACCTTTCTCTAATGTGTAAAATAGAGATGGAAATAGATTGTCTATGTATCCATCTATCTAATTTATCCTACCTATCTATCTATCTATAGGTAGATATTTTATGTGAAAGCTAAAGTAGTACAACACTTGCTATGTTTGGGTACATCTTCACAATCGACCTTGGGACACTCCCAATATCCTTTCAATATTGAAACATATGAGAAATAAACAATATACAGGCTGTTCCATTTTATAACAACACTATTTTCCCGACAAAAATTAACTATATACCAATACACGAGACACTCTGTATATATCGGAGTTGGTAATGCTTTGTGTCGTTGCTTTGTTCATATTACACCGAAGCTAGTATTTTAACAAAATTTAAGGTTAGAATTTTCTAACCAAGTAGGATTTTTTTAACATATATCTTCCAGTATAAATGAGGTTAGAATTTTATAAATTTCTAGGCTTTCTTACAAAAGATCTTCTAGTGAAGCAAATTTAAGGTTAGAGTTTTATAAACTTCGAGAATTTCTTAGAAAAATCTTCTTGTAAAACAAATTTAAGGTTAGAATTTTATAACAATATGTTTTCCCGACAAAAATATAACTATACAGCAACACATGAGACACTGTCTATATCGGAGTTGGCAATGTTTTTGATATGTAGTGTCGTAGATTTGTTCATATTACACACAAGCTAATATTCTAACAAAATTTAAGGTTAGAATTCTATCACCTCCTAGGATTTCTTACGAAAGATCTCCTAGTAAAACAAATTTAAGGTTAGAATTTTATAATCAAGTAGGATTTTTTTAACAAATATCTTCCAGTATAAATGAGGTTAGAGTTTTATAAACTTCTAGGCTTTCTTATAAAAAGATCTTCTAGTGAAGCAAATTTAAGGTTAGAGTTTTATAACCTTCGAGAATTTCTTAGAAAAATCTTCTTGTAAAACAAATTTAAGGTTAGAATTTTGTAACCATATCCTTACAATATTGAAACATATGAGAAATAAACAATATACAGGCTGTTCCATTTTATAACAACTATGTTTTCCCGACAAAAATATAACTATACAGCAACACATGAGACACTGTCTATATCGGAGTTGGCAATGTTTTTGATATGTAGTGTCGTAGATTTGTTCATATTACACACAAGCTAATATTTTAACAAAATTTAAGGTTAGAATTTTATAACCCCAATTTCTTATTGTAATACTAAAGCATAGAAAAATGTTATTTAAAAAATTTAAGGTTAGAATTTTATAACCATATCTTTACAATATTGAAATATATGAGAAATAAGCAATATACAGGCTGTTCCATTTTGTAACAATAATTTTTCCAATGATAATATATCTGAGTTGGCTTTGCTTTTAATATGTAGTGTCGTAGCTTTATTCATATTACATCAAAATTTTCAATTATAATCGAACTAAGCTACGACACTATGTGAGAAAAGCATGGCCAACTGGTATATGTTTGGAACACACAGGCTACAATCATCCATGTCGTTAAGACGTAGTGTCGTAGCTTTGTTCAACAATGTCAAAAATCCATAAATTAATGTTAAATTTTGTCAATTATGAAGCAATCTGCGACACTATGTACAAATATCGTTGTACACCCTGTATATTTGTTGGTATGTTTGTACAGGGTGTATGTACATACAGTTCAAAGTTGGCCATACTTTTGCCTTGTCGTAGCTTGTTTCTTAATTAAGCAAACGACAAATACAGTAAAGTATGAACAAAGCTACGACATTGTGTAATTTAAAAAAAAATGGCCCATTTGATATATTACTTTCCAATTGGCTATTTTGATAAAATACGAACTAATCTACGACATTACGTACAATTTGTACATCCTTTTTCTGTTTGTATACAGGGTGTACAACAATTAATTTAAATCAAAGTTGGCCACGTCTTGGTTATAGTAGTGTCGTAAATTAGATCATACACTATTGAATTTGATTGATACTACTATTTATTAATGTCAAATCTCAACCATTCGAACTAAGCTACGACATTACTTTTGAAGCGAAATTATTGTTGGATACTCTGTATAAGTGAAATTTGTTTATATTAGAGGTGTTTTTTTATTCAATTGTTTGTTTTTTTAATTGAACAAATCTACGACATTATGAAAAAACCATGGCCAACTCTATGTACAGGGAATCCAATGACATTTCACTAAAAATTTCTTTGAGTTTTGACTTCATAGAGTCGTAGCTTTGTTCATACTTCAATACATTTAACTTTTTTTTTTCAATGGAAATAACAAACAACCGAATCAAGCTACGACACTTTGTAATAATGACAGACACAGCCAACTATGACAAGAAATAATCGTTGGACCTCCTGTATATTTGTTACAATTTTCGTACAGGGTGTTTAATAATATTTCATTTCAAAGTAGGCCATGTTTCCGGTTACGTAATGTCGTAGCTTGATTCGATTGTTTATTTTTTAATTGAACAAATAACAAATTTAATAAAGTATGAACAAATCTACGACACCAGGGGAAAAAGCATTGACAACTTTATATATACAAGGTATCCACAGAATTGATTGTGTTTTAATTTTACAGTGTCGTAGCTTTATTCATATTTTACTAGATTTGACAGTTTTTCAAAATAAATAATAAACAAGCGAATCAAGTTACGACATTATTATAATAATGAAAGACACATGAAATGCAATAATATTTGTACACTCTGTAAATTTTTTTGAATCTTCAAATACTTTTTGTTATGTAGTGTCGTAACTTGATTCGATAATTTTTTAATTGAACAAATAACAAATTTAATAAAGTATGAACAAATCTACGACACTATTGAAAAAGAATGGCCAACTATATATACAGGATGTCTATTTCATTATAGCCAACTCTGGCGTGATATAATCGTTGGATACCCTGTATATTTTTTAGTATTTCTTAACATCTATACAGGGTGTTTATAATATTTTAATTCCATGTTTTTCGTAATCGTAGCTTGATTCGACAATTTTTCAATTGAACAAACGTCAAATTTAGTAGTAAGTATGAACAAATCTACGACACTATTGAAAAAGTATAGCCAACTGTATGTACAGGGTGTCCAACCATAAATTTCATAGTGTCGTAGCTTTATTCGTACTTTACTTTAAATTAGAAATTTGTTAATACCAAATTTCAAGCATCTGAACTAAGCTACAACACTATATAATAAAGGCAATCGTAGCCAACTCTAAAATAATCCTAGGTCACCCTGTATATTTCTTATTAGTACACATAATGTGGTAGCTTGATTCGATAATTTTTTAATTGAACAAATAACAAATTCAATAACGTATGAACAAATCTACGACACTATTGAAAAAGCATAGCCAACTGTATGTACAGGGTGTTCAATCACAATTTTCATAGTGTCGTAGCTTTATTTATACTTTACTTTAAATTAGAGATTTGTTAATATCAAGCATATGAACTAAGCTAGAACACTATGTAAGGTAATCATAGCCAACTCTAAAATAATCCAAGGACACCCTGTATATTTCTTATTAGTGCACATAATGAGATAGCTTGATTCGACTATTTCTTCTTAATTGGACAAACGACAAATTCAATAAAGTATGAACAAATCTACGACACTATTAAAAAAGCATAGCCAGTCTGTATGTACAGGGTGTCCAGCCACAAATTTCATAGTGTCGTAGCTTTATTCATATTTTACCTTAAATTAGAAATTTGTTAATATCAAATTTCAAGCATATGAACTAAGCTACAACACTATGTAATAAAGGCAATCATAGCCAACTCTAAAATAATCCAAGGACACCCTGTATATTTCTTATTAGTACACATAATGTGGTAGCTTGATTCGACTATTTCTTCTTAATTGAACAAACGACAAATTCAATAAAGTATGAACAAATCTACGACACTATAGAAAAAAAAACTGTATATACAGGGTGTCACACCAATAAACTTCATAGTATCGTAGCTTTGTTCATACTTTACTAAATTAGACAATTATTAATGTCAAATTTCAAACATCTGAACTAAGCAACAACACTACGTAACAAAGACAATTATAGCCAACTTTGATATAAAATAATCATTGAACACCCTGTATAAATGTGATTTGTTTATAATGGAGGCGTCTCTTTATGGGTGTGTTGGTATATGCAAGTTGAGTGTGTGTGTGTGTGTGATGGGAAGCTTTGAACTTTGAACTCTACGCATTTGTTTATAGTACTCCACCCATCATCATCATCATCATCATCATCATCATCAATATTTAATTCCGTAAGGAAAAAATAAGGAAAAGTATAGAATTGGGGCTAATTTCTTCTTTCTCCAACTATTATTATTATTATTATTATTATAGTATTGATAACGGTACTTGGGAGGAGTACTTTATGTTTATGTGAATGTGAATGTGTGTGTGCTATAAAATGAATAGAAGTAAGTGAAGATGCGCTCACTTTGGGGGGCGTGCGATAGTTCAAATCGTGACCTAAAACAACATAGAAATGCCTCCACTCTTTCTTTATATCCGTACACATACACCACACATACATATTTTTATTTAAAAACACCAGAAAAAAAAGACTACATAGTGGAGAGAAAAAAAACCACTAAAATACCGTAATATGAACAAGATGATGATCGTTATAATAGAATCATCATCTTATTTTGTTAAATTGACGATTATCTCCAAACAATATGACATAATTGTTGTTATTTTACAAAAAAAACAAAACAAAATTAAATACTGCGCAAGTTACTGCGCAATAATTCTAGTTGATGGTTAGAGTTTATTTTTATTCAAGTTATAGAATACGAGCTAGTTTTTAAAATGAAATAACAGTCCTACCAACTTTAATTTTTGGTTAAATGTCAATTTTAGACAGATATATTTAATATTTCAAACGATAATAATAATAATAATAATGATAGTAATGGTAATAATAATTAGAGAGCGGAGAAGATAATCCTTATTTAATAAATTGGTGATTATCTTCAAATATTCTTGCATAATTATACTCATTTACTGCAATTTTAGTGAGAAATAAAGAATACTGCGCAAGTTACTGCGCAATCATTTTAATTTATTAAAAATCTAAGGTTAGAGTTTATTTTTATTAAAGTGATAGAATACGATCTATTTTTATAATGAAATAACAGTCCTACCAACATTTATTTTTTATTAAATGTCAATTTACAAAAATGGTGATTTTAAAGAGGTGTAGGTGTTTTTATGTCATATTCTCAATAATAATAATAATAATAATAATAATAATGATAATGATGATGGTGTTAGTTATAATAAATAGGGAGCGGTTTTTCAATTGGGCTATTAAATTACTGTCTTCCTGTATTTATTTATTTATTTATTTTATTTTATTTTTATTAATTAAATTATCATTTCCATTTATTTATCTTATAATTGTTTAAAATGTAAACAATTAATAAAAATTACTTTAATTAATTAGAATGAATGAAATTAATTAAAATTTATTACACATTACAATTTTTTTTTTCTATATGGAATGTACATATTTATTTTACTTTGTAAATATAGAGTCGTAACTTAGTTCATACTCTACTAAATTTCATATCTATATAATTTTCAATCAACAAATAAACTATTGAAACAAGCTACGACATTACGTCACCAATTAGAAATTCAAGCCAACTATGATGGAATTAAATATCCTTGTACACTTTGTATATTTACAATGTAATAATAGATAATTCAATTCATAGTTGGCCATGTCTTGACTATATAGTGTCGTAGATTAGTTCATATTTCACCCAAATTTGACGTTGTTTTAAAATGTTTGAAATTAGCTACGACATACTTATCAAAAACATTCTATGTATAATCAAATATGGCAAACTTCATAGGCGCATGCGTTATACGATATTTACGTTTTATGTCAACGTTGCTTATGTTAACGTTGATGTTTACGTCAACTATCTGTTGTCATAGATGGCTGGATAGATAAAGAGAAAAAACAGAGATATAGTAAGAGAGAGAGAGTGATAGTGAGGTAGTGGAAGAGAGAAAGAGAGACAGTCAGATATAGAAATGAGGGAGATAGAGAGAGAGAGAGATAGATAGACAGATTGTGATTGTCTTTGTTCTTGTCAAAATACTTGGAGATGTTGGCGATCACTTTTCATTTAAGCAAAAGTCTCAAGTACGAAACAATTAGACAAAACGCCACCTTGGATCAATTATTATTAATATTTTTATTACTACTATTATTATTATTATTATTATTAATTTGAAGTGTGCCTGTCACTAAGCTTTTAACAAATCTGCCTCTCTCTATTGATAGATAATTATCATTATTATTATTATTATTATTAATCATAATAATTAACGTTTTTTCTAATAATAACAAAAACAAAACAAAAGAATCATCACTTTACCATTGAAATTTTAACAAAATTTTTCAAATTCTTATCTTGTAATTATAATAAAACAAAACAAAAAACAATCGATTATTGATCAGTTTTTTTAGGTCAAGTTCGTATAATTCATTGTTTTTTTTTTTTTTTTTAATTTCAATTAAAATAGTTTTGAATTATCTATCTATCTCTGTCAAACTTAATGAAAATAGTACAATAATTTGAACAAAGATAGAAGATGTAGGGTGTATTTTCATATATAGTGTACTGTGGTTTGTTTGTTGTTTTTTTTTTTTTGTCTAAACTACTTCAATTTGAAAGGAAATCCGTACTGTATTCATGAAAATTTCCATTCTTTTATTATTATTTTAAACAATAATTTATATTTTATATATTTTTTTGTTATCAGTGGATAGCTGATAAGATTTACTACAATTTTTCTATTTGAATTTTTCCGATATCTCGACTAATTCTTGAGATATTTATTATAATTAGGTTAGGGAGGGACACTTGTGGTTTTTTATTAATAATCGAATAAAATCCGTTTACACCGGTCGATTTTGATGATTTTTTTGATATTTCATCCGATAGTTGAATGTGTTTTACAATATAGTATCGTAGCTTAGTTCGCACAGTTAACAATGTCAAATTTAGTATAATATGAATCAAGTTACGACAATAAAAAACCAAACACCAATTGTGAAAAATTAAACGAATATAAACTGAAAAATATTGATCGTAGGTGGTTATGGGTAAAATTGATAGATTATTTATAGATGGCGCCTATATTAAAATACCATCGAAGACTCTCTAAATTCAAAATCAAGGCTAATTTGATCGATTCGGGATTTTTTTTTTTAAAATAATCAATTTGAAACAAAATCTATCGTTTAATTTTGAAAATATCCATTTTTTATTATTATTTTAAACAACAATATATAAATTATATATTTTTTTATTATCAATAGTTAGCTGATATGATTTACTTCAATTTTTCTATTTGAAATTTTCCGATATCTCGTCTAATTATTGAGATATCTACTATAATTAGGTTAGGGAGGGACACTTGTAGTTTTTTATTAATAATCGAATAAAATCCGTTTACACCGGTCGATTTTGATGATTTTTTTTTGATAATAGTTGAATGTGTCTTAGAATATAGTATCGTAGCTTAGTTCGGACAGTTGACAATGTTAAAATTTAGTAAATATGAATCAGCTATCGACACTAAAAAAAACCAAACACACCAATTGTGAAGATTAAACGAATTTAAACTAAAAAATATTGATCGTAGGTGGTCATGGGAACAATTGAACGACTATTTATAGATGGCGCCTACTTTAAAATACCATCATATTAATAAGGATGGAATCAATTGTTTTTCCCAGACTATCTAAATTCAAAATCAAGGCTAATTTGATCGATTCGGGATTTTTTTCTTTAAAATAATGAATTTGAAACAAAATCTATCGTTTAATTGTGAAAATATCCATTTTTTATTATTATTTTAAACAATAATATATAAATTATATATTTTTTTTATTATCAATAATTAGCTGATATGATTTACTACAATTTTTCTATTTGAAATTTTCCGATATCTCGTCTTAATTATTGAGATATCTACTACAATTAGGTTAGGGAGGGACACTTGTAGTTTTTTATTAATAATCGAATAAAATCCGTTTACACCGGTCGATTTTGATGATTTTTTTTGATATTTCACCTCATAGTTGGCTTGGTCTTGGAATATAGTATCGTAGCTTAGTTCGGACAGTTGACAATGTTAAATTTAGTATATGAATCAAGCTATGACACTAAAAAAACCAAACACACCAATTGTGGAAGATTAAACGAATTTAAACTAAAAAATATTGATCGTAGGTGGTCATGGGAACAATTGAACGACTATTTATAGATGGCGCCTACTTTAAAATACCATCATATTAATAAGGATGGAATCAATTGTTTTTCCCAGACTATCTAAATTCAAAATCAAGGCTAATTTGATCGATTCAGACTTTTTTTCTTTAAAATAATGAATTTGATAAAAAATCTAACGTTAATTTATGAAAATTTTCATTCTTTTGTTATTATTTTAAACAATAATATATAAATTATATATTTTTTTATTATCAGTAATTAGCTGATATGATTTACTACAATTTTGCTATTTGAAATTTTCCGATATCTCTCTTAATTATTGAGATATTTGTTACAATTAAGCTAAGGAGGGACACTTGGGGGTTTTATTAATAATTGAATTAAATCCGTTTACACCGGCCGATTTTGATGATTTTTTGTATTTAACCTCATAGTTGGCTGTGCTTCTTTTATAGGTACTAACAAATATCAAATTTACTCAAATATGAACTAATCTACGACACTATATAACTAAAATATAGCCAACTGCAAGTTATTCAAAGAATTTAAACTAAAAATTATTGTAGGTGGTCATGGGAAAAATTGACAGATTATTCATAGATGGCGCCTACATTTAAAATTCCACCATATAAATATATTGATTGATTCAATTGTTATTCCCAGGCTCTCTAAATTCAAAATCAAGGCTAATTCGATCGATTCAGGGCAGGTGTTTGTTTTTTGTTTTTTCTAGTGTGTTGTTTTTTTTTTTCCAACTTTCCCTCTAATCATGAAGATGTTTGTAATCTTAGTGACAGTTGATTTATTCTCTCTCACTTACACAAACAACACATTCATTTGTTTATTTATTGATTTTTAAATTGATTTTGTAATTATGCAATAAATGTGTGTGTGTGTGTGTGTGTGTCTTTTTCTTTTCTCATAAAACGCCACGACGAAATTTCAACATAGCCGCTGCAGGACACTAAATAATCGCTCACTTTTTTTCTGCCTCTCATTCTTCCATCTTTCTTCAATAAAATTACACCACAAAATCGAGAGACTTATGGTGGAGAGACAAAAAAAAAAAAAACGAACAACGAAACAAACGAAAATCTATCAAGTTTCCCACGTTTAATTTGCCACAAAAAAATCGTAATAATCAAGGTTGTTGTGATTTTTTTGTTTTCGAAAAAATTTACCAAAGCAATCTTGATCTTCATTTTACACGATTGAAAACTTTTACTTTCAAACCAGGATCTTCATTTGTTATTTATTAATTATTAAACAAGGATAGGGAGTGAAAGAGAGAGAGAGAATTTACATAAAATTATAACAAATTAACCGCACCTGAACGTTAATCGTTTTACTACCACTGGTTGAGATAATTATTTAAAATAGTTCCGTCTATTGATTATTATTATTTTTTTATCTAATTATTCTTCAATTGTTAACAAAAAAATAATGATAGGGACCACCACCCATGTGACCACACCTTGTTATCATCTTCTATTTTGTTTTTCCTCTTATCATTATTATTATTATTATTATTATCATTATTTGTATAAAAACTTGGTGTAGAAAAGCCACACCTTAGTTATTATCATCATCATCAAAACACACCGACGCAATTTGATTATTATCGTTGAAAAAAGTTAGGTTATTTGACGCCATTTTTTCTGATATATACAATATGGCGATTAATCTGTCAACATAACCTCACTTACAATTAGAAAAAGTTACGTTATGTGACGTCATTTTTTTTGTTCAAAATGGCGACTAATTAATCAATATAACCTCAAAATGATTATTACAGTTTTAAAGTTGTTGAACAAAAAGTTAGGTTAGGTGATTTGGCGCCATGTTTGGATACATATAATTATGGTGATCAACATAACCTTAATTAGAAGAAAGTTAGCTCGCCATTATTTTCTTATAATATGGCGAATAAATCATTATAACCTCAACATATATTTAATTTGATTACTTATTAATCGTTTGAAGTTGATTAAAAAAATCAAGTTCTAAAATTGAAAAAATAAAGTTAGGTTAAGTGATTTGACGCCATTTTTTTTGGTACAACATGGCGAATAATCCGAAAGTTAGGTTATTTTCTTTTCAGTATAATAAGTCGATATAAATAGCAACATAATTTGAATTAGAAAAAAGTTGAATTGTCATTATTTTGGTACAATATGGCGACTAAACCATGAAAATAACCTCAACATGATTTGATTGACTATTATCATTTTAAAAATGAACAAATTTAGGTTATGTGATTGGGCGCCATTTTTTTTACAATATGGCGGCTGATCTATTATAACCTCAATCGAATAACTTAGGTTATTTCATATCTATTGTTTGTTTGTTGGTTTTTTTTGGTACAATATGGCGCCGAAACTGTCAACATAACCTCAATTTTTATTATTTAATTGTATAATAAATAGAGATAGAAAGTATAGTAGAAAGAATGAAAAAAAAATGGATGAAATTAAAAGTAGAACAAATTTTTCGATTGGATTTATAAATTTACAATTTCCACCACTTTATACGAAAACAATTCACTAAACATTCGCCAATAATAATAATAATAATAATAATAATAATAGTAATAATAATAATAATAATAATAATGATAGTAATAGTAATAGTAGTAGGTTCAATACCGTGGGAAATAGCTCTAGGTGAAAACTATCTATCTATCTATGTTTAGTTCTATGGATTATATCGTTTATTAAAATAGATAGATAGAAATGAAATAAAGACAAAGATAGATCGATTGTTGGACGTGATAGTTAAAAAGAGATAGAAATAATAAACTACCGGAATTACACGATTTATTTTATCTTATATCTATCCTATTTTAATAACAACACAATCATAAATAATCATTTTAATCGATAAATAATAATAGTAATAATACAACGCCAACTATTATGTTGTTATTAAATAAATTAAATAAACGATAGTGTTTTTTTTTTGTTTTGTTTTCTTTTCATTTTTCATTTGTTTGTTTGATTGAAAAAAATATGTCGTAGTGATAGAATAGAAAGAGATAGATTTATAAATTATTGGATAGTTGTCTTTTTTTTATATCAATAGTTGTATAAAAGCACCAAAAACTGTTTCGTTATGAATAAATAACGCCATCTATTCGATTATTATCGAACTAGAAATGACAGTTAATAAACAATAAAGTTGGCCATGCTTTTATCAGGTAAAATCATAACTTACTTGATATTTTATTCAATTTATGTAACCAAATCAAGTTACCATGTTTACTACAAGGTGAAATACACTCTGTATAATTATAATCAATTATAATGGAACACTCTGTATAAATTTTACAGTTATAAGCACACATATATATACATACAGGCCTTTTTCTTTTTTCCTTTCTATTTATAGATTGCGTGTAGTAAATCTCTATCTATCTCTGTCTAATTCTATTGCTGTGAATTTATTCATTTTTATTGTAATCATCATTAAGTCATCATCATCATCATTTGTTTTTTTGTTTGTTTAATTGTTTTATTCAATTGTTCTAACAAATTCTTCTAGTCGTCGGTTTCAATTGTTTGTTTTTTTTTTTTTTAATGCGTGTCTTTTTTTAATAGATAGACAAACAAACGAAAATCGTATTCATATAGCCTACCTTGATTTATACTTTACGATCGATTTAATATAGATTGGCATTGAAGGTAACAACAACAGGTAATTGTATAAAACATAGGTTGATACAATTAGATAGTGAATAGTGTGCTATGGTTTGTTTGTTTTTTTTTTTTTGTTTTTGTCTAAAATATTTCAATTTGAAAGGAAATCCGTACTGTATTCATGAAAATTTCCATTCTTTTATTATTATTTTAAACAATAATTTATATTTTATATATTTTTTGTTATCAGTAGATAGCTGATAAGATTTACTACAATTTTTCTATTTGAATTTTTCCGATATCTCGACTAATTCTTGAGATATTTATTATAATTAGGTTAGGGAGGGACACTTGTGGTTTTTTATTAATAATCGAATAAAATCCGTTTACACCGGTCGATTTTGATGATTTTTTTGATATTTCATCCGATAGTTGAATGTGTTTTACAATATAGTATCGTAGCTTAGTTCGGACAGTTAACAATGTCAAATTTAGTATAATATGAATCAAGTTACGACAATAAAAAACCAAACCAATTGCGAAAAATTAAACGAATATAAACTAAAAAATATTGATCATGGGTGGTTATGGGTAAAATTGACAGATTATTTATAGATGGCGCCTATATTAAAATACCAGCTAAGACTCTCTAAATTCAAAATCAAGGCTAATTTGATCGATTCGAGAATTTTTTGTTTAAAATAATCAATTTGAAACAAAATCTATCGTTTAATTTTGAAAATATCCATTTTTTTATTATTTTGAACAACAATATATAAATTATATATTTTTTTATTATCAATAGTTAGCTGATATGATTTACTTCAATTTTTCTATTTGAAATTTTCCGATATCTCGTCTAATTATTGAGATATCTACTATAATTAGGTTAGGGGGACACTTGTAGTTTTTTATTAATAATCGAATAAAATCCGTTTACACCGATCGATTTTGATGATTTTTTTTTAATATTTCATCTCATAGTTGGCTCGGTTTTAGAATATAGTATCGTAGCTTAGTTCGGACAGTTGACAATGTTAGATTTAGTATATCAATCAAGCTATGACACTAAAAAAACCAAACACACCAATTGAGGAAGATTAAACGAATTTAAACTAAAAAATATTGATCGTAGGTGGTCATGGGAACAATTGAACGACTATTTATAGATGGCATCTACTTTAAAATACCATCATATTAATAAGGATGGAATCAATTGTTTTTCCCAGACTATCTAAATTCAAAATCAAGGCTAATTTGATCGATTCAGGATTTTTTGTTTAAAATAATCAATTTGAAAGGAAATCCATCCATTAATTTATGAAAATATCCATTCTTTTGTTATAATTTTAAACAACAATATATAAATTATATATTTTCTTCTTATCAATAGTTAGCTGAGATGATTTACTACAATTTTTGTATTTGAAATTTTCCGAAATCTTGTCTAATTATTGAGATATTTATTATAATTAGGTTAGGGAGGGACACTTGTAGTTTTTTATTAATAATTGAATAAAATCCGTTTACACCGGTCTATTTTGATGATTTTTGCTATTTAAACTCACAATTGGCTTTATTTTTCTGATGTAGTATCGTAGATTAGTTCGGACACTTGATAAATACCTCAAATTTATTGATATATGAACCAATCTACGACACTATATGTATAAACAAGTACGAGTTTTGTGAAAATTAATCGAGTAGTTTCCGGAAATCAAAAAAAAAAATTGAATAACTTTTCGATTGTCGTCACAGATCACTAGATAATTTGTAGATTATTTAATACGTAATATACAGGGTGTTTCGTTTTAATGTAAAAATTTTAGTTTATTGGGGTGAATTTGGTGATTTTTTTCTCAAATTTTTGGCAATTTTGATAATTGATTGCGCAATATACGGAGCGTCTCACTTGAATGTGGTCATTTTCGAAATAGGTGTGTTCAATTTTTTTATACTCACACGCACAAAAAAAAAATTTTAAAATCCCAAATAAAATTTATGGCGATTTAATAATAAAATTGATAATCGAAATAAATTGTGCAATTTAAATCAATAATTTATTGATTTTTGTTCGTATAAATACAGAGTGTCTCAATAGAAATGACAACTATTATTATGTAAATTTAAACGAATTTAAATTAATTAAAATTTATTTCTTAAGCTGGCGCCATTTTAACAAAAAATAAAAATGTTTTATTCATTTGTCAATAATTATTAATTATATTGCAAAAAAAACAACGTAGGTAATATACAGGGTGACTCAATGATGACAATACTATTCTACTTTTCAGTTGTCGTAGATTAGTTCATATTTGACTACATTTGATATTTGTTAACGTATTTATCAAGTGGCTGAATAAAGCTACGACACTATGTATCAAACGCATGGCCAACTTGGAGATAAATTGCTGTGGTAACTTGATACAGGGTGTACACTACTATTTTGCAGTTGGCTATGGATTTAATTAAATCAAAGCCTCCTAATTTTCTTTTTTTTTTTAATGTCAATTTGAATTATTTATAAAGTAGGCTATGATTTTTGTTTTTATACACCAAAATCATAGCCAACTTGTTTAAGTTGAAATTATGTCCAAGTCACAATTTTGAGGTTATAATATTCTAACCTTATTTTTCAAATTTATGTATTTATTTCAATTTTTTTTGAGTGTTATTATTGATTTTAGATATTCCTAAAAATGTGATAAATCAAGATATAAAAACAACAACATTACCATTAACAACTGAACAATTAAGACGATCACCACTTACAACATCAACTGTAACATTATTAACATTACAAAAATTAAAAGATGCCTCATTGTAAGTTAATTCTTAATTAAATTTCAATCAAATCAAATTGAATTAATTAAATTGATTACTTTTAGAAGTATATCAAGAATACCACCGGAAACATCGATAAGTAATAACAATAACAATAACAACAACACTAATAATAATCATAATAATAATAGTAATAATGATAATAGTAATTTTGGTGATAAGAAAACAATAGAAACAACACATACGCAAACAACAACAACACCAATAAGACGTAGGAAGATTCATCGTTGCGATGTTGCCGGTTGTCATAAAGTTTATACGAAAAGTTCCCATTTAAAGGCACACAAACGGACACATACTGGTAAGTTGGTTAATTAATTAATTAATTGAATCATAGATGGCGCCACTATTTCTATACGCCTAATAGAATTAAAACAAAAGAGAGATATAGAGCGATTAGGGAGCGAGATAGCGATAGAATCCGTAATGTAGTTATAAAATTTTCAACAAGAATATATGAATTTTATATACATATATATTTTATCATCATTAGATAGCTGATATGATTTACTATAATTTTTCTATTTGAAATTTTTTGATATCTCTACTAGTATGGGAGATATTCGTTATAATTAAACTAGGGAGGGACACTTGTGGTTTTTTATTAATAATTGAATAAAATCGGTTTATACCGGTCGATTTTGATGATTTTTGATATGTGAGGGAGATAGAAAAGTAGAGAGAATGAGAGAGAAGTGTGGAGGGGGGGTGGAAAGAAGTAGTGAGTTAGATAGAGAGAGGGATGTAGGGAGATGGAGATTGAGAGAAGTTGGGAGCTGGAGAGAGAAATAGGGTGATGGTTAGAGGGGTGGTAGAGAGAAGTAGATAGATGTAGAAAGAGAGAGAGGGGGGGAGCGAGAAATAGAAAGTTGGATAGAGAGAGATGTAGGGTGATAGAGAGTGGGGGAAATAGGGAGATAGATAGAAAGAGGGAGAGGGAGAAATAGGGAGGTAGATAGAGAGAGGGAGGAAGGGAGCAAAGTAGACCGATAGAGGGAGTGAGAAGTAGAGAAGTAGAGGGATAAATAGAGAGAGAGAGAGAAGTGGAGAGGTAGATAGAGAGAGAGAGAGAAGTGGAGAGGTAGATAGAGAGAGAGAGAGAGAGAGAGAAGTATAGGTATAGAGAGACAGAGATGGAAGTAGAAAGATAGAGAGAAAGAGAGAAAAGTAGAAAGATAGAGAGAAGTCGAGAGATAGAGACGGAGAGAGAAGTGGAAAGATAGAGAGAAGAAGGGGCATAGGGAAAGCGAGAGAGAAGTAGAGAGCGAAGTAGAACGAATTGGAGAAATAGGGGGAGGAGACAGAGAGAGAGAGAGAAATAGGGAGATAAATAGAGGGGCAGGGAGTAAAAAGATAGAGAGTAGTAGAGAAGTAGATAGAAGAGAGAGATTAGAGAAGTAGATAGAAGAAAGAGAAGTATAGAGAGAGAGAGAGAGAAGTATAGAGAGAGAGAGAGAGAGAAGTACAGAGAGAGAGAGAACTAGAAAGATAGAGAGAAGTAGGGAGATAAGCAGAGAGTGAGAGAAGTAGAGAAACAGAGAGGGGGATAGAGAAGTAGAGAGCTTCTATAGATAGAGAGAACGAAATAGAAAGATAGAGAGAAGTAGAGAGATACATAGATAGAGACACAGGAATAGAGAGATAGAGACATAGAGAGATGGAGACATAGGGACATAGAGTCATAAAATCATAGAGACATAGAGTCATAGAGACATCGAGAGATAGAGACATACAGAGATGGAGACATAGGGACATAGAGACATAGAGAGATAGAGACATAGAGAGATGGAGACATAGGGACATAGAGGGATAGAGAGATAGAGACATAGAGAGATGGAGACATAGGGACATAGAGTCATAAAGTCATAGAGAGATAGAGACATAGAGAGATGGAGACATAGAGACATAGAGTCATAGAGACATAGAGAGATGGAGACATACGGACATAGAGTCATAAAGTCATAGAGACATAGAGTCATAGAGAGATAGAGACATAGAGAGATGGAGACATAGGGACATAGAGTCATAGAGACATAGAGACATAGAGAGATAGAGACATAGAGAAATGGAGACATAGAGAGATAGAGACATAGGGACATAGAGTCATAGAGACATAGAGAGATAGAGACATAGAGAGATGGAGACATAGGGACATAGAGTCATAGAGACATAGAGAGATGGAGACATAGGGACATAGAGTCATAGAGACATAGAGAGATGGAGACATAGGGACATAGAGTCATAAAGTCATAGAGAGATAGAGACATAGAGAGATGGAGACATAGGGACATAGAGTCATAGAGACATAGAGAGATAGAGACATAGAGACATAGAGAGATGGAGACATAGGGACATAGAGTCATAGAGGCATAGAGTTATAGAGAGATAGAGACATACAGAGATGGAGACATAGGGACATAGAGAGATAGAGAGATAGAGACATAGGAACATAGAGTCATAGAGACATAGGGACATAGAGTTATAGAGACATAGAGAGATAGAGATATAGAGATATGGAAATAGAGAGATAGATAGATAGAGAGAGAGAGAGAAGTAGAGTGATAGAGTGGGGAAGTATATAGAGTGGTGAGATTTTAATTAAATTAGAATAACAACGTAAGAAAGAGAGCGATTAATAGAGTGAGAGAGACAGAAAGCAAAATAGAATTGACAAGTAACATGGAGGTGAAGGAAATGAATGTTAATACGTTGCAATGTTGCCAGTTGTCAAAAATCCGTTAATTAATCAATTGAATAATAGATGGTGCCACTTTTCTATACGCATGTGCATTAGTAATCAAAATAATTGAATAAGAACGAAAATGAAATAGAGATATAGAGCGAATAGGAGAGCGAGAAAGACAGAGAGAGATGGAAAGAGAGCGAGAGAGAGAGAAAGGGAAATATAATTAGCAAGGCAAAGAGAGAGAGAGAGAGATGAAGGAAGAGAATGTTAATAGAAATAAATCATAAAATTACTACCTTATATCATTAGTGTTACAATCAATTAGAATTAGTAACGTTCTTTTTTTTTCCCCGTCTTCTTCAACTGTCTTAAATCATTAGGTGTCAAATAAATATAAATCAGTATAATTGTTATTACAAAACATAAATCAGTTCACTTTCTCCAATTTTCAAATTAAACATTCAAAAAAATAATAATATTACTTTATTATTATCATCATCATCATTATTATTATTAACAGTAAATAGTAAATTAATAATAATAATCGGAAAGAAATAGCAATCAAGTGACCTTGAACGATTTTGTTTTTAATACGTTCACTAGATACATAAGTATCGATATATAAAACTAAATCAAGTATACTATGGAATTGATGCGTACACCTACGTAATTATTAGTAAATATCGGCAACAATGTATTTTTTATATAGCTAATGATTATTATACAGGGTGTCCTATAATATACCATAAAGTCTTAGATTAGTTCATATTTTACTCAATTTGACAACTACAATCTAAACTAAATAAATATATTGACAGCCAACTGAGATGAAATAATTATTGGACAATCTATATATCGGGTGTCTCAATTTATTTATTTATTTGTTACTAAAGGGAAGGTTTTTAATTCTAATTCACATCACAGTAAGCTATATTTTTCGTTTATTAAATAGTGCTGTAATTTGATTCGTTTGTTTATTGTTTTTTTTGTTTTAATCAAAAAAAACTCAATTGTAAAAAAGTATAAAGTAAGCTATGAATCTATCCATCAAAAATATAGCCAACTATGTTTTTTTTTTGTTAAATTTTAAACTAATAATTGATAAATATCGGGAGTCTCGGTTTATTTATTTGTTTATTTTGTTGAATATCGGCAACACTGTATTTAATTATCATGTAGTGTCGTAGATTGGTTCGATTACTTGTTTTCTAATTGAACAAATGTCAAATCGGATAAAGCATCAAGTGGGCTATGCATTTATTCATCAAAAGCATAGCACTGTATTTAATTACAACGTAGTGTCGTAGATTGGTTCGATTACTTGTTTTCTAATTGGACAAATGTCAAATTGAATAAAGTATAAAGTGGGCTATGAATTTATCAACAAAAAATCATAGCCAACTGGGTTTTTCGTTTATAATTCTAATAATTCGACTATATCGGGTGTCTCAATTGATTGATTTATTTGTTTGCTATCGGGTGTCTCAATTTATTTTATTTATTTTTGATAGGTGAGAAACCGTATCAGTGTTCATGGGATGGTTGTACATGGAAATTTGCCCGTTCTGATGAATTAACACGACATTATCGTAAACATACAGGTCAGAAGCCGTTCAGTTGTAATTTATGTCAACGTTCATTTAGTCGTTCCGATCATTTATCATTGCATATGAAGCGACATTAATTCGATAAAAATTTTAATCTAGTAGTACAAACAAACAAAAAAACAAAACAAAATCGGTGCTAAATCTGGTGCTATTTTTTTTTTTTTTTTAGATAATAATCGTTAATTTATTCTTTATTAAAATAAAACAAACGAAAAATTCGATTTTTATCATCTCTATACATCTAGTAGGCTATAAATTTTGAGTATATAGAGTATAAATCAAGTTACGATCTACGTATTCAAATTCATAACCAATTTTAGTACAACAATCATTGAGGCTATGAATTTGAATATATAGAATGGAATAAGTTACGATCTACGTATAGAAATCTATAGCCAAGTGCTCGATTTTATTCGAATCAAAGATCTCATCGTATTTTTTGAGGTTATATCTAAATCAATCAAATTAACTGAGAAAATTGTTGTCATGGAAACTTATAATTGTTGTCATAATGTTCAAGTTAGGCGATACGTTTCGTTTCGGTTGCAATAATTTTCGATAAAATAACTGAATTAATGCTCTTTTCTAAAAAAAAAAAAAAAACAACTCGAAATCGGTTCCAATGTATATAAATAATTTCTTTTTAAGAAAATTAATTTATTTTATCGACTTTTTTGTAAATTTGTACATAGATTTATAATTTTATATCAAAATATTGAAGATTTATATATTTTTTGAGATTATATAGATGGTGATGATGAGTCATACAATATCACAACATTCCTGATTTATTAGAAACGTTTATCATTTGTTTATTATTTTATTGTAATTAGCCAGTGTACAAAGTTAGCCATGATTTTTTTTGTAGGTATTCTAACCTAACTTTCTGTTGTACAAAAATCAAGATACAACATACGTATCAGAATCATAGCCTATTTTAGTTGCAACAACAAAGTTGGCTATGAATTTGAGTTTATAAAAATTACAATTCTAACATAAGTTTTCATTAACGGATTATAGAAACAAAAATGAGATGGAAAAGGCTACGACCTATGTAACGTAAATCATGGCCAACTTTTATTTATTTATTATTATTATTATTATTATTATAATGTTGTTATATTGTATAATTTTGTTTATTTATCATCTTGTGAAGAGACCAATGAGAATTTTTTTTTGTTTTTCTAATCATTTTTATTGATAAGAATCGGAACAATGTGCCAGTAAGTGATGGTCAGAATTCTTTTGTTTTTCCGCTTTAACAACCCCCTCTTGACCCCTCTACATTTTCAATTCTTTGAAATTTGTTAAAATTCGAATTGTTTTCAATGAAAAACAAACAAACAAACAAACAAAACAAACATTTGAAAATGATTTGAATCATTTGTTATAATTTTAGTGTTTTGTTTTTTTTTTTCTAATCCATGATCAACTCTGATATTTTTTTCATTGAAATGTGTAGAATAATTTTAAGTCTTCCATAGTTTTAAGAGGCGAATTAGAAAAAAATTAGAAAACAAACAATTGACACAAGACAGCTTGATTCTTTTTTGTTTGTTATTTGTTTTCTACTTTTTTTTTTCGAAAAATAAAGGCCCTGTTCTTTTCATAGAACAATCCCTACATAAGTGCAATTATTATTATAATTATTATTATTACTATTATTATCATTATTATTACTAAGTGGCTTAATCAAATTTTTTCTTAAGTCTATTTTGTATATTTGTATTATTTATAATTAAACTAATTAATTAATTAATTAATAATTGATTAATTAGCAAGAAAATATAACTATGCCAGTAATAGGGGCCAGTATATTATTATTATTATCACTATTATTATTATTATTGCTATTAAAATTATTATTATTATTATTATTATTATTATTATTATTATTATTATTTTATAGAGTTTATTTAAAATATTGTACATTATTTCAAGATCTCTAATGTTTTTTTTGGCATTTTTCTAGGGCATTTATTTGTTTATTTTATTTTATTTTATTCTTTTATTTAATTTCCAAAAGAAAAGATTTTATTTACATACATATATTTATTAATGTTATTATACAAAGTGAGCCATGATATTTTTTACCTTGCAGTTGGCTGTGTTTTTGGGACGTAATTCGTAGCTTGATTCGACTATTCTTGAACAATTACATCAACAACAAATATCAAGTAATCTATGACGTTACGTCACTAAATCATAGCCAACTGCGAGATGAAATACCATAGTACATTTGATAGAATAATTATTGCTTATTTTTATTACTATTCTATTCAATTATTATTATTATTATTATTATTATTAGTATTATATTAGCATATGTTGTTAAATAAAATATGTGGCAGGGTAGTGTTTTTCTTTTTCGATATGCATTTAAATATATTGTATATTTAATTTATTCTCAAATTATAATTACGAACCTGAATTAATGATAACAGCGCCATCTATTATGCAATAATCAAACTTTAAGACACTATCCTGTTAAAGAAACGAGTGGTTGTACAGCAGCGCCATCAATGAGACGATAGCGAAACTGCACTACCATTCTTAGATGAAGAAAACTGTAATTGTTGTTACAACAGTAGCGCCATCTATTTGAAGGTAGTTAATTTGTCAAAACAAATCTATAATTATAAGTATTGTAGCGCTATCTATGGAATAGTAGTGAAACTTGAAAACTATTGTTCCATACAGATGCCTTTACCGATTTCAATAATAGTATGGCCATCTATCGGAAATTAATAGAATTTTAATTGAGTCTTGCTCAATAGGCAACTTTGTTTCCACAAAATTGTATTGTGTTGTGTAAATTCTAATTTTTGTTATAATTTCAATTGAAATAAATTGATACAAAATAGACTTTGTCGTTTATTATTATGATAGAAAAACGTCTTCGATTAAAATTACAATATTGCCAACTGAAAATTTTCGAACACACCTTAAAAATCTTGTAGTATTTGTAAATTATCCAATAACATAAGTTAACTTACAACGTGTTGACATTTCATACGTCAAAATAGCGGTCAACACGCAATAACACACAATAACACGTTTCTCAAATTTGTTAAAATTTGAAAGTTTGGAGAACGTGTTATCGCGTGTTATAGCGTGTTACTGAGTGTTACGGCGTGTTGACACCAACACCGATGTAAATTTGTCAACACGCCGTAACACCCAGTAACACGCTATAACACGCGATAACACGTTTCCCAAAATTTGTTAAAATTTGAAAGTTTGGAAAACGTGTTATCGCGTGTTATAGCGTGTTGCGGGGTGTTACAGCGTGTTGACACCAGTACATCGATGTAAATTTGTCAACACGCCGTAACACCCAGTAACACGCTATAACACGCGATAACACGTTTATCGAATTTCGCGTTTTTGAAAAAATGTTATTGCATGTTATGACGTGTTACTGGATGTTAAAGCGTGTTGAGAGTTTTATATCGATTTTTGAGTGTTATAACGTGTTGATACAGCGTAATACACAATGACACACTAATCGAATCTTATAAAATGCGAATTTTTAGCAGTTTTCGAGTGTTGAATCGTCAGATTATGTAGTTTTGGAGTGTTATTGGAATGAAACAAACGAATTTTGCAAACAATTTATTTAAATAATAAGTTAGTGCTTTAATGAACAATTCTTCTCTTTTCTTTTAATCAACATTATTAACTAATTATTTAATTTTTTCGAATTTTAATTACAAAAACTTGATTTTCCTAATTATTTCTCGCCTACATTTGTTCCGGGAGTACTCTCACAAATTTACAGTCATTATTCAAATATATCTAAGTATAGTGCACCACAATCTTGATTTGTCTCTATTTTTGTTGAATTTGCTTCGTTAATTTTTTTTTTTTTGAATTTTTCGAAAATTATTCAAATCTAATTGATTAGGAAAAATCTAGAAAAAAGCATTAATTTTACTGCACAAGAGGTAGAAATCATCCCCTATTTGGATTAAAATCCCCCAATCAATCAATCAATCAATCAATCAACCAACCAAGCAACCGAAATCGTCACAGTTGGCTATGATTTCAATCAAGCTTGATTCAATTGTTTAAAAAATAGATGAATGAAGCTACAACGTACGTCCGATTGTTAACATAGCCAACTATGGTGTATACAGCCACTCGTTCAAATAAATCTGTTAAAAAACATCTAACAATAGAATCAATTAATAATTAATTAATAATAATTGGTAATATCAACAATAATTAAGTAGAGTTGTAAATTTGCAAAAATTACTCTAAACACACTAAATTCACCTAGAAATATATCGATTTGAATTATCTAAATTTTCTCTTAATCTCCTATAATTTTTTATTTTTTTTATAAATTTTGTTCTAGAAATTGTATAATTTTATAAATAATCAAATGAGAAATGCTAAAATATCGCGATAATATAAACTTTAAAGAGACAACTAAACAAAACAAAAGAACAAACAAAAATACAACAAAACAAAGACTAGATCGATTACAATTTGATAATAACAATAGAAAATACAATCAATCACACAAAAAAGTGGTAATTATTATGGTAATAATCGGAAAAAAGCAAATCTATCGATAATAAATTAATTATAAATAATTTGTTAATTGATTAATTAGTTGTTTTTTATTTGTTTTTCTTTTTATAAATGTGATTTCTGTCCATCTTGTTCATAAAACAATACGTAAGCTTCACCACTAACGACAGATTTGGACGAAATTTGGGATACTCTAAAATTCGATTAATCCAATTTAATTTAAATTTAATTTAAGAAAATTACCTAGAATCGTTGTATTCATGCCATGTTTTCGAATATGGATGTCGACAATAGGCTGTATAATGTCCACTATAAGTTGTACCACTATGATTCGATATTGCATATAAATTATATCTACATGGTGTTACATTATCAGCAGCATAATTGCTCATATCTAAACCTTCTAATGGGAAATCAATTGTTACACTTAATTTACCACGAAAACGTTCAGCCAATGAGAAACGTTTCAAATCTGATTTCCATTAATTAAGGCAAATTTACCATAATTTAAAAATAAATGATTAAAATTAACCACAACTTGTCTATAATGAGATTTTTTAATAACAGTGCTACTACTACTAAATTTGTTGTAATATAGGCAACCAATTATTCAAGTGTAATACAAATTAATAGTTGGTTGCCTATATTACACAAAATATAAAGTACATTATTTAAACTCGCAGTAGCCTATGACTTTGCGAACATATGTCAATTTCTTGATTCAACTAAATAATCTGCATTAACCGACACTCTATTGAAACAAGAGCATGTCGGTAATGCAGATTATACAGTTGAAATAAGAAGCCGACATATGTTTACAAAAGTCATAGGCTACTACTAGCTAAAATAATGTTGTACACCCTGTATATCAGTAGTTTATAGATCACTACGTGTAGATTAGTTCATAATTCACGAAATTTAACGTTTGTTATGTAATTTTCAAGTGGACGAATAAAACTACATTCGAAACACTATACAGAGTGAACAAAGTGGTTGGCCTATTTAAAGAGTTTTAATTGATGAAAGTTTCTGTAATTTGGTATGCCGCCGTTTTTTCCACTTGAACTACATCTGGAAAATATTTTCGTTGTTCTATCAACCCCCGGTATATGGGGTAGTGCACCCTATTTTCTTATTTTAAATGGAATGCTATATTTTTTATTCCATATTTAGATTCTATGATGAAAATTAAATGGACTTTGATAACATGACCTATGGTCTACAGTTAATAGATTTTCAGAAATTTTGACTTTTTCTGAAAATTTTTCATTTTGTTATGATTTGATTAAAAAATTCATATATTTGAAGATATAGTTGATAGATAATCCAAATTTGGAACTCAAATAGTTTAAATTATGTAATTTACGTTAGATTTTTCAGAAATCAATTATCTTTCAGCGTTTTGTCGAAATGAATTTTTCTTTCAGCCAATTTTCAAAACCCAATATCTTTCTTATTTTAAATGGAATGGTATATTTTTCTTTATACGGTTGGATAGAGAAAAAAATTCTACATCGAAACTGTATTAACATTCCCTATACTTATCTTTAATAGTTTTTCAGTTATTTAACATTTTCAATTTTTCAGTAGTTTTCTCCCGTCTGAAATTGACTAGTGTCTAGTTGCCCTATACTTAATAATTCGCCTATAAAGAAATGCATAGGAGGCTTAGCAAAATGACATTAACTGTCACATTTGAGGTTAACTATGATTATTTTTGTATGTTTTTCAGCGATTTCAGCCAATTTTACATGAAATGAAAATCCAATTTATTTTAATTTAATTATTTATCAACTTCTATGATTTTTTAATTAAAAAATATCAAAAATAATTAATTACTTAGATGTGAATTGTGACAGAAGATTGTTTCGCCAAGCCTACTATGTTTTAGTATTTCGTTTCAGAGAGAAAATTATAGAAATCGAAAATTTTGAATAACTGAAAAATTATCAAGAATAGGTATAGGAGATGCTAATATGATTCGATGCAGAATTTTTTTTCTCTATCCAACCGTGTAAAGAAAAATATACCGCTCCATTTAAAATAAGAAAGATATAGCGTTTTGAAAATGGCTGAAAGAAAAAATTCATTTCAGCTAAATGCTGAAAGATAATTCATTTCTGAAAAATCTGACGTAAAGTTCATAGTTTAAACTATTTGAGTTCCAAATTTGGATTATCTATCAATAATATCTGCAAATATATGAATTTTTTCATCAAACACTACAAAATCAAAATTTTCAGAAAAAGTCGAAATTCCTGAAAAACCATTAACGCTAGACCATAGGTCATGTTATCAAAGTCCATTTAATTTTTACCATAGAATCTAAAAATGGAATAAAAAAATATACCATTCCATTTAAAATAAGAAAGTAGGGTGCACTACCCCATATACCGGGGGTTGATAGAACAACGAAAATATTTTCCAGATGTAGTTCAAGTGGAAAAACGGCGGCATACCAAATTTCAGAAACTTTCATCAATTAGAACTCTTTAAACGTCCTAATAGGCCAACCACTTGGCTCACTCTGTTATTATTTAAACTCGCAGTAGCCTATGACTTTGCAAACATATGTCAATTTCTTGTTTCAACTAAATAATCTGCATTAACCGACACTCTATTGAAACAAGAGCATGCCGGTAATGCAGATTATACAGTTGAAATAAGAAGCCGACATATGTTTACGAAGTCATAGGCTAATGCGAGCTTAGATAATGTTGTACACCCTGTATATCAGTAGTTAATAGATCACTACGTGTAGATTAGTTCATAATTCACGAAATTTGACGTTTGTTATGTAATTTTCAAGTGGACAAATAAACTACATTCCAAACACTATATACAGGGTGTCTCATATGATACTGCAAAATTTTGAGGGTAGATAGAGGATAAAATTCTAAAATATTATTATTATACCATTTTTGTACCTAACACACAGATAATTAATTATTAATTAAATTTAACCAATTAGATGCGTACTATAACCAACCGTTGGAAGTAATGAAGCTTCTGATTGGCTAATTTTTCTAAGTTAATAAAATTATCTGTGGGTCAAATTAAAAAAAAATGTATGACTTTTCATGTTAGAATTTCATCCCCGATCTACCCCCAAAATTTTGTACAATACTTATGAGACACCCTGTATACAGAATCAAGTATACTACGTTATTTCACTTACTAATTGGCAATTTTTTTCATTCGTAGTGTCGTAACTTTATTGGGACTCTTGAAAAACAAACAAATATTAAATTTAATCAAATATCAGTCGTATTCTGTAACTTTTTGTAAATCCGTTACCATAATGACGTTCTAGATCAACAATTTTCGAATAGATCAGTCTATTATTATTATTAATTTGGTCAATGATGTATTGTTTATTAAATAGACGTACTAAATTGTTTAATTCTATTTTAAATAAGAAAGTAGGGTGTACCAACTCATATTTTGGTGGGTTGATACAACCTTGAAAATAGTTTCTAGTGATGGTTCAACTAGAAAAACAAATTTTATCAATTAGAACTTCTTATATTAGGTAATTTACTTTGTAGTTGGCTATGTATTTGGTGTATAGTGTCGTAGATTGATTCATATAGTCAATTCTCTAATTTTTGGGAATTAGACTTCTATCGCATTTTTTTTTAATTCCATCACAATTACAATTGAAAAGAAGCAAATATAAAACCATAAACAACGTTGTTATGGTAACAATTTGAGAAAAAGTTACAGAATACGACTAATCAATTCAAGCTTTTATTGCATTTTCTAAAATTCCATCACGTTTACAATTGAAAAGAAAGAAATATACAATAATCTTCCGCTTTGTTATGGTAACGAATCGTCAGAAAGTTATAGAATACAACTGAGTATGTGTATCTAAAAAATAATAATAACAGTTGCTATATTTTCCTTGTAAATTATCATAGATTGATTTGTACTATACCCAATTTGATATTTGTTAAGCAATTTTTAAGTGTTTGAACTAAGCTACGACACTATAGTCACAATAGTTTTCACCGAATTTGATATTTATCCGGTATTTTCCAAGTATATGAATTAAACTACAACACATTTGATATTTATCAAATGTCTGAACTAAGCTACGATATTGTACTAATTAAAATGGTTTCTACCAAATTTTTTCAAATGTATGAATTAAACTACGACACAATTGACATTTGTCAAATATTGTTCAAGTGTCTGAATTAAGCTACGACGTTATAGTTGTAATAGTTTTTACTAAATTTGATATTAATCCCAGATTTTTCAAGTATATGAACTAAGCTACGACACATTTGATATTTGTCAAGTATTTTTCAAGTGTCTGAATTAAGCTACGACACTGTAATTAAAATCGTGTTCACCAAATTTGATACTAATCCCGGATTTTTCAAGTGTCTGAACTAAGTTACGACACTACAGTTGTAAGTTTTCATCAAATTTGACATTCTCCCAGTAATTTTTCAACTATATGAACTAAACTACGACAATTTTGGCATTTGTCAAGTATTTTTCAAGTGTCTGAATTAAGCTGCGACATTATAGTTATAATAGTTTTCACCAAATTTGATATTAATACCAGATTTTCGAAATAAATTGAAGAAAATTGTCGAACTAAACTACGACAAATTCGACATTCGTCAAGTATTTGTCAAGTGACTGAACTAAGCTACGATACTGTTTTCATCAAATTTGATATTTATCCAGTATTTTTTCAAGTATATGAACTAAGCTACGACACTATATTTGTAAGTTTTCACTAAATTTGACATTTATCCAGTATTTTTAAAGTATATGAATTAAATTACGACAAATCTGACATTTGTCAAGTATTTTTCAAGGGTCTGAAGTAAGCTACGACACTATAGTTATAATAATTTTCATCAAATTTGATATTAATCTCGGATTTTTCAAGTATATGAACTAAATTACGACAAATTTGACATATGTGAAGTATTTCGAAGTGTCTAAACTAAGTTACGACATTACAATTGTAAGTTTTCACCAAATTTGACATTTTCCCAGTATTATCAATTATATGAACTAAGCTACGATACTGTTTTCAGCAAAATCTGATATTTGACCAGTATTTTTCAAGTATATGAACTAAACTACAACAAATTTGATATTTATCAAGTGTCAGAACTAAGCTACGACACTGTAATTAAAATAGTGTTCGCCAAATTTGATATTAATCCAGGATTTTTCAAGTATATGAACTAAACTACGACACATATAATATTTGTCAAGTACTTTCCAAGTGTCTGAAGTAAGCTACGATACTACAATCATAATAATTTTCTCCAAATTTGATATTTCTCCCGGATTTTTGAAATATATGAATTAAATTACGACAAATTTCACATTTATCAAGTATTTTTTTAAGTGTCTGAACGAATCTACGACATTGTAATTAAAATTGTCTCCACCAAATTTGATATTTAACCCGTTTTTTTTCAAATGTACGAATTAAACTACGACACATTTGACATTTGTCAAGTATTTCTAAGTGTTTGAACTAAGTTACGACACTACAGTTGTGACATTTTCCCAGTATTATCAATTATATGAACTAAGCTACGATACTGTTTTCAACAAAATCTGATATTTGACCAGTATTTTGCAAGTGTATGAACTAAACTACGACACTATTCTAGATGTAGTTTTTCAGCAAAAAAAAAAAGGATACGTATAACTAGAATTTTCGGAAATTTCTGTATAGTAAACGATTTCGTACATTTTCTACGTTCTTTACATTTTGAACATGTTGGTTTTTCATCACCATCTAATGTTTCTTCACGTGTAAATGAATCTAAACATTGTGATAAACGTATTTGTCCAATACGTTGTGGTATTGGTAATGATAAATCCCAAAATGGATCAAATGTAACACTACAATGTCCACAATATGTACATTTTAATGTTGATTTTAATTGTCCAACAAAACAATCAACAATTTTCGAATTATCCATTTGTAAATAACGTTGCCATGATTGTAATGATTTTTCATTATCATTCAATTTATCATAATCATAATCATTTATAATTTTTAATTTTGATTTTTCAATTATACGATTAACATCCTCATGTAAACCTTCTAATAAATAACGTAGAAATTCTTGTGCATCCTGTTGTGAATAACCCATAAAACGTGGTGCAAAACGTTGAATTTGACTTTTTAATGATGTTGTATTTACAACATTACCAATTTTCTCTGATGACCATAATTCTTTAATAACTTCAGCAAATGAACGTATCAATGCACCTTTCATACTTGATATTGTTGTATTAATATCTTTCAAATATTGATCATTTAATAAATATTCTAATAATAATTTTGTATTCGATAGGCACTGTATTACTGAATTCATAAAACAAGTATTACCAATATTTTTTAAACCATTCAAACCTAATTGATTTATTGATGTTGATTGTGTTGTTGTTCTTGATGATGGTGATGATGTTGTTAATCTTGTTGATAATGTTGATGATGTTGTTGATGTTGTTGCTGATGAATCTAATAATAAATCATCATTATTACGTTCAATTGAACGTCTCGTTAAACTATTACTATTATTTAAATTATTTGCTGTTGTTGTTGTTGATGATGATATTATTGATAATTTCGGCGATGTTCCAATATCCTAAAAATAACAACAAATACACTCAATTAAAACAATTTAATCCATTAATTAATTAATTAATTAAAATTAAAAAAAAAAAACAACGAATCTAACAATTGTTGGAAAACCACAATAGAATCTACCATTAACTCTACAACCACCACCACAATTATTATTATTAATATTATTATCATTATTATTAAGACTACCACATAAACCAATTAAAAAACCGTAAACCATTATAGTAATTGAAATAATCCATAATATGATTATTACAAAATTTAAATCCATTCTTTTTGTTGATAAATTTATTAATTTATCCATAAAACTATCCACCTATTACAAATTCTATACGAAATTGTAGAAAAAACCCACGTCACTGGTCTCAAAATAAAATCAATCTCTCCTTCTCTAACACAATATATTCTATATTAATATGACGTAATTTGTTTTAAATATAGATAAGGATAGATATAGATATTTGGTTATATAATGATTGAAATAATTTGTAAAAATATAAAACGAAAAATTTTTGAAACATACCGGACGTTTAAAACGTCGATTACCATTTTTACGAAATGTTTGTCGATATGATGTATTAAAAGATATTGTCATTATATTTTATTTTTGTTAATAATTTTCCTACATTTTCCTTTATTATTTATTTATTTATTTATTTATTTATTTGGATATGTAACAACGAAAATTTCAATTTGTCAAAATGACATTGAGAATTTTCCTTAATTTGTTGTTTAAAAGATTAGATATTTTCTAATGAAACTGTGATAATCAAAATTTATTGAAAATTTAGAAAAATCTATTTAAATTACGCGCCTAATTTAAACGAATATAAAATAATAATTTTTAAATTTCCCACGTTATTAAAACCAATCCGAATCTAGTTGTCGTAACGTGATTGGTATGAATAAAGCGCGAATTTCTAACATTTTTCAACCAATTGGAGACTATCGTTTACTCGAACGTTGATTGGTGACAAAATAGCGCGAATTTTAAAATTATTTAAAATAAAACTGATTTTTTTTTGAAAATGTATAAAATTTTAAAAATTGAAATCATTATGCTTTTTCTTTAAATTTACCTTTAATAAATTCAGATTGAATTTCGCGCTACCGATTAACCAATAACAATGAACTTTTTGAATTATCAGCATTATTACAATTTTAAAACACTATTGGTCACTAATAGAGCGCGAATTTTAAATTTGATTGATTTAAAAAAAAAAAAACTTTTTTTTTTGTTCTAATATCATTCATCTTTCAAATTGAATTAAATTGCGATATTCAACAAAATATTGTTTTGAAAAATTATAAAATTTGCGAAAATTAATTGAAATCTAGCTTTTCTTACCGATTTTACGAGTAGATTGAATGAAATTCAATTCAAATTTCGCGGTTCGTGGAAACTAATAAGAATTTATCTTTTGAATTTCCCACGTCTTAACGACCAATCAAAAATGAAATGAATTTGACATTGTGACTACAATTAAGCGCGAATTTTAAATTTACTTCAATTTGTAAAAATTTTGTACTTTAGGAAAATTACAAACACCAAAAAAAATTGCTTTTTTGTGAAAATTTTATTCCGGTAAAATCAATTTAAACATGGCGCTATTTTCAAACCAATAATCATAAATCTTTCAAATTTACCGCTCCATTATAACCAATCAAAAATCAATAAATCCAACACCATTGGTCATAATAGAGCGCGAATTTTAAATTCCATTGATTTTTAAAATTAAAATCAATCAAATTGTTATAAAAATTCAAATATTATTTAGCAAAATTGTGAAAATTGTGCAAATATTAAGAAAATCGTTTTTTTTTTGAAATTTTGCTTTACTAAAATCAATTTAAATTCCGCTCTACTCACCAACCAATAGGAATAAATTTTTCAAATTTCCCTCAGCATTATAACCAATCAAATAACAAGAAATTCATTATAATTGGCGCGGATTTTAAATCAATATAAACCGCCTTTAATACACTTTTAAATATTGCAAATCTATCAAATTGCAGGAACAATTAAAATATTTTTAGAAAAACAATGTAAATTTCGAAAATTTTTTGAAAATCTACTCCAATAAAATCAATTTAAATTTAGTGCTCCCTCAAACCAATAAGAATAAAACTTTCAAATCTCCCACATAATTATAACCAATCAAAAATCTATAAATTTAAGATTATTGGTTAGTGTAGAGCGCGAATTTCAAATTTGTATAAACATTGATTTCAAAATCAAATATTTTTCAGATAAATTTGTGAAAATCGAATCCGTAAAAAAATCCGCTTTTTTGAATTTTTACCTCAATAGAAATAATTTAAATTTGGCGCTTTCTACAAACCAATAACAATGAACCTTTCAAATTTCTCATCTCATAATAACTAATCAAAAATCGACAAATCCATTATTCTTGGCGCGGATTTTAAATGTATACAAACTGTTTTCAACATATTTCACGTATTAAAATCAATCAAATTGTGGTAAAACTGCAAATATTATTTAGACAAATCGTGGAAATTGTGCAATTATTGAAAAAAAAAATCGTTCTTAAATTTTACCTTAGTGAAATTTAAATTTGGCGTTTTCTACAAACCAATAACAATGCACCTTTCAAATTTCCCACCATTCATAATAACCAATCAAAAATCGACAAATTCATTCTATTCGTTACAAAAGTGCGCCAATTTTAAATGTACATAAACTGTCTTCAACTAATATCAAGTATTAAAATCAATCAAGCTGCGATAAAAATTCAATTATTTAGAAAAATTGTAGAAATTGAGCAATTATTGAAAAAAAAAACATCGTTTTTAAATTTTACCTGAATAAGAATTTAAATTTGGCGCTTTTTACAGAACAATAACAATTTCAAATTTCCCTCTCATTATAACCAATCAAAAATCAACAAATTCAACACGATTGATTACAATAGAGCGCGAATTTTAAATTTATATCAACTTTTTTCAACTAATTTCAAGTATTAAAATCAATCAAATTAAAATAAAAATTCAATTATATAGAAAAATTGTGGAAATTGAGCAATTATTGAAAAAAAAAAATCGTTTTTAAATTTTGCCCGAGTTAAAATTTAAATTGGCGCTTTTTTCAGACCAATAACAATGGATCTTTTAAATTTTCCCCTCATAATAACCAATCAAAAATCCACAAATTCAACACAATTGATTAGAATAGAGCGTGAATTTTAAATTTATATAAACCGCCTCCAACTAATTTCAAGTATTAAAATGAATCAAATTAAAATAAAAATTCAATTATTTAGAAAAATTGTGAAAATTGAGCCATATAAAAAAAATCGCTTTTTTTTAAATTTTACCTTAAAAGAAATTTAAATTGGCGCTTTTTACTATCAAAAATAACAATGGATCTTTCAAATTTCCCACCTCATAATAACCAATCAAAAATCAACAAATTCAACACAAGTGATTAGAATAGAGCGCGAATTTTAAACTTATATAAACCGCCGCCAACTAATTTCAAGTATTAATTAAAATGAATCAAATTGTAGGATTCAAATAAAATGTGAAAATTGAACCGATAAAAAAAATCGGCTTTTTTTTAAATTTTACCTCGATAAAAACAATTTAAATTTAGCGCTTTCTACCGACCAATAAAAATGAATCTTTCAAATTTCCCACCTCATAATAACCAATCAAAAATCAACAAATTCAACACTATTGGTTACAATAGAGCGCGAATTTTAAATGTATATAAACGATTTCCATTAATTAATTAAAATCAACGATTTCCCACCTCATAATAGCCAATCAAAAATCAACAAATTCAACACAAGTGATTAGAATAGAGCGCGTATTTTAAACTTATAAAAACCGCCGCCATCTAATTTCAAGTATTAATTAAAATGAATCAAATTGTAATAAAAATTCAAGTACGATTCAAATAAAATGTGAAAATTGAACCGATAAAAAAATCGGCTTTTTTTTTTAAATTTTACCTCGATAAAAACAATTTAAATTTAGCGCTTTGTGCCGACCAATAAAAATGAATCTTTCAAACTTCCCACCTCATAATAACCAATCAAAAATCAACAAATTCAACACTATTGGTTACAATACAGCGCGAATTTTAAAATTCACGATTTCCATTAATAAAAAAAAGACATAATCAATAAAAAATCAACAAATTCAACACAAGTGACTAGAATAGAGCGCGAATTTTAAACTTATATAAACCGCCGCCATCTAATTTCAAGTATTAATTAAAATGAATCCAATTGTAATAAAAATTCAAGTACGATTCAAATAAAATGTGAAACTTGAACCGATAAAAAAATCGGCTTTTTTTTAAATTTTACCTCGATAAAAACAATTTAAATTTGGCGCTTTCTAGCGACCAATAAAAATGAATCTTTCAAAGTACCCACCTCATAATAACCAATCAAAAATCAACAAATTCTACACTATTGATTACAACAGAGCGCGTATTTTAAAATTCACGATTTCCAACAATAAAAAATAAAAGTTAATTTGTTATTACAATTAGAAACAACAAACAAACTAAAACAAGAAAAAAACTTACGCTAACTCTCTTGTTGACCTCCTGTCTACTACTACCACCATCAATATTATTATTAATAATATTATTATTACTATTATTACTAATATTATCATCAAATTCATCAATATTACTACCATTTAATTGTTGTTGTTGTAAATAATCTTTCGATGGTATATATGACGCGAAATTATTAACACGTGACGTATTTTTTTGTAAACCATTAATATTATCAATATTATCATCAATATCATCACTATTATCACCATTTTCTTGAATTGTATTATTAATTTGTCGATTTATTGTTGTTGTTTTATTATTAATTCGATTTTGGTCTTGTTTTTTAAATAAATTCTCACTAATTTTAACAATCGGTGTTGCATCCAAATCGCCATTTTGTTGTTTTATTGTTTCAATCATTGTTGTTGTTGTTGTTTTATCATCGAATTTTTTACGTAAATCGGCAACAGATTGGGTACGATTCCCATTATCATCACCATCATTGATTAAATCATCGTTAGTATTGTTAGATAATAAAACAACACCGGTTGTTAGATTCAAACCATCATTTACCTTCTTTTTTTGATTTAATTTTGTTGTTGTTGTTGATAGTGTAGACGGATTATTTGTTGTTGTTAATGTTGTTGAATCAATTGGTGGTAAACCGATATCATTAATTGATTTCGATCTACCTAATAAATCGTTATTTTTACGATTATTCCTTTGACATGCCGGTATATAATTAGCTGGTGAATATTTATTTCGTAATTCAGCAACTGATTCAATCACATTAACTGTACTTAAACGATTATTTAATAATGATGATTGATCACGTGTTAATGAACTATCACGCCGTGATGTTGTTGTATAATCGGAACCAATACTTAAATCACGTGATTCCCGTCTTAATGATGATGATGTTGATGGTGTAACAAAATCACGACTTTCATCACGATAACGTGTAGTTATACCATCCTCAGTTATACTACCAGATCTTCAAATTTATTTAATTAATTTTAATTCATTATAATCTTAATTGATTACCTGGAAAATATCCGTTTCCCATCCGAATCTGTGTAGGTTCTTGTAACAAAACGTTCACTATAACTGGACGTAATTCGTGGATTATAACCGGTGGTTGGATTGTAATACGGCCGGTCGATTCCCGTTGTTGTACTAATTGATGAACGATAATTACCGGTCAGTGTGGAGGCACTGCCCCGGTGCGGTGAGACAACCGGCATTTTTCGCACTAGAATCCAAATTGAGAAATTTATTAAAAAAAAAAAAAAAAAACAGAAATAACTCGATTTCGTGTCGTTCTCAAAATAGAAATGATTTTTCACGATTAAAACGACACGAAATTTCGAAAATTCTCATCGAAAATATTTATAGAATCTAGCTACCTTGGATTTGATTCACTAGTTATTCAATTGTCACGAAATTTTCACCGATTTTCAATTGTTTCAAATCTATAGAAATTCAATTAATTCGAATTAATTAAACGTTAAATCTTTGGAAATTCTCAATTTTACCAGCAATTAAATCAAATTAATCGTAAAACACGTCATCATCATCATCATTATCATCATCATCATTATCTACAAATATTTGATAACTTTAATTGGTGTTTTTTTTTTTAAATTATCGTAATACTCACGTAATTATCGTGGAAATTGTTGATTTAAATAGGGAAATTTGTTGATTTGGGGAAAATTCGGTGGAAAATTCAGGAAAACTTCAACACTTCAACAATACCGGTGGCCATTTTATTATTAACTAATATGGCGGTGATGATGATGGTGGTGACGTCATTGATCGGCATATGTTTCATCAATTGTTAACGGCCTTGATTTGATTACACCGTTATTAACATATTTAGATATGACTAAACAATCTAGGTCAATTAATCGATTAATTTCATCAAAAATTCTATTATCTCGACGGATTTTATCGATTTTCTTCTGTTGGTATTTATGTTTTTTTATAATTGAGACAAGTAGGCTGTGGTATTATTTTTAGTGACAATATTCGAGCCTACTTTGATACTGTAAAATTAGAAATTGGATTCTAGAAGTTTCGATTTAATTACAAAATAATTACAATAAACCAATGTTGATGGAATAAACAATTTTTTATGTAATTTTAAATTACAATAGTGACATAATTGTTTATCTAGAAATTGTGATAAACAAATATAAGTCAAGGTCGTCTAGTTGTACCGGTGTAACCGTAGTCACATCCATTGTGTTTTGTTCATAATTTCTAGGTTATATTTTTTGTTAATCGATTAATTAATTGTAAATAATTGTTTAATTTAGAGTGTAATTATGATAAATCATCGATTATAATTAATGGTTGTTGTTTAAATTGGTGTTTTTTAATCGAATTTCCTGGTGTTTTAGAGATAACCTTAAAATATGGAGGTTACGTCGATTTTTGGCTATTGATCGTCAAAAATGGTTAGAATTGTTGATTTTGTGTTGGATTTTCGCTTTTTTCTTATAAATTTCGAAATTAACGTCAAATTTAGACGATAAATTGCAATTTAATTGGATTTTTTTTTAAACATAACCTCAAATATTTGTTCAATTGTCGATGAAATTAATCTAAATTACTTTCCGTAGTTGGCTATGATTAGATTTTATGTAGAAAAATTGATTTAATTAACGGATATAACCTAAAAGAATTGGTGACAAATCGAAAATTCCCTAGAAATTAGTGAAAAAATATTTCTCTAACATAACCTCAAATCATTTGGTATTGGATTATCGTTAAAAAATGCTCCAAACAATCAAATTAACGTTTATTTATTGCAGTAATCGACAATTTGGCATATTGTAAATTTAAAAAACAAGATATAAGTGATATAACCTAAAATATTAGTGATAAATCGAAAATTCCCTAGAAATCTAGTGTGAAAAAATATTCCTATTACCTCAAATCAAATTGATATTGCATTGACTTTAAAAAAATGTTCCAAACAATTAAATTTTAACGTTTATTTGTTGTAGTTATCGACAATTTGGCTTAAAGTAAATTCGCAAACTAAATAACGGAATGTAACCTAAAATAATTGGTGACAAATCGAAAATTCCTAAATAGTGGATCTAGATAACCTCAAATCAGATTGATATTGGATTATCATTCACAAAAATCGGTCGTGTTTGGATTTAATTACAAAAATATTCATTTATATGAAGGAATATAACCTAAAATTGCGAAAATTCCCTAGAAATCTAGTGTAGAAATCAAATATTACTAAATTGTCGACCAACTTAACCTAAAAACAAACAAAATTGGTCGTTTATCTTTTGTTTTATCGATAATTCGATTTATCAAAAAATATTGATTTTGACAATATAACCTAAAAATTTTAGTGACAAATCGAAAATTCCTAAAAAATCTAGTGCGAAAACCAAATATCACCAAATAATTGACAGATTATTGAACAACATAACCTCAAATCAAATTGGATTATTTCCAATTCCTCTAAAAAAAATGGGCTCAGAACAATCGAATTTACATTCAAATCAACGCCAGGGTAGTTTGAATCGTTTAACAAAACAAACGAATATCCGTCGACAACATACAATCGCAAATCCGGTGAATATCGACGAGAAACAAACGAATTTCGATGATAATCGTCCGGGTTCAATATCGCCCGGACCTAGTGTCTGTAGCGATATCGATTTACCGTACATTAGTTATACGGTAAATCGGCCAATTGGTGGTAAATTCGAGTAAATCCCCGAAAAATTCAGAGATTCGATTTTTTTTTGATTGTAGATTCGCCGAAATTGACCAATAAACAGATCGTCAAACAGACAACGAAACGTACCCGACCCCAACAACAGAAATTAAAAAAATCAACAACCCACAATATTGTGGTGGTAAAACAAGCGCCACATCAACAACAGCAACAACAACAATTAGATAAAGATCCAGATATTGTACGATTACAGAATATTCCGATGTTTCTACCGATAATGCGGGCTACAATCAATTTGCCAGCTGTACGAGATCCCGAAGTATTGGAACGTTTAGATCCATTGCCGTTATATAAATTGTGCAATAAATACCAACAACATTTGACATTGTGTGCGAATTTTATTGCAACCGAACAGAATCAATTGACGCAGAAAATTCGTGAAATTGATGGTGATTTGATGAAAATCATCAATAATGCACAGGAGAAACAGAAGAAATTCGGTAAATATGCGGAGAAATTCAATAAAATCCAAGAATTATCGCATCAATTGAATCGTTGTCATATGTTGTTGAATCAAACATTGGAATCAATGGAGACGTTGAATAATTATTTGGATATTGATGATCGTTTAGAACCGTTTGTTTGGACCACTGGATGAGATTAGATTTTTTTATTTTGTTTTTTTTTCTTATTTATAGTTTGATTTAATTTGTGATAATTTAGTTTGTAGTTGGCTATGTTTTCATTACATGAGTCGTAGATTGATTCATTTGCTTGTTTTTAGGTTGAATAAATATCAATTATTGATTGTAAAGCAAGCTATGATTCTATTGATCGAAATCATAGCCTACTGTTTGTAAATAAGATTCATGATTTTGTTTCATTGATAAATTCATAATTTGAAAATTATAACCGTTAGAAGTCTAAATTTTCGAATTTTCGTGTATTTTTGGTTAAATTTTATAAATTTCGTGTATTTTTCATAATTTTACTGAAATTTCCCAATTACTGAACGTTTTCGTACTAGGGAATTGATGAATCTAGTCGTCTTTGCTAATTTACGCCATTTTGTGGATAAATCAGCCTACTATGTGTTTTAGAAAATTTGAAATATTTTTCAATGGAAAACAAAATCGAACGAACATGGCCAACTGCTAGGTGAAATAAATGTATTTTTTTGTTAAATTTTATAAATTTCGTGTATTTTTCATAATTTTCTCGAAATTTCCCAATAACTGAACCTTTTCGTACTGGAAAAATGATGAATCTAGTCGTCTTTGCTAATTGACGCCATTTTGTGGATAAATCATAGCCTACTATGTGTTTTAGAAAATTTGAAGTGTTTTTCAATGGAAAACAAAATTGAACGAACTTGGCCAACTGTAAGAGTTGGCTGTGATTCGATTACGTCAGTTGTAGCTTGATTCGGTTGCTTGTTTTCCGAATAAAAAATGTCATCGAATAGAAGTAAGTTACGACTCTATTCTGGAAAAACATGGCCAACTGTTAGGTGAAATAAATGTGTAATTTTTTGTTAAATTTTATAAATTTCGTGTATTTTTCGTAATTTTTCGTAGTGAGAAAATGATGAATCTAGTCGTCTTTGCTAATTTACGCCATTTTGTAGATAAATCAAAGCCTACTGTATACTTTACAAAATTTGAAGATTTTTTCAATGGAAAACAAAAGTGAAAGAAGTTGGCTAACTGTTAAAGTTGGCTGTGATTTGATTACGTCAGTTGTAGCTTGATTCGGTTGCTTGTTTTCCGAATAAAAAATGTCATCGAATAGAAATAATCTACGACTCGATTCTGGAATATCATGGCCAACTGCTCGGTGAAATAAATGTGTAATTTTTTGTTAAATTTTATAAATTTCGTGTATTTTTCATAATTTTCCTGAAATTTCCCAATAACTGAACGTTTTTGTACTGCGAAAATGATGAATCTAGTCGTCTTTGCTAATTGACGCCATTTTGTGGATAAATCATAGCCTACTGTATATTTTAGAAAATTTGAAGATTTTTTCAATGGAAAACAAAATTGAAAGTAGTTGGCTGTGACTTGAATACGTGAGTTGTAGCTTAATTCGGTTGTTTGTTTGTTGGATAAAAAATGTCAAATATAATAGAATATGAAGTAAGCTACGACTCAATTCTGGAAAAGCATGGCCAACTGCTAGATGAAATAGTGTTGTTGTATACAGGATGATTCTTGATTTTATTATTTTCAAGATATTTCAAGTTTTCGATAGAATTTTATGGTGTCTTATTTGAAAATTTATTTTAAAAAAATTATAAATTTTATTATTGATGAAAATGTTTATTTAGTAAAAAATCTAGTTGTCTTTGCTAATTTACGCCATTTTGTTGTAGAATGTCTTAGCTTGTTTCATTTGTTGACGTATTTTTTTATGGAAAATAAAACTAAAAACAGCCTACTGTGAGCTGAAATACAATTTTAAAATTAGCTAAATTAATTTCAGTTAAACTTCAAAAAATTATCATCAAATTCCAAATTCTCTCATAATTTCTGTAATTTGAATTTCTTTGTAAGACCGAATAATTGAATCACCCTGTATAATTATTCCTTGTAATAATTAAACATATGTGTATATAATTATTTGAATGGACACAGAGGCGTTTTAAGGACAAGATAAGCCCGTACCTTGAGACGTCCCTGTATAAATTCCTATCAATAAAACAATTGTAAATTCGTATAAATCAATGTAAAAGAATTGAGGACACCTTTTCTTTAAAAAAAAATAAAAAATACTTGTACTGACTGGTAATTATTTTCGAGTACAACCCTGATTCCGGATTTTAAACGAATCGTTCGAATATCAATCAGATGCACTTGTTTTTTTATTGTAATCTCTCGATAGAAGAACAGAACCGGACTTAATATAATTAAAAATAATACAATTAAATTCAATCCGGTCCTGTTTATTTTAATATCTCGCTAGAAAAATCCGTAATTTTGAAAAATCACAGCCAACTATTCTACATTAAAATAAAAGAGAACAGAACCGAATTTAGGGCAATTTTGATAGTCCATAGCCAACTGTTATTTTAAAAATTTATTTGATTTGTATTCAGTTTAACAAAATAACAGAGCCGGATTTAGGATAATTTTGAAAATTCCCAGCCAGCTACAGTTTATAAAATAAATTAAAATTCATATACAAGTCCGGTCCTGTTCATATTAATATTCGAACTTAAGAAGAGGGCCGTATTTAGGACAATTCTCAAAAAGCATAGCCAACTGTATTATTGGAAATAAATAAAATTTATATTGAAATTCGGCCCTGTTTCGACAATACACAGCCAACTGTGCTATTTGTTAAAAATCCATAGCCACCTATATTATTAAAAAAAAAAAAAAAAACAGAACCGGATTTAGGACAATTTTTATAATCCATAGCCAACTATATTATATAAAAAATAATTATTTATATTCAGTTTTAATCCTATCTAGCAAAAGAACAGGGCCGGATTTAGGATAATTTTGAAAATTCCTAGCCATCTACGATTTATAAAATAAAAAATATAGAAATCCAATCGTGTTTAATTTTTAAACAATAACAGAGCCGGATTTAGGACAATTTTGAAAGTCCATAGCCAACTGTTATTTAAAAAAAAATATTTGATTTGTATTCCGTTTCGATCCGATTTAGCGAAAGAACAGAGCCGGATTTAGGACAATTTTGAAAATTCAGCCAACTATAGTTTATACAATAAAATAAAATTCGTTTTCAAATTCGGTCCTGTTCATTGTAATATTATACACTAAAGAACAGGGCCGTATTTAGGACAATTCTGAAAATGCATAGCCAACTATATTATCAGAAATTAAAAAAAAAATGCATTGAAATCCGGCCCTGTTTGTTGATATATTTCGCCAATATACAGCCAACTATTTGTTAAAAAAGAACAGAGCCGGATTTTCATTAATTTTGACAGTCCATAGCCACCTGTTATATTAAAAAAACAAAAAACAGAACCGGATTTAGGACAATTTTTAAAGTCCATAGCCAACTGTATTATATAAAAAAATCTAATTTGTATTCACTTTTGATCCTATTTAACAAAAGAACAGAGCTGGATTTAGAACAATTTCGAAAACTCGTAGCCAACTATGTTATAGAAAAAAAAACAGAGCCGGATTTAGGATAATTTTGAAATTTCCTAGCCATCTATGATTTATACAATAAAATAAAATTCATATTCAAATCCAATCCGGTTGAATTTTTAAACAAAAACAGAGCCGGATTTAGGACAATTTTAAAAATTCATAGCCAACTATAATCCCCCAAAAAAAATTAACCTAAATCCGACTCTGTGTATTATTCACCTCTCTACTTATTAATTTCACCGAATGTAGGCTAAACCAAGAACCAGTCGAACAGTTCAACATTCACACTCGTTACAACTAAACAAACACGTCCATTTACACAGTGCTGACACGATTTGAATTCCGAAAATAACCAAAAATTACCAAAAAAAAAAAAAAAAAACCACAATCAAGCCACCATTCCAAACAATTGAACACGAACAAAACAACAAAAATCAAACAATCCAGATTGATCAAGAGACAATCGACGAAATTCATGGATGACTTGATCGTCTAGTAACAAGTAAGTTCTACCTTGATTGTATTATTTATTGAAATATTCCGAAAATTTATCGTGAATTGAAAAAAAAAAGAAACAGGAAATGATTCAAAAATTAATAAACAAATGATTCAACTTTTAATTATTTCAAGAATTATTAATTAATTAATATTTAAACAATAGAATTGGTTAATGTTCATAGACGACTTGATTCTATTTTTTATAGCTAAATAGGTGTAAAAAAAAACAATTGTAAAAATGGCCTACTATTTGTTTTAATTTTAGAGAAAGTCACCAGGAAACAGATTATCTCCAGTTCTTATCACTATTATCACTATTATTATTATTCTTTAATTTAACAGTAATAATAATAATAATAATAATATTAAAATTAAATCGAAGTAGGTAAATGGGGAGAAAGTCATTTGTTGTTTTGAATTATAAACTACTTGAAGAAAAGTTGGCGTTGAAAAATTCCTAGCCAACTATCATTATTAATTTATTACTATTATTATTATTATTATTCTACAGTGGCAACTAGATTTGTACGGATACTACTACTATTATTATTATTATTATTATTATTATTGAAGAAACAAAACAAGATCAACACAGCCTACTTGTTAATTGTTCAATTTTGGGGAAAATAGAGGTCAATAATCTTGGAAATTTAAAATTTTTATTATTTATAATTCTTGTGTTTTTTTTTCCATTGATTTCCTTTTACGAACAACGGAACAGGGTCACGGAACAGCAAATTTAAATTAATTAAAAATTCAAATTAATAATTAATTTAAAAATATCCATAGCCAACTAGTCGGGGTTATTTGGTTTGTTTGTTTTTTTTTTTGTTTTTGTTGAAGAATGTCCACAGCCAACTTAGTCAATGTTATTTTAAGAATCTCCATAGCCGTCTATTTGGTTTTATGTTGTTTTAAAGATGTCCATCAGTCGTATTCTCTAATTTGTTGGCAATTCGTTACCATAACAACAGTGAAGATCAACCAATTGTATACTTGTCTCTTTTCAATTAAACATTTAATGAAATTTTAAGAGCCAATAGATGTGGTCAAATAGATTGTCAAATTCTAAGGTTGTCATAGTAACGAATTTCCAAAAAATTACAGAATACAACTTTACGTATTGGCTGCTATTTTGTTCTTTTGTTTTATTTTAATGATATCCATAGCTGTCTATTGGATTTTTTTTCGAAATTTTGTTTAAAAAAGTCGTATTCTCTAACTTGTTAGCGACTTGTTACCATGACAACAGTAAAAATCAACCAGTTGTATTCTTATCTCTTTTCAGTTAAACATTTAATGAAATTTTAAGAGCAAGCTAGAAGTTGTGGTCAAATAGATTGTCTTACTCTAGGGTTGTCATAGTAACGAATTTCCAAAAAATTAGAGAATACAACTTTATGTATTCCCTACTATTTTGTTCTTTTGTTTTATTCTAAGGATATTCATAGCCGTCTATTGGTGTTTTTTCAAAATTTTGTTTTAAAGAGTCGTATTCTCTAACTTGTTGGCGATTTGTTACCTTGACAACCGTTTCTTTTGAATTTAACATGCTTTACTATTGTCTCTTTTCAATGGAACATGTAATGGAATAGTAAAGAATGAGATAGATGCTCTTTTTAAAGAAACTGTCAATTTTCTGTATTGCCATAGTAACGAATCACCAAAAAATTCCAGAATACAACACTACATAGCCACTTATGCAATGTAATTGTTTTGTTTTTATTTCAATGATCTCTATAGTCATCTATTCGGTATTATTATCGGTGGGATTCTAGTTCACAGTCGTATTCTCTAACTTGTTGGCGATTTGTTACCATGACAACACTGAAGATTAACTTAGTTTATTCTTGTCTCTTTGCAGTTACACATTTAATGAAATTTTAAGAGTAAAATAGAAGTTCTGTTCAAATAGATTGTCGATTTGTAGGGTTGTCATAGTAACGAATTTCCAAAAAATTAGAGAATACGACATTGTTTAACAATCTATTCCCTACTATTTTGTTCTTTTGTTTTATTCTAAGAATATCCATAGTCGTCTATTGGTTTTTTTTTTCATAATTTTGTTTTAAAGAGTCGTATTCTCTAACTTGTTGGAAATTTGTTACCTTGACAACCGTTTCTTTTGAATTTAACCTGTTTTATTCTTTTCAATAATACTTGTGACCGAATAGTAAAGAATGAGTGGACTCTTTTCTTAAAGGAACCTTCAATTTTTAGTGTTGTCATAGTAACGAATCACCAAAAAATTACACAATACAACCCTACATAACCACCTATCAAATGTAATTGTTTTGTTTTTATTTCAAAGATCCCTATTCGGTATTTTTATCGGTGGAATTCTAGCTCAGTCGTATTCTCTAACTTGTTGGCGCTTTGTTACCTTGACAACCGTTTCTTTTGAATTTAACCTGCTTTATTCTTGCCTTTTTGCAATGATACTTGGAATAGTAAACTGTCAATTTTCAATATTGTCATGGTAACGAATCACCAATAAACTACAGAATACAACCCTACATAGCCATCTATCTAATGTAATTGTTTTGTTTTTATTTCAAGGATGTCCCTAGCCATCTATTCGGTATTATTATTATCGGTGGTATTCTGGCCACATTCAATACACGGACATGGTCGTTTAATCGAACCACCAAGTCGGGCATCAGCCTGGCGTTACGGTTTCAATACACCGCAGAATTTCAACGATCACGAACTATTCTGTGGCGGATTCACACGACAATGGGTGAAAAATGGCGGCAAATGTGGCGTCTGTGGTGATCCATGGGATGCTCAGTATAACCTCAATTTTTTCCAAAAATTATAACCTCAAATTTGATTTCTAGACCACCGCGGGCGCACGAATATGGCGGCACCTATGGCCAAGGCGTTATCGTCCGGAAGTACACACCGGGCACTTCGATTACAATACGTGTCGAATTGACGGCCAATCATTTTGGTTATTTCGAATTTGGGTTTATGTTCGAATTATAAAACACCAACCCAACAATGTTTCGATGAGAATCGATTGGGGTTGATCAAACCACAAGATGGTGTTGAACATAAGAATTATCGATATTTCCCCAAGGATGGTAATCGTATCTATGAGATTCGATACAGATTGCCAACATTGAAAATTTGCGAACATTGTGTATTACAGTGGCGTTACATTGCCGGTAATAATTGGGGTAATTGTCCCAATGGTACCGGTGCAGTTGGTTGTGGACCCCAGGAGGAATTCCGCGCATGCGCCGATATTACCATCACTGGTAAAGGTGATGAAATGGATGATAATAACGATGAGAATACTATCGATATTGATGATAATGATAATAATAATAAACCGGAAATACCAACTGTATCCGAACAAAATTACAGCCCAATTACTGCCTTGATTTTGAGTCTAGTTACTTTTTTAATAGTATTTTTAATTTTATCCCTATTATATATACATTTCTATCAAGTTGGTAGACGTGTTAAAGCATGGCTGAAAAAAGATAATAATAGTAATAATAGTGATAATAATAATGGTAATAATCAAATGAAAATTACCCCAAAACCACCACCAAGACTTAAACGGAATCAAAGCCGTGATGATTTACATGAAATCGATTTGAAAACTGTTAGTTTAGCCTAATTATTTATTATAATTTTATGTGTAAATAGACGTAAATAAATGATAGAAGAGACGCCACTGGTTTTTTGTTCACTTACCTAAATGTAGCCTAATTACCATACAAAATTAGTAAATAACACTTGAATTTATCAACAATTTTGTTTACAATACAATTTTAATGATTTTCTAATTAATTTTATTTAATTTTCGATATTTTAAGGTTAATTATATCTTTAATTGAAAACGGTTATATTTCGCGGCCATATTGAAATTATTGACATTTAACCAATATGGAGGATAAACAATTGAAGGCTAGTTTATCTAATTATAGCCCTATTAAAAATAGCTCTTTCTACAGAAAACAATGAATACTCTAATTAATTATCAATATGGTAATTAAATTATAATTTAGAATAAAATTGTAATTAATTTTTATTAATTTTGTGTCATTTTCAATATTTTATTGTTAATTGATTATTGATAATTTAATTTTACAAAATTGTTTAGCCGCCATATTGGTATTAGTGACATCTGACCAATATGGAGTATAAACAATTGAAAGCTAGTGTATCTAAATATAGCTCTATTAAATGTCGCTCTTTTCACAATAAAACATTAAATAATACTCCAATTAATTATCAATATGGTAATTAAATTATAATTTAAAATAAAATTGTAATTAATTTTTTTTTATTTTGAGTAATTTTCAATATTTTATTGTTGATTAATTAAACTAAAAGTTTTGTTTAGCCGCCATATTGGAATTAATGACATTTGACCAATATGGAGGATAGACAATTGAAACTAGTTTATCTAAATGTAGCCCTACTGAAAAAATCGTCATAATTGTTTGATATTTCTATTAAAAATGGAGAATTTTGTTTAAAAAAGTGTAGAATTAGGTTATTTTGCAATTTAATATAGAATTATGAACATTTTTTTGTTTTTTTCTCTAAGTATTGGTTGCTCAACCTTTTAAAATTTTGAGGTTATATTTTTGAATATTTTATTCAACGAATCTAAGAAATTTGTTAGTGAAAGAAAAACCAACGAGTAGTTTGTAATTCAAATTTAGCGCCATGTTGTGTTATTTTACAACTTTTACACCATCTAGCGGCAACTTTGGAACTTAAAAGTAAAGAGATTTGGCAACAGAGAGTAACAAGGAAACTAAGCGTCTAGAAAAGGAAGTCGCGAACTGGTAATGATAATTGAAAATTTAAATTTAGCGCTATTTTGTGGTGTTATTTGTCAATTTAGAGCCATCTAGCGAGAATATTTGAAACCCAAAAATTAAGCAATTTGTCAACAGAGCAACAACAATTATTAAAAATTCAAAATTTAGCGAGATTCCTCAAGAATCACCAATCAATAGTTAGGAATTCAAATTTAGCGCCATGTTGTGTTATTCTACAACTTTTACGCCATCTAGCGACAATTTTTGAAACGTAAAAGTTGAGAGATTTGGCAACAGAGAGTAACAAGAGAAGCTAAGCGTCTAGGAAAGGAAGTGGCCAACTAGTTATGGTAATTGAAAATTTAAATTTAGCGCCATTTTGAGTTATCCGTCAATTTAGAGCCATCTAGTGAGAATATTAAAAAACCAAAAAATTAAGCAATTTGTCAACAACAATTATTAAAAATTCAAATTTAACGCCTTTTTTACATATTCCTACTACCTTTTGCGCCATCTAACAACTTCTTTTGAAAGCTAAAAATTGATAGATTCCTCAAGAATTACCCATCAATGATTAGAAATTCAAATTTAGCGCCAGATTGTGTTATTTTACAACTTTTACGCCATCTAGCAGCAAATACACAACTTAGAAACTAAGAGATTTGGCAACAGAGAGAAGCTAGGAAAGGAAGTCGCCAACTAGTCAGGGTAATTGAAAATTTAAATTTAGCGCCATTTTGAGTTATCCGCCAATTTAGAGCCATCTAGCGAGAATATTTGAAACCGAAAAATCAAACAATCTGCCAACAGAACAATGATTAAAAATTGAAATTTAGCGCCATTTTTACATATTTCTACAATCTTCTGCGCCATCTAACAACTACCTTTGAAAGCTAAAAATTGATAGATTCGTGAACCAACCAACAGTTAGGAATTCAAATTAGGCGCCACTTTTGTGTTATTCCATAACGAAAACCGATAGTAGTCGAAAATTCAAATTTAGCGCCAATTTCTATTATTTTTACAATTTCTGCGCCATCTTGTGAAACTTTGAACTATAAATTGGGAAATTTGTCGATAGAGGGTGTAGTTTGATTCGCACATTTTAAAATGACAATTACGAATACGAATCAATCCACGACACACGATATTTTAAATCACAGCCAACTTTTAGGAGAATTACTATTTTACACGCGTACATACAGAATTGGCAAAACAGATATAAACACTACATCTTTATTTGCTATAATTGTCAAACTTATTACAAATTACAATGTTGCCATTATGTTACAAATAAATTAGAAAGAAACAAGTTGTGAATATTAATTTAAAAAATAAATATATCAACATCAAATGTCAAAGTTACAATCAAATAGGTTATAATAACCTCTAATGAATCGATAATTGTTGTCTTATCAACAATAAAATAACGATCAGCTGTAAATTCGATTGTATTATTCCTGAATTGTTCACCAATTTCTTGTAAATCATTCCATATTATTGTATTATTATCATTATTATCATAATATGATTGTAATTTTGTTATCAACGCCCCATTCAATTGATATTCATCCAATATACCATTACATAATAGAACAATTACGACCGTAGCCACCTGGAAAACAAATTAAAATCAATGGTACCAATTGAACAGGCCAGATCTGTATTTTATTTAAACTTATTGATTGATTAGTGTTTTTAATTCGTAATGCCGGTACTGTAGATGACAAATTTTAGATTATTTGAAAATTGTAGACAATTGAAAATTCTAAATCGATTTACCTGATCTGTATATTTTACCTGTACACGGCCATTTTAATTTAAAAATTAAACAATAGAAAGAAACAGAAAATCGAAAAAACTATGAGTGCGATAGAGAGGTGCGTCTAAATCGGATTGTACAGTCTTCTATAAAAATACACAAGAAATTCAAATAAGTATACTCACAGATGAAACAGTCAATAATATAGTATTAGATGCTATATTATCGTTATTATCATTATTATCATCAGTATTATTATTGGTCCGTGATAACAGACTCAATTTCAATAGGTTATCCATATAGTCTAATAATAATATGCCACTTGATAATATTAATAATAAAATCGGTTTACCATAGATTTGATTGAATAGATCAACGATGTCGGTGATGAAACAATTGAATTTTTCGATTGTTTTTAAAAATTGATTCGATAATTGATAATTAAATTTACTATTATTATCATTATTATTATTGTAATTTAAGTTAATTAAATCGATTTCTTTCTCAATTAAGTTATTGAAGTTTTTGTAGTTGTTTAACACAAAATAGAGAATGCTTATTATTAAAAAAATGTAAAAAAATTGACAATAGAATTGTATTAAAAATAATAAATATTGTTTAAAAAAGTAATTATAAAAATCGTTTGTCATTATCATTATTATCAATTTTGAATAGATATTGTAGATTATTATCGAAAAAAATAATAAGTGCATTAAAATTATCAAAATTATCTTTTTATAATTATTTGAATTCTTATCATTATCGAATAATTTATCGATTGTTGTTAATTTTTTGAATAATTCGTGCCATTTTTGGTAATTTTGTGTAAAATTGGCTCTAATTATTGTTTGTAAATAAAAATAATAAATTATTAGTTCATTAATTGAATTAATTAAAATTTTAATATCTTCCACTCGTTTATAATAATTATTATTTTCTTTAAATTTGATTGAAACGTATTGTAAAGCTGTTATCAGTGATAATAATAGAATTGAATAGATTTTTGATAGATAATTATAACAATTATTATTATTATTTAAATGGGGAGTTATTGCAAAAAAATTACCAATTTTCACCATTAATTTTAACGAATTTAAATCCGCCATTTTGTTTATTAACAAACAAACTAAACAAAAGACTTCAACTGTTTCGAATCAACTATAACTAGATTACAAATAATTAAAAAAAAAAACAATAATTTTAATTGTTCTATTTCAAGCGACTAGATTAAATTGGACGGTTTTTCTAAAAAAATTCCCCTTTTTATTCATTTCATTTATTGATGAATTATTAATTGATTTTATTTATTCATACTAACACTTATTGATTATTATATTAAGTGATCTGAGTGGATCAAGTTTTTATTGTTTTGTTTTCAAACAAATGAATAAAAACAAAAACGATACATATCATTGGTAGTTCGATTTTGGATCAATTTCCGGTTTAAGGTAGCGCCACACTGAGGCGTTCAATGGGCGTTACTAAAACTCTCCCTCTCTTTTGTATCTGTCACTCTCTCTCTCTCTCTCCCTTCCACCGATATTTCCTTCTGTCTCTCTCTCTCTAACTCAACTTCATTTCCAGTATCTACCTCTCTCACTTTCTTTCTCTATTCTATATCTCTGTCTCTTTCTTCTTTTTGTTAGCCCCTCCCTTTCTTTTCAGTTTCTCTCTTTTTTCGATTTCCGCCTCTTCCACCTTCCCAGTAATTTGTCATTTGTTCTCCTTTTTCTTTGTATATCTCTCGTTTATCGCTCTCTCTCTCTCTCTGTCATCCTCTATTTATCTGATTCTCTATCTCTCTCTATCTCCTTTTCAGTATTTGTCTCTCTTTGCTTTGATTTGCTGTATCTCTCCCTCTCTCTCTTTCGCTCTCTCTCTCTCTCTCAATCTCTCCCTTTCTATGTTACTTTTCTCTCTCTCTCTCTCTCCTTCTTTGAATCTCTCTCCTCTGTATCTCTGCCTCTCTTGTTCCTTCTTTATACTTATGTATCTCTCTTTCTCTCCTTTTCGGTATCTCTCTCTAATTCTCTTTCTTTCTCTCACTCTGTCAATCTCTCTTTTTCTCTGGTACTTTCTCTCTCTTTTTCCCTCCTCCTTTGTATTTCTCTCTTTTGTATTTCTGCCTTCCTTTTTCTTTCTGTATACTCATGTCTCTTTCTTTCTCTCCTTTTCTATATCTCTCTATCCCCCTCTTCTTCTCAGTATTTATATCTGCATCTCCCTTTTTTTCTTCCTCTGTATTTCTCTCCTTTGTATTTCTGCCTCTCTTTTTTTTTCTTCTTTATACCTACGTCTCATTTTCTTTCTCTTTCTCTCTCTCTTATTTTCTGTATCTCCTCCTCTCTTCCTCCTTCTCAATATTTGCCTCTCTATGTATCTCACCCTCTCTTGTACTTTCTCTGTATCACCCTCTCTCTTCTGTATCTGTGCCTCTCTTTCTTTACATCTATGGCTCTCTCTTTCTCTCTTTTTCTCTCTCTCTCTCCCTTCCTCTCAGTATCTGAAAGAGAGAGGTGGGATACGTCTCTACTTATTTGTCTTTCAGTCACTATACCTCTCTTCTCTGTATGTCTCCCTCACTCCCTTTCTTTTTTTGTATCTCACTCCTCTTTCCCGCTCCCTCTCCTCAGGATTTATCTCTCTCTCTCTTTTATAGTTGTCTCTCCCTCTCTCTTTTCTACTCTCGATCTCTCTCTCTCTCTTTCTTTCACTCTCTGCATCTCTACCACTTTTTCGATCTCTCATTTATTCTTTATCATTCTATCTTCTCCCTCTCTCTTTCCTACATTTCACATCTCTCGCCTTCTCAATATTTGTCTCTTTCTGGCTCTCTCCCCTTCTATACATCTCTCTCTCTCTCTACTCTATATCTCTGTCTTTTTCTCTTCGTAGTTCTCCCACTTTTTTCCCCTTCTCCCTCTTTCCCAGTAACGCCTTTCTCTTTCCTTCCTTGGAACTTTCACTTTCGTTGTAACTTCGTCATTTGTTATCCTTCTCCTTCTTTGTAAGTCTCTCGTTTATCTCTTCTCTCTATTATACTCTAGTACTCTCATTCTCTATCTCTCTCTATCTCCTTTTGGGTATTTGTCTCTCTCTTTGCTTTGCTGTATCTCTTCTTACTCTTTCATTCTCTATATATCTCCCCCTCTCACTTTCGCTCCCTCTCTCAATCACTCCTTTTCTCTGTCTCTCTCTCTCTCCTCTGTATCTCTGCCTCTCTTTTTTCTTCTTTATCGCTCTCTTCTTTTCGGCATCTCTCTTTACCTCTCTTTCTTTCGCTCCCTCTGTCAATATCTCCTTTTCTTTGTTACTTTCTCTCTTTCTCTCTCTTTCTTTCAGCTTCTTTGTATTTCTCTCTTTTGTATCTCTGTCTTCCTTTTTCTTTATACTCATTTCTCTCTCTTTCTCTCCCTTTCTATATCTCTCTATCCCTCCCTTCTTCTCAGTATTTATATCTGTATCTCCCTTTCTTGCTTCCTCTGTATTTCTCTCTTTTTTTCTTCTTTATACCTACGTCTCTCTCTTTCTCTCTCTTATTTTCTGTATCTCCTCCTCTCTTCCTCCTTCTCAATATCTGTCTCTTTCTGTATCTCACCCTCTCTCTTACCTTCTCTGTATCTCCCTCTCTCTTCTGTATCTGGGCCTCTCTTTTTTTACATCTATCGCTCTCTCTTTCTCTCCTTTTCTCTCTCTTTCTCCCCCCGTCAAAATATCTGAAAGAGAGAGGTGAAATATATAGAGACGTATCTCACCTCAGTCTCTATACCTCTCTCTTCTGTATGTCTCCCCCTCTCCCTTTCTTTTTTTATCGCGCTCCTCTGTATCTGTTTCTTTCTCGCTCTCTCTTTTTCCTTCTTTGTACCTCTCTCCTCAGCATTTATCTCTCTCTTTTGTAGTTGTCCCCCTCTCTGTCTCTCTCTCTCTTTCTCGTTCCCTGCATCTCTACCATTTTTTCGATCTCTCACTTCCTCTTTATCACTCTATTTCTTCTCTCTTTCTCTCTCTCTTTCCTTCATTACACATCTGCCGTTTTCTCAGTATTTGTCTCTCTCGCTCTCCCCTTTGTAATTGCCCCTCTCGCTCCTTCTATACATCTCTCTCTTTCTCTCTCTTGTTCTCTGCATCTCACTCTCTCTTTATCACTCTATCTCCTCTCTCTGTTTCTATCCTTTTCTACATCTCTGCATCATTGTCTCTATCTAGCAGGACTTGATAATAAACAATTGAAACAAAACAGTTGGCTTGATTTAAACAATATGAGTCGATTTGTAATTGCCATATCTGTATATTACAATTTATTACAATTATAACTAATGTACGGAAATTTTATTGTTAATGTGTACCAAGCTAATAAAATATTCATATTTCCTTTTAAACTTTTTCTTTAACTCTATATCGATTTTTAATAATAATAACAATAAAATAATAATAATAATAACAATAACGAATATAATATTTCAGTTAATTCCATGAAATTTCAGTCCATTACAGCCATTTGACCTACATACATAGTTTCTTGTTAAAAATAACCTCAAAGAAAAAGAAAAAATGAGTTTAGAAGCGTTGAAATTAACCTTAAAATATGGCAAATTTCTACTTTTAACACCAAAATATCCAACAAAACAATACGAAATTGAAACAAAAATTAAAACAAGTAAAATAAAAAAATTCTTAATAATAATTCTATGTTTAATATTAGGAATTGGTGTATGTTTTTCATGTTATTATCGTTTAACAATTTATAAACATTTCAGTGAAATCAAATTAGTTTTATGTATTTTATTAGAGATTTTCTTATATTGTTTCAATTTCCATACAATAATCGGTTGTTCATTTTTGAAAAAACAAAATTGGTATAAATTAATCGGTAAATTAATTGAATTAAATCAATATTTTAATATAAAAGAACTAAAACAATCCGATAATTCTATACGTTCTAGAACACCATTTTGGGTGAAATTCATTATATGTAAGTTTAAATCACAGTTTGTACAATAATTCCATAGTTGGCTATGCTTTTGTTACGTAATTCCTAAAATATATGAATCAATCTAGAACAGACGTTACGAAAAGCCTAGCCTACTATTATAAACTAGAATATTCCATAGTTGGCCATGGCTTTATTACGTTTTTATTATTAATGAATCAATCTACAACATACGTTACAAAAGCATGGCCTACTATAACCTGATAGTTACAACGGTATTTCATTGGCCATATTTATTAAATTTATTGACATAACAATCAAAGCCACCTAGATTTTTCCATTATTTTAAAAATTTGTTAAGAAATACCAATTATTGCCACAGTGGCGCTATTTACTATTGCAAATCTTCAAAGATTCGTAAGGTTGGCAATAGTTTTTCCACCAACAATTGGTAAAAGTTGATAAACAAAAAAAAAATAGAACAAAATGGCAGCCAAAATTTAAATCTAGGTGGCTTTGGTAACACCTGTTCTATTTACCAAAAGCATAAGCTGTAATAAATAGTACACTCTATAGTTGGCTATGTTTAAAATTTTTTTTTGATTACGTAACAATCAAAGCCTGCTTGATTTACTAATTGGTAAAATTTGACAAACAAAATGTAGTAGGCTTTGCTAATAATTGAGTATCTACGTCATGGCCTACTATTGGAATACCGTAGTATGACATAATTGACCTTGATCGGCCATTTTTTTTAATAACCTAATTTTTCGAAATTCTCCACCATTTTGTTTTAGTGAATATCACCTTTGTTATCGTTCTAATTTATAATATTTACGTATGGAGGCAAGTTTTAGGCCCCGATTTCTATAAACAATTTCTATTACGTATGTTCCAATCGTTTTGTGTATGCTATTCAATATTACCAATGTATATAATATTGAAAATGATAACAAGTTGTTATCAATTAATTACACGACAATTATTACAACAATTGAATAATACTAATATTAATATTAATAAAAATGATAATTTTGTTGATTTGATTAAAACAACTGAACGTTATTATTATATATTGAGAGAGTCAATTGATTTATTTAATGATATATTTGGTTGGCCGATTGTATTAAATATATTCTATACTGGTTTGATATTGTTGAATTATTTCGACGATATTTTCAAAAATAGCTATAATTATGATGATAGTCAGATGTGGAATGTTACAGTATCGAATGTGGCTTTTGTTCTAGTCAATTTCGTAAGTATAACCTCAAAAAAAAAAAAAATAAACGTACGTCGTTGCTAGATTTGCACAATATAACTGGTTGCATAGCCACAATTAAATTTATATACTGCATGATTGGTTGCATAAACGCATAATTTTTACAATAATTGAAGCAAATAATCGGAAAAATGCACCATTTGATTGATAATTATATCAGAATATCGTTTAATTCGTGATAATAAACATCAAAATTAATAAGAATTCGTTATTTTCATTAAAATCTACCAATACACACATGTATAATTGATTGCATAACCATAAATTTAAATAGAATATAAATAGCAATCTAGATGGTGAAAACAATTGATTCATTCACAGATTTTATAAAAACTACAAATTACATCAATATTTATTTCTAATTATACTTGTATTTAATCAAAACTCATTTTTATTCTTTTACTTTTCATTTGAATATTTGTGTATAAGTGGTTGCATAACTCCCAATTTAATTGATTTAGTGTATGATTGGTTGCATAAGCCATAATTTTTATATAAATAAGGCAAATAATCTTAAAAAATGCGCCATTTGATTGATAATTATATCAGAATATCGTTGAGTTCGTGATAATCAATATCCAAATTCATAAGAATTCGTTATTTTCATTAGAATAATAAATTTATTTGATTAAAAATTATAAATACACACGTGTATAATTGGTTGCATGACTGTAAATTTAAATAGAATATAAATGACAATCTAGATGGCGAAAACAATTGATTTATTCACAGATTTTATAAAAACTACAAATTAAATCAAAATTTATTTCTAATTAAACTCATATTTAATCAAAACTCATTTTTATTCGTTTACTTTTCATTTGAATATTTGTGTATAAGTAGTTGCATAACTCCCAATTTAATTGATTTGGTGTATGATTGGTTGCATAAGCCATAATTTTTACATAAATAAGGCAAATAATCTTAAAAAATGCGCCATTTGATTGATAATTATATCAGAATGTCGTTGAGTTCGTGATAATCAATATCCAAATTCATAAGAATCCGTTATTTTCATTAGAATAATTAATTTATTTGATTAAAAAATACGCACGTGTATAATTGATTGCATAACTATAAATTTAAATAAATTATAAATGACAATCTAGATGGCGAAAACAATTGATTCATTCACAGATTTTATAAAAACTACAAATTACATCAAAATTTATTTCTAATTATACTTGTATTTAATCAAAACTCATTTTTATTCGTTTACTTTTCATTTGAATATTTGTGTATAAGTGGTTGCATAACTCCCAATTTAATTGATTTGGTGTATAATTGGTTGCATAAGCCATAATTTTTACATAAATAAAGCAAATTATCTAGAAAATGTGCCATGTGATTGATAATTATATCAGAATATCGTTGAGTTTGTGATAATCAATATCCAAATTGATAATAATCCGTTATTTTCATTGGAATAATAAATTTATTTGATTAAAAATTACCAATACACACATGTATAATTGATTGCATAACTATAAATTTAAATAGAATATAAGTAACTATTTAGATATCAAAAACAATTGATTTATTCACAGATTTTATAAAAACTACAAATTAAATCAATATTTATTTTTTCTTATACTTGTTTTTGATCAAAACTCATTTTTATTCGTTTAAAATTCATTTAAATATTTATGTATAATTGGTTGCATAACTTCCAATTTTCAAGAATTAACAATTTTTCATCTAGATGGTAGAAACAATCGATTGAATTACCGATATTATCAATTATTATCAATTTATCGATTGTTTTGTTATTATAATTATGATATTAATTAGTAATTTTATCAAACAATTATAAATATAAATTTCAATCACCTTGTATTTATGCCACCGTTTATACATTTTGGTGTATAATTGGTTGTATAATCTTTGAAAATAAATTGATTTGTGTACGGATCTAGCCACGACATCTGTTTACTTTCTAGTAGCCTAGTCGACTGTGATTCTTTTTTTTTAATATTTTTTGATTTTTTTTTTTCAGATATCTTTAATGATAATAATCTTACAGTGTGGTTCAATATTGCAAGAAATCAATAAAATAACGTCGATTTCTTATAAATTGCGTAACAATTACCAAAACATCCTATCTAATCAACGACAAATCATAAATCAATTCATACAATTTCAACTTGATAATATACCGGAATTTACTGCAGCCGGTTTTATGGAAGTAACAAAAACGACGATTTTCCAAATTTTAGGTACAACAATGACATATCTAATTGTCATTGTACAATTTGATGCGTCCAGCGATAGTTTACAACAATTTTATTCGGATTTTAATAATAAATCGCTACATAATTACAATAGTAGTTCGAATGAGAATTATTATAATAAAACACAATATTATACAGGCTGAATTCGGCAAAGATAACACGATTTTATTCAAATATTGTTCGTTTCTTTGTGTGTTAGTTTGTTTATTACACGGAGTGAATAAAATTATTTGTTATACAGTTGGCTATGATTTGGATCAGTTGTGTCGTAGATTGATTCACACTGTATCACATTCAATATTTGTCAATGTCTTGCAACAACAATCGCTGTAATTACCAAATTTGGTGTAATATAGGCAACCAATTATTCATCTGCATTACACACGAATATTTGGTTGCCTATATTACACTAAATTAACTCACTACTTTTTTCAATGAAAAACAACTGAACCAAATACACAGCCAACTATATTGTGTGTTAGATCAAGCATTTTGAGTGATATTAATTAGTGTAATTTTCAAAAAGAGTTGAACTAAAATCATAGCTTGCTAGATTGTAGATTTGGCTACAATTTCGATTATGTAGTAGCGTAATTTGAATCATAATTTATTCCTATTGGCCAACTATGATTTGTCCGTGTATGTTTCAATGAAAAACAATTGAATCGAACACATGGCCAGCTATATATATTCGGCTATGATTTTGATTGATTAGTGTCGTAGCTTAATTCATACTTTATCACCATTGGCATTTATCGATATATGTTTTAATGAAAAACAATTGAACAAAACTATTGTATACTAGCATTATAAAATTTACAATATTAGAAGATACAGCCTGTATATTCTCTTAAGAATTGATTATAGCACAATTTATATAGAGTGTTCCATCTAACATGTACCCATATAATTCAATAAATAAAAGTACACGTAATTATTTATCTTTATTTGTTTGTTTATCAACATCAAAGCCTACTTGATTTTCTAACTTAACCTCAATTTGATTGTCTGTTGTTTCATCCATACAACTTTGATTATGTCAAAAAACCATCATTATTGCAGCCAGCACTCTGTATATTTTGCTAAAAATCAATAAAACAAAAAATATACAGTGTATTTCATCTTAGAGGTACAAAATAATTGAATAGAGAAATAAGTCGTTATATATGTACATCTATCTCTTTCTTTTTTGTTTTGTTTTTTGTTTATATTAATATCAAAGCCTACTTGATTTTTTTCTTAAATTTAACACTAGTACGATTTTCAATTGTTTCATAAACACAATTTTGATTATACTAATAATTCATTATTAGAGGAGACAGCCTGTATATTATCTGAAAAGACTAATAATATGCAATTTATACAGAGTGTTTCGTCTAAAATTAGGCAATTATTAAATAAATAAAAAATACACTCCACTATTTACATCTATCTTTCTCTCTTTCTTTGTTTATTGATATCAAAGCCTACTTGTTTTTTTTTTTTAAATATAACCCTACGATTGTATTTTGTTTTATCAAAGACGCTTTGATTATAGTAAAAATCCATTATTAGATGAGACAGCCTGTATATTATCTGAAAAGACTAATAATATGCAATTTATACAGAGTGTTTCATTTAAAATGTACAAATAATCAAACAAATGAAATGACACTTCCGTTTGTTTGTTTATTAATATCAAAGCCTACTTGATTTTCCAACTTAACCTCAATATGATTGTCTATTGTTTCATCCATACAACTTTGATTATTTCATGAATCCATCACTATTGCAGCCAGCCTGTATATTTTGCTAAAAATCAATAAAACACAATTTATACAATGTGTTTCATTTTAGAGGTAAAAAATAATTGAATAAGTATCTCTCTTTTTTTTTTATTTATGTTAATGTCAAAGCCTACTTGATTATTCTTTTAAATTTAACACTAGTAAGATTTTCAATTGTTTTATAAACACAATTTTGATTATTCTAATAATCCATCTTTAGAGGAGACAGTGTGTATATTCTCATAGAAGGCCAATAAAATGCAATTTATACAGAGTGTTTCGTCTAAAATGTACACAATAATTGAATAATCGAACACTTACTATATACATCCATCTATCTCTTGTTTTTTTTTTGTCCGTTATCAATATCAAAGCCTACCTGATTTTCCAACTTAATACTAGTACGATTCTCTATTGTTTTATCAATACAACTTTGATTATTCTAAGAATCCATTATAAGAGGAGTCAGTCTGTATATTCAATCGAAAGGCAAATAAAATGCAATTTATACAGAGTGTTTCGTCTAAAATGTAGGCAATTATTAAATAAATAAAAAATACAATCCACTATATACATCTATCTTTCTCTCTTTCTTTGTTTATTAATATCAAAGCCTACTTGTTTTTTTTTTAATACAACCCTACGATTGTATTTTGTTTTATCTAAGACGCTTTGATTATAGTAAAAATCCATTATTAGAGGAGACAGCTTGTATATTATCTTAAAAGAGTAATAATATGCAATTTATACAGAGTGTTTCATTTAAAATGTACAAATAATCAAACAAATGAAAAATACACTTCCGTTTGTTTGTTTATTAATATCAAAGCCTACTTGATTTGTTTATTATATACTAATACGATTGTGTTTTGTTTTATTAAAAACCAATTATATTTTTATATTTCCTTAGGTTATCACTAGATGGCGTTGTATAGATATGGTCCGGTTTAAAGTTTATAGGTTAGATCAGATAAATTTTTTCTAATTCTAATTAAATCATTAATTAATGATGCGGAAATTATTATTTTGCTAAATCATCAATTTATAAAGATAAATTATTTTTTTTATTGATAAACAAATGTAGCAACACATTTAATTGAATATTCAGTTGTTAATTGGTTATTTTAAACGGTACAACAATCAAAATGGTTAAAGCAAAGAAATTTATTCTTGTCAAAAAATTCGATGGTCTACCGAAAAAAGGCGATGTAAAGTTGGTCAGTGAAGAGTTACCTGCGATTAAAAATGGCGGTAAATATTTTTGAGGTTATATTTTGAGATAATATTTTTGAGGTTATATTTTGAGGTTATAAGTTCTCTATATGTAATTTTTATACATTTCTGTATAAATTTATGTAATTTCTATGAAATTTTCTGTAATTTTTATCTGAATTTATGTAATTTTTGTATATTTTTTGTAAAAAATCCTAATTTTTGTAAATTTGACAGAGTTCCTAGCCGAGGCGCACTATTTGAGCGTCGATCCGTACCAGCGCGCCTTCTCCGAATGGATCCCCATAGGCGGCACAATAATCGGCTCCCAAGTAGCCAAGTATAACCTAAAAAAAAACATAATCGCCCAACTAATTATTCGTCAATTTCCAGAATTATAGAGAGCAAAAACGACAAATACCCAGTTGGCCAATATGTTGTCGGCGAATTCGGTTGGCGTACGCACACGATCAGCAACGGCGAGGCGCCCACGTACGGCTTCCCCGCACCCTGGCTGGTGCCCGACTCGGAGGGCCTTCCCCTGTACTTGGGCGCACTGGGCATGCCCGGCGTCACCGCCTACTTCGGCCTGTTGGAGATCTGCCAGCCGAAAGAGGGTGAGACGGTGGTGGTGACGGGCGCCGCTGGTGCTGTCGGTTGTATAGTCGGCCAGATTGCCAAAATTAAGGGTTGTAAGGTGATCGGTATTGCTGGTAGCGACCAGAAGGGTAGGTGGTTGGTGGACGAGTTGAAATTCGACCATTTCGTCAATTATAAAGATGGGGATTTCGTGGAGAAATTGGCCGAATTGACACCGGATGGGGTGGATTGTTATTTTGATAATGTTGGGGGTGAATTGAGCAGTCAAATTATACGCAGGATGAATAATTTCGGACGGATTGCTGTATGCGGATCGATTTCTACATATAATGATCGTGAAGCTAAAGGTAGCTCTCTATATTTTTTTATAATTTATACAGGATAATTCACTTTATTGTCAGTAATTTGGGGAAAATTCGCTTAAAATTGGATAATACAGGTGGGAAATAGGCTAGTGTCAAAATTTCATAAATTTCCACCAATTAGAACTGTCATTTTCTTAAAAGCCTGTTTGTGACGACACACCCTGTATATTACCTATAAAAATCTAATTTAACACAATTTATACAGTAGGTTTCAACTAACACGTACTTAATTATTATATTTATTGAAATACAGCCTGTATATGAGTTATAACTATTTATACAGAGAGTTTCATCTAGCATGTGCACCATAATTATTCATATTGTGGTTAATTATTGGGAATTTTCATTAAAATTGGGTAGTAAAGCTGGAAAATAGGCTTTTGTCCAAATTTTGTAAATTTCCTTCTATTAGAACTGTCATTTTCTTAAAAGCCTGTTTGTGGCGACACACCCTGTATATTACCCATAAAAATCTAATTCCACACAGTTTATACAATACGTTTCAACTAACACGTACCTAATTATCACGTTTATTGAAATATAGCCTGTATATACTCCTCAAAATGAGTTATAACAATTTATACATGGTGTTTCATCTAACCTGTACACCATAATTATTCACTCTATTGTGGCTAATTGTGGCTAATTTCTGGAAATTACCTTTAAAATTAGGCAGTACCTACAGGTAGAAACTGACTTACTGTAAAAATTTCTTGAATTTCCACCAATTAGAACTGTCATTTTCTTAAAAGCCAGTTTGTGGAGATACACTTTGTATATAACCCATAAAAATGTAATTCCATGCAATTTATACAGCATGTTTCATCTAACATCTACCCAATTATTATTGTTGTCGAAACAGCCTGTATATACTCATAAAATTTCTGTACAGTCATTTATACAGGGTGTTCCATCTAATATGTGCTATTTTTGAGAAATTCATTCAAAATAAGGCAGTATAAAGAAATTTCATAAATTTCTATCAATTAGAACTGTAATTTTCTTAAGAGCCCATCTATGGCGACACACCCTGTATATTATCCATAAAACCTATAAAAATCTAATTCCACACAATTTATACAGTACGTTTCAACAAACACGTACCTAATTATAACGTTTATTGAAATACAGCCTGTATATACTCCTCAGAATGAGTTACAACAATTTATACATGGTGTTTCGTCTAACCTATGCCCCATAATTATTTACTCTATTGTGACTAATTGTGGCTAATTTCTGGAAATTTCCTTTAAAATTGGGTAGTACAGGTGGAAACTAACTTACTGTAAAAATTTCATAAATTTCCACCAATTAGAACTGTCATTTTCTAAAAAGCTCGTTTGTGGAGATACACTTTGTATATAACCCATAAAAGTCTAATTCAACACAATTTATACAGCACGTTTCGTCTAATACGTACCTAATTATTATAGTTGTCGAAACAGCCTGTATACACTCCTTAGAATTCGGTAAAACCATTTATACAGGGTGTTTCATCTAATATATGCTATTTCGAGAAATTAATTCAAAATAAAGTCAAATAGGAAAAAAATTCCATAAATTTCAACCAAATTACACATACAGCCTGTATATTTTCCTTAGATTTTAATATAGCGCAATTTATACAGAGTGTTTCGTCTAATATGTACACAATTATAGTCGGTATCGAGGCCTACTTGACACACTTCGTATATAATTTTGTATACTAATTCACGTCGTAGTTGGCTATGAATTTGATCAATATTGTCGTAATTTACTTCATACTTTAACTTAATTTGACATTTATTCAATCAAATAAAGCAACAACTGAACTAAGCTACGACACTATTTTACCAAAACATGACAAATTATATCGTTGCACACCCTGTATTTAAAGAATCTGTCATAAAATAGTGAATCACTCTGTATATTATTAGTACAATTAGCAACAATAGTTGGCTATGGTTTTAGTAAATAGAGTCGTAACTTGATTCATACTTCACCAAATTTGACATTTATTAACGTACTTTATAAATATTTGAAATAAGCTACGACAACGTAAATAATAATAATAATCTGTATAAATTCTAGTGACAAATATCCAGTTACCGATATTATCGAAACAATTGAAAATGGAAGGTTTCCTATTTATACGTTGGTGGGATCGTTTAGATGAGGCCATCAAACAATTGAAAGAATGGATGCATGATGGGAAAATTCTATATCGTGGTACAGTCACAGAAGGCTTTGAAAATATGTTTTTGGCATTTGTCGATATGCTAACTGGGAAAAATATGGGCAAAGCTGTTGTTACTGTTTAATTTTGGTTGTTTTTTTTTTGTTTTTTCAATTGTCTTTTTTAATAAAATAATTGAAAACCAATCAAATCTATACGAAATACTCCATCTTTGATTTGCAACGAATCAATTCGATGTTGCTATAACAACCGATTTTGATTGGTCTATTTGGCGGCCAATTATTGTCGAGATTATTTGAAATATTAGCGCCAAATTTAAATCAAATAACTAGGATTGACAATTAGAGTCGTAACTTAGTTCATATTTTACTAAATTTGATATTTGTTCGATCGAATTAATCAAGCTATGACTATTTTAATTAAAGCACAGCCTACTTATTATTATATCGTTATAAACAGTGGCGGCTCGTTTAAATTGTGTTATTCTTATTAGATAGAAAACCAGTGGCGTAACAAATAGGTGGGGTAAATATTCAAAAAAATCTAGATTGCTTAATATTTTATTATTTTAAAATTTTCAATATAATAATAAATTATAATAATATATAGAATTAACAAAAACAAAGCTAAACAAATAGCTAACTTGATTCAATTTTTAGGTTACGAATATATCGAGTACACCACGATAATTAACCTCACAATTGGCTATGGTTTTTTTTACATAGTGTCGTAGCTTTATTCATACAACACAACAAATTTGACATTTATTAACCTACTTTAAGTGTCTGGAGAAAGCTACGACTATGTTACAAAAACCACAGCCAACTATAACGTAAATGAAAGTAGTACACTCTATATGTCAATAGAGGTCGCGCTTTCTCTTTAATTACTTTCATTTGTTTAATTTTTTTAATTTAAATGATGGGTGGTGGATATGGTGTCTAGATTGTGGTTTTAATGTCAATAAATCCGGATCAATTGTTATTTCATTGGTGATTTGATTTGTTGTCGTTATAATTGTACTATTATCATTATTATCATTATTATTATCATCATCAACATCATCATCATCGACAACGTCCAACAACATGGCCTCATTGCCGCCTAGATTCTGTTGTAAATTGATATTATTATCAATTAATTGTTGATTATCATTGATATTCGTCAGATTATATTGGACTGGGGGTGGTAGGATTGTTGTCGGCGGCCATTCCAACCCCAAAAACAGGCTGGTCTGGTGGTTTTGGTCGTGTATCGACGGTGTCGTTGACGTTGTTAGACTCAACAACGGGCTGTTGTCGAGGGTTGTTGTTGTTGTTGCTGAGGGTGGCGGTGGTGGCGGTCCTGTTGTAGTTGTACAAATTTGATTGGTCAATGTCGGTAGGGTTTTCTGTAGATTTTTCTCTTGTTTGCGCCATTTGGCTCGTCGATTTTGGAACCAAACTTGTACGCGGGCTTCGGTTAAATCGATCCTGAGGGCTAATTCTTCGCGGAAAAATACATCGGGGTAGTGGGTTTTTTGGAAGGCACGTTCTAGTTCTTCTAGTTGATAGTTGGAGAATGTTGTCCTGTTGGATTTGTAGAGAAATTGGCGATTTTAATCGACACAATCGACTCAATTTCCATTTCACGCTATATGTGTATAATTGGTTGCCTATGCTATAACATAGGCAACCAAGTATGCACCACAATAACTAATGATGGTAGCAAAAATTGACAATTTTAAACCATTAATCAGTTGTTGAAAAAACAGTGGTGTGAAAAATGGGTTGGTTCAGACCTTATAGTAGTTTAAGTTAAATTTTCGGCAATTATGGTGTTTCATTGAAATATTGAAGCAATTTTAATACAAATTTATAACATTATTGCTTTAAAATTCAACAATTTTTTTAGCAATTTTGGTGCTTTATTATCAATTTCTAAGAAAAAAATATCTCGAATGTCGTCAAAATTAGGTATAAATGATAAAATTGCCCAAACTGTATACATGCGAGTATAATTGGTTGTCTATATTCGATGTGACGCCGCAATTTTAACCAATTGGGTGTATACTTGGTTGCCTATACTCCGGACAAGTATGGTGAAAATTTTACGAATTCTATCGAGTACAAGCAACCAGTGGTGTAGCAAATGGAATTCTGAACAATTTTACAATTCCTGTCATTTAATTGAATCAACATTTTCAACTAATCTAGCGTTTTTTAATGGCGATTTATTGTCAATTTTAACCTCAATTTATGCTATTTTCATTTGAAATTCACAAATTTTAGCCAATTATAGGTAGAAAAGAGTTCATTTTCATAATTAGAGTATACATTTTGATATTTTGAGGTTATAAATTCTTAATTTATAGAAGTAAAGTGAATCTATTATTTTTTGTTTTCGTTGGGTATAATTGGTTGCCTATATTGCAGGCGCTTTTAATCAAAATTTTCAATTAGTCTTCCTACAAAAGATAAGGCCAGTGGTGTAGCAAATGGGTTGATAGACAATATTTTACTATTTGTTTATCCATTAATTTGCACGTTAGGCACTTTTAGGTTAACTTTATCGATTTTTTTTTTTGATTTATGATTGGGAGCGTATAATCATCATAGAAAAATATTTCAAACTAAAAAAAAATTACAAAAATTTGTGTAGTGCAAGCAACCAGTGGATTTATGAACATTTTTGTCATTTAATTGATCAACTTTTGCAACTAATTTAAGACTTTAATAGTAATTTAGAGTCAATTTGAATCCCAATTTATGCAACTTTCACTGAAAATCCACAAATTTTATCCAATTATAGGTAAAAAAGAGTTAATTTTTATAATTACAGTATACATTTTGTGATTTTGAGGTTATAAATGGTTAATTTATACCTGGAAAGATAATCTATCAATTTTGTTTTCATGAGGTATAACTGGTTGCCTAAATTACAGATCTTTTTAATAAAAATCTTCAATTAGGCTTTCTACAAAACAGGCCGGTGGAGTAGCAAATGGGTTGATAGACCATACTTTACTACTTGTTTTTTCATTAATTTGTACGTTAGATATTTGTAGGTTATTTTAATGAAATTTGTCTTTTGATTTATGAATAGGGGTGTATAATTAGTTGCCTACACTAATAAAAATTTGACAAACTTTCAAAAAATTTACAAAAATTTGCGTAGTACAAGCAACCAGTGGATTTATAAACATTCTTGTCATTTAATTGATCAAAATTTGCAACTAATTTAAGACTTTAATAGTAATTTGGTGTCAATTTTAATCTTAATTTATGCTATTTTCACTTAAAATCCACCAATTTTAGCTAAGTATACGTACAAAATAGACCATTTTTATAATTACAGTATATATAATGAGATTTTGAGGTTATAAATCGTTAATTTATGGCAAAAACATTAATTTTAATTGTTAAAATATGCTAATTCTGTATTGTGTTTGTATAATTGGTTGCCTAACTTGCATGTTTGGATGTATAGTTGAATTGCCTAAATTGCAGGTAAGTTTTATAAAATTTACAATTACTCGGCTTATGAAAGGATCAGTAGTGTAGCAATTGGGCTGGGAAGCACGATTTTACTACCTGTTGTTCCATTGATTTGTACATTTGGCACTTTTAGATTATTTTTATAGATTTTTTTGAATTTACGAATGGAAGTGAATAATTGGTTGCCTGCACTATAGAAAAAAATAGCAAAATTTGAATAAATTACAAAAATCTATAGAATATAAGCAACCAGTGGATTTATGAACATTCTTACGATTCCTGTAATTCAATTGATTAACATTTCCAACTAATCTAAGGCTTTAATAGCAATATATGGTTAATTTTATTCCCAATTTATGCAATTTTTATTTGAAATAAGAAAATTTTAGACAAATATACGTAAAAAAAGGTTCATTTTTTACAATTACAGTATACATTTTGACATTTTGAGGTTATAATTTGTTGATTTATGGACGGAAATATAATTTTAATCGTTAATATATGGAAACAAAACATCACTGTGTACTGCGTCCGTATATTTGGTTGCCTACTTTACAGGTAAGTATATTAAAAATCTACAATTAACGACCAATAAAGGGGCCAGTGGTGTAGCAAATGGGTTGCTAACCGAAATATTAGTCCGTATTATTTCACTAATCTATATTTAGAGGTTATTTTAATAGAAGTTTTCTTTTATTTGCGAATTACAAGAATGTATAATTGGTTGCCTAAATATGACAAATTTAAAAAGAATACCAAAAATACGTAAAGTACAATCAACCAGTGGTGTAGCAAGTGGATTTGTGACAATTTCTAAATTGTATATTTGGTCGACATTTTCAACAGATCTAGCGACTTTAATCAAAAATTATAATTAATGTTAATTCAAATTTATGCTATTTTCACCTAAAATCCACCAATTTTAGCCAATTATACGTCAAAAGAGCACATTTTTCGAATTACAGTATACGTTTTAAGATTTTGAAGCTATAAACTGTTAATTTCTGGTCAACAAAATAATTTTAATCGCTAAATTTTTAAATAAAAACATAATTGTGTATTGGGTCAGTATAATTGGTTGCCTACTTTGCAGGTAAGTTTAATAAAAATACAACAATTAGTCGTCTATAAAAGACCAATAAAAGACCAGTGGTGTATCAAATGGGTTGCTAACTAATATTTGAGTCTCTATTATTAGACGAATCTAAATTTTTGACACTTTTAGGTTATTTTTAAGGAATTGTCCATCTGATTTTAATCCGAAATCATGCAATTTTCATACTAATTAACCAATTTTTGTCATTTCTATCTATAAACAATTGAATTTATTGAAATTCTGTATAATTTTCAATAAATTTAATCGAAAATTATCGATTTATACCCAATTTTTTGGTTAAGAAATCGCCAAAAAGCACCAAAATTACTTAAATTGTAACAATTGTGTATATTTGGTTGCCTAATTTGTATCGATTAAGTATAATTGGTTGTCTACTTCTAGGGGTAAATTTGGGGAATTACCTGTAGCGTCGTTGTTTTCGCTTTGAACTCCCATTATTATTGTTATTATTGATAATATTATCATTATTATTATTATTGTTGTTATTATTAACGATCGGATTGTCTTCATTCGAATCGTTGTCGTGATAATTAAGCAACTGTTGTGCCTCTTGTTGTTGTTGTTGTTGTTGTTGGTAATCACCTGAATTTAATTTAACAAAATCTAATTAAGTTTCATTAAATTAACTCCCCTATATATTCAATTCATATGTCTCTCGGCGTTTTTGTTTTCTTTAATGATTTATACAAGATTATAGCTAGCTAGATTAGAGTTATAATTTTATTGTTTTTAAACAAAAGAACAAAAACTCACCATCTCGATCATCCAAGTCGGCTTGTGTCAAACTATTCAACAGACCATTGATGGTATAGGAGGCTGTGCCATCATCATCGTCCATTATGGCCAACCAATAGAATTAAAATTTAATTAACAATAATTAGATTGCTAGATTTTTTGAATTAATTTTTAAACAATTAACATTATTATTTATTAATCCATCGAATAATTGAATTAACTTAAATCGAATTAATTAATTAATTAATTAGTGAATTAGGGGTAGTTTTTTTTTATATAGAATTTTCTCAATGCATTATTAGATTGTTATGTGTATGTACTGAAATGTGAAAAGTTTTTCCACGATAAATTTCCTTTCATTCAACCAAAACAACAACAACGCGGGCATTTCTATGGCTTGTTGCCTGAAATATTTGAAACCCTGTTAGTTTTTCTTTCTTTTTCTTTTTTTATTGTCTTTCCTCGTTTTCCTCCAACATTTCTATTTCTATTACTAGTTTTTTTTCTGTTTCTCTATAGAATCGATCTAGAGATTTTCCAACAACACTCCTACGGTTTCTATACAGACTGTACGACAATTTTACAATACGTCTAGTTGGCTGTGTATCGAGTAGATTGTGTCGTAGATTGGTTCATATGTGGCTCGATTTCGACTAAATTTGACGTTTGTCCGTGCAGTTGTCAAGTGTTCGAAGTAGGCTACAATTTACGAAAATCATAGCCAACTCGAATTTTATTGTATGACGTCCTGTATAGTTACAGGGTGATTCAAAATATTTGGCCTACTTTGTTGGGTTTAAATTTTTTAAGGCCAAATCCAATGAAATATTGATTTATTGGTTAGCATTTCAGTTATTTTCAAATTTCCTGAAAATTCTTGTTAAATTCTATCATAATCTAGTTGTCTTTGGAAAAAACAAAAACAAAAGATTGTTGATTGTTGACTATTTAAATACAGTTGTCGTAGTTTGGTTCATACATTTTACCAAAAACAGCCAACTGAAATATTTTTGTAGTGTAGTGTCGTAACTTGATTCATACGCTACTAAGTTTCTACCAAATTTGACATTTGTTTGTGTAATTGTCAAATGTTCGAAGTAGGCTACGATATTACGATTGAAGGATCATAGCCAACTGTAATATTATTGTATGACGCTTTTTATATTTACAGGATGATTCAAAATACGAGGCCTACTTTGTTAGGTTTAAATTTTTAAAGGCGAAATCCAATCAAATTTTGATTTATAGATTAGAATTTCATTAATTTCTGTTTTTTCAGTAATTTTGAAATTTCCTGAAAATTGCCGCCATTGTTGGTAAATTCTATTACAATCTAGTTGTCTTTGAAAAAAATAAAAACAAATGACTGTTGATTGTTGACTTTTGAAATGCACGGTAAACAATTTCATTCGTTGTCGTAGCTTGCTTCATACACTTTACCAAAAACAATTCAAATTTTGTTGTAGCGTAGTGTCGTAACTTGATTCATACTCTACTAACTTTCTGTTCGATTTGACATTTATTGATGTAGCTGTCAAGTGTTCGAAGTAAGCTACGATATTACGTCTGGAAGTCATGGCCAACATACTATTGTATGACATCCTGCATATTTACAGGATGATTCAAAATATTTGGCCTACTTTGTTGAGTTTAAATTTTTAAAGGCGAAATCCAATCAAATATTGATTTACAGGTTAGAATTTGATATTTTTTCAATTGTTTTTTCAGTTATTTTGAAATTTCCTGAAAATTGCCGCCATTGTTGATAAATTCTATCACAATCTAGTTGTCTTTGAAAAAATAAAAACAAAAGTTTGTTGATTATTGACTTTTAAAATGCAGGGTATATAATTTCATTTGTTGTCGTAGCTTGGTTCATACCTTCTACCAAAAACAGCCAACTAAAATATTGTTGTAGTGTAGTGTCGTAACTTGATTCATACGCTAATAATTGTAAGTTTCTATTTGATTTGACATTTATTAATGTAATTGTCAAATGTTCGAAGTAAGCTACGATATTACGATTGAGAATCATAGCCTACTGGAATATTATTGTATGACGCCCTGTATATTAACAGGATGATTCAAAATACATGACCTATTTTGTTAGGTTAAAATTTTTAAAGGCGAAATTCAATCAAATATTGATTTACAGGTTAGAATTTGATATTTTTTCAACTATTTTTTCAGTTATTTTAAAAATTTGCCTGAAAATTGCCACAATTATTGATAAATCTATCAAAATCTAGTTGTCTTTGAAAAAAAAAAAACAAATGACTATTGATTGTTTACTATTGAAATACCGAATGTACAGTTACATTAGTCATCGTAGATTGGTTCATACATTTTACTAAAAAAATTGCCAACTGAAATATTGTTGCACCCTAGTGTCGTAACTTAATTCATACGCTACGATTTGACATTCATTAATGTAGTTGTCAAATGTTCGAACTAAGCTACGATATTACGTCCGGAATTCATAGCCAACTATTTAGAATATTATTGTATGACGCCCTGTATATTTACAGGATGATTCAAAATACGTGGCCTACTTTGTTAGATTTAAATTTTTAAAGGCAACATCCAATTAAATACTGATTTATAGGTTAAAATTTGATATTTTTTCAATTGTTTTTTTCAATTATTTTAAAAATTTGCCTGAAAATTGCCGCCATTGTTGATAATTTCTATCAAAATCTAGTCGTTTTTGAAAAATAACAGAACAAATGACTATCGATTGTTTACTATTGAAATACAACGTTATCGTAGCTTGGTCCGTACATTTCATCAAAAACAGCCAACTGGAATATTGTAACGTAGTGTCGTAACTTAATTCATACGCTACTATTTGACATTAATTAATGTAGTTGTTAATGTTCGAAGTAAGCTACGATATTACGTTCGATAATCATAGCCAACTCGAATATTAGTATATTTACAGGATGATTCAAATTTTGAATTTTTCCAATTTTTTCCAGTTATTTTGAAAATTTCTTGATAATTTAAACAATTCGATTAGAATTTAGTTGTCTTTGGAAAAACAAATGACTATTGATTGTTTATAACTTAAAATACAATTTCGTTAGTAGTCGTAGCTTGGTTCATACAATTTAATGAATTTGACATCCATTGACGTAATTTTCCAAACGCAAACAATTAACCGAATCAAGTTACGATACTACGTTATCAATTACACAGCTTACTACTTCGATAACTAGTTTTAAATAGAGCCTATCCCACATATTATCAATTTTTATTTCTACCAATTTCTAAACATCATTATTATTTTATAGAATCATCAAAATCTATAATTTTTTCTAAAATTTAATGACAAAAATCATCGAAAATTGATTCGAAATATTCAAATTGCTCTATTTTTGATGATTTTATCACAAAATCTCGCTAATTAGAAGGAAAATAAATGTGCAAAGGGGGACACTTGGGATATTTCTAATTGCGCGCGCAAATTTCCATACAACGTTGCCACATTAATCTGCCAAATACAAGAAACATCAACTCGTTTCTGGAATCAAAGACGCCTAATAAACAAATAATAACCAAACATTATGGCGTCATTACTTTCAAATTTCAGCGCCATCTTGTAAAGAAACAACTAAAATTAATTTATTGCGCCATCTATAAATCATTATCGTACTAATTTGAACAAACAGTTGGTAATACTGTTTGCCAATTGAATAAACAGAAGAAAATCAGTGTTGCCACTTTTGAGGTCACTATAATTATAAAACAAATATATAAACCGCCATCTATTGAATAGTTCGAGTAAAATCAAAATTTATCGAGTTGATAATACCGATTCTAACCTAATTCAAATCTATTCAAATTTCCCACCATTCAATCATAACTCACTAGATCCAATTTTAATTCGTATAATAGAGTGAGATTCAGTGTTGCCATTTTTCGAGTAACTAAAATTATTGAAAAAAAAAATCAATTTTCAATTAAACTTGTGACGTCATTAAACCTCAAAAATTCACCGCCATCTATTGAATAGTCGGCATTATTCCATTATTAAGTTGGTATACTGATTCTAGATCTAATATTTCATTAATTATAACCTAAAAATTTACGAATTTTACCGCCATCTATGGAGTAGTTGAGATTGAATTCAAATTTGGCGCCATTTGTTTATAGGTTACTAGATTCAATTTCTCGTTGGATAATTATGAAATTGTGACGTCACTAAAGCCCACTATATTTAGCGCCATCTATTAATTTGTAGGAAATTACAATTTTATAATAATTAAGTTGGTAATGGTGATTTCGCCATGTTTCCATTGAATTTAATTTCAAAATTACCGCCATTCAACAGTGCACACTAGATTGAATATACTGATACTAATTATAATAGTAGGCTAGGAAAAAAACAAACATATGACATTACCCTAATTATTTTTATATCAATTTTTGCTCAATTGTTCTTTGATAATACTAAAATAATGATGATAATAATAATAATAATAATGGTAATAGTCAATTTATTGCGCATGCGCAAATTTAATATCTTCCAAATCTATATAACCGTTCCATAACAATATTCAGCAATTGTTTCTTCAACGCTTGTGTTTTGTTACGACGATACGGAAGCACAGCCAACTTTAAATACTTAAGACAATTATAAGTCGTAAGTTATATAATTATTATCAATTTTTTTTTCAAATTATTACCAATAATACTAATAATGATAATAATGATAATAATTGAAGAATAAATAAATTACCGGATGGGTATAGATTACTAGATAATTACCGGTAAATTAAATTATTAGAAAAATTATATCAAGTTAACTTTGGAATTGTTTTACTCGATTTTCAATAGAATTCAATTGTTTTTAATCTGCAAAAAAGCCGGTAAGGTCGTTAAACCTCTGGACGATTCAATTCGTCAATTGTTTTTATTTATTTTGTTTTAATTTGAATTTTTATATAATCACCATTATTATTATTTTGGGGTAATAATATTAATAATAATGCTGACAATAATAATAATAATGATAATTTCCGGTCACTATTTATACATTCATTGAATACGTGCATTTTCCGCTCCTTATAAATTTGATTAAATTTGAATCAATTAATTTAATCAAGCAGGCTAATTTTGATTCGCTTTTTTTCTCCTTCATTTGTCTTGATTTTATAACAAACTACTCGATTTTCCTCTGAAATCAAGTAGTCTAATTTTGTTTGACAATTTAAATTTCATTTGTTTTATTATTTTATATCAAAACGACTAGATTTCGATCATTTCCTCTGAAATCAAGTAGTCTAATTTTGTTTGACAATTTAAATTTCATTTGTTTTATTATTTTATATATCAAATCGACTAGATTTCGATCATTTTCTTCGAAATCAAGTCGTCTAATTTTGTTTTTTTGTTTCTTTGTTTATTTGTCTAGCCTGCTAGAATTTTGTTTAATTTTTCCATCTCGTATAAATGTGTGGGTAATTCATCAATTTTCCCAGCTCTAGGATTGGTCAAAAATAGACACACTAAGGTGGCGTGGTCGGCCTTATCATCATTTGTTCACTAGATGATGATTTATATTGCTTATTAATTAAATTAAATCAAATTAAATTAAAACAAAAAAAAATCATATTAGTTAGTGTTCACTGTATTTACAATAATAGCGAATTATTAATAAAAAAAGAGATGCAATATACCAATAATCATAAATAAGATAGAGATAGTGATACCGATTCGTTTTTGTTCCCCTCCCAATACAATAAAATAGAAAAAAATGATGTATTTTAGTAAATAACGGGTTAGACAAGGATGGATAATTTTTTTTAAATAAAACTAGATGTCGATTTTCGTTTATTTTGTTTATTTTAGCCGACTAGATCCCGATTATTTTCACTATCTATATTTATATTTGATTATAATCCATCAATACTAGTTGGCTTGTGATTGGTTGGAAATTAACAACTGAAAAGTGGCGTGTTTCTTTTATATAACCGTAATTTTCGTAAATTCGATCACGTATGCCTTGACTTTATTACAATAAAACAAAACAAAAATCCAATCAAATTAGAGAACTTCCACTGTATTTACAATCGTATTGTTATTAGAATGAAATAGAATATAATTAAATAAAACATCCGATAGAGATAGTAATAGCGATTCGATTTTGTTATTTCTTATAATTAAAAAAAAGATAGAATCAATTTGTAATTAACGTGTAAAGATAAAGATAACAATATAATTTTAATGCTATAGAAATTATACAAATACAGTAGACGCTATATATGATAAATAATAATCTCTATCTCTCTCTTACACATTTAGGGGCAATTAAATTGGCTAACCTACTAGATTTTATTTCTATAAATTCATCAATGATTTATTTAAAAATAAATATCGCCAGGTTGCTTGATTATTTTCTATAATTAAATTTGCTATAAATTCCAATAAAATTAATTGAAAATTATTGAAATTAATTCCAATTGGAATTTTGATAATCAAAACTACCTTCTAATCATTCACATTACAACAATTCTACTGTATTTGTATTTATTGCAGTTATCTACATTATTAATAGAAAAGGATAGAAGATATTATTATTTTATAGGTTGAAAAGAGATGGTAATAATGATAGTGTTTTGTTTTTTAATAAATCGTAGACGACTAGATTAAATACAATAAATAACGAAATAGTTGAAATAATTCGTTTTTTTGTCTAGTAAATATAATTGCGACAGTCTTTTGTTTTAATTTTTATCTTAAATAGATAGCAGAAAAAATGTTACCGCAAATAGTAAATATTGAAACAAATGATTATCGTTAAAATTGTGAAAAAAACAAAAGACGTTAATTAAAATTTGTTGACAAATTGGAATTTTATCAATTTTATTGATCATTTTACAAAGTCTACACTGTATTCAAATTCTATAGACTATAATTTATAGAAAGAGACGCAAAATTGCTTAATTATTGTGTTAGATAATGATAGTGATTGAATTCTTTTGTGTTTTTTTTTTAGAGACTAGATTAATACGGAAATTGTTGATTGTTGACAAACGAATGAAACAATTGAAATTTTTGTTTCAACATCGTTTTTATTGCGAAAAATATTTATTCTTATTAGAGAAGTTGTACTGTATTTATATTTATTGTTAAAATAATCGATTATAGAATAGAAAGAGATGTAATGATTGTTTCAATAATGTATTAGACAATGACAACAATAGCGATTTCGACTTCCGATTTTGTTCTGTTTATTTTAAAGATTGACGATTAAATTGTAATTAAATACAGTGTAGATTTTATAACAAAACTAATGCGATTTTAATATTTTATCGTTTTTTTTCTACATATCAATTGTTTTGTTGAAATTATTAAAATTATTCACATTAGACAAATTCCACTGTATCTGTACTAATATTACAATTATTGGATATTAATAGAAAGAGATGCAATATATAATTTATGTGTTAGATAGAGATGGGCGATATTTAATGCAATTAGAAAGAGATGAAATCAATGGAAATTAATGCGTTAGACAAAGATGCCAATTTTTTTTTTGATTTTAAAAATAAAGATGCAACCAAATACAGTGAACACTACATAGATGATAATTTATAAAAAAACAACGCAATTTTTAATATTTCATCATTTTTATAATTTAAATTCTAATAAAATTATTCACATTAGAGAAATTCCACTGTATTTGTATTTCTACAATTGTCATTCAATATCAATAGAAAGAGATGCAATATTCGATTATTAGAGTGTTAGAGAAAGATGTAAATATTGATTCATTCTTGTTTATTAGAGATGGGCGTATTTATAAACTAATAGAAAGAGATGAAATCACCCGACAATACACGAGTTAGACAAGGATGTTGATAGAAATTTTTGTTTTAGAGATTGACAAGATGCCACCAAATACAGTGAACGCTACAACAAATGATAACCTACAAACCGAACAAAAACAACAAAACGAACCGAAAATTGAGGATTATAGCAAATATAAAAACACCATCCATACATTGTATGGTTATTTTGATCAACCCCTACGTTGGCCAATTATTTTGCATATGTTAACCTATCATATATTGGCATTAATTGGTTTGATAACATTCCCATATTTTGATAAGAAATTAACCTTGTTGTGGAGTAAGTATGACGAACCGTCACTGGTGATTATCGAAAAAATTATTATAAAATCGAGTATACTGCGACAATCTATCAAGCAATTGGCTGTTATTTAAACAATTGAATAAACGTATCATTTGTTACAACAATTAACAAAGGTGTCTGGATCTCATTAACTTTTAAACATTTATTTAATAACCTATCATTTGTTGACATTCAATGACAGTAATGTTAGCAAAGGTGACCGGATCTTATTAACTTAAAAAAAATTACACGTAAAATCAATTAAAAGTAATAAAATCTAGTCACCTTTGTGTATCAATGATGTACTTTGTATTGAAAAAAAAGCCTACTTTGCATTTTTTATGAGTTCTATAATCAATTGTAGTATAATTAAACAATTGAATCATTAACAAATGATGAATTATTCAATTGTTTAATTATACTACAATTGATTATAGAACTCAGAAAAATCAAAGTAGGCTGTTTTTTTTTTTTTTTTTGATACAAATATCGTAACTTTATTCAGATACTTGTCAAATGTCAAATTCGATAAAGTGTGAATAAAGCTACGATATTGTTTGATCAAAGCCACAGCCTACTCGTCTTAAATTATCGCAGTATACTCGAAATTAGTGATGGAATTGGGGAAATAAATTTTGATAATTTCGTAGATTATGTACTGGGTGTTGCCACAATTTTCGGTATAACAGCTGGTGTCCATCGATTATGGACACATCGAGCCTATAAGGCAATTTTACCGTTGAAAATTATTTTGGCCATTTGTTATACATTGAGTGGACATGTAAGTATCTATGATTATAGTTGGCTGTGTTACGGTTTAGGTTATGTCGTAGATTGATTCATACATTTGACAAATGTCAAACTTTATCCAAGCAATCTACGACATTATATTGTCAAAATCTACTGTGACTTTAAATACAATTATAATGATAGTTGGCTATGCTTTAGTTACGTCATGTCTTAGATTGATTCATATATTTGAAAACAGACAAGAATTTTTAACAACACGAATCAATCTACGACATTTAAACATTAAGTTATAGTCTACCGCAATTTGAAATACAATTGTTTCGTAGGCTATGTTTCGATTATATTATGTCGTAGATTAATTCATGTACTCAACATATGTGTGTTAAAATTTATGCAATAACAAGCAATCTACGACACTATATTATTAAAGCCTACTGTGACTTTAAATAATGTAATGATTGATATAGTTGGCTATGCTTTAGTTACGTCATGTCGTAGATTGATTCATACTCTTAACAAATGTCAAATTTTATACAATATCAAGTTATCTAAAGGCATAGTCTACAACGATTTGAAATACAATCGCAATGATTGTAGTTGACTATGCTTTGGTTACGTCATGTCGTAGATTAATTCATATACTTGAAAATAGACACGAATTTTTTACAACTATAATGACAAATTTTAGCTAATTTAGTAAAATATGAACCAATCTACGACATTATAACCAAAAACATAGTCAATTGTAGTTGGCTATAATATACTTGTTTTGTTATGTCGTAGATTGCTTCATATACTTCTACAAATGTCAAATTTTGTACAATATGAATGAATCTACGACTCTACATAGCCAAAAGCATAGTCTACTACGATTTGAAATACAATCGTAATAATTATAGTTGGCTATGCTTTGGTTACGTCTTATCGTAGATTGATTCATATACTTGAAAATCGACACGATTTTTTCTACAACGCGAATCAATCTACGACACTATACATTATCAAAACATAGCCTACTGTGATTTGAAATACAATTGTAGTGATTATCGTAGGCTATGTTTCGATTACATTATGTCGTAGATTGATTCATATGTATGTCACAATTTATGATATTACATAACCAACAATTTAGCCTACTACGATTGTAAATACAAATAATAATTGAAATAACCTACAGCAACTAGAAATACAATTATAATAGTTGTAGTCGGCTATGCTTTGATAACATTATGTCGTAGATTGATTCGTACACTTAACAAATGTTAAACCCTATTCAATTACAAGCAATCTACGACAATATATTGTCAAAGTCTATTGTGACTTAAAATACAATTATAATGATAGTCGGCCATGCTTTAGTTACGTCATGTCTAAGATTGATTCGTACACTTAACAAATGTCAAATTTTGTACAATATCAAGTAATCCACGACATTAACCAAAGACATAGTCTACTACAATTTGAAATACAATCGTAATTATTATAGTTGGCTATGCTTTGATAACGTCATGTCGTAGATTAATTCATATATTTGAAACTAGACACGAATTTTTTACAACTTGAATCAATTTACGACACTATACATTATCAAAACATAGCCTTCTTGGATTTGAAATACAATTGTAGTGATTATCGTAGGCTACGTTTCGATTACATTATGTCGTAGATTGATTCATATACTTAACATATGTATGTCAAAATTTATACAATATCAAGCAATCTATGATACTACATAACCAACAATTTAGCCTACTGCAACTTAAAAAACAATTATAATAATTGTAGTTGGCTATGCTTCGATGACGCTATGTCGTAAATTAATTCATACGCTTGGAAAAATAACAATGTCACAATTTTCTACAATATCAAGCAATCTAAGACTATGACAACGAAAGCAAAGCCTACTACAGTACAGTTGTAATAATACTATTATGTCGTTGATTAATTCGTACACTTCATAAAAAACTATAATGACAAATTTAACAAATTTGGAAAAAGATGAACCAATCTACGACATTATAACCAAAGACATGGCCTACTGTAATACAATTGTAATAATTTTAGTTGGCTATAATATACTTCAGTTTTATTATGTCGTAGATTGATTCATATACTTGAAAATAGACAAAATTTTTTTACAACTTCAATCAATCTAAGACACTATAGATTATCAAAACTACTGTGATTTGAAGTACAATTGTAGGCTATGTTTCGATTACATTGTGTCGTAGATTGATTCATACACTCAACTTATGTATATTAAAATTTATACAATATCAAGCCATCTATGATATTACATAACCAAGAATTAAGCCTACTACGCTTGTAAATGCAAATAATAATTGACATAACCTACTAATAATTGTAGTTGGCTATGTTTCGATGACGTTATGTCGTAGATTGATTCACAGCAGAGTCTACTACAATACAGTTGTAATAATAATATTATGTCGTAGATTGATTCGTACACTTGTTAAACAATTATAATGACAAATTTTAGCTAATTTAGTAAAATATGAACTAATCTACGACATTATAACCAAAGACATAGCCTACTTTAATACAACTGTAATAATTGTAATTGGCTAGAATATACTTGAGTTTTGTTATGTCGTAGATTACTTCATATACTTGAAAAATATGTCTACAAATGTCAAATTTTCTACAATATGAATTAATCTACGACTCTATGATATAATCTACTTGCAATATAACTATAATAATTGATTATAAGCTTCGACTTTGTAGTGTCGTAGATTGATTCATATACTTATAAAATTAAAAAAATTCTACAATATCAAGCAATCTTTGACACTACAACATAACCAAAGTAATAATTGTAGTTTGGTTATGTCGTAGATTGATTCATACACTTCTACAGATGACAGATTTAGTACGAAATGACATAACGAAAACATAACCTACTACGATATGAATTGTAATAATTGTACGAATTCTTTAGACAAACGAAATATGAACCAATCTACGACATGACATAACGAAAACATAGCCTACTGTGATAATAATTGTATAATTTGTGATTACAGTACAGTATCTATCATTGGGTACGTGATCATCGTGTCCATCACAAATACAGCGATACAGAAGCGGATCCATTCAACGTAAATCGTGGCTTCTTCTATGCCCAAATTGGTTTTTTATTTCTAAAAAAACACCCGGCCGTCTTGAAAAAAGCCGCCGGCATTGACAGTCGTGATCTATTAAATGATCCGGTCATACGGTTCTTTAAAAATCACTATTGGCCCATGCAAATAATCTTCCATTTTCTATTGCCAATCGGCGTTCCCGTTTATTATTGGAATGAATCATTGTATTGGTCGATATTAATATCATCAGTACGTTTCGTTATCTGTCTACATATAACGACAGCTGTCAACAGTGTGGCCCATCAATTCGGCACGAAACCCTACGATAAGTATGTCGATTAACCTAAAAAAAATCAATATTCCATCGAGTAGGCGCTGATTTTGTGAACGTAAGTCGTTGCTTGTGTCAACCGTGTCGGCAATATAGATTACTATCAATTGTAGTTACCTGTAAGTATAGATTGTCGGTAATACAGGTTACTGTGATTTATCGAGTCGTTAATGTCAAAATAACAAAGCCTACTAGATTTAATTGATAATTTAGAGGAGAAATAGTGCAAATTTCGACCGTAATGGCGCTTAATTTTTAAATTTCCCGCTTTTATTCAATTAGTAAACTTGTTACTAGATTTGTTTTTGTCTCTAAAGAACGCCATCTTGATTCTTGTCAAAAATTCGGAATGAATCTAGCAATCTGTGGTCAACAATAAAACTCGGATAGTAACCTACATTGCCGACCTGTCAATTGTTGGCAATCTGCATTACCGACATTAGCGACACTCGATTGAATTAAGAATCGACCTACGTTGACGAATTCTAAGCCTACTGTGTTTATTGTTGGTTTACAATTGGATTTTGTGTCCAAATAGACGGCATAAATCGGTGGAGAATATGCTCTATTCGATTTTCGCCCTGGGCGAGGGGTGGCACAACTACCATCACGCCTTCCCTTGGGACTACAAGGCGGAGGAGTTCGGCCGTTATACGACCAATTTTACGACGTTCATGTTGGATGTGTTCGGCCGGCTGGGGTGGGCGTACGATTTCAAGACGGCATCGCCGGATTTGGTGAAGAAGTTCACGATGAAACATGGGGATGGGTCGCACCCCTTCTATACGGGCGGTGATATGGAGATCAAGGAGCCGGATGGGGGTGTGGAACACGATTCGGCCCGATGGTGATTTTTCTAGGGGAATTTTATGATGATTAGTGACAATTGGTTGGTCGTTTGGACGTATAATTGATTTTGTTTTAGTTTCATTTAGGGTGATTGTAGCTAATAAATATTTATACTATTAGTATTGTTTGTTGTTGCATAAAAGTCCCTAAATTTCACGAATCTAGTAACTTTATCTACACTCAGTTGGTATAGCAATTAGATTATGTCTAAATCATTGGTTGTTTTGAAATTTGGCGCCTTTATTGATAACCTAAGTTTAGTTTTATCGATGACGTTTTGCTAGGTTATTGGTTGTTTTCAAAATTTGCGCCTTTATGTTAGAACCAATCGGATTTCGCCGGAAAAAATCGTATATTTTGCGAGTGAATCGAGTATAAAAAGGGCCTAAATTGGGGTAAATTCTATTAAGAAACGGTCTCAAATTTAAGTTTGGTTAATTAATTAAAAAAATTATTCATAAAAATGCACAATAGTTGAAATTTTGATGTAAAATTTTGATAGAATAGGCAGCCAGTAATACATCTCGGTTATAGAATAATGGGGTTGGTGTGTAAAGTGTGTTGCCTACGTTTAGAGAAACTAGAAAAAGTAGAAATTCAATTGATGATTTCTTTTTAATTTTTCACTCAAAATTCAAGTTTTTGGGCTCATTTGAAAGAGCATTTTGAGCTGCATAAGAGAAACTCCATTTCTGTTAGAAAAGTTGTGGAAATTTTGAGTTGTAGAACAAAACGTGGAAGCATGTTTTCTCCATATTTGCCTTCATAATTTGGCCAATAATAATTTGTTTGCAATAAATTTAGGGTAAATCGATAGAAAATTGGACGAGTTTTTCGAAAATCTGAGAAATTTTCCGATCGGTCAGGTAATTTTCCGGAAAATTGAGCAAAACAAGAAAAGAATTCAATTGCATTTTAAATAAAAATGCGCAATAATTGAAATTGTGATATAAAATTTTGATAGAATAGGCAGCCAGCAATACACCGGCTATAAAATAATGAGATTAGTATGTAAAGTGTGTTGCATATGTTTGGAAAAGTATAATTTTCAATTGACGATTTCTTTTTAATTTTTCACTCAAAATTCAAGTTTTTGGGCTCATTTGAAGCAGCACTTCGAGCTGCATAAGGGAAGCTTCATTTCTGTTGGAAATTTTGTGGAAATTTTGAGTTGTAGAAGAAAATGTCGAAGCATGTTTTCTCCACATTTTCTTTCATAATTCGGACAATAATAATTTGTTTGCAAAGAATTTGAGGTAAATTAATAGAAAAATGGACGAGCTTTTCGAATATCTGAAAAATTTTCCGATCAGTTGGGTAATTTTTTGGAAAATTGAGAAAAATTGAAAACAAGAAAAGAATTCAAGCGCATTTAAAAAAACAGAGATAGAATGTCTCGTTGCCTGGAAAATTCATAATTTAGAGCGGAACTACCTTGAAAATTGGACGTAAATATGGAATTTTCCTTCAAAAACAACCAAATTCACCCAAAATTCAGTCTAAATACCAAAAAATGACTCAAAATTGATTGAAAGTTGTTAACTCATAGACGTAAATTTATCAAAAAATTCACGATTTTAAGGCGCACATCTGCAGAAATAACAGCAGAAAATGCCGCAAAAACCGAAAATTCAGCCCCAGATTCAAAATTCCATCAACTGATTGGTAGAAATCGACAATTTTGGGCAAAATTGACTCAAACGATAATTTTAGAATAACAAAAATTAATAATTAAGAACAATAATTGTCTCGAAAATTAAGCTCAAAATCAATAATTTGCCTTAAAAACAATCAAATTAACCAAAAATACACAAAGTTGGGCAATTATCGCCGGAAAATAACCCAAAATTGTCGGAAAATAGGCTAATTTTCAGCATTCAATGCAGAATTTGGCGAAAAAATCGAAGTTTTAAAACAAAAACCTCCGAAAATCGTCAAGAATTTTGCTTAAAATTCCATCTGAATTAACAAAAAACTTCGAAACTTCTGGAAAAATAAATAAAACTTCATTAAAAACGAAACCGGGAAAACGACTTTAAGGATGTATAGTTGGTTGCATAACCCACACTTTGTAGATTATACAAATTATTAATTAGAACAAAATAAACTTTAATTAACCAATAAAATAAATAAACGCCGCTTAGAATTCAACATTTTGATTTAATTTCTATGAAAATACAATTATATAACCATCAATAATCAATATAATAAGAATTTTCAATAATTTTATAATCGCTAGATAGGCAACCAATTATACATCTATTAGGCAACCAATTATACACCATCATTGCTTGCTCAACGCTTTAAACTCATCGGGCCGATATTTGTATTGCGCCTTCTTATCAGCCGGCTTCAAAATCTTAAAATGACACATCAAATCCTGATCGATCGACATAAACGCGCCGGCATTATCGAATTCGCCGCAATAATTCGGCGCACTGAAAATCGTCACCAATTGCCGGCGCGAGAAGAACTCGTAACCATCCTCGACCACCTGGTGGCCGCGACAGACCAGATCGAAATCGTGCTTCGCCACGAACTTGGCCACAATCTCCGCACCGAACGTGAACGACACGCCGCGGTCGTTGTCGCCCCAAAACCTCACATCCTTGTCCGGATCGGACCACAACAGATCGCACAAGAGGCCGGTGTCGGGCACGTCCGTCGGCCGGCGGATCGCCAGGATCTGGTCCATCGAGTTCAAGTCCGGACTGAGGCCGCCGTGACAGCAGAAGATCTTGTCCTCGACGATCGCCGCCACCGGGATGCAATTGAAACAATCGGTAAACGTCTTCCACAATTTGATGTTGTAGCGCTTCTTGCACTCCTCGTAGAAGCCGTAAATTCGGCTGATTGAGGCCGTTTCGTGGTTGCCGCGCAACACGAAGAAATTCTCGGGGTATTTGATTTTGTAGGCCAACATCAGGCAGATGCACTCCATTGATTGCCGGCCCCTATCGACGTAATCGCCCAAAAACAGATAGTTCGAATCGGGGGGAAAACCGCCCATTTCGAATAAACGCAACAGATCATAGTATTGGCCGTGGATGTCGCCTAAAAACCGAACAAACGACTAACAACAGAAACAAAAGAAATTCGAAATTTACCGCCAATATTGATTGGAGCTTCTAATAGCAATAGATTCGGTTGTGATAAGAAAATCTCACGGGCCTTCCAACACAAATTCTTGATAATCGTCTCGTCCAATTGCACCTGTTTACACGGGCGTGTCCCTTTAACTACACGATAAACAATTAGAAAACAAAAACAACACGACAACTTGATCGTTCAATTGGATTAATAAATCGATCCATAGTTACCTGACAGCAATTGTTTTATAATTTCGTCAACGTCAATTTTCGACATTATTTTGTTTATTTTAATTTTTTCGCCAAAACCTACTTTGTTTTATCAGCGACTATAATCGAACATTTCTATATTCGATAAATTCGTTATCAACAAATTGTACCAGTTTGTGTTATCATCAAATAATGACAGTGTTTTGTTTGTTTGTTCGATTGTTTTTTCTATAATAGACGTACTTATAACAATAATTCGTATTATTACTCATATTTCATCAAAAATATTACTAATACTTATTTCTATCTTTATTCATTTTTTTTTTTTATTTTGTTTAGAAACAACAACCAATGCCAACTATGTGGAAATTATCGGTTTGGGGATTTCTATCGAATTTCGACGAATTGAAAGCGTCGTATCCCCACTATTTCTCATTTAAATTCGGTAAAAACAAAAGAAATAAAGGTTACTTGATACGAAACGTCACATAACCTTAAATCGAATTTCGGTTGTTTAATCGTCTTCAAACAAGTTGACTTGATCGGAACAATTGTTTTGTTAAATATTCAAATTAATAGAATATTCCAGATTTAAGTTCAGACTTACGTTGTCATTTCAATTCGAATCTAATAACATTAGATACAATTAGGCAATCAGTTATACAGATTTGAATAATGGTGTATTGTGTGTTGCCTACAACTAAAAATTAATAAAATTTGTTAGGAAATCGGGCAATTTATCTCGAATATTTCGAAATAATTCGAATAAAACGCTGAAGACAACATCGAAATTGTTGCCACATTTTCTATTTACCGATTTTATCGCTAAATTGGCCAATTGTAGTCTTGAAATCCACGATAAGATATGAAAAATGATGGAAATTTATATAATTGCTCTATTTTTACAACTGTTCGATAAACTATGATGAAATTTCAATTGTTCCACTTTAAACAGATGGATTTTGAATTAATTATTAAAATTAAACAATAATAAGTTGGTTATTTGGAAAAATATTGAAAATCTAGGCAACCAGTAATACAATCTAGCATATAGATGAGCTGCAAATTTGTATAATGTGTTGCATACACTTCAAGGCACAGAAAAAACCCGTTCAATAATTTTGCTTGTAGAACAAATAATCAAAATTTCGAAGATTAAATCGTTTCTAATCCAAGGTATTAGCCGAAATTTAATAATTTCGGAGAAATTTTACTAATATTTTGTCTTCATTTTATACAATAAGGGGTATTATTTCAATAAAATATTGTTATATAGACAACTAAGAATACACGTTAGAGTCGTTATAGAGTGTAAGGTGTGTTGCCTATAATTGATAGAAATATAAGAATTGGACGGAGATAAACAAATTTGCCCCAATTTTTCTCCATGAAGAAAACCAAATTGTGAAGAAATAAGGCACAACACTAAAAATTTTATATAAAATATTAGAATTAGCTATAAAATACTCATTTCTTAAATAAAACCTAAGCTTTTTATTTGTTATGTAACAGTACAAGAATTTTTGCAAAATAATCAAAATTGGCCAAGTTATAAGAGAAAATACAAGAAATTGTACAAAAATACGAGAAAAACATGTTGTTAGATTTTCGTCTGTAATTCAAATTTCTATCAATATTTTCAAAAACGAAAATAACCGTTAGGGGCTATAAGAAATGCCCTTTCCAAAAATCTATTTGCGGTTGTCGTAGCTTCAAGAACGAGCGAGAAATCGTCAGATGGAGATTCACATTTTCGTCGGTTAAAATTTTGTACCTAGGCAACCAATAATACTTATGTGGCAATATATTGGCATACAGCTGTGTATTACGTGTTGCATATACTTCAAGGAACCAGAAAAGCTTGTTTAATAATCTTGCTTGTAGAGCAAATAATTAAAATTTCGAAAGTCAAATCATCGATAATTGGCGATTTTACCAAAATCTTAATATTTGAACAGAAATTTCACTGATATTTTATCTTAACATTATACAATAAAGGTATTAGTTTAAGAAAACAACGCGATATAGGCAATTAGTAATACACGTTCAAGTCTTACTAGAATGTAAGGTGTGTTGCCTAAAATGAGTAGAAATGTAACGGGTTTGATGGAAATAAAATTCACCTCCATTTTTGTCTATTAGTAAGGCGAAATTGTCAAGAAATAATGCCCAATGCTCAAAATTTGTGATAAAACATCAAAATTAGCCATAAAATACCAAGTTTTTCAAATAAAACCTAACCTATAATTTCTATTGGTGAATATCTAGACAACCAATAATACAACAAAATATTGGTAAATAATCATGTATAACGTGTTGCATATACTTCAAGTAAACCGGTAAAAGCTTGTTTAATAATCTTGATTGTAGAGCAAATGATTAAAATTTCGGCAGTCAAATCATTTCTAATTGTAGATTTTACCTAAATCTTCATATTTGAGCAGAAATTTCACTAATATTTTACTTTAACTTTATAAAATAATGGATATTATTTGAATAAAACAACACGGCATAGGCAATCAATAATACATGTTCGAGCAATTGCAGAATGTAAGGTGTGTTGCCTATAATCGGTAGAAATGTAAAGGTTTGATGGAAATAAACAAGTTTAGCTCCATTTTGTCTATCAAAAAAGCAAAATTGTCCAGAAATAATGGAAAACGCTCAAAATCTGTGATAGAACATTAAAATTAGCTATAAAATACTAATTTGTCCAAATAAAACCTAACCTATAATATCTATTGGTGAATATCTAGGCAACCAATAATACACCAGTATATGGCTTTGTATAATGTGTTGCCTACAATTAAAGAGTTTTTAATAAAAATGACGATTATAGTGGATTTATTTTGAACAATTTGGTAAATAAACAAATGCAATTAAATAAAATAATTAGAATAATAATAAAGTAGAGTATACAATAGACAATTATATTAAATTGTTTATAATGTAAATTTCAATTATTTCTTCAGTATCTTCTTCATATCTTTATTCTGTTTTGTAATTGTCATATCGGCCATTTCCGTCTTATCAGTAATTGTACCGATTAGATCATTCTGTGAGTCAATTTCCGTCGACATATCAATAGCTAGACCCTTTAAACGCGATATATTCGTACACATTTCTTGTAAATTGGCATCTAAACGGGCACTAAAATCCTTACTAGCCGATTGTTGTTGTCCAGTTGTCGAACCTGTTGAATAATCGCCCTGATTACGCAACCGTGTGGCTGGATGATTTTCATAACGATCGTAATTCGATAGTTTCTCATCTAAATCGTTGGAAGGTATGGACGTTGAACGACCACTATTCGTCGGGGTCGACTGGAACAATAGAAATTAACAATAAACTAAAATTCCGAATGAATATTCGATTATTTCTAATAATAGTTTGGTCGATTGGAACATAACCAATTAGAGTACAACAATATTCCATTCATAGTTGGCTGGGTTTATTTAAAATGAAACAATGAAAATCATAGCCAACTATATTAATTTATCTAGAACATGTCGAATAGTTGGCTATGATTCGGACGAATAGAGTCGTAGCTTATTTCATACTCGATTCGTTTTGGTATTTGGTCAATTGAAAATAAGTAGATGAACCAAGTTACGACGGCGCAACGTAATCTAGTTGGCTGTGTGTTAACGAAAATCATAGCCAACTAGATTAGAAAAACAATATCGCATTATTTATGTTATAAAATGATATTTTATCTTATAGTTGGCTGTGTGAAAATAAAATTCATGGCCAACTATACGATAAAATCTACAGAGTGTATTATATTTTGGTAAAATAGAGTCGTAGCTTATTTCATACCGGATTTGTTCAATTGAAAACAAACAGTCGAATCAAGTTACGACACTCGGTTTGTACAACACTATTTCACTCCTAGTTGACTATGAATTAGATGAACTAAGCTGAGATATTGTTTTGAAAAAATCATAGCCAACTATGTGTTATATTTTCTACAATATTTCACCTAATAATTCGCAATTTCTTTGATAAATAGAGTCGTAGCTTGTTTCATACTTTATGACATTTGTCATTTGTTTTATTAAAAAAACCACCAAAGCATAGCCAACTGTCACTTAAAATACTACAGTATTTAATTCTCAGTTGGTCGTGTGTTAACAAAATTCATAGCCAACTAGATAACGAAATTATACTCACAGTTGAATCAAGTTACGACTCTGTTAAAAAAAATCATAGCCAACTGTGAAATTTTGTTTGATTTTCCACAGAATTTTACCAAACAATTGGCCATAGTTTATGCGACGAGAGTCGTAACTTAATTCATACGTTGATCAATTTTTCAATCAAAAATGAGTAATCGAATCAAGTTACGACAACAGATAAACACAGCACAGCCAACTATGAAATTATATACTCTATTGCACCATAGCTAACTAGATAGCAAAATAACATTGCGCAGTCTGAAATAAGTTACGACACTATTTAACGAAAGTCATAGTCAACATTCTACAAAAGTTGATTAAGTTTTGAGTAAATAGAGTCGTAGCTTGATTCATACTCAATTCTATTTGACATTTATTTTATTAGAAATCAAGTAGTCGGACAATACATAACCTAAATATTGTAGTATTACTAGTTGGCTATGACTTAACAAAAATCATAGCCAACTAGATTAATTTAAAGATTTCATCTAATAGTCGGCCATATCTTTTGTAAGTAATGTCTCAGTTTAATTCAGACAGTTTGAAAATACATAAATGTCAAATTTATAACCAAAGCATAGCCAACTATATGGTGGAATAACAGTTCTACTAGTTGGCTATGATTTTTGTATTTAATGTCGCAACTTGATTCGGATACTTGAAAGTCCACAAATTCTTCAATTATAATCGAGTATGAATCAATCTACGACACTACATAAAGACACAGCCAATTTCGTGTTGAAATATTGTGAGACACCCGGTATAATGAACAAAAGATAAACTTTATTGTAGTCGAATAACAATTCTACTAGTAGGCTGTGACTTTAAAAAATCATAGCCAACTATAGATTTCACTGTATAGTTGGCTATGATTTTTGTATTTAATGTCGCAACTTGATTCGGATACTTGAAAGTCCACAAATTCTTCAATTATAATCGAGTATGAATCAATCTACGACACTACATAAAGACACAGCCAATTTCGTGTTGAAATATTGTGAGACACCCGGTATAATGAACAAAAGATAAACTTTATTGTAGTCGAATAACAATTCTACTAGTAGGCTGTGACTTTAAAAAATCATAGCCAACTATAGATTTCACTGCATAGTTGGCTATGATTTTTGTATTTAATGTCGCAACTTGATTCGGATACTTGAAAGTCCACAAATTCTTCAATTATAATCGAGTATGAATCAATCTACGACACTACATAAAGACACAGCCAATTTCGTGTTGAAATATTGTGAGACACCTGGTATAATGAACAAAAGATATACTTTATTGTAGTCGAATAACAATTCTACTAGTAGGCTGTGACTTTAAAAAATCATAGCCAACTATAGATTTCACTGTATAGTTGGCTATGATTTTTGTATTTAATGTCGCAACTTGATTCGGATACTTGAAAGTCCACAAATTCTTCAATTATAATCGAGTATGAATCAATCTACGACACTACATAAAGACACAGCCAATTTCGTGTTGAAATATTGTGAGACACCCGGTATAATGAACAAAAGATAAACTTTATTGTAGTCGAATAACAATTCTACTAGTAGGCTGTGACTTTAAAAAATCATAGCCAACTATAGATTTCACTGCATAGTTGGCTATGATTTTTGTATTTAATGTCGCAACTTGATTCGGATACTTGAAAGTCCACAAATTCTTCAATTATAATCGAGTATGAATCAATCTACGACACTACATAAAGACACAGCCAATTTCGTGTTGAAATATTGTGAGACACCTGGTATAATGAACAAAAGATATACTTTATTGTAGTCGAATAACAATTCTACTAGTAGGCTGTGACTTTAAAAAATCATAGCCAACTATGGATTTCACTGTATAGTTGGCTATGATTTTTATATTTAATGTCGCAACTTGATTCGGATACTTGAAAGTCCACAAATTCTTCAATTATAATCGAGTATGAATCAATTTACGACACTACATAAAGACACAGCCAACTACGTAAATATTGTAGTACACCCGGTATAATAAACAAAAGATATACTTCATTGTTTGTAGTAGTAGTAGTAGCACCGCCGACTTGATTTGTTGTCGGATTATTCTCATTCCTGCCGGACATATAATTCTTCAAACTACTAAACACCGATTTGATTCCATTAATATGCTTCTGTGAGAATCGTAAAGTTGCATTGATTTCGTCCAATTGTCGATCGGTCTTCTCCAATTTCTCCCGTTGTCGCATCAATTCCTCAGCTGTTGCTATGCCGATTTGTTCGGAATCACGCAATATATTCAGACTTTTCTCGGTACTATTGATTGTGCGTTCTTCAATCGCCCGTTTACGTTGTTGGAATGTTTGTAATTGTTGTTCGAAATTTGGTTGGTCGATTGTTGGATTTGTATTATTATTATTGTTATTGTTCTGGTAGTAGGTACGACGGGAATTTTTCAAAAATGTCTCATCATCGATCTCTTCATCGTCGTCTTGATCTTCATCGAATGGATTTGTTGATTTCGTATAACGATGGGACATTTCTACAATTGTTTGTCTAATTAGAATAAATTAATTACGATTTTAATGAATAATTAGAGTTGAAAACAACAGCAATTCTAACAATGGTAATTTGATACAGATGACAACTGGAATCTGTCAAATTTTACTACGGTAATTGTAGCGCTACTGTCACAAAATTCGTACAAAATTATCAACAAATAAACCAAATTATCACCAAAAATTGCTAAATTTAATTGAAAATTAAATAATTGTTTAATTTCTGTATTGTCTTGAATTATAATTTTCCTTATATATAATCGCAAACTATAGAGCTACAATTACTCAACTGTAATAACCTAAAAAATTGACATTTGTGTTTTTTTACAGAATGATTCACATAAATAACATCATGAAGAGGCGGGAGATTTGATTTTATTCAGTTTCATTGAGTTTTCCGTTCTTAACTCGGAAATACGTAACCGAAACAAGCTACGATAGTAAGTTCAATTATTATTTCCTATCAATGTTATCGCGATATTATACTAATTGGAGCTATAATTAGTTAATTACATAACCTAGAATATTTAAATCTAACCGGTATGTATACAGTGTTTCACTTGAGACGAATTGAAATTAATACACTATTGCCACATTTACTAAATTCATTCCAATAAACGTTGATTTTCAGCGGATTCTAAGAATTTGGCAAAGAGCTACAATTAGACACAATATCATATCGAAAAAAATGACATATGATTGATATGTATATAGAATGTTTCATTTGAGTAGATTAATAATTAGAGGCGGGAAATTTGATTTTACGTAATTTTCGTCAATTATTATTGAAACACAGTTGCCAAATTGACCAAAAATTCGTTGAAATTGACAAAATTAATGTATATACAGAATGTTTCACTTTAGTAGATTAACAATGAAGGCGGGAAATTTGATTTTAGGTAGTTTCAGTTGATAAATATTCAAACAGAATTGCCAAATTGACCACAATTCGTTGAAATTGACAAAAGATTGCTGTGTATGCTGTGTTTCACTTGAGTAAACTTTAAATGAAGGCGGGAAATTTGATTTTTGGTAATTTCTATTGATTAATATTCAAACACAGTTGCCAAATTTACCAAAAGCTTTGAAATTGACAAGATTGATGTATATACAGAGTGTTTCACTTGAGTAGACCAACAATGAAGGCAAGAAATTTGATTTTAAGTAATTTTCGTCAATTATTATTGAGACACAGTTGCCAAATTTATCAAAATTCGTTGAAATTGACAAAATTAATGTATATACAGAATGTTTCACTTTAGTAGATTAACAATGAAGGCGGGAAATTTGATTTTAGGTAGTTTCAGTTGATAAATATTCAAACAGAATTGCCAAATTGACCACAATTCGTTGAAATTGACAAAAGATTGCTGTGTATGCTGTGTTTCACTTGAGTAAACTTTAAATGAAGGCGGGAAATTTGATTTTTGGTAATTTCTATTGATTAATATTCAAACACAGTTGCCAAATTTACCAAAATGCTTTGAAATTGACAAGATTGATGTATATACAGAGTGTTTCACTTGAGTAGACCAACAATGAAGGCAAGAAATTTGATTTTAAGTAATTTTCGTCAATTATTATTGAGACACAGTTGCCAAATTTATCAAAATTCGTTGAAATTGACAAAATTAATGTATATACAGAATGTTTCACTTTAGTAGATTAACAATGAAGGCGGGAAATTTGATTTTAGGTAGTTTCAGTTGATAAATATTCAAACAGAATTGCCAAATTGACCACAATTCGTTGAAATTGACAAAAGATTGCTGTGTATGCTGTGTTTCACTTGAGTAAACTTTAAATGAAGGCGGGAAATTTGATTTTTGGTAATTTCTATTGATTAATATTCAAACACAGTTGCCAAATTTACCAAAATGCTTTGAAATTGACAAGATTGATGTATATACAGAGTGTTTCACTTGAGTAGACCAACAATGAAGGCAAGAAATTTGATTTTAAGTAATTTTCGTCAATTATTATTGAGACACAGTTGCCAAATTTATCAAAATTCGTTGAAATTGACAAAATTAATGTATATACAGAATGTTTCACTTTAGTAGATTAACAATGAAGGCGGGAAATTTGATTTTAGGTAGTTTCAGTTGATAAATATTCAAACAGAATTGCCAAATTGACCACAATTCGTTGAAATTGACAAAAGATTGCTGTGTATGCTGTGTTTCACTTGAGTAAACTTTAAATGAAGGCGGGAAATTTGATTTTTGGTAATTTCTATTGATTAATATTCAAACACAGTTGCCAAATTTACCAAAATGCTTTGAAATTGACAAGATTGATGTATATACAGAGTGTTTCACTTGAGTAGACCAACAATGAAGGCAAGAAATTTGATTTTAAGTAATTTTCGTCAATTATTATTGAGACACAGTTGCCAAATTTATCAAAATTCGTTGAAATTGACAAGATTAATGTATATACAGAATGTTTCACTTTAGTAGATTAACAATGGAGGCGGGAAATTTGATTTTAGATAGTTTCAGTTGATAAATATTCAAACACAGTTGCCAAATTGACCACAATTAATTGAAATTGACAAAAGATTGCTGTGTATACAGAATGTTTCACTTGAGTAAACTTTAAATGAAAGCGGGAAATTTGATTTTTGGTTATTTCCATTGATTAATATTCAAACACAGTTGCCAAATGTACCAAAATTCTTTGAAATTGACAAGATTGATGTATATACAGAATGTTTCACTTGAGTAGACCAACAATGAAGGCGGCAAATTTGATTTTAAGTAATTTTCGTCAATTATTATTGAAACACAGTTGCCAAATTTACCAAAATTCGTTAAAATTAACAAAAATCAACCTACTTATAACGATAGTGAGCTACAATTAGCGATATTAAAATCTTCAAATTACCGTATATACAGAGTGTTTCACTTAAATAGACTACCGTTTGTGATTTAAGAAAATTTGCCTTGTTGCCAAATTAGGCAAATTTATCAAATTTATACATTATATATTGAAAATTAACAATATAAGGATATAAAAGGTAATTTGAGCTACAATTAGACATACTTGTATAACCTAAATATTAAAGTCTACTTGATCCGTAAACAGGATGTTCCACCGAATTAAACTCAAACGTGAAGGCGGGAAATTTGATTTTAAAGAATTCAAATTATGCCCATACATGCGTAGTTGTCAGATTTACCCCATTCGTTCTAATAAATGTCAATTTTTGCTTGATTTCAGTAATAATTGAATTAATTTTCACAACTGAACTAAACTACGACACCAAATCGTCGATAAATTTAAGAAATTTGAGCTACAATTAGATATATTTATGTACAGAGTGTTGCACTTAAAAATATTTAAATAGAAGGGCGGTAAAATTTAAATTTCTTTTGTTTTATACTCTAACACGGTTGCCAGATGTGTTGAATTTTAATTAAATTTAGCCACCTTTGATGAATTGAAAAACAAAAACGCCAACTACAGATGGCACATTTGGTATAGAGAGCGACATTTCCACAATCAAACACTCTATGGAATAATTTTCAATTGTCAATAAATTGTTATTAGGGCTACAATTAACGTGCCGTGACTATCAATTTTTTGATAAAAAATAACTACATCAAAATTTATCTAACAAAATCTCAAAATTGAGGAAAATTATAATATTTCGGTAAATTTTGTTGAATTTTTGTAATTATTGTAATTAATTAATCAAATCCAGTTTTTGGAGCTGTAATTAACGCGCCATTATATTTGACAAGTAGAGCAAATTTGACACAATTTTATTTACAATTTTTACCGATTTATTTAGCAATTTATCAACAAAAAAACCGAAAAAATCACCGTCAATCGACCGATGTAATTCGAAAAAAACCGAAATAAAACAACCCAATTATGGTATTTCAACAATTAAAAGACCAGGTAAATTTGAGGTTATATTACTCACAATTTGAGGTTATGTTCGTTCATCGAAATTCCAGCCCCCTTTAATCCAGGCGATATTCA